>JAVFKF010000009.1:2660000-3285000 GCA_036926295.1 Pachydiplax longipennis | reverse complement strand
AACGAAAGAAACTTTCTTTTATTAATATTTAATACGAGTAAAAGTTGCTTGCATACTGCAAGCTAATTGGTGAAAATTTACAATAAGTTTCCCTTACGGGTGTCATCTTTGAAGCTTATCCAGCAAAATTCTAAAAATTGCCGCTATAAATTTCTTACGTGAGAATTTTACATACATCTGGCATCGAACTCACGGTCGAAGGTAACCTTTCTTCCACTGGTTCTATAGAAAACTACTTCAAACGCAAACGCTGTGATTTTGAATAGTCTCCTGCATAGAGAAAGGCCTCAAAACAATTTTAAAAAAATTAGTGTAAATGACCGCCTGGCGTCGAACACAGGACCCGTTCGTGAGATACAATGGCATGGAAATGTTAGATAAGTGCCACTCTCACGTGTTTCAAAGTTTCAATTCAGTATCTTATCGGGAAGGTCCTAAAATGAGATTCCGTTCTTCCCGCTTGAAATGCATGGTAGAATCGGAATGACGCTCTAGCATCGAACAATGCAATCTGTTTTCTCGATGAGAACGGCCTCAAAACAGATTGCAAATCTGTTTTGAGGCCGTTGATTGCATAGAGCAATCAAAATTACAGTCTTTGCAGATGACATGGTCTTACATAGTACTTTAGGAAGAAATGTTACCAATGGCCGTATGTTCGACGCCAGGTGGGTTCGAAATGATTCCGTAAGAAATGCATTGGTGAACTTTTGGACGATTTTTTTAAATGCCTTCCCAAAAAACTTCAAAGATAAAACCCGGAATGGTGACAGAGGCGCTTTGAGAACATTTTTCATGACGTCCACTGCTTCTCTAGTGGTCCTTGGTTCGATGCTAAAGCGTCATTCCGATTCTACCATGCATTTCAAGCGGGGAAAACGGAATCTTATTTTAGGACCTTCCCGAGAAGATATTGAAGTGAAACTTTGAAACACGTCATAGTAGCACTTATATAACATTCGTATGCCATTGTCTCTCACGAACGGCTCCTGTGTTCGACGCCAGGCGGTCTTTCGCGCGACTTTTCGAAAATTGTTTTGAGTCCTTACTCGGAGCGATAGAACAGTGAAAATCACGGAGGTTGGATGCTGTGGTTATCTATTGTACTAACTGAAGAAATGTTACCAAACTACCGTGAGTTCGACGCCATGTGTGTGCAAAATTCTCCGTTATAAAATGTACGGCGGTCAATTTTGACAATTATTTTTAAAGCTTATCCGATAACCGGGAATGATATAATATTGGATGCACATAGAGGCACGCCATATGTTTCATATACGCTGTTCCTCTGACGGTTCTTGGTTCGATGCCTGAGCGTCATTTATACTCTACCATGTATTTCAAAGAGGGATAGCGTAATCATATTCTAGGACCTTCCCGATACGATATTGAATTGAAACTTTGGAACACGTTAGAATGGCACTTATCTAATATTAATGTGCAATTGTTTCGCACGATTGGGTCCTTAGTTCGACGCCAGGCGATCTTTTGCGCGGAGTTTTGAACATTGTTTTGAGGCCATTTTTGGTACGATACTGCATTCAACTGATAGCTTGCAGTATGCAAGCAACTTTTACTCGTAATAGATATAGGTAACGAGGATATTCGTCTGCTATCCGTATACATTATAAAAACCGCAGTAACTGTTAACTATGGGATTTAAGGATTCTTTTACTGAAAAACCTTTTGATAATACAGGATAACATTGCAACTATAGTAAATGATAGTTTTCCTAAATATTGCATTTCCACGATAACTGTTGCCTAGAAACCGGATAGAAAATACGAGAAACTTTCTGCTACTTAGGTTGAATAAAGTGGAAAAGATAACATGGCAGTATTATTTATTTACTGGTAAATTTCTCCGTCAAAATGACCCTCAAAAATTTAACTAAATACTGGTAAATTAAATATTTTAAAATACGTAATTCTGTATCAACGAAAATAAGAATAATTCCTCCCCTATTTCGTCCTCATAGACTCAGAAGAAAATATTTCCGTGTCTTTATTTATTCGCATTTTCCGATCTTCAAATTTCACTTTCCCTGAAATTCACTTTTTATTTCAAATCGTAAACGATTTTACACGAATATAAATACGTTTTTGTAATTTCGTCTCTTTTGGAAATCTTTTCGATATCGCTGGACCATTATTTCTGATTTCGACTGCAAGCAATCAAAATTAACTTCATGTACTACATTTATGAGAGTATTTTCAAGTCATCCAGAGTCGAATGTCCAGGATACTTTGGGCAAAAAATTTAATAATTGTTGGGCCATTAAACATTTAATCTAGCACTGAATTCATATTTTTATCTAGTCAGAAAACCGTTCGAGTCCGTTTAATAAATAATCAATTGGAGCTGTATGCGTAAGATATATATATATATATATATATATATATATATATATATATAACTTAAGACATTACTGCTGCGCAGGGATTTCCCCAGATGAACTGCCAATGTACGCTGTAACCAATCGATAGACCGAAAATTGTTTACATTATCCTTTGCTAATTTTCTATTGGTCAGCAAATTGTTTTATCTTATTAATGAGTTAAATTGAGTGAGAAAGGAAGAAACTCCTTTTATCTAAAAATAGACAATTTCATAACTAAAATATGACGAGGAGAAAATCGGTATTACACAAGAATAGTTCGTGAACTCAGTACAGCTGTGGCAATTTGAGGAAACGAATCCTTTTTATACCTTTACTTTATTTAACATCTGAAGGGCTTATTTCCTTCTCTTTTTGCAAAATAAATAAAAAATGTGATATCTCGTTTATAAAGCCTTCATCAAACACTGAAAAGCGTTTTCACTCTTTTCACTGTTCCCCGAAAACGTCTTAACTGGGTTTTACTGTAAATAAGAAACTATAATATATATAAATATAAACTACTTTAGTATATTTGGCTGGATTTATTAGATTCTAGTCCACTGCGCGTGTCTGTCTTAAGATTGTCGTGCAGTATTGAAGGAATTCCATTTCGTGTTTGAGAATGTGATGAGTACACTCACCCATTGCACCGGCTGATATTCCGAGTCCGGGGGCGGAGAAGAGAGAGGCAGCGGAGGCGTGGGGCGGCGTGCACAGGGCCACCGGGTGGGGGCCCAGCGTATGCAAAGGAGGCAGTTGAGGGGGCTGCAAGGCGAGGCCGGCTATCACGTTGATACCGTTCACGTTCCCTGCAGAATTGAGTGCCTTTTTAAGGACTGTGAAATGGTGTCAACATTAAAGGGCATGAGTTAGGTGGAAAAAAACAGTTGACAAGCGAAACTCGCAATCTGAGTGAATTTAATGCCTTTGAAACTATCTTGCTTTTCAGCACAGGTCCACTACTTGACGCAGCAGGTGGCGTAAAATATTACGGCAAAATTTCTCTCTAAATGAGTTGGATTTAGCCCGAGGAGAAATGTCACTGATGTGAGGACGCGAGGTTCGAACTCGGGTCGCCAACTCCCGAAGGGGTCGAGAGACCAAGGGATAGTTTCACCTGAAGGAAATTGCACCCTAAGGATTTGTCACTCAAAAGAATTGTCTTTTCAGAAAGGAGTATGGTGAAGGGTATCAAAATAAGAATTCACATTTTAAATTGCGCTTGATTTAATTTAAGAGTTAGTCAAGAAACTTTTGGCGGACATTTGCCCCATATTTTAAGTAATCACACTGTAAACTGATGATTTGAACTTAAAAATGTTTCAAATTTTCAAGCAATTAATTGGTTTTTATAAAACATACTGTGCATTCTTCTTTGGATATTTACGTAGTCGTGAGTCTGACTCACATTAATCCTCCAACGAGATGTTTAGTATAATCATTATCCTTAATAAACATGATAATACTGTAACCACAGTCCCTAAATATTCACAATTAATTATAATTATAGATATATAGTCAATTAATATTAAGAAAAACGAGGAGTACATCTTTTGAAATATCCTTAGAGTGAAAAATCCGGACATTATTTCCGTAGGCTTCGCCTATTTAATTTTATTTCATCGAGAGTAATATCAGCCGAGGATATTTTATCCCTCTTCACTCAATTGACAGTAGATGCATCACCCTAAAGAATTTTCACCTAAGGGATATTTCACGTTAAGATTGTCCAATTGTGTGAATGTATGTATACGAGTGTGTGTGTTTGTATGTGTATATATACGAGTGTATATATATATATATATATATATATATATATATATATATATATATATATATATACATATATACACACACACACACACACAATTGGACGCACGCGATAATTCTATAAATATGAACGGTAGTTCAAATTAACATTAATTGGGTAATGAAATATTAACTTCAAAATACAGAGACTATTATCCTTTAATTACATCAACATGGAATAAATGATGAGTTCTCTGCATTTCTTTCTACATTTTTCTAAAATTTTATTGCTTTTTGAGTAAATTATTCATTACAACATACATACTTTACTTCCCTTCGATGTTCACGACTGTTTTGCTGAAAATTAGCAATATTCAAATCACAGGAATCGTTAATGTTTTCTCCGAATAACCAATGAACCTAATGACATTCCAATTAAGCACGAATTAACTGTTTTCTTAAGAAGGAATAGGCGCAACGATCGACTCTTAAATCAATCACAAGAGTCATCTAAAGACGTCCTAATGGAATCCTCCCTACTAATAATTTCTGCTTTCCATTCCCTATTAATCTTAAAAATGAAATGGGCCCACCTAGCTTCCCCGTGGTGGTGGGGTCTTTGAAGAGGGCCGAGGAAGGCAGGGCCCCGAGGGGCGTGGGTGGCGGAGGCAGCAGCAGCTGTCCCGGATGCCTCAAAGCGTTCACCCTCCGGTGGGGGTTGTCTCCTGGCCCTCCGCCCCCACCGCCCCTCTCCCTGTTCCTCCGTGGTTGCTCTACTGGAAGCACTCGGCGACGGCGCTTCGGCAGCTTAGAGCGAGCCTACAAAACAATCGCTAATTTTAAATGAGGTTAAACTTGCTTTAATTATCAAGGACCACATATTATAATTATATCATGTAATTAATTGTTCAAAAGGAGATGGTTTTCAACTTTTATCTTAATCTCATCCTGTCTCCGAAGGTATAATAATTAATTTATTTACAGATTTATTTATTTACTCGCTCATTAAGAGCAGAGCCTAAAGATGCAAATATACATTTTCCTGCATTTTCGTTCCGTAAACACATACATTTAATAAAATTTACATAAACAGACTATCTGACTACCACGAATATTCGATCTAGAAACCCAGATTAGTGAGAATCGTATTGGAGAAGGAAATTCATTGATCTAGCAGATAAAAAACAGCTATTCAAAGAAATTTAAGGAACCTCGTATTCATATGTGGCATTGGAAATGTCTAAGAGTGCTTCTTTGAAACATTGGTATAGAAGGTGTAATTAAGTTACTGTTCAGAGAATATAGAAAATATTGTTAAAATAAATGTAAGCAGTCAGCTGTTAAAGCAGGCTAAAACCACTTTAAACGTAACACAATCTCTTCTGTAGTAAAAACGTATCTCCAAATTTATCCAACTTATCTTCAACTCACATTTATCAGACAACATAAATAATTAATATCGTTGATTCACATTAGCATTTTTCTATGACATGCATATAAAGTCATGAGTCAACCCCTATACATCTAAAAGAGAAGATTTTTATGAAGAATAATGAATAAAGAGTCAATAATTTACAAATTATGATATCCCGGATATAACGTATCCGCATTATAACGCGATTTACATTCGATTCCCTGAAAAGCGTCTTAACCGGGTTTCTCTATCCTTATGCACAAGAGGCTTAATTTTATCTCATTTTTGTAGTGAAATAAGAGGTACCTGAGTGTGAGAGTAGAACATAGAGAAATTGGATACGATGACAGGGACCGGAAGAGCGATGGTGAGGACTCCAGCAAGAGCACAGAGGGCGCCCACGAACATGCCCACGTACGTCTTTGGGGCCATGTCGCCGTATCCCACCGTAGTCATCGTTACCAACGCCCACCAAAGAGCTGAAAGGGAAGACGAGATGGTAGTACTATATTATGAATGAGAGACGTGAAATAATGTAATACGCAAATGGGATAAGTAATTCTGCAGGTGGAGAAAAATTTGGACACCTAATTAATTCTATAAGATTTGCGTCATTAAGGAATGTATCACGTGAAATTAAAATATCGAAAACTTGCTTTAACAACTTTATTTCAGTTTTAAAGAGGGTTAGTTGTAAGAAGAGACTTTTTTTATCTGAATCCAGCCCAAATGAAGATGTTTTATTGCAAAAATAATAAATTGGCACTATATAGTCCCACATTAAATTAATCCATTAATTAAGTAAGAATAATAAGGAACGCAAAATTATCAAGAAGAAGAAAAATGAAGAAAACTAAAAAAACATGACTAGAATACAAATTCAGTTACAGTAAAATTGAAAATATTATTCAATAAAAGATTGCTGCATACTGAGATCATTATAATTCTTCAAAATTTGGTTTTACAACATAGACTGATCGAAAACTTGCATGTTTCCACTCAAATAGAGATGGAAAACAATTGGTTCGCGTCCTAAAATGAAGAGCAAGAAATGGAAAAAATGTCAGACGTAACGTGGACTCGAACCCGGATCTCAAACCTGACGAAGGAGATATTTAAATAATTTCGGAATATCTATTCTTAGAAAAGAATTATATGATAGAAAATAAATGATTCAACAGTTAATCATGGGTTTTCGATAATGAAATCTTCCAAGGCCTTCATATAAGCTATTAAATAGGGTACGTTACTAAATAAGGTTGTAATACTTAAATAGTTTTAGATTTAGAAAACGTTTCAAGCAGGTAGCAGAAGAAGAAAAGCCGAAACTTTATCGATATTTGTTTTTTGTTGAACCGAAAATATGAGGAGTCGATGGTCTCATCATAGAGAAATTTATGAATTGAACGAATGCTCGTTTCTCCACTTAAGATAATCAAGGAAACAAATTTTCATTTATTTATGACATCACTTATTTTACTTTTGGCTTTACTTATTTATGACATAAGTGTGACTTGTAGCATTTACTAAGTGTTAAGGAAAGTCTCTTTTAAGGATGGCCCCCAAGTGAAAGAAGTGAGTTCCAGTAATCTATGTATTTTCATTTTAACTTGCTCCTTGAACTCTCTACTTTACATTTTACTAGTGAGTATGCATTTTATTTAATAATCTAATTATCATATTTTATTTTTTATCTAAAGCAAAGTCAGGAAAGAGATTCTGAATATAGATTTTACACACAGATGTATAAACAGCTTATTAATAGAGAATTCGGAAAGAAAATAAAAATACTCACCTAAGGGTATGCTATTGAAATCGTTGTTAGGATTTGCTTGTATTCTTTCAGCGTAGTATACGAGGGATGCAAAGATGACGATTCCCAACACGAGAAAGAATACCAACAAGGTTAGTTCTTTGGCGCTTGCCTGAAAAAGATAATTACATTGGAATTGATATTTTTCCGGGGAAAAATTTAAATGTAAAGCCGACACGTGTATTTCTGTTATTTTTCGCTTTACAAGAAGATTGATTTGCACAACTTTCAAAATTTGCTGTTCATGACATCATACGGTAGAATATAAGTTACTTTAAATATCCGGTGTTTGAACAAAGTATCAATTTTTACTTTCATTCTTGCGATAATAAACGCTGAATAGATATTTCAAATATCAAAATCCGCTTTTAGAAATTAAAATTGTTCTATAGCCTTCAAAATAAAGATATAAACCTTGAAAAAAAAAGATTCGAATAATTATGTCATTCTTACTTATTATGAAATGAATTTTTTAGTTCGGAATTGATAAATCGCAGTCAAATAAAATAAAGACAATTTAACATGTTAAATCTTGACTTCGTAGAATTCCACAGCAACCGCTTTCGAGGATACTATACATGTTCGATATTCTTATTTAGACAGAATCAGTTTTTGTTTCTCCTTACAATTAAAACATAAACAGCTTTCATTTAGTGTCGCTTAAATTACTTAATCATTGTCTAACATAACTACTTAGACGTTCATCGAGGGATTTTTATCATTATATAAGAAGATAGGAAGATAAATAGATTTTAATTTGCTTTCATTATTGAAAAAGCGTACTGAAATATTTTACTGAAAAAGAATAATGAAACCTATAAGTTACGTAGTTAGTGAAACCTGTTTTGAGGTATATAGATATGTATACATTCCAAAATATATAATTATATAATTATAAATTCACAAACTAAAATATTATTTGCGAAAATTAACATGAACATGATATATATAACATTTTACATGAAGTGGTAACAAGTTATAAATCTTGGGGTCCGCATAAACAAAATAATGTCTCAAAACTCGTTAAATTTAGCTAAATCGAGTGCACATTTACATTCTTCAAATTATATGTATTTCACTAATAGATATGAACATATAACGTGACTTATATAATAAATAAAAAAGCTAACAACATAAAATAAATTGAATACGTCTTACAAAGAAATAGCATATTTGAACATAGCATTATATGTTAAATATCATATACTCGCTAGAAAATTATATTTTTTAGAAAATAAGGTTCAACTAACAATTTAATCTATTGACACCAAATGAATAGAAATAAGCTTGATTAAGGATTATTTGCTCCAGAGAAGAACCTTATTAGTGATATTCTGCGTAAAATCCATCGCAAAAGCAGGCTTAAGAAAATAGAATTCTGCTGAAGAGATAGATCAAAGTATGACTGCGCAAAGGATTATCAAGATTTGCTTTACTTCGAATACTCTTTGCATCAAATTCCCAGAAATACAGTCACGTATTTATCGCTCTTGTTGAAGTTGAACTCAGATATGTGTGATTAAATGCTTCATTATTAACTTCTTTGAAATGTATCACCTTCGTAAATATCTTACTCTCGCATTACTTAAACAAGAACGCGGCAAAGCAATATCAGGAGTCAGTTTTATCGAGCGTTTTATGCAAAGATACGATGGAAGAGTGCCATTTCTTATCACTTTAATCAGGTTTCAGAAAGAGCAAGATTTGATATAACAAATTGGAACAAATAGTTCATGAAAATGCATAGGCCCCCTAATATTTACCGCCCTGGGCAGTCGCCCCGTAGCTCGTATCGGTATTGAATGTTTATTTATTTTTTAATGTAAGAACAGCTATGGTTGGCAACTTGCATTGGATACCATTAAAAACAGGAGAACAAATAAATGCCAATATAAGAAGAATACATTTAGAATAGCGAAACCAGAATAAAAGGAAAAGAATCGAATGACTGTAGATTTAGATGAAATTGAAGACATTTGAGAGGAAATATTATTATTGATATATTAATTACTCTACGGTTGTTACAATTGTGCTTGAAATAGCCTCCCGGACTTCATCACTTTTAGAACTCCGGAATCAAGTATTCGGGAATTGGCAATCTTCGTTGGGTTGGAAGGGGAAAAGGGATTGCAGGGTTCGTTGGCAATCAATATCTTTTTAAATTGACCATCGTCATTTATTTCGCTGCCTTAAGCTAATGAAGTTGGCTGCGGAAAAAATAACTCGATTAGTCATCATGTTCGCCTTGCGTTCGGTGGGAAGCAAACTATCTGACGTCTCACTTGGTGTCGCATCATGGGACAAACATTTTCCGGTCTTGAAAGGAATTTGAGACACGAATTCGAGCCCGGAAATTCGAGATTAACCGTAAGAATAGTTATTTCTAAAAAATATGCAATAACAGGACATTGTAGAAATGTGCAACAGTAAAATCATAAATACTTATTTTTGAATCATTATTACTTATTCATTGCATTTTTAAGGGAATAATTGAGTTTTATGGTTAATTTCGAATTTTCAGGATCAGAAATTGTGTTCAACTTTCGCTTTCCTTCGGCTTCCCATAAAATGATTTCAACTCAAAACATTCCACGCATAACATACCCTAATCATACACCGCATGACAGACATTATCTCTTTCTCCAGTTATGTTGGGACATTATTGAGGTAACATTAGATAGGAGTCACCTTGAATGTGTGAATGAGAATCTTGAGCCCGGGTGAATGCCTCGTTAACTTGAACAGCCTCATAATCCGTATGATTGAGAAGAACTCAAGTAAGTCAGCGTTCTCCAGATGAGGCGAGGAAGACGAAAAGAACGGAGAATAGTACGAAGGCTGCCTGGGTGGCGGCGGCACCGTCGTCGTACTGGTTGCCACCACAACGGCACCGTCGCTTCCTAGATCCGTGTGCCTCGTCTCGGACGACGAGTAGTACAGATGGCGGAATAAGAGATCTGCGTAGAAGGAGATAGTGGCCAAGAGGTCGATGGCGTTGACTGGGGACCTGAGGAGGAAGGCAGCTGCGTCAGGGGCCACGGCGGCTCTTATGGACAGCTCTACGGTGAACCAGGCATTGCAGGCGAGTTCGAGGTAGAGGAATGCAGGGTGCGGTTCCGAGCCTTCCTTCCACACCGTCCATGCCCTCTGCACCACTTTCTTCCTCTTCTTTTTCCCCTCCTCATTCAACACTCTCTTGCCAGCGTAACCTCCGAGGCCCACTGCCCAATCGGCTGTTATGCCATCTTCACTAAACTCATCTTTGGGTCTTGACTTCTTGCTCGGGACTGTGCTGGTGGAAGGCATTGCCTGTGAAAGATATTCTATTACATACCATTCTTTTACCGTCTGAAAGAAATATTAAATAGAGTCTGTGAACTGAAGATGTGATTTTCCAACTAACCTATTGCTATGCTGAGTCCTAATATTGGAGGATCCATGCCCCCCTTTGTTGACTTTGTACTACTAGTATTTATTTATTTCATATTATTCTTTGTATTTCTAGCATTTATTTATTACTTACAATTTGAGAAGGAGCTTTAATTAAAATGATGTTTCTTAAATCTTTCCGCGATCGCTTTACATTAATTACGTTTATCACGAAAACTTGAGTTAAAAAATTTATTACTGGACATGAATTCATAAGTAAACTGTCTTCAATTTCCCCTGGAATGTTTATAAATCCGATTTTGAGTAATGAGTAAAGTGAATAAGAAATATGGGGAGATTTCCGATTGCTTTCTGGTAACAATATGAAAAGATAAGGAAAATGTCTATTCAGGTCCTTCATTTCTCATGGATAAGAAGGCCATTTACTTGGCTCATAGCTTATGTCTACTGTAGAAACGGTAGGGAATAGGTAAGATGGGGAAGAGGCGTAAGAGTAAAGAAACGAAAAGGATTAAGTCATGGGTAAATTTGGTGACGTACGAAGCAGTAGGAAGGGAAGAAAAGCGTAACATGAATTAGGGAAGGTCGGCAGTGCCCATTTCTGGCCCACTAATGGCTGGTGGAACGTTTTCAAATCTTTTATCTTAGGGACACAAATAGAATGCATTTGATTGCTGGAATACGTAGCAAATGCAGAGTTGTAAACAACGCTTGTAAGTGATCATCTAGCGCATCGAACTCACCGTGGACGTCCCTCCAGTTGAAACGGTCTCCTTCGATGGATTCGTAGGCCCTTCAGTCGTCGAGGTGGTGGTGATGGGTTGGGTCGTCGAAGGGCCTTCGGTAAAAGCGGCCCTCTTGCCCGTAGCGTTGGGCGTCTTATGAAAAGGGTCGACTGTGAAAGCTGAAGGCGTGCTGAGGTCTGGTTCGTCGAATGTGTATGCGAAGGTTATGTTTCGAAGTGTGGGGACGCGAAAGTCCGGATGAGTCTTGAGGCAAAATGAAAGAACGGAGATGACGACGAAGAATACGGAGATGACGGATACAGCCTGAAAGAATAAATTAAGTCGATATATAGAGTCATATGCTAAGCGATAAAATCGCCTCAATATATACGAAAACCTTAAAAATGAAGATATAGGAGTCTAGAATATGCTTAGCCGTAATTAATTGAATTATAAACTCATAATGCTGTTTGATATTATAATAGCGAAATTTCCCGTCAATAATGATGAAAATAAATCTTATAGGCACAGTTCTAGCTTACTAAAAGTATTCCCCATTTTCTCTCTACTCTGATGAACATATAGATTTGTATGAAAGACGATCCGTATTTTGTCTGAAAACTTCTTCTATTAAATCCCTAGAAAAGGAGTCTCCATGAAGCATCGAATGCAGACTTTTTTCTTTTGCAGAATTAAATCAAACTTTGTGTTCCTACAAAATTGGGACAAGAAATTGAAAGATATCAAACAAAGATCCTTATACTGGCCGTGTATGGATTCGAAAATAAAGTTACAGATTCGAAACTACTAAGTATTATGACGTAAGAAACGAATTTTTTCTACAATTTGCGGCTCAACTTGCTTTGCCTATGAGACTTTTGAGGCGTCTACAGTCGAACCAAGGATACTTTTGATAAAAATATCAATCTTTGATAGTCCATTGACTTTCTAACGAATCCCTAAATTTCAGATATACATCTCATTGGGTGAATTGAATTTTTCTTTCTTTCTTGGATGTTGCTCTGATGAGTTTCTCACAGGACTTCGGATGGATAAATAAATACACAGCAGTATTTCTTATAAAGACTAGCTACACGTTTTATGCTTTACGGCTGAAAAGTATTCCCGAATATTTAAAACATCTATGGCAATCTATTTAAATTCGGCCAATGGATTTATTTCATTCTCCCAACTAAATTTTATCCAGCGTCATGAGAAGACCACGTAAATCTTACGTGTATTCCTTAGCGCCTGCTGTTTTATGAGAAATCAATTCCACTCTATGCTGAATGCCTAAATATCAACTATGGTGAACTTTCGTTTTCTCTACAAAAGTCGCAACAGCTATTCTCACGTAAGCTATAAACGGCGTGGTCTCTTTATGACGTCGGACCTAGTATAGCTAATCTTTTGTCGACGAAAGAATAAAAATGCATAGTGTTCCGAATATGTTATCAAGTGATTAAATATACAAAATCAGTATCAAGTTTCCATAGTGACTATATTCAATTACCTCACTCCTCACCTTGCATAGTCTAATCATGGTAGAGGCTATTCCATTCCGAATGCTTTAATACGGGCCTCGAGGCAATTATTTGCTTTCACTTAATTTTTGGCTCTCTCTCATGGACACTCCATATCGTACAGAAGGTGGCCTCAGCTCTCTCTTTGTATATTTTTTCGTGGAAATTGGAAAGTGTTCGGAAGGGAAGGAAAGAAAGGACTGCAATCTATCATGATGAATAGAGGTTAAATAATACCATTGCATTTAAGTGAGATTCACGCCGCTGACTATAATTCCCATCGGAAGCTTCCTTTATTTTGTTCGATAAACGGGAAGGACGGTTTTGTAACATTTCACTGTCTTTTTCAAATAAAATAATTTGTTACCTTTCTTTGTGAACCGTGAACTCATTTTTTCAATTCAAAAAAGATCCAGTATATTTTACGATTACGAAATGACGATTTATTACCACGAGTTCTCAAGGCTTTTGGAGGTATACTATTTCTTTAATATTCTGTGGCATGTCATTTCAGAGAAAATAAACTTTAAAAAATGATTTTAGTGCGTAAAGGAATAAAAGTATACATTAATTACACACATAAACATGTGAACAGACTGATAATAAAAATAAAAATAGCATATTGATTGCCTTCGACAAAATTTCACTAACATACAATAGTAATATACATAATTAGGCTTTTCATTGATATAACAATATAAAATTGCCGTTAATTTATCTATCATCACAAATTTTCCATTAAATACACATCATATTTTGCTTTAAATAACTGAAAATTTCTAGTTTGCTTGAAAATACATTTCATAGTACTAAGAAATAACTAAAAGATTTCTTATGAACTGAGGTTTTCTTTTCAGCTCCTGTAATTGTTTATGGAGCTTTTATGTATGTTATAGTCATGGTTCTTCCATGATCTATTTTCTTGGCAAAGAAAATGTATATCTTATATTAGAGTACTATAATAGCTCACTCAAATGCTGGATAGTTATGAATGTTATAATCAACCTAATGGGGCGTTGAAAAAAAGGAAAATTAAGAAATCCTAAAATATAACTATCATACATGTTCCACCTAAAATTTAAGGCAGCAAACATCGATAATGATAAAAATTGTGGGAGAATCTTCCCCACAATATGTTTTAATGCTAATGTTTTGTGTTTTTCTGTGACATTTTATGAGTTTTTTATGAAATGCCTTTCTATGTTTGTTTGTTACACAGCTTTCCATTATATCTTTTAGCTTGTACTATCAGTAGGCTTGCGCAGGTTTTTCACACCCCTCTTCTTCTTGGGTGTTTTCCTGCTGTGTATATTTTTCCTAAGTTATTTCCTTAGGTTTTTTTACATCCACCCTTCTAAAGTTTTTCATTCTATACCTTTTCACACGTATGTACATTACTTGTATGGTTAGATGGAAGATGAGACTTTTTAGTCTCAATCTCGCCAATAAAGACCTTTAAGAAAATATACCTTTGCGCAAATCATGGAGCTATGCTCAAGCACTGCTATTTACTGTAATACTAACAATAAGAATATGTTTCTTCGTTTGATTCTCTTGATGAGGTTACGAATTTAATTCTTACTATAATGGAAAATAATTTAATTTCGTAAAATAAAAGTAAATTACCTTCAGAATAGATTAATTTTACTTGCTACCTACTGAAGTAACACTTCGTAAAGTCGAATCCGACGACCACTAGATTAATAGAATCTATTTCCTATGACATGATTTCATTTGATGAACAGCTTAGTATTAATTTTGTGAAAAATATGGTCTATCTATTAAATACAAATCATTATGGTAACATAAGAAAGTAAATGTAAATAACTCTGGTCCGTGATAGGATTTTACGATTAATATAATCCTACAGAAATATAACTTTCAACGTGATTCCCTTTTTCAGATCAGCTGTTCTTGCTAGTTGTCGTTCTGGGAATCTCTCTTCCACTTAAAGATACAAGCAGATCTGAATTCAATGGAATCCTCTTACGTGAGTGTTTAAGATTTAATTTTATACTTATTTTTTAACTTCCAATTCTCTTTAACTTCAAGCGCAGCTGTTTGTTCATCAGAAAAAACATTCAAATTAATTAGATGAAATTTTATTTATTTCACCGAGTTTACTTACGATTAACATACAAATATCGTAATTAGATTCTTCAGTTAAGATAAGGTGGATATCGATTAAAAAACACGCACGTGTTACTCTGTTGTGTAAAGGAATAACTCGTCCCATCACGAATACTAGTACAAGTATAATTTCTCTTGAATGTATTCATTTAATATTTGGTTTGAATTCATTCTCTTGTTGAACTAGCAGTAGGATTTTGTCAGCGTTTCTTATATAAATGTCCGAGTATGATGCGTAATCGATATTCGTGAGTAAAACTTCTCTCAGTTTGAAATTTTTAATTCATTACAATAGACTTCTGATTCTTATATCAAAATAGGCAGAAATATAGTTGTCATATCAGATTCTTTACTTCAAAATGTTCGATCTTTAAGTTACAAATCTTTCCTCGAATAAGGGCTTCGATTTTCTAGCTGAAGAAGTTATTCTGTAAGCTGTCATATTGCGATAGAATCTGTCCTCTTTATCGTGGTTGCGTAAATTACGTTCATTTGAGGAACTGTCACACACATTCAATTATATCTGAAATAACACATCCGAGGAGAGATGCGTTTGGTGCTCTCAAAGTGCTGCTCGGATTTCAATAAATGGAGAGAGTAATATATCAATTGCGAATATGTCATGAACACTTCTGAAATACAAATTTTTCACCCCGAAATTATTCTCAGGTTGTGGTTTAAAACGCAATTCAAACTCGTGGACCTGCCAAATGCGCGTTGGGCGTTCATTGCGGTCTTTTAATCTTTTCCTGATACAAACACACGCACATATATATAACTCCATTTAAATATTTATCAAAGATTAAGAATAACTACAAGAGAAAAATAAGTTAGAAATTGCTCTCTTTCTGTTTACTCAGCAAATGAATACTTTTTTCAATATGTAATTCCGATGTTAAGTTTGTAGGCAAATGAGAGCTATTCTTAGGCAACGAATTGTTCGGTAAGCAACTGTTCACGAGGAATATACATTTCCATCCTTTAGTAATTCCTTTTTGCTATCTCTGGCGATTGAATTCGCAATTTGGACACTCTATTTATTCTAATCGTCCGTAAAAATGAAGTTCCTTATACTGAAACCAAAATTGGATGCTTAGTATTTTGGTTATAGCTTTCCACGAGATCATGCGTGGATAGCTATATATATATACACACACATACATTTCTTCAAATATCGATTTCATTTCAAAGCTATCTATTCATTAACTTTTATTCCTTCATCGTTTATCTCTTTATTCAGGAAATGAAAATGCATCTGCGAATAACTGCCACAAATCTCAATATTTGTGAGGTATCTTTAGCGATTCTTATATCAGGACTTCAATCAATGCTGAGATTTTTGTGCATAATTAAATCTCTGTTATCGAACTCTTACTTTGTGAACTTTTCTTTGAAATGAGCACATTGGTAAATTGTAGTATACCTGTAAATTAGTTTCTTCCAATATTTCATTTCCAATGCTATTATAAATTAATGTTTTAACTGATAACTGCCTTTTATGGTTATATTTAGATTTGTTTTATTGATAAAACTTTGTCCTCCTTGTGAATTTCGTGCTTTTGTCGTTCCTATGAATTATCTAAGAGAGATGCGGTATGTGTTCTATGCGATAGTTTCTTTAAGTCGGATACCTAAGATATTCTACTTACCAGTTCTTTACTAAGCTCAGAGAATATATAACGTAAAATATTCCGCTTCGATTCATTCAGCAATTTCATTTCTTTGTTTATTCATGATGTCGTTCTTCCAACACGTCTCTCAAGCGTGTTCCAATGTTTTCTTTTTGTTCTTACACGCATCAAATGGTAAATGTTTCACTCCCTTACACGAATTAATTCGTAAGTTGAGTTCAAACGTTTCTTCAGATTTACTCCTTTAAAGTAATATGACTGTATGTATGACATACATTGTATGTACGTACTCGATGCTCATTAGTCGTCCCGAAGTATTTTCGCCATTTTTGCTTTAATCTTTGATCCGATTTCTCTTTTTGCAAACGCATTAGTATGGACGTGAGTAGAAAGCGGAAGTGACGCCATCTTTCGTTGGATTGGCGATCTTCTCATTTCCGTCGCAAAAAGTCTTTCGATTGCAAACCGACAGCAGAATATAAGCACAGTTTCGCGACTTATCTGCCGAATTACTTCGCTTAAACTCTTTAACATACCGAAGGCAGTCATTTGCTCCGAGCAAACTTAGTTTTATCAAACAGAAAGATGTGAGATAGCTAAATAACTTTGCGCGCCATCCGTGCGCCCGTAAATCCCAAGGAGAACACTCCCTATGTCTATCAAAGGACATTTTATCTATATGTGGATGGTTTTTATGCTTCTCCTTGTGTTATCATACGTACATGTTAGAATGATAAATTATTTCTTTTCAAAATTATATATATATATATATATATATATATATATATATATATAAATAAATATATATATATTCTTTGTTAAGGATTTGATCGTACATTATTTAAGTTAGATATTTACTTGTACATTAAGTCATTTCGAGGGAGATATTCTACAGTTGATCCGAATTACGATAGGCTTCAATATTTCTTGCGCTTTCTTACCCGCATAAATTGGGCCTAATTTACTTTTCAGAGAGGATTCGGAATAAATTCGTCGCACTTCTCTTCAAAGGCCGGCCCGCATTTCCTTTCCTAGGTTTTTATCCCAAGATGTCATTTATTTCTCAGCAACATCTCGAGTGCGAATCCCACCAAATAGGATTTCCACCTCAAATCACATAAAAGTCTTTTCAGTCCAAGTGTTTTCGGGTCGACCTTTTCGACCGTAAACATTCGGACTTTCGCAGATAAGGATTTTCGATACAAATATAACGCGATTTCGACGAGTGAACGAAATATTTTGGGGGCGCATATTCTCGATTTCAGTTCACAATGCGAAGCGATTTCATACACAGAAGCAAAAGACGCTTCTCAGGAGAGATCTGCGGGATAACTGGAATATCACAAATGCTTACGTCATTTACTCCAGAAAACAAAATGTGAGGGATTTCTGTCTTTGAAATGCGTACTGTACACCTTAAAAATTAAAAGTGATCTTTATTTTGCTTCACTTAAAATAATAAAATAAATTAATGGCGATTTAATTGAGTATACCTTTCAGAACTGTAAGATATTTGGAGAGACCACAAATTATTGTTCTCGCTATTATATTTTTCTTCTCCTTCTCGCTATATTATTTTAAGAATGGTCTGCTTTTCCGACGAAGCACTTTCATTTTTTCAAGGTCATTTTTCGCACTGCAATGAAGGGATTTATACTGGCAAATAGAGAGAATAATTTAAGTAGTCTGCCGGCGGAGGATTGGCTGTCATGGTGCCTTTGAAGTTGAAAAAAACAACTTGTTTAGTGAGAAAGTGTATTAAAAAGGATAATTTTAAACGATTTTCACATAACTTGTGTGGTTTTTCTTTTTGTTTGGGTTTCCTTTTATCGGCAGAATAAAGCTTTTTATGTCAAATTCAAAATCAAAGAAGCAGTAATTTTTATTACAAACTTCCACCAATTCATGCACTCTGATATCGATATCATTTATACTTTATTCTCATCTTCTTTACCGTTAATCCAACTCCTCTGGATACAGCAGAGCACTGCTTCATTCTCGATATTTGTAAGATATCATTCTTATATTAGGACTTTCTTAACTTTTTATTGGACCGATCAAGTGAAGCATATCTGTGATTTTGCTCTCAACGTATCTTATCTAAATGTATCGTTATCTTTCATCTGCTTATTTATTACGTATACATTAGTTATTTTGATAAAACATTTTCGTCATTCATGCGAATTTCCTTTATAAAATATTCGACATTTATTAAAAATTACACAGATATTTCGTCTTTTTGCCGAAATTCTCAAAAATCTCGAGTTGTAAACCATATTTTACTATCAAAATAAGAATCTTTACTCCTTTATTTTAATTTTTGTCTCCGTTTCTTAGGAATCTAGTTACTAATTTAAATTTTCTAAATAAAAGAAATCTGCAATCGATCAAAATGAAAATTGGGTGTATTTATTGAGAAGGCATTTTCGAGTAGGTCTGAATCGAACCAAGGATACTTTTGATAGATCGATACGCTATTGGACTTCTACCAAATGCCAACATTTCATATTTCTATGTCGTCGGGAAATTAATGGTGACATATTTCTTTTATTTAATACTCACGGCAGTTGCTGACTTCGGATACATAAATATATAAAAATATTCAACGGTGAGTGATTTTTATATAAGCTATTAGTTGCAATAATCATTCAGTATTTGATGTCAACTTTTATTGTTTGAGTAGGCTCCTTCCATTTTACATTTTCGAATCAGATCGCACCTTTTAAGAAATAATTGGCTCCCTCTTTTGACTTTAATATATTAGCCGGTCTTGAACACTAAAAATGCTCACTTAGCAGAGTTCCATTCCCTGGTTACATTTGGAGCTGAATTGAAGTATCAGGTGTTCAACATCTGTATTTATCATTTCAGCAGAAAGTACAAATGTGTACCTTTGCTAGTGAATCGAGTGGAAATACATCAGTCGCATATTTTAAAAGACATATTCAGGAAGCCCTTTCCTTGATCTGTCGGCAAGAATATTTCGCGTTCGAGATTTTGACTTCCTTCCCTTCCAAAGCGACTTCTGCGCATGCGCCACTTTTTTCCTACACTTTCTCCTTCCTTTCCCATTCATCATGTCCTCTCACCAACTAATAACGCCATCATCTTGCTAAGGACGGCTATATTTCAGGAAAGACGATATATATGTATGGATTCGCAAAAAGTAGGAAATACGAACGTTTTTTAAATAAGAAATAACGACTTGGCTGAATTTTTGTTCTCCAAGGGATAGATAGAGTCGGAAATGTGTGCTGTTAAGATTATCAGATGAAATCCTTATGCCAGAAATGGTAATAATTCTCCACAATGTATTTCCATGTAAGTATAAATATGAACATAGAATAGTACACTACGCAATCACGAGGTAGAATCGTACTCCATCATAAGAAGAGACAGAAAAGTACTTTTTCTACAGTTTTAAATGATAAGTGGTGCCAAACGATTGGCAGAATTAGACTAGCTAATTTTAAAATGCAAATTCAATGGGCATTAGTCTGATTGCACCAGTAAAAATAAAAGAGAGGTGACCATTTCGAATCACTCGATTATTAGTGATAGAAATTTTAATTGTGCCTGAAATTGTACATTAAGGAATGCGGAAGCAATGCTATAGTGATGCAAAAGAATCTCAGTTTCACATGTAATTTTAAACGAGCAACACCTCTCATTTGGGTATTTTGTTCACGCACGAAGAATTTCAATTGATGCTATCAGTTTAATACTGCGCCAGCCCAGAAATTCTCGAAATGTGTCGAAACATAATCTGGCGCAATTATTTTCGACGCCGCTTTATTAGCAAATTTTTGGCGCCACTAATCTTTACATTTGAAAAGTAGGCTTAATATTACGAATTGTATAGTCATGATTAAGACGCTCTCATTGCGCTAAAGCACTCTCCAAAATATCATATGACGCAACCAGCATTATAAAACTCAACGCTATCCACATTGTGTGTACAAAAAGAGTAATTTGAATGGTTGATTTAAAGAGGGTCAGATTGATTCTAAAAAGGACTGAAATTCGCCTCATCAAAATGAATTTCACACCGCATTTCTTAAGGGCAATTTCTTCGACATCATTATGGGCAAATCCAATATGGAGTCAAAAGTGAAAGGAACTATTGGAATATATACACCCAAATAATAATCTTAGTACGTTTTTGAAGGATGAATTTGGATCTCTTTAAGGACTTAATAATTTATGTATAAATTATTGTGGAAGTAAAGGGCAAATATTGATATATGTATAATTGTATAAATCAAAACCCTTTTAAAGAATTTCACCTGATAAATCATTATGACGACCGATTTGCTCTTGTAAATATTTTGCCTTCGTCTTTCACAGCGTATGTAATAAATAAATAATAATAGATTGCCTAATTTTGGCTTACATTAAACATTATAGTCTTTATAAGGTTTTAAATGTTATTGCTATTTGATATTTCTCCGTCTCTTATTATAACTCCTTTTTATGCTCTTCGTGCATTTAAAATTTTCTTTTGACCAGTTTATTTGATTTTTTTATCATTTTTGCTGCGTAATTATCTTACATTATACGGTTTCTTTTTAGTTTTTATGACTGATTTCGCAGTTTCTTTCCCTGATGGGTGTTTATCCTCAGCAATTTGGCAGCCTTCAGTTGCAAAGACCCTACTACATTCTTTCTGTTTGCTTTTGATATTATTTTTTAAACGTTATATTCGGGTATATTAACATCTTAAGTGATATTTCAACCACGTGTTAATTGTGAAAGGACATGACAAAACCACATATCAACCCTTCGGTGCTCTTGTGGGGTACACCTTACGGTTATATTTCAAGAAAAAACACCCTTTTCCTTACATTTAGAAGTTTTTCATTCTTAGAGTCTGGAGACGGATATATTTTCCAGCTTTCCTCAAACTTTGAACTATTTTATACGAAATCTCGTTGATTTAGAAATTATTTTCGTGAGGCTTACCCTGCCTTCTGCCTTGATTCGCGGGATGGATCCTTCCTATCCGTCTCCCCTTTTGAGCTTTTTAGATCATACTGCTATAATGTATTGGGTAAGGGAATGATTTGGACATGCATGACAAGAATTTTTCCTTTTGCTGATGTATTGGTTTGGCTCAAGGGCCTTCATGTGAGCTCAAGGGTAAGTTTTAATAAAATATTTTATAAATTAACGAAATTTCGGGTAAAATAGTTGAAAGTTTGAGGAAACTTGGAAAAAATATCCGTCTCCAGACCCTGAAAATGAAAAATTTCTACGTGTAAGGAAAAGGGTAGTTTTCCTCAAAATAGGGGTGTACATCACACTCCACGGTAGCACTAACGTTACAAGGGCACTAAAGGATTAAGCGGGAGCGTCATAAACAGGTTTTACTATTAGTAGTTATATGTTGAATTCGAAGAATGGATCAAAATGACACCTTTTAGTGTTGAAGGAGGCCCACATTAACAATGCTGAGGTAAGTTGTATTTTCATGAAAGCATCATCTCAACGTATCTCAACGGGTGATAATCAAGTGTTGGAAGCAATTCTTTTAAAACGCGGAAGCGAAAGATTTCCACGTCTAAAATAAATATAAAGAAGCCCTCGAATAAAACAAAGGATTAAATTGAATTTGGCTGAGTTTTTCGAGCAGAAGAATAAAAATAATCTGGAATTTAATGAGTCGTTCTCGCTTGAGGTAGTTTGTCGCACGTCTGAAATGATAAAGAGAGTAGTTTGGAAAGTAAAGAGTGACTTATAAAGTAACAGGTGCAGGGAATTGCATCAACATTTAGACTGAGTTAAGATGGAAGAAAAGGTAAGTTGCAATGGACACGATGACCACCGTTTTGCTGTAAATGAATAAGGTAATGAATTCAGGAATGGCACGTCTATGATACATGGAGTGATTTTTTAAGTATACAATCGGCTGTAAAAATTAAATTCTAATTAAATTTAAATTTATTTAAAATTTCTTTCCTATGAGAACGGACGGACGGACAGACACAAATCATGTGTAAGGAATCCTCACTGTTTAGCCAAGCTGCTTGAGTTTAGCTTCATTTTACTATGAGTATTGAAAGAATACTTTTTCTGTCCTAATGTATTATATCATCCTTATATGGTTGAAAACCTTCCGTTTGTCAGAGTCTTCTAGATAACGGATCATCAAAGAAGACGAATCCCAGCCTTATTTACAACCCCGACTAACGGATTTTACATCCTCTAGATAATTTACAATTGCGTTTAAATTATTTTTCTTGCATAATTATTCATATATTAAAATTTGTCTAAGAAAGAAATTACTTGAGAAAGAGGAATATCAATATCTTGTATTAATCCTCGCCAATAAAGAAACTGTCTTTCTTAGCATCCAGCTAGTCAAAATATCTCCTACTAAACTCAACTTGTATGCATCTTTCCTGCAGCGTCAATACCTTATAACTCTTCAACGCTCTCCCTTGAGAATTCTTCTGCCGCTTGCTCATGCCAAACATTAATCTTGTTTCCAAGGGAACGGCCATGTCACCTATGCATTCACCTCGAGGATTTCACATATCCGAGAGAGAGTACAATAGCCTCCTCTTTATGAGATGGGGACGACTGGTTGATGGGGTCGGGAAAATATTAAATAAAAAATTGGGGTAAGGAAAAGGTGATTAACTCAGCACGAGGGAGCGCACAATTTAAAATAGAAAAAACTACGTACTAGTACTTAAAATAACACGGAAAGGAAAGCACACTAAGGCACACCTAAAAATCAAGCATACAAAATATCGAGACACAAAAAGGGAATAGCATTCACAGTTATAGGCGAAGTTTTGGGGAAATCCGTTGCGTAGAATTAAGGAAGGTGGGGTACTTTTTCCGCAAAAAAGTATTTGAATGAAGACCAGGTTTGGACTTGTATTACTCATTATCAGGTAGAATTCGTGAACGTATTTAAAGACATTAAGGCTGTACAAGTAACATACGTAGGACTATTAGAGACAATATAAGGTTCTTATATCGCCACAAGAGGAACCGAAGAGATAAATAATAACTTAAGCTGGAGTCCCAATAATTTCGCTGTTTTCAATTCTCTTTTCCCTTTGATACTTCCTTAATTAACATAAGCTGTTATATTCTATTCGCAGAAAAGCTCTTGCTCCTCAAGAATGAGTCTTACCGTATTATTTCTTCTATAGGGAAATTTTGTTCTACCGTCGCTATCATCAGTTGACTTCTTTATTTGTTGTGTCGAAGTTGATTGCCATTTATTTATTTATATTTATAGTTAATGTAAATGTACTTTACACGTCATCTGCCACCCATATTAAGTACAAGCACACACATTCTTAATGTTTATTCATTGTTTTGCTGCACTTCTACTGTCATCATATGGCAGCCCATTGTTAAGTGTTTCTCAATCCTTCTACTTACAAATACACAAATAATTCTAAAGCTTTACATTTTCATTCCATTATGTCACAACAAAGTCGTGTATCAACGGAATACTATATCTATTGCCTTATCTAAATTATTGACTTCAAGTCGCCCACATACAATATCCATGGTGTTTAAAAGGATCACCAAACCTAAAAGCAGTATAATTGCAGTGATAGTTAGGTAGTGTGCTGGTGTGTGATTATTCTCTGCTTTGGGGTCCCAAGACTTACATTGTGGTGTTAGTACTTGTGGAAAGAGGTCGAAATTCTAATCGCCTTGGTACCACATTTATCAAATTAGCCGTAAAAATCTAGGATAAAACTAATTACGATTAAAATTAGCATGCTGCAGTGTCCGCATAGTTTGAATAATTGGTTAAAATCTGCTAGATATCTTCCGTATGGGTTTCCAAAGTGGAAAACGTAGTCCAATTACATTGAGGTATTCTGGTTTAAATCAATATCGCCATAATGCAGTCGGGAATTCTTATGTAGCCAAATGAGAACTCATCAAAGGATAAGATATAATCAAGATTGGAGCTCAAGAAATCTATCCGGAACTTGAAAGAAGCCGCAATGCCGTTTCTCCGCGTTAATATTCAAATCTGGCAAACTTGGCAGCAGAGCATCAGTGGAGAGCGATAAAGGCCTCTTCAGCAGAGTCGAATGCGGCCAATTATCTATTCATGGCGAGAGAACATAGTTAGTCTTCAGTCATAGCATCCAATAGAACTGCGTTGGAATCCAAAAGGGATAACATTTAACTGCATTGAAATAGAATATGGTCCATGCACGTGTGACAGTCGACTAATTCATCATTAATGCACACGATCTTTCGCCTCCTTTTTATATTTTGAATACTTGAACTACTTAGCCAAATACAGGAGGATTTAATTCCAGTTTTTATGTTTACAGTTTCTTAATATGCAAATATTGATGTGATCAATCGTGAATTTTCACAGAAAATCATGAATAGAAAAACACTTCGTCGGCAGATTTATTACTGAATATGTCAACGCGTCGATATCTTCAAGTGAAGAAGTACAGAATATTAGGACGTATTTACCTGATCAATTTCGAATGTCAAAATAAATCTAAAACAGACAATAGAATAATATTTGTCAAATTTTTAACAATTAGTTGAACGAAAAAGTTTGCCAAAAATTTTCCCTTTTCTCTACCCTCACTGGCACGCAATCGCCTCATCATAAAGCACAACAACCTTCATATTATAAATTCAATATTACCTCATGGAAAAAATGAGTAGGACTTTAATAATTACTACATCAAAAGTTCCTTACCACAACAACTTTAAAAAAGAATTGCGTTTTTGTTAACAAATTTATCGCATTTTTGAAACAAAATACATGTTCATAATCGAATATGAACTATCGTTCAATTCTCTCTCTCTCTTTTGGTACTTCTATTACCATAATTTCCAGTTAAATTAGAGGTCGAGCATACAAGAGATGAAAACGAGATTTCCAATGGAAGCCATTGCAAACATTGTCGAACCCTGTACTGATACGTGTAAGAAGTCTCTAGGTTAATGGAAAAAATGTTAGGTGAAAAATTCGCAGGAAAAAGTTATAGAAAACACAAAGAAATCGGAAATAATTAATTCATTCAATTTAAAAATCGGATAGAAATACCTATTCTCGACCTTTAAATAATTAAAACAGTTTTTGTAACTAATATTAGAGTCTCCATGAACGAAGACATCGCAAGTATATCAATATTTTAATAAACCGACGAGTCTTTTGGGAGAAGAACGATAGTCACAGAAACATGAACCCTGCTGAAAACATCGGTCTGTGTCTCACTTTTGCTCGATAATATAAATTTATGCTAAATATTCACTTCATCAAAATTGGAGTATAAACTAAAGTGATTTTTAGAGGAATGGTGAGTATTATAAAATTTACGTAATTTGAGTGTTATTAAGTTTACATCCCTGTTTAGTTACATACCATTTTGAATAGATTCCTTAAATAAGAATAACTAGCTGAATTGCCCGCTGATTCTCAACGGGGAAAATAGATGTAGAATTAAATTAGTAATGCTATTTGTGTAGAAGTGAAATTATCCTCTCCAAAGATTTCAGAAACAAATATAGGAGTCCAAGACCCTCCGAGCCTTTAGGTTGATCACTTAATTGTTTGTATATAGGCATGCATTTAAGCTTTCATTTTATGAAAATGAATTAGGAACGATATTCATAATGTTTGGATAGTAATATATATATATATATATATATATATATATATATATATATATATATATATATATATATATATATATTATATATATAATATATATGCAACTATTTCCTATTACTCCCATTCCACAAATACTGCACATTACTTATTAGATATTATTTAAATCCAGTGGAGTTTAAATCTCTTGGAGAAATTCGTATTATTATGGAAAATGGAAAGTCCTGAGATATATATAAATCACTTATGCTATAATCATAAGGGGATTCAAGAATCAATTATTTGGAAATTGTAGGAAACATTATTGAGTCCGACTCCATATCTTGAGAAGATATATCTTAAGAGAGATGCAATATATGGTATGTAGTCGAACCTATACAAATTTCGATAGATATCATTGCATGTTACGGGAGCGTCTCCTCTACGTTTCTAGTGCAGAAAAAGAATAGACAAGAGTATCGAAGAAAATTCAGTGTATCCCGTTCATTTCATTAAGAAGAGTGATTAAAGTTCCCTGGTCCAGATTCAATTAGGAAGCGGACAGCTTCCAGTATAAGACTTAATCAGGACTTCTATTCTAACACTGCATTATAGCTAACCATTGTCGATTTCACAAAGTTTTTTTTAACTATTCAAATATTAACCTTCAACAGGAAATTTATTCCGCTCTTTTATCGATCGTTAATACTATTTGGGAAGGGCTTTGAAGTTTAAGGCAAGAAAAAACACCTCAAAAGAGACGCTGAGTATTAATTCTCATAATTACTGGAAGGTTCTCAATTATTTGAAATACTTCACAATGATCTTCAAATTGCTGTATTACTTTGCATGTAATCCATGATTGCCAAATTCAAGATATTGATTATTATATGAAAACAGTCTATGAATAGAAAAACAACGAAGAGAGGCGTACTCTTTTCTAGTTAAAAATTTTCGCATAGCGCGCAGGTGCTTATGCAAACCAATTCTTAAGAAGATAACGGGATGTGAAAATAAATGTAACTATAAAAATAACTGATTCACTAAAATAACAGCAACTAATTAAAATTATTACAAAACGAAATCAATATAATTATTTTTTGCAATCTTGATCAACACAAACGAACGTATAAATGTCGGAATTTCGTATATTTTTCCCCATATTCGCACTGAAGATTTCCTTAGTAGAATTGCCTTATTTGCCACGAAAGTTATTCGAAAGCATAAAAGTATCGTGTTCTTGATTTTTATAATAATTGATTAATCATAATAATTAAAGGATTACCTTCAATTAACAATAAATGAAAAATATTTTCATTAATAGAAAAATCGCGATGTCGATATTCTCAGGGATTTACAGGGTACAACTATTAGATTGATCAAAAATTTCATTTCCGCTCATCAGGGTATGTTTTTTAAATTTCAAAATTCTGTCGTCGGTCGGGCAGCACGACCTGCAAAACATACTGAAAGGAATTAAACTTCCATTTCTTCTCTTTTATTTCACATTCCTTTTCTTTCCCGCTTGTGCCGGATCCTTCGTTCACCCGAACGCGGCAACGCCAGTGTGACATAAGAAAAACTTGTAGGGGAGGTCAGTACATGATTCAGCTATGGCCGTTTCTTCAGGACGCAACTATGCTTCCGCGCTAAGAAATGTTGCAAATCGACGACTGCAGCCTAATCGTTTTGCAAGTTGCATGATTTTCCCCACAGATCCTTCAGAAAATTATGCCAAAATCGAGCGGCCGATGATGCGGCAGGTTTAGCGACATCTTGCGCACCCTTGAGGATACTGGTTATATTTCAAATCTTACGTTATCTTTACGAAATCCTTCATAAAGATGAGAATAGTTTTCCTGGGGCTTTCAGCATATCAGAAATACAATGCAGTTGGTCCCATGGCTCTACGACAAATGATTTCCAAGTTAAAAGGGGAGACGGACAGACAGACAGACGGACACTCCGCTAATTATATATAAGATTTTCATACGCGTCGTACATTGCTTAATGGATATCTTTCATTAATTGAATAACTCTGATTCAGTGAATGCATAAGATGTAATTTCACTGCAGACGAATAATAGTTATTTCTATATTTTTGTGTGAAAAGAAAAATGCATGAAATTATCATTACCGGTATACAGAGTGTTTACGTGAAGCTGTTAGTGATGTTTTGATTGTTATTTAAATTTGTTATGTGATATATCCATCGAGTGAATTGAGGTATTCGTTATAAAATCAAATGCGTATATCGTTGTAGTGATGACGCGTACTATTCATGATTATATTGCTAAAAGAAAGTTTTAAAAGCATTTATGACATTTAATATGATTAAAATATCTCTCTTATAAGTTAGGGATTCGTTCAGGTTCAAATGGCATGGCATTAGAGATTGCATTAAAGTTTCGTTATTGGATGTGTAGATAACGATATCTATCTCCAAAATAGAGGTATATCGAAACGGAAACATAATATGGAGTGTATTTTTAGGTATATTTTTGTGTGTTTTAGTGTTTGTGTATTCGTTTGTAGCGATTAGAGTGTTTTTTGAAACGTGTTTGCGTGGGGAGATTGAGTATTCGTCAGCGAAAGTTTCGCACGGGGCAACTAGTTTATTAATAAAAATAAACGCATAAGTCAAAAATAATGTTTGATGAATGACTTTTAATTGATGGAATTACTTCTTAAGTCTTATTTAGATATATGAATAATGTATACATCAAGTGTTTCTGTTTAAGTAAGATACGCAACTACATTTTTTCTTCCTGACATCCCCACATTGAACTAACTCTTATTGTGCCCACCGATAGCACACTCAATCCTCAGAATCAAGTACTTCCTATCTTCTTTTTTCAGAGTAGAAAAGAGGACTTTTGATCCTCTGGAAGCCCCCGATGGAAAGCACTTAAAGAAAGGCTGTTAATTGTCGTCGGGAAATCGATTTCAACGACATGAAATGAGTAGTTTGGGATGATTTAATGAATGGAGGCTAATATTTATGTAACTATCCTCTCCAAAACTTTCCCACTATTTGGGCGTAATTATGAACTTATGAAGTGTAGCTAAGCCACGATAAAACTTTCCATTTTCGATCCCAAGATACGAAGAATTCTAATACCTGGGTACTATAGATACGACATTTAGTAGTAGTACTATTATCAAGATTAATTTTACTGTAATTTGTTTAGATATGTATTGAGAAAACACAAAACTTCTTAAATCTGCGGTCCCTTTAAGTTGGAAATATCAAACTAGAATTTTGCAACTCCCTAAATATACCTAACAAAGGCATCCGAAACCCTTTCCGAGTTCCAAATCGTAATAATTAATAAATATATAATAGTTAATTAATCCATGTTTCTTTTATTCTTTAAAATATTTTAATTTTTTTCATTTTATGCGATTGTTTGTTCCTCTTAGTTTTCTGTCACCTTCTTTCTCTACTTTATTTTCTGTGACTTTTTACCCATTGGTTTATATTTTTTGTGAGTCTTTTCCTGTGACTTTTTCACCTGCGACATGTTTCTCTGTGAAATATTATAAATCAATTTAATCCATTTCACGAACTTGATTTATAAAAGCGATCCTGAAAAAGAATAAACTGGGTTTCAACGTAAAATGTTAATTCAAGTAACAATAATGTAGTGAATAAAAAACGTGAATTAATGAAATTTAGAATATTTCAAGTAAATCATTGTGGAGAATCTTGGCATTATAACAACTTATCCTCTGAAATAACACCACCTGAGAAGCTACTTTTCATTAATCTGAATCTCTTTTTGATCTTTCATTTTGAGGTTTTGGGCGTAACCTCTTTTGCGACATCAGCTGCTTCGATAGCGCTTTATTTTTCAAAATCGTATAAAAGTAGATTTAGGCATATGAAGCACGAGATCAGACACGCATATACCACGTTTAGCTCTTTCTTAACTTCAATTGCAACATTAACGGCTTTCCTCTTAAAATTACTCTTACTTACCTCACAACCCTTTGTGAATGCGGTCGTTTGTCATTTTATAAAACACAGACTTCGTGCCTTCAGAAAACATTCCAAAACAAAATTCGCTCGAATTTTCCGTTCCAAGTTTTTCGACCAGTGGAGAGTTCGGATTCTGGGAGTAAAAGGACTAAAATAATAAATTGATAAGATTTAGTCACGCTTCACTAGGTTCTTCCATGCCACCTGACGTGAAACATAGAAAACCACTCTTTTATGGAAAACCTTAAAAATGGGAATTTTTTAACTTGCTCTTTTTTTCAACATGGAGTTTCTTTGGCGAAAGCAAAGCTGTGGATGACCCTTCGAACCTGAAAAATCGTCTCATCAATCATAATTTTAAGGGAAAGGGGAAATTATTCTTTCCATATAATAATGACGAGCCTTAGAGCGCGTAATCACTTTTTGGCTTGGAGCGAGTAATTTCGAACTTTGCGAGATGAAACTCATTAAAAGGGTGAAAGTCCCAAATATAATCATCGAAAGACATCGTCTGAACACACTTTACGGGAATAAGGCAAAACGAGGAAATACGTTCGAATGAATTTAAATTAACGGACATTAATTATGCTCAGTATTTTCACTGTTATTCAACCTAATTAGCTAAATACTCTGTTTTCCCGGAAATAAAGGTATATTTTGCGTCTACGCTAAAATCCCAGGAGCCAAAGTTAATGCTAAGTTACAAACTGTACTTAACATTGCAGATTTTTACATTTAACAGTCTATAGTTGCTTGAAACGTGTAAGTAGCGTAAGTAGTGATTTTTCTTCACAGATGGTATTTGTTCGTCTATAATAATGATTATTAATGAATCTGATTGGGTTATTCCTGTTTCAATTATAGAAGATCTTAATATTAATTTTTGATATTTTCTTATATGTGTGAAAATCAAGTAACGCCCTCTTTCGTATTTTAATTCCGTTGATTTTAAACGGAGACGTGAAATAGAGCCTGTATAATAAAGATTCGTATAAAACATAATAAAATGCCGTAGAACTCAGAGGATAGTCAACGTTATGTGTTGTTCTGAAACTTTAACACGAAAACTAAAATAATTTTTAAAATACTATAAAAGGAATATTACAATGTTTCATTTCATCAGTCAACATATCAGAGGCCCAACGTTTCTTTGACGCAGTCAGCTTATGAAGAGTGTCTTAAGGATCAGTCAATCCAAATTTATACTCCAATTGAAATTTCAGCTTAACCTCTGTAACATTTAAAGTAAACGTATGCACTAGTATAACTTGGATTTCCCAAACATTTGCCCGAATTATATTATTCGGTACAGTAATTCGCTAGAATACAACAGCTTAATCATTTCGGAAATTAAAAAATATTGTAGCGGAACTTTCAAAAATTTAATTTGATTCTATTCCCCGTGCCATGTAATATTTATCATCAGCAGACTAATCGACGAAGCAAAGATATGAAGACGTGTACTCGCACCGGATGTCGCAATTGATTCGATGACAAGACAACGCTGTTTCAACTGCTGGTCGCCGTGTGATTACAATTCGCTAATGAAATGTTCCCTAACTTAAAAGTTGAGTGCTGAGAAATGAGGAAATCTGTAAGCTCTGAATTCAACAGTGGTTCAGAGAAATGAACAGTCATATTGAAGACGATATGATTCTCTAAGGATGGTTGATTCAAGTACTTATGACAGGCAGAAATCGTGATGGTTTGAATTATTCAATAATTTGTTTAAAGATAGCTAGACTTTGTATGTTTCACAGTAAAATCAACTGTGAAACGTACAAAGTGTATCTTCTTTAATGGCGTTTCACGAAGTACAGCCGTCCCAGATAAACAATACTTAGTTTGATGAATTTATTAAATACGTTTTCAGTCTATAACACTGATGTATCTATCTAAACATCAGCGCGATATCATTATTATTAATAAATTAGTTGCATTTGAACTTTCAGTTCAGTGTCAATGTTCTACAATAAACAAATAACATGACACAATACTACAATTTACATAAAACAACATTATTGGCAAAATATTGAGAGTCAGCGTTTTACTACAACCATCATTCTAAAATTCAGTAATCGACTTACAAATTCCTGTAACCTTAACAGTAAACCAAAAATTAAATTTAGTTGGTGTGCCGCAAAAAGTTCCAAATATCAGAGCGCTGTAGAGTAAAATAGTTTGGTAGACATAACAATAAATCATTCCTAAAAAATGATAACAGATTAAGTCAAAGAACGCATTAAATTTCTCGATATTTTCCTGTTACTGTTATATCTCAAGATGCTCTTACATAGGATTCAAATAAGCTGGTTTCTACTACGTAGTATGTTGTTCAATTGATTCATTCATGGGACATTTTTCGTTTCCTCATGTGTTTTTGTTTAACTTAATTATCCTTTAAGGTACTTAATTACCTTCTTTTTTGAAATGCTAAGATACTTTTAAAATAAAAAAAATTCCCAATCAATCATTTTATCAGCGTAGATTCTCCAAATCCTTTATTTATGGTCACAACGTACTGGGTGCAGCAAATATAAACTTCTTTCCAACAACGCGTTCTCCACATATTTCAATTTTTCTGCGAAATATTCCACTATAAAAAGGAGACAGTTTCATGATGTTATGCTAATTTATATGTTACGTAACAATTTTACATCTTCGATGTAATATGGAATGTATATTTTATTTCAGAATACCATAAGATTATAAAATTATTTAAATTTGTATGGATCTCACAAAATCGTAACATCGTCATTCTATATATGTATCCGTAATGTTAGACGTTTTCCGTGCGAGACACTTTGTGAGAATGAGAAGGTTATGCCTTATAATAATAGCTTGAATAACTTGAGAGTAGCTGCGAAAGACATCACTGTGATTACCAATCAAGTTAAGTGGAAGCTCACCCAAAGTAACTCCACTGTGCAGCAGTCTGTGCCCTTTTGCACAATTACTCTTAAAAGCTTTTCCCTTTTAGAACAAAATTCCTTCTTTTATCGATCAAAGATCTAGATTTGGTATATGCACAAGAGGAACTTTGTGAGCAATTAAATGCGCTTGTTTAGAAAACAAAATACCCCTTCAGAAAGAAAAATCGATACAAGTCATACTGACCCCGTATATCCTGATATCGTATAAGACCGAAAATAACAAATGATAATCTGAATTACAGCGTGCGCTTACTCCCCTAATCGATTGCTTATCGGAAGAAATGAATCGACTGGCTCTATTTCTATGATCGCAGTATCAGCACGGCCTATTAAGGGCGTATAATATCTACTATCCTACGAAGGTACTCTTCCGTGTTATCATATATTCCTGTCGTAAGTCTTATTAGTAAAAGCATAAATAATTTATAGGCATAGAGAGAAAATTTAAGGTTAGTTGATTTAGAAGGCTTATCGTAGTATTACCTTAAGAAAGAAGCTTTAGAGCACTCACGCAAAGAAGATGTGAAAAACCTGCTCAAACCTATTGATAGCACGAGTTAAAATATACATGTTGTTTAATCAAATCACTAAAACTTCATCACCTCATAGTTTCTAAGAAGGACTCACAAAAAATATATTACTTGTCTTAAAATTGATAATTAGTTGATGCTTTCTGGCGATATCTAGTGGAACTTTTCCATAATAAATACGAAAGAAACAATCTGTCTTCGTCCACAAATTTTATTTTAAAGGCGCGACTCATCTTCAGGTGCGAATTGATCATTCATGTGATTATTCAGACTATTTTGATTTTCTGATTATCACCGCTTTGAAAAAGCCTGCGATAGAAGTGAAATAGCAATTCTCTTATCTATCTTCTCTATCTCTTATGAAAATACAAATAAAAAAAGTCGCAGATATAATTAAATTGAAGAAAACAGAAATAGAAAACATTGTGAAATAAACTATGCGAAGTTCAGCGAAAGACTTCAATGGGATCGGTTTCATCAGGCATGATGATAAACAATTTCATTTAAAACCAATTTCATTTTTGCGGAACTTTTTATAGTTTGTTTCACCATCCTTCCTAGTGCGGAGTTCTACCAAATCAAGACAATATAAATTTATGTTTACAAATGTAACCATTAAAGAGCTGTGTATCAGAGATGATCAAAAGCCTCGTCTGGGAATCTCTTGAGGATAAAGGAAATGAGTATAGGCATAAGTTATTCGATGCATCTTTGAGAAGTGATATATATATATATATATATATATATATATATATATATATATATATATATATATAGTATGGTGAAATACGCGGCATCCATACTCAGCGAACGTACTATAATTTTCGAGGTCAGATGTCAAAGAGATTTCGCGAGAATATTGCGAGAACTTCTATTTCCTGATAGTATTAGGTATATAAATCCGATTGCTAACTAGGGAGTTCGGTGTTTTAACACCCCCTGCCATACGCCATACCATTTCGTTTGGTGGAGTATTAATGTAAATGTAAATTATAAGTGGAATGAATGTGATAGTGGTTGCTATGGTGATGCGAAAATTATTCCTCATCCTAACGCAGCTTTAGTTGCCAAGGATTTCTTCCTTTGGATTTTCATCCATATCAATGACACTCACACAGCGTAGTTTGTACCATTCCAATCCGCGAAGGGAAAAAATGAAACTGAATTGGGCGCAACTTTCACCGTGCGCAGAACATCTTATCGAGAGAAACGAAAAAGTATCCCATGAAGCGGAAAGTGTGATTTATGCCACGGTTAAACCACGGATCGTAAAGCGAAGTGATATCGAATGTGGAATGATAAGGGAATTCCAACGAGGAAAAGTTCAGAGAATTTCGGATAAGCGAGGGAGATAATTCAGTAATGGAATACACAAAAGCTTTTAAAGGAAGACTTTAATGTACTCTCCACCGAATATATAGAACAGAGGCTAAATTTGATTTGGGACGAGTGCTGAGAGTGAAGCTTTTAAATGCAAATTATTCCAAGGAGATAAAAGCTGTGGAAGTCGCTCTTTTCTCCAGCCTTGATTTAATTTCACTCAATTTGTAGATAGAAGAAGTTACGGATTTAATTCAGTTTTCCTTTATGCTTATAATTTTTATTCGGGAATACTGAGAGATATTAGGCGATGGATGTAAACAACTGTGATGATTGTGTGTTGACGATATGTTGTTTATTTTACATGTAATGTAGATATACATGAATCAAAAGACGAGTGGCTCGTATGCAAAAATTGCTTATAAGCACCCAACAAATCATATGCCAAATAATATCTTATAAAGATTATAATAATAAATTTATTAAATTTTTCTATACTAACAATTCTCGCCATATGACTTATCATACAATCAATAAGATATATCTTTAAGCTATCTTAAGTTCCGTAATTTGTGACGGAGTAATTCGATAGCATATTTAATGAACTCAACTGTGTCCAGCAGGAGACGTCAAGAAAGCCATGGCAGAAACGAAGGGATGGAATTGCATTAAAGCAAAGCAAGTATGAATGCCATAAATTTTAATGCACGAATCATTGAGAGGCAACAAGTGGCCAAAGAGAACAGCAATTAATATTGATTTTTAATTTCGAAGGGTTTTGAGACAGCGTTCGGTGATCACGAAAAAACAAAACAATATTTATTCACAAGCAAAACGGACAATCATGTCCGACCGCTATATAAACGTGATTTAATGAATAAATAAAAAGAAAGAATGATCAAAATTATATATATTATTGTCTATTAAGCTCTTAATTAAGTCGCTTTCATTCTCGGAATGTACAGTGAAAAGTGAATTTCATGAAATCATTTTAAAGCTGTTCTGTTTCTTCGAATGACGCCTGCTATTCATTATGGCGTCCGCTTGCTCAAATTATCAAATATTTGTTAACCTCAGTTGTCCGTTTATACGTTAATACTGAGGTTAAGTTTTCAGAATTCTGTCTTCTTTCGGTATTGACAATTTATGGGAGGTATGGAATAACGTTACCTCGAGAAAGGCCATAAAAATGGGAATAAAAATCTTTTAAGATTAACAGTGATTTAGCTTACGATACTTCATTCTTATGTTTTATTGTTTTTCTCATCCATCCAATTTTTGGTTATTTGTTTAACTGTTTATTTATTTTTTAGTCCTTTTATATGTTAAAATTTATTAATTCTACTTATAGACAGTATTTGCTGATAAGGCAGTGATCGAAATTTATTATTTCACTTAAAGGATTTTAGAAAAGGATTATCATTTGATGCAAACATGCTGTCTGTATATTTTAACTTTGAGTTTGTCTCAGACGGTCAGTCTGCTCGTCATTAGTTCTAAATACCGAATATGTTATGAACAAATTACATTAATGAGTGTTGATATCCATGATAAGTCCTCCTTTATGACATGCCTTTGTGATATTCGCCATTTCTCGACATGTGTTCTGAAAATTTTCTGAAAAATTTGGAAACTTTTCAGACCACCCTCGTATATCTGCGGTATAATATTTAAGACTCTTTTTACTATTGATATATCTCATATGTAGTCAATCCCTCACACTTAGATACCTTAAGCCTGTGTAAATCATCCCACCCAACCACAAAATGCCTCTTTTAATTATGGCGATAAATTAGTATAGTAAGAAAGAACACTGAATATTTATTTGTCTTTTCTGGGAATGATTCCAGTTGCGGATTTTTCAGGATACGGAGCGAAAATGGCAAAAAGCAAGCTCGTGGCAGATTGCCCAAGGATAATGGATGACTTCTAGTTTGGTTGGGCGTAGAATTATATCTCAAAGAAAAAGATTGAATCCTCATCTGCCAGGGTTCGGACCCTAGGCTATCGTCCAACTTTCCCTATTTCTCCTTTTTCTTTTGATTCGTGGAATAACAAGGGCTTCAAAGTGTACCAGAACAATGCTTGAAAACTCTCCTTAATTACTTCTGCTTGGGATTCATTTCACATGCGATCCCTTTTCTCTCTGAATGCATTACAGCCTGTTGATAAAAGGGATTATGGAGACAGGCTGTTGCTTCCCTTACAGAAATATAAAATATAAGAGAGTTAAAATTTAAGAATCAGGAAATACGTATTATGATTTGATCTCGAAATATTTATATGTTAAATAATAGATAGGAAGTTATTTATAAAGAAGTTTGCTATCTAGTTATTATATGAAAGTAAATTTAATATTTTCAAAATGCAGACAATTAATTGTTTTGATCAGTAACCAATGTTGCGTGTTGCTGAAATCTGGAGGTTGTAATTAGGGAAGATATCCATCGTTGGATAAAATTGTAGTTTTCCATTTCGATGCAGCATATTAAGTATTTCAATAATTCACTAAAGCCGAATAAAATTATGGAAAATAAATTACAACTGATTTACTGTTACGTAACAATAATCAACTACGAGATCGTTGGAATTATGTTTATAATTATATTTAAATTTAAATATCGCCGGCAGTGGACACTGGCAGGGGTAAACCCCGAATTCCCTAACTCTAACGGTTATTATATTCTGTAATACCATATGGATAAAAAGACCGGAAGTTCCCTCCTGCGAATATTTTCTTGCAAGGCTTCTTTGCTTTCTCTCGTGAAGATCATTAACTAGTGTGAAAACTAATCCCACCTCATGAGGATCCCAAATTGTGCACCAATATTCTAGGAGAGGTCGAAAACACGCTATTTTCTGTACTTTTGATGAATATTCTCTCAAAACTGTACTCTTTGCATATCATTCTCTTTGAAGGAAAAACTACCACTGAGCGTAACTCCAACGTATTTATGATGACTTCAAAGACATTTTGATATTTACATTCGCATTAATGCCTCGCAAGCCGACATGTGTGAAAACACGGATCTTCCAAATCTGATTTGTGTGGTAAATGAGACCAATACGCTATACCAAAGGAGAAATACAAACTCCCTAATTAGCAATCTGCCTTCTCGATAATCTCTTTGACATCTATCCTCGAAAATACCGTTCGCTGAATCGCCATATCGTCACAAATCACTTGAATAGTTTGTAATTTTACTCGATTACTCTCGTATAAGGCACAACAGTGGAATAAAAACTGTATTCGAGTCACAATATCTACTAAATCGAGATATATAAGTCATCGATTTTCAAATAAATATGGCGTTGTTAAGTAACTGCTGAAAACTGAATATTTTTTATAAAATAAATAATTTTCCGGTTGGTCTACTTCCATACGTCATCAATTGATTCAGCGCCACGGGAATCTACAAAAAGAAATAGATAATGACGCAATGATACGATCATAATATACGAGTATACACAATTGTCTCTTGATAATTACATTCTTATTTGCATAAATAATAAATATCTGGCAAATAATACATAGATAATAACTTCTGATATGAAATCTGCTTTTTCTGGATTTCTTAGGGTTCATCACATGGATATTGTTGTAGTCACTGTAGAATTCCACCGTGAATATTTCTACATAAGTACCTGCAAAACACTATTCAGATGATGACTCTACTTTCGTAATCGATTTCTTTAGGTTCTCAGCAAAATGATTCGATTCGTTGCAGCATTGTCACGACTCGTGGAGGGCGCATCTTTTCTTTTTGATGCTAAAGTGATGATTCGGAGAGTTTTTCGGCCTCTTATTCATTAACAGCGAAGTCCAGTTTATTTTCTTCCATTCAAATTCGTATCAACTTTCGAGTCACAGCTCAACATTAAAAGGATACCAATTAAGGAATATGAACGCATATATTTTTACTGTAGTTACATTTATGGAGGTAGTATGAGATTGCTTGCAAGGAAATGTAGAAATAATTGGCTATGAGGAGAGCATTACTGGGATGCTAGAGGAGATAAGATTTCTAAGAAAGGATGTGCATTCATATAGTCGCCTTACGGAGTCCTCGAATGTTCATTCCTTTCAGAGGGAACTGCTGATCGAAATGATACTCTTTTAGCGATAATAACTGAAAATTAATGGATTTGCTGAATGAATTTAATCAATTGAATTGTAATACCATAAAATCGCATTTCTCCATCAACAAGGATGCGTTATTTTTTAAAAGCGAAACGAATCTCATTCGTGTTCCAAGGCAGCATTTCATCAACACATAATTGAAAATAACTGGCTCAGCTAGGACACAGGAATTGATGAGGTGGCGTTTATTAATTACCTTGGCCGCGTGCGAGGAATGTGGTTCGTCGAAAAGTGCCCAAATTCTCGGCTTCAAGCGCTGCCATCGTGTGAGTCGCCCCTCGTGATATGCCTCTTCAAAGCCAAACCTCCTGGCTTCTTCTTCCTCACTCCTTGCTCCCTCTCCACTCTCCAGCTCTAGTTTGTCCAAGATGGCCAGCGTCGCCTACCAATCCAATTCATTAGAGTAATTAGGGTCGTAAAATTCATGCAAGGAAATTAAGCACTCGTCAATTATGAACGCAATAATTGATTCGTATTAAAGTACTTATGCCATACTTTATATTTGGTTGAGCTAATTAGGAATTTATTTTATAATTTATTGTTTATTACGCGGCCATGGCCTTGAGGATTGTTTCTTTTGTTTAAGCTATCTACGTATGGAATAGCGTCGCCCGTACACAACCATCGATCGATCTATGAAAGTGATTTGCCATTTAAACATTTATTGGACGTCAAATGACCGTTCTTCTTGGTGCTACATGATATAAGAAATAGTAAGAAAAATATTTCATTATTAAATATCAAATATATGATGTTATTTAAGAAATCAAGAAGTTTCAAAAGAATCGAACACATTTTTATAGAATATTTTTTAAGTTAAACTCGAATAAGTGGTCGACTGACTTCCACCGTCCTAATGTTAAGTGAGAGAGTTTTAAAGGTGCTTTGCAAAGGAGAGTATATCTTAACGGTAGTGGAGGGTGAAAGAAAGACAGACGTAAACAAAATGGACTTTGAGAAATGGGTTGGGCGGAAAAAGAGAAATTGCCTGGCAGAGGATGATATTGATGGATGGATTTCTAAAGTAGTCTAAGGAAGCCACCTTTTATTTTTAATGCTTGATTCATATTCTCTATCACTATTCCGACGACTTGTCTCAGAGAATTTGCCATTTGTGGCGCTGGAAGTTATAATATTAATAATGGAATAAAATTGAAATTACATTAATGATTAACATCAAGCAGGTAGTAAAAGCAAAGAGCTGTGTGAGACCGCTGTTTGGATTTCGGTAAAATCATTTTTAGAAGGATATTTCGAATGTAAATCTATGGTGAGGAGAAGTAGGAATAAAATAACATTTACTTCCAAATGTATTTTCGAAACACAACCGGTTTTGGCACTGCTCGGTCGTCTTCAGGTTAGTTATATAAGTATTAGATGTTGAAATCCGTCAGTCTTTTGTCAGGGCAGCGTCCTCTAGACATCGGAAAAAGGATTACTGAATTTTAGGAATCACCGAATGCGTATTTCGTAAACCGTCTCATCAAGGACTAAACGTAGATGAGATATCTCACCTGAAGATGGCCGAACCGTTAATGATTCGAAGATATATGTGGAAATACGTAATGTATTATTTTATCCCCACTTTTCCCAGCCATGCTTTGGCGGGGACTTTTAATCGGAAGGCAAGATAAAAACATAAAGCTGCAACTTTGATGCCGCTATTAATCATTACTTAAATCTATCAGCACCAAAGTACACTTTAAAGAGTTATGCATAGTACGTACGAAGACGAATTTCATAGCTCAATATATAAATGAGGAAGTTTTTATTTTATGAGGATTTTTTAATCATAAAGAAAATAATTTATTTTACCGAGTTTAACCAAAGGAGCCGAAGAATAATGAATAATTGGGAAAGGCGGTTTCTTTCTCGAGTCCTTAAGCATAGAAAATTGTATTCTCTGTGCGACGTGTTTGGGACTGAATTGTCCTCACCTGCGTGTCTCTGTGGACGCTGTAAGTGCTCCAGCAGCACGGCTCCACTTGATTCGAGTCCAAACCCCAGAATTCCAACTCTTCCTCGAATATAGGCCCGCACACGTTGGTGGGATAATGAAGTTTGCCCGTCCTGGATTGGAAGACACACGTGTGAGACTTGGTAAGGAAAGGCACCCAATACAAGGATGCGGTTTACCTGTAATAGTTGAGGACCTGCGCGAAGACCCCGGGGTGTCTGTCGAAGAAATATTCGTTTAGAATGGGGTCGTAGTTGGCCAGTGCTTCGGTGAGACGAGAGAGGCGTGTTGCAGGGATCTTCTTCAGCGTCGCTTTGTATGTTTCGTGTCGAATCCCTCCCACGTTGAGCAGAATGCGGTTTTCGGCACCGTCCATCCTTCACTGCTTCATCTGACCGTTCTGCTTAAAGAGAAAACAAGTCCGTTGCATTCGCTGTTGAACATTTATTCTCATTTACAAAAATGTATTTATTTAAATTTGGCCTTCTTCTCAGGTGGCAACGCCGGAGGAGAACTTATCAGTTTAATTTTAAAATGCCCGGCATTCGCCTAAGGTCGGGAAGGAGAATCGAATTCAAAGAAAGTCGAATTCGTAGAAGATGTAGCTTATATTATGCGTCCTCCTTGTTATATATAGGCCGTTATCGTACTGCGAGAAAAATCAAAGAATTAGATTTTAGATCCAGTCGATTCAAAATTTAATATTTTCCGAGAACGATACGCCAAAATAAATGATTAGGAAAGTTGAATCATGGCCCATACACCCCCTGCCACACGCCGAAAGGCGGCTTAAAGACACATGTGGATTTAGATAGATGTAGGAAAACCCCTCCAAAACATCCCCTTGGCAATGAAATACATAAAGTGAATATAACATGTAACAAAAATTTACACAAAGTATTATATGATAGAAGTTCATGTAAAATCCATATAGTCGTATACAGAACAAATAAGCCAAATAAATACTAATGAAAAAGAAGACATTACACGGATATACATTGAAGCTTACGAAGTAACTATAAATATAACATTTTAAATCGTTAAAATTATAAAGGATAAGTACTCGAAACCATGTTAAACCATATATTTGATTTACATTTTTAGGTGCGAGAAATTCAACATTGCCTATTAGCGAATCGCTATATGTATTGTGCTCTCTTCTGTACGTGGCTTCTTTGGGATTCCCAATCCCTCCCTATTGGTTATCCCACTTTGTATTGCGCTTCCTTTCCTTTAATTTTAAACTCTAATCCAATATAAGAGGAAAGTTTAAATCTGGCACGCTGTTTATTCCAGCCCTCTTAATCAGCCTCATGGTTAGAGTAAAAAGTCGTTTCTTTAGTCGTTTTTTAGTGGTAATTTGTGAACATAAGGAATGAACTGGAAGGAGAGTTTTTTGGGCTGTTGAGCGTTGTTTTAGAGATATCGTGGCGACCTCTTACCACTGCTTTTAAAATATTCTTTAATTTTCACTGATTGTCTATCCTAAAATGCTTCATTGAGAGTGAGAAGGGAAAGAAATGAAGTAGCAAGGAGGCAATTTGTATGTTCTTCAAAATTATCACAAAAAGATGATTAAATAATAAGAACCCGGTTACAAATTTGATGCATTTTATTTAATGAATATTTCATCATACCCAAACAAAAGTTCATGTATGACATACATGTTTCAACCGCTTATTGATTCTTATTTAGTGCTCTATCTCGATGCAAAGGTTAATTACTCGTCTTTTATAACTTTGTGAAGGAATACCTGCTGACAGGCATTTTTTGTTTGGCAGGACCAGAAAGCTGAGTTACATTATGAAGTGCAACGCTTACATTATTATTTGACCTTGAAGATCAGGATTTGTGTCAGAATTTGACAGATTAAAATTAGGTATCCAATTAATTTTGGGCAATGATTGCTAATCTAAACAGCCAACATTTTTCTGTTTTATAATATTCTGATTCAAAAATCTACCAAATTTTTTGATTAAAGAAACTATCCCGCTTATATTGCGGTCTCCTGAAAAGCATCTTAATCAGGTTTTATTGTATAAAAATGAGCTATTTTGGGATGTTTAAAGATGCTGTTGCACTAAAGATGGTTGAGTTACCTACAGTATTAAATCATGGTGAGGAGAAAGAGGTAAGAACTGAGGCGTCAAACTAAAAGTTGAAGAACGATCTTGACGCTTAGTCTTAATTCACTATATAATGTGGATTATGTATTTACTCCAGTAACTCAAAGAAAATCAAATCCAAAGAACATTCAGAGAAATTAGCATTAAGGAATAATGGTGAATTTGGGAATACCACTTTGATATGATGTGGCGATTGTCTTCTTTAGGATAACCAAAGGTCAGACGAAACCTGACGTAAAGAAGGAAATCTCTGAAGACCTGAAAAATCCAGATTGATTTTTTATGCGCGGAAACAAAACTTAGTTTCTCAAAGTTTTTCCCCTTCCGTTTAATTTCATAGAGAAACTTTCTCCGGGATTTCCTTTTGGAAAGGGTTTCTCTTTTATGGAAATTATCGAACCGTGTGATATTCAAACTTCTCCTTGAATACAAAGATTTCTCATTTTTCCGCAATAAGAAAATAGAAATTTGCGTGGGCACCTTCGGAAAAAGTCCTTTTATTTTTATGTATTCTTTCGAAAAGAAGCTGCAAAAATGATTCAGTCAACATCAAAATAAGGATCCCAATCTTCCTTTTCTTCAGACCATACGATTGTGAAATATGTTTCCATGGTTACCCCTGAACAACACCTCCGATATCTGGATTCAACATCATAATATCTTCACGTAAGATTCTACTTATTCTACAAGAATGTATTACTTTGATATTTAAATTTTTTACTTTTATATTTTACCTTCTTTGTGTTTCAGTGGATTTGCATCTCTATGCTGTTGCCTTATTGGTTTTTAGGAATATATTATGTAACATCTTAGAATTATAAAGAAAGAGGCTACTCAAATATAAACTAACCAAAATTCATTCAGTGGTGATGGTTATTCATCCTAGGATTCCTTTGATAATTTAGAAGTTTCTAATAAAAAACACAGACGCTGGTTTCACTTCATTGGCTTGCTTTATGTCTGAAATTTCGCTATTGTCTGAAAATTTTAATCCGGCCAATTGCATCCTCTTCTGTTCTTACATTTCTTTTACCTTTTCAGATTTATATCTCCATCACATATTCTTCAAGCATGATGAGTATAATCTTTTGTTTACCGTTGAACTTACTAGCTAGTATACTGGTTATTCTCAAGCACATCACTAAAAAACTAAAACCATCGGTGAGAGTTTTACGCGCATAAGCGGAGTGCTTTCATCGCTGATTTAGTGCGCCATTTTTAACACATTCACAAATGCAACTCAAAGAATATCGCCTTTAATAGTATTCTATAAGAAGTGAAAGATGAATACCATTTTTGAACATAACTAAGACCATAAGCAGCTTTCATTTACAACTACATGCATATATTGAAAGAAAAGGCTTTCAATGAATAAGAGAAAGAGGAATTCGGTTGCGAATATTCGGCGCTCGAGAATTCCTGTGTCTCTTATATATTTATTAGTATTTATTTATACGTGCATATGTACTGTTTTCGGCGAATGAATGAGAGGGGGTGCATTGACCGTTACTTTGCGTCCAATATTTTCATGTAAATAGCTTTCCTTTTTACTATAGTAATGAAATAGCAAAAGTAAATAAATGATACATTGCCTACTCTGTAACTAAAATGAAAAGTATTTCATTTTATGTATATATGCTATAAGTAATATGAATTATTCAGTTAGTGAAATGAATTTTACCTTTATCTTGCTACAAGAACTCTCCAGACCCTTATGCGTGTTTTTCGCATAGAGTTCAACTTTGGAAGCGAAGGCTTCATTTAACCTGAAGCGGTTTCTGCTTAACTCAATTGTGGTAATTCTTGCATAGAGCAAAGCAAGTATAGAGCAAATATTTTCTCTGTAATCATTTGAGTCTCCGGTATAATTAGGGCGGATGTTTTCCTTTACCTTCCTCGAATATATTCTGACGTGTATATCTTGTGCTTAACTTGGAATTCTATTTCTTGAATCATATTTTCTATCATTTATTTTCCTGATCTTTCTCGCAATACGGCCCTTACATTAGGCAGAAAGTATATATCTTTTAAGAAAGAAGTAGATGATGATGAGAGAATACATCTCCGGTTACAACTTCTAAGAGCGTACTTTATCTGAATGCATATTAGTAATTGAAGGGTTTGAATTTCACCAATCTCTCTCAATTTCTCATAGCGATTTCTTAGAAAAGTGTTTCTTTTTTAAATTCACGAATACAATTCTCCTAAGTCTACATCATACACAAGTTTTTTTTTATTCCTTTCCAATCATAGATCACTCTCAAATCTGTTTTAGAGCCTGCATATAGTTTAGTATATTGAATAAGATCTTACATGAGTATTCACTACTCTTAGAGAAAAAAGGGACATTAATTCTGAATACCCGTTAAACGATGTGAATCATTCGTTAAGGCGTTGTATATATTGAAGATATTCGCTCTTGAGGTGTGCCTTCAGAATGTCTTTTTGGATGAGATGCTGTTTCATGCGGCAAAGATTCCATTTTCTTCTTAATTGACAGAGGGGAGTGCGAATTGATGATCCACATAACATTGCTATTCGTAAAACACGAGGACAGTAATTCTTAAGGGTTTTATAGGGTTTACAAGGAGTTTCGAGGGTTTAAAGCGTTTTCAGCGTTTTATTGAGTTTTTTTCAGCTTTGTGTAAAATCTTTCTCTTAGGGTTTTAAGGAATTTCTAGCGTTTTAAGTATTTTAAAGTTCTCTCTTGGATTTTGATGGTCATTAGGTTGTTCTGAAGGTTTGTACGGAGTTAAAGGTTTCTGTATATTTTCAAAGGATTTCCTTTTTTTTAAATTAAATTGTGTATTTTTTCTACTTTTATATGGCCTTTCTAGGACTTTGAGCGTTTTTAGTGGTTTAAGGATTTATTCAGGATTTTCAGGGTTAAGGGACTAGTTAGGGTTTTCAGGGATTTCAGTGTTTTAACATTTTTTGTGGGTTTTTTTATAGTTTTTTCAAGGATTTTCTGGATTTTTGATGGTTTTCGGGTATTTTATTAAGGTTCCTTTAAGTTTGGTTCTATAAGGACTCTTTATTTTCAGGGGAATTCGCACCTCATTCTTTAGCGTAAGAAACGTTTTGCTATCCTCATCCTTTGACTAAGTCTTTGATTTGGAATTGAGAGATTTGATCTGAATAATAATTTTAGTTAAATTAATTAGGAATTGAAGAAAAATGAGTTACTGCGGGATTTTTTCCGGAGGTTTCCAAGAAGAATATGCCGCTGAATGGATGCAATTGTTCTCAATTATATATACACTTGTTGATGAACCCCCCAAATCCCTTTGCGAGCATTAGTTTGATTCTCCTGTTATTTAAACAAACGATGAGCAAACTTTCAACCGGAATTATTCCAAATATAATTTATAAAATGTAAAGAGAAAGGGCTCAATCTGAAAACAGATTCTCATTAACGGGATTCGTTTTATATCCTTGAATTTCAGAGCCCTTTCTCTGAATTTGTTTAAGAAACCCTCGAATGCAAACGAAAGGAAGACGTTCAAGGAATCTTGATGCACATTCACGACCTCATAATGTATTCATCGGAATGATCAAATGGGATCCTATTTACATTGAATTCCATTTAAAGGAATCCTGCCTTGAAATGGATCGTGTTTGATCATTTGATTGAGAGGCCTAACTAGTTTGATGTTAGGGCGAAAACCTTTGCATTCGGATTCTTGTAAAGTTATTTGTGAGATGGTTAATGGAAGGAAGATTGAGAGAGATTTCGTGGCCCAGATTGCGCAAAGTTAGAGCTGCTAACTCCTAAATTTGATCAAGGAGTGGCGCATTTCAGAAATGGGTGAATTGCAGGAGATTGAACCATATAGCTCCTTACTAAAGCCATAAAACCAAGCAGTCTAAGGGTGTAATTATCATGAGGAATTCATTCCCACCCACTATGGAGGAGCTAAATTTTGTTTTATTCTGCAGCGGTCCTTTCACTACTTGAAACCACACGGAGTTACATACGTACTTCATAATTTTTAGAAATGATGAGATAAATCAATCCCTTCTCTAGATTAATTTATTAGGAATGAACTATTAAACCATCGTCGATAATGAAAGAACTTATTATAATTAAACTGTGTTTAAAAATTATTATATACCACAATAGACAGTCTCGGCGACTGTCCGTTGCTGAAGAGGTGTCTGCTGAATTCTTTTTAACTCTCTCAATGCAGTCTATAGCTTCGGCCGAGATGTGGTGGAAATACATAGCTGAATACAGATTTTTACTTTTCCACAAAAAGTTTTTATTTAAGAACTACCGATTTCGGAATATCACCATCTACTTAACGGCAATTTCACTGAAAATGGTTCCTGGATAATGCGGATAGTGCGGTGGATGGAGTTCCGAGTTCGATTCCCATTGGGGCGAGATGACCTCAGCTATCGAGTAACTTTCAAATAATACTAATTAATAATCCATTTCACCGCAAGGTATTTAAAAAACGATAATGAATAAGATATTAAGTTTTTAAATGATAAGTCTGTAAGGAGGATAAGGAGTCTGTTCGAACCTGAAGATGGTATTTTTGGAATTGTGGAAAAGTAAAAATCTGTACTCAGTCTCTCAAAGCAATTATGAATCTTTCCGTTGGGTTGCCCTTCTAAGTAAGGATGTGTCAGTCTATAAGAAGACAACACATTAATAAGATATTATTAGCCAGAGAGTGTGATGGATGCGGGATTCCAAAAACATTCCAGTTCATTGCTCGTATGAGTGTAAGCATTTATAATTAAGATATTATCATTATCCTTCCACCGCACTACCCACATTATCCAGGAATCATTTTCAGTGAAATTGCCGTTAAGTAGAATATGTCTAGGGGGAAGAAAACCTATGGGTGTGATTCCTTGGGTGTACCTTCTTCTAGATGAACTATTAATTTGGGCGAACCGTCTTTTGTGCGAAAAGTCTTTAGACGAAACTTCCAGAGGTTTACCAGATAGACAATCGAGTACTCTCGACTTAGGCGAAGGTGTTCCCGGGTTCGATTCCCGGTGGGAACCCACGTGCGAAATCACCTCAAGTACTTTAAACTACTGGAATATCCGAAGAAGTGAGCGTAAAGTCGAGTTTCTTCTATTAAAGGCAAATAAATGCACCAATCGAAGAAGACTGGAGAGAAAAGTAGAAAGAAGTCAGCAGCAGAGTTGTTAGAGTAAGGAAATTGGCTATTACTAATGCAGGAGAGGAAATGGCGCAACAGGATGTGACGTCATCGAAGGAAACAGATTGCGCACGGGAGATGTCTCGGATGAATTAATATCCGCCTACCGGTAAAAGTAAACACTAAAGATGAAGAGGTATAGTAGAACCATTGATGTGGCTGATGCCAGAAGGTCCGGATTTCGGAATTAACTGAGTAAATTGATATAATAATATACTTCCATAACTAATAGGACAGTTTTAAAGTGAAATGCTTAAACGACTTCCCAAACAAAAAAATCGTTACTCTAGCAATTTAAAGTCAGTCATGTACTATTCAGTCTCTACATATCATCTAAACTGTAACTTCATAGATTTGTATTACAATATTAGGATGAAATATTGTTCACTATAATATACCATCGTAGTAAGACCTTAAGATATCTTTCTTTTAACTGCATGTTTGTTTTCGGTAATATCTTGAAGACCTCTTCAAGGAACAATTCTTCCATTCCTCATGATAAATTCCATTCCATAACAGCAATTTCTGGAATTCGGGTCATACAGTAGTGGAGTGTCAACCGTTTATCGAAATATGTTTACGGAAGCATAAGAATAGTAAAACTCGACACCTCCCTTATAACGAGGTGGGTTTTATTTCCCTCTGACTCATCGATATGAGAATTACAAGTGATACACTAATGTGTCCTCTGCTCCACCAAATTCTCTCCATCCAACCAAACTTGATCCTGTCACCTGATATATCAAATATTGTAATGTCTTCTGTCACTTCTTTCTTAGATTTTCGTAAAAAATACTGATCTAATTTGATAGGACATAATTATTCACATGATTTTATATTTCCGCATTTTAAATTTTTTCAAGCAAAAGACACTTGTAATCCACACATGTGGATTTCCTATATCTTGTTTCTGGTTCATGAATTGCTAATGGTGTTAGAGTAAGAATGCGTCTGAAAGGAATGTAAATATACTGTCTACGCATAGAGTGTACGTAAATATCATAGCAAGATATTAAAAGCTTAGCGGCAAGACGCTCTTACACACGATGAGGATTGATAACTCAGGAACAGATTAGTTAAATGTTTTATGGATGAGTAACCAATGTCAATAAGCACTATTGCATATATGTGTAAGACAATAGGATAAAAAGGTAATGCAGTGAGACCGTGCTAAATTGTTAAGAATCTGTTGCGTCAATAAAGACAATTAAAGACAAAAAAAAAACTATTCTATGATGAACGCGGCTAAGAGCTCTCTATTTTTATTTGTTATATCTAATATCATTAACTTTCTTTTTTACGTGCAAGTGCAGGTTATCATGTAAAATTTTTATTTCGTGTATGCTAATTAACCAGACAACACAACTTTGAAACCATTCAATCGTTAAGTAATATTCCTTGGAGTCGGATGGATCCGCATGAACATGCTTTAATGTGACGCCGACATTATCATCTCGGAATGAGATTTATGGCTGTAACTATGACAGAGTTAGTAGATACTGCGGGATTATGTAAAATTGAACACAAACGTGGTGGAAAATTTTCATTAGAAACAGCGCTGAACCATGAAAATATCCGAGAGAAAATATAAAATTAGTTATGTATGTACATTTTGGTTGCTATCAGGACAATATAGGTTCACTATAAGGAACCTTCCTTAAATAATCTGTCTTAAATAATAATCACTGTGAGCATACATTTATATATTTACATATTTATCCATCCGATGTCAGTAGCAGACGTAAGATATACTTAGGAGAGATATTTGAAAATAATTTCACGTACTTTCCAATGAGGTACATACAAAAATGAAATGTTGGAATTTTTTAGAGAGCGAACGAAGTGCACCTACTCATTCTTTATCTAAAATATCCTTGGTTCAAATGTAGACGACTAGTAAATGATTTCATAAGAAATGTTCGTAAAGTTCATTTTCTTCAATTGCAATTAAATGAGATATAAGGGTTCTACAAAATCCAAAAAAGGACAAAAAAAAAGGAATTTAAATTGAACTCTTATATTCGTCATTTTATATCGTATTCAGTTCGACAAAAAATATAAATTTTTTTTATAATTATTCTGATGTAAAAAAGCAATCACTTTGACGACAGAAGCGATTGCTGACTCATGCATTTTTCCGTAAGTATACATATTAATTTGTAAATACGTTATGCTTCGTTATATTTGACGGGGGAATTCAATATTATTATATAATCTTCTCTTAAATAATTCATATTATATTTCTCTTAATATTGTATATTTTACAATTCTAGGCTACATATTCTGTTTTGCAGTAAAAAACTAAATACTTTGTAATCATTTCATGAAGTATAAGCCCCAAATACCTTAGGACTGCACTGTTATCGTTTTGGCTGGTTAATCTGACGTGTGCCAAGAAGCTATGTTTGCACGTGGAAAATATTATATCGTGAAAAATAATTGAGAAATGTTTCTCTTTAACACATATCTATTTTATATCCGTATATTATATAATCTCTTGTATAAATAATATAAATGAATAAATATTAATTCTAGTATAATTTATAAACAAGCTTAGAATAGAGAAAACTCGAGAAAATCTACTTTCTCCAAAAAGCGTAGGAATAAGTACAATTTTTAAAAGGGTATAGAAAAAGTACAGTTTTTCGAATTTCTTTCAAAAATTTAAGAATTATAGTTGCCTATATATATCCTGATTCGATGAGGTATATTAGTTTAGGGTACATTAATAAGCCTTGAATAGAAAAAAGATCTTCTCATGGAGAAACGAGTATGTAATCTCCTAAATCCTTTTCCTTTAGAAGATCTGCTTTTTTATTCAGCAAGTTGCTGAATAAGCTAACTTTTCATTTTCTCATATTAGGACGAAAGAATCCTTAAAAAAATAAATAAAACCACTGGCATGTCATTTTAAAAAGGTCGTTCTTATACTCAATCCCAGTAAACAGACTGGTTAACCTGTCGGACGGTTAATGTGAAGAGAAATTATGCTATATTAATTTTCTTTAAAGAGGAAATAACTTTTGTCACCTTATAAGTATAAAAATGATACAAACCTATTCTATCTCTACATAATCAGGTATCGTGAGATATTTTTGAATTAGCACTTACCCGGATTTAAATTGGGTGTGGAATTTCTTTTGTTATTACTAATTTATTCCATTTGTAAGTGTAGTAACATCATCGCATCTATTAGCTCACCTACGGCTACATGTATGGGATGAATTATACAAAAATGTTCGATTGCACAATTTATGCGAGTAATTTTCTATACAGAATCCAGCACGAATCTCATCATCAATTCTAATGAGCGATTAAGAGTGGATGTTAAATTTATGACCGAATACTGCATAACTGCAGAGTATATAAGCGTGTATAGTGCACATATCCAGGAGATAATGCGCCATTTTCTGCTTTTTTAGCTGTGGATTACGGGATAATTACTTCGAAAAGCAATTTCTGAATGTAAACATGATCAGTATGGAGCACGATCGTCATTTATTCCTATTTGCATTCATTATTTCATTAAAACATCATCTCGCGCTAAACGTATGCTTAGGCGCACACGATGGCTTTCGGTATAATTCGTGATTAATCACTTGGAATACTAACCTCACAAATTGAAGCCAAGCCATCCACTTTCCATCCGCTGCTGGATTAATGGCTCTCCTCGTATTATGACCTCACATTAGGGGCCTTAGTATCTGCGGAGTACCAGATGGCAAGGATTGATTAAGGAGACCTCAGTTTTATAAACTGCAAAGGCCAACCAACTGTGTTAGGCTAAACACACGTGTTTCTTATACAGTATAATATTCAGAAGACAAACTTTTACCTTATTTAATCTCATCATCTTGCGAGATATTCCATCTTTAAGAGAGAGGTTCTAAAATATTGAAAATGTTATCATCAAAATTATTATTTATTATCAAAAATATTGAAAATTGTGGACTTCCTTCTTTGGTTATACCGCCATATTTTGATGGAATGAAGGTTTTTCTGGCATTTAAAAAAAGTCAATCAAAAATTCATCTTTCATCTCTTTTCTTATCGCTCTCGATCATGGCACTGATTGTATGAAAGTGATAATGGCTAAACATGGAAATGTTGCTCGCATGTCTTATACATACGTGCATTTGTTCCACTTTTGTATTTCTGGTTTGGGGAGCAATGACAAATCACTCTTGTCTAGTAAGCCTCTCTCCTACCTCTTGGTAGCTAAAGTGGATGAAGTTCCCAGTGGCCTCCATAGTTAATTAATTTCAGAGACGTTTCTTATTTATTACATATTTTAATTAAGATAAGGTTTGGTGTGATGTAAAGTTCGAAGTAATAGATTGTTCCGAAAAACGAATAGGCTTGAGAGCATGCTATTTGTTTTGCATTCAAAACATCTTCGCATATGCGAGTTTTTCGTTAAATATTATTAGGGATGGATAATATTAAAATGAAATTATTTCTTTCACTGCTTAATGACTCTTTTTTAGCTGAAGGATCTACATTTTCATACAACTATATCTTCATACATTTCAATTATTGAGTTTCATGCAGTTACGGCTTATTTTGTTGATGCGATTCAAATATATATTATTTATAAAGTTTGAAATAACCTTCATCTGCCAAATATTCATCTGTGGTCTTTGATTACGCTGAACCAAATTCCCGCCACTTTGTCAGTTTAAATAGAATTCATATATTCGAGGATGTGCTAAGGTCAAATTGTTTTAGGGAAGACAATTCCTTAAAAATACATTCCATAAAATCACCTTGTTCCTGTCAACTGTATTTCTTACGTAGAGATCCTCTTCTTAATCTGTATCCATCCATTTGAGTTAAATTTTCACTTTCATGGTATTTCTTGCCATCTTTTTCAAATCTCCGTAAGATCTTCCACATCCGGATTCCATCCATTCCAATGTAATATTGGATTTCCTGCATCTATCTCTCTCTTCCTTTTTATTTCAATCTCACAAGAGACTCAAAGAGCTCACAAAAATGCTTTCTTATCACTTTTCAAGATAACTGAAAAAAGTTATCGGAACATAAATAGTTTGAGCTTTTGTGATCCTTTTCCAAAGACGCCAAACAATTTCTCACTATATATTTTCCATTCAGAAAGTGTTAAAACAGATTCGAAAAAGTCTGATGGGACCGAGAATCGAACCCGGGATCTTCCTCTATTCTGGAGGTTGGTTCAGCCAACTAAGCTTACATTTCCAAGTCCGTTTTTCCTTCTTATGTTAAATAGTTTTAGAGTGTATGGTTAATTATAATTTTCATAATGTTATAATACTACTGAGGCTGAGGCATTGACTTATTTATTTATGTTCTAAGGCGATATTCTACATTTCTTAGATATATACCTTCGTATTTTGGATTATGAATATTATTCTGACACACAATAAAACAAAAGCGATTTTCATTGTTTTAAGATTACGCCTGTAGAAAATGTACACCTGACTGCATCTTTTCAGAGATCGTTTAATCCCTGTAAAACTAAGCAATCAACTGCACCAAGCAATCTCCTAGATAGAAGAAAATCCCGTGTTTGACTTCCGGCCACATTACGAAGTCCGTTTTTCCTTGTGATTTTTCCAAGTGGAGCCCTTTTGAGCAAAACTCTTTTTCCCTTAAATTTGGGTTTTTGCGGAAATGAGGGTTTCTTACTTTCTAAGTAATGTTTATTTACTCAAATTATAGTGATGTGAAATACAATTTTACAATATAAGTAATCCAATTAAAAGTAGAAAAAAACTTCTAAATAAATGAGTTAGCCGTTTAAAATTACAAAAAATCATAATTTTAATCAAAAAGCCCAATTCAAAAATTGAAAATGATTGCAAAAACTGAACGGATATAGACTTTTTCATTTTCTGGATTAGAATCTGTAGTTAAAAATAATCTTAATTTCGAAACATGCTCTAAAAATTGTTGAATGGAGGATGAGAAAACATGTTTAGCTAAATGCAAATATACAGTGATTAGTTATTTAAAAAACGTGGTTTACTAAGAAGTGAGGAGCCGATAAACAGTCGACGGCCGAATACATTCATTCTAAGGCAAGCAACTTCATTTCGTGTCCCTGTTCGTGTAATTTTTCTTTGGCGTCCGCTTGAGGCACAGTCATCGATCCGGCCTCTGTACCATACTCCAGTATGGATGGGATGGAATGCTTGAGCTCACACAAGGAATGAGTAGTCCAAATAATGATGCTTTTAATCAATGAATCAGATTAATTTAAGGTAATCATATCACGATTTCGGTTCTTAGAAGCCCTGCTGGTTAAGTAATACTGCCTAAATACTGCCAAATATTTGGCAACATTTATGTATTCAGTATTAGATCGTGGCTAGCGTATGATTCTCAGATTACGAAAGCCAATAGAATAATATCTAAAGTTGTAGAATTCAGTTGGTGGAATTAAATTACTGGAAAAATAAAATTCATTATGTATAAATCCATTTGATAACTTTATTTTAGGACTGGTGTTGAAGCGCTTTAGTTCATCAAAAAAGACAGTTCGAAACCAGTTGAAGTCACCAAGTGGAATTTTAAGAAGTATTCCTCCAGTCAATGAAATGTTGCCGAATACCTTATAAATTCTCGTTGAACAATTATCAGAAAATTAAATTTCCCAGAATGCAAAATTAAGGCTATAAAATACTAATAATATTAAACCTGAAGCATTAAAGACCTTTATCATTTGGGGAATGTCATTCATTTAAGACAAAGGAAAGAAAGTCCTTGCGAAGATGTCAGATCCACTCAACCGAGGGATGAAAAGGGAATCTCACGAGCTGCTTCCAAAGAAATCTCTGCCATCCTCCATTGGTTGATCCAGGGGAACGGTGGGTCTTTATTAGTAGAGATTTGCTTATTATAGAGCTTGAATTTAAATAAGATTGAGATGGTTTTCCACTATCACTATACATTTGCTACATTTATCTCGACAAAATGGCATTTCAAATGACACTTGGAGATCATTTCGTCTTGAATTACCCTATTCTTGATATAGTTTGAACCATCTTAAAGAGTTATCAGCTCCGTTCTCTTCAAGGGAAAGGGGATTCAGATTTGATGGTCACACATTTAGAACGGATGGTTTGAAATGATTTAAGTAGTGTATATCACTATAATTAGTATAACATTTAGGGCTATCGGATAGCCTAGTGCGTTTGGTGGAATCTAGCCGGTGCGATCCCATTGAAAAGAAATTTCCTCAGTTGTTGAATCACTTTTGCCTATTATTAAAAATTCACCGGTTAACTCCGTATCAAATTATGTTTTAAATAACATTATATCGATAATATTATTAATGTTTTTGATTTATCATAGTTTTAATATTAATAACATTTAAGGATATGGCGTTCCCCTAAAAATATTCCTAAGGAGAAAGGGTCATGAAAAAAATCTGATAAGTCCGAGAAATGAAGACCCAAATGAAGTCTCAATCTTTGATTAAATTTAGCAGTTGTGGGTTAACAAAGAAAGATTAGAAGCGGAACGAAAGTGATGATTTTACGGATAAAATGTTTCGTAGAGCTCATACAGTGAATAGCGATGCTGAATAAGGGTATTTTATAACTTCTCATCAAATACTATAGAAAAAACCCTTCATAAAGTTAAATTATCGCGCTAAAGCGACGGTGACTATTTGCCACTCAATACATTTGGATTAAGTGAATCTTGTCAAGTTTCCATATTCCCTCGTCATCATCGTATCTTTTAACTAATAGAGATTCAAGTAGCTTTCGGATGACATTTAGAGGTTCCGAGTGTCTTTTATTTAGCAGAGCACCGAAGAATTAAAGTAGCCCGAATGCAAAAAGGCAAGGACTTGCATGATTTACGTTCTTTAGCAGCTGTGATTTTTAACTCAGTATCATATGCAAAGAGGAAGATTGATCCGAAAATTCGGAAAGAATTAAATTATAATTAACTCATTTAAAAAGCAATTTCTACATCTTGAGTGCGCACAAATAAAGCTTTAATTTATCTTACTTTTACTCAAACATTTAAACAAAATCAATGAAGACTTGTTGAAGTTAATTTGTTTGAAATAGTTCTTGTGAATAATCATTTTACTGAGATGTACTGAATATAATTGTATAATCAATGACAACAACTCTTTCTCACAATTCTCTCATTGTGTCTAGATTCAATTGCCCATCATTTGTCTGACTATTTTTAGCAGGAACCTGACAACTTTTCCCTTTAAACGGTCATTCACTTATATGTATCGGTCTAGTAATAAGAAAGAAAAGCCCTGATCACCAAAAAAGCATGTTTTAAAATAATATATAGAGGATTACATTAAAAAAACAACAAATTAAATATTACGCGAAAAATACGTAGTATGTTGGGATATTCGATCCAATTCTCACCAGGATTTTTATAAGAATGAAGAAATAAACGATGAAATGCAAAATCTGGAAAAAGGAGGTAAAATATTTCAAGCATGTTGATCATCCGAGAAATTCTCGAAATTTCTTAGAAAAACGTTTCCATAAGAAAGGGAGAGCGGAACGCGATAGGCATTTGTTTTGATATTTCCTTTCTCTCACAAAGATTTCTATTACTTTGAGAGAGCTTTTTGCTTCTTGCCGAAAATTCAACGCCTCAGATATCTTTTTCTGTATCATATAGATATTCAGAGATTTTGCATATAATTGAAGAAACTCAACAAGCTACATTAGACAGCGGAAATCGGTGCCTCAAAATGAGATTTGGCGTCTTTCTCATCCGAAGAACCCGTTTAAAATATAAGACGATTACACGTTGCATTCTGAAGCCTTAAAAAGAAGGATATTTCTCATATTTGCAAAGCCCACCGTTCCTTAATGTAATCTCAATTTTTCATTAGTTCCTAATTCCCAATTTCATGCTTTCAAGATGAGGTGAATATAGTGTTTACTAGGATTCTTTTTTAGATTCAAATTGAAGAACATACGAAACTTTCACTTATATATTAATGCATAAAATCTAAGTGATAGATAAAAAACAAGGCTTGAGTTATGAGTAAACTTAAAAAAGATCTCTTTTCACGAGAAGCGGAAAATTCTTAATAAGAATTTACCGAGAAGTCAACCAGTATTACACAGCGACAGGCCTATTTCTACGGCTAAGTAAATGGAGAAACAAAAGAAAATCACCTTTCGTTTTTAGAGTGAAAAGCACTTCTTTACTGTTAAATACCCAAAATTTATCTCCCTTTTGTTTTCTAATGAAAAAGAAAGGAAAAATCTTATGGTAATAACGCTATCCCGCCTATTTGTTCCACTGCCGCTTAACCAAGCTTTACCCTTTTTTATAAATATATTATATTAATTTATAAATATATATATTATTAATATTGTTTAAACCACTTAACACCAAAACGATGAAATCAGTGGAAGAAGTTATCAATCCCTGGAACATATTATTTCTTATCTTTTTAAGAATTGGGTCTATATATATTAATAGGCGATCTTTTAGCAATTATTAACATCATTATCCAACACTTTATTAGGCGAGGTTAGTCCCAAGTGGAACTCTTATGACCTCCTATGATGACCTTACATCAAATTAAAAGAGAAAAAATGAATTCATAAAAGAGAAGAAAAGATTTGGTTTGCGGGAAAAATTCTCCACAAATGAAGGTTGATAAAAAAACCACATTGCGGGAAAACATCCGCACCAGAAGGGGATGAAAAAAAACCACGAGAATATGGCAAGGAAAAAAAATTGAATAAAAAATAAAATTATTTAAAAAATTAGAAGTATCATTGAAAAGAAGAGGGAAATTATATATGATAAAAATAAAATAGAGGAAGTGAAGTACAGTTTAAATAATGAAATAAAAACCGAGGATCGTTAAATAAGCAAAAGTGCGTTTAATCTCACATCATATGACTCTAAATCAATGAAGGAGAAGATCAGTCGATGGACATTGATTCAGACACGCACTGCGTCATTGCTGCGTGACCAACTTCAAACATCCGCATCGATGCCACGCGATGTTCTTTTGAGTCCTGATTAGATTATATTCAATTGCAGATTTGATTCATAACACGAGGACATACTAAATGAATGAGGACAGGAATAGCCTTTCACATTCAGCAGGAGTAGAATTTTTCAGAATGGGATGACGAATGACTTGTATTTTCGTATTCAAAAGTGCTTAAAATATTTAGAAACCACCAAAGAGAAGCATATTTATGAGGGATTGTGGTAGTTTTTGAAAGTCTCTCTGTAAAGTATTCAGCCCGAAGGCATCCACTATGGAATGATGAGGAGTGAGGTATTTTCCTCTCCTCAATGCTATGAGTGGAAAAGTTATGACTCCGAGAACAACTTTTTTCGTGGTATTCTATAAAGAGATGCAAAAATCAATATCACTGATATAATTTATCTTCAAACCTTTTAACGAATTCAACCATTAGAAATGAAACTCGAATTTCCTCCTTTGTAAATCCGTTAATGTACTAGATATCAGGTATTGGCATGAAACTAAATTCGAAAGCTATTAATAAATCCATTTTCTCAAGATATATTTGTCGGATAAGTCTTAATGATTGTTGGAGTTTAAACAACGATTGTCGATCGATTCCTGCTTTTTTGTGCACAACAATTCTTCACTTTCCTGAATTATAATAAGTTACGTTAAGTTAGGGTTAATCGTTTCTTTCCATGTTTCGTTTGAATAACTTCCTTTATTTCTAATTAATTCAACCCTTCCATTTTTTCTCTAAACAAGATAAAAAACTAAGGAAAATTCTAATGCAAATGATTCGTACTCAAAAGAGAGAGAGTGACGGAAGTATAAAATGGAGCTCATACAAGACAGAGCTTTGAATTCGACTCCACCGTGAAATCCTTTATCAATATCGCTCTTGTAGTCACAAAGGGATATATATGAGGAAATTCTTTGATGCTCCTGTAATTAGGTGTCCTTTAGAGATCCGATCCGAGGAATATCCCAACAATGAAAAGCAAACTCGAGCCAATAATGGGGAGCCGACAATCGGAAGAGCAAACAATGGAGCTTGTCATTATCGCATTATCTCATCTTTGAATTTCATTCTAATATTAAACTCGTCTCTGTTGGCTGGATACTCATTAATTATGGAAACGAAATTGCCGAGTACTGTAGCCGTTCAAAGAAGTGCATTATTACCAATTAGTCGTTACGCTGGGAGTAGAGGCACTATTAAATGAGGTACGGTCGGCGTATGAAAGGGCATACTCTAGTTAGCATTCAAAGCACTGAAATCTACTTGAGTAATTATCATCGTTTAGTAATTATTTATCCGATTTGTCGTTACTTTTTCTTGCTCAACTTTAATATCAATATTTCGCAGCAGAACCTCACTATTTTTCTTGTTTTTTCATAATAATACTCATAGTTAAGTAATACCATTAAGCTGCGTATGAAAATTATTATTATCGAACAAAGTTGCAGTATTAGCAAAGGCAAGGAGCAGCATACAAACATACATATTTACGTCTAATAATATTCATTTGTTACATCATTGTTATTTCCTACAATTGCTTTATTTTTTATTTTAATTTCTTCTTCAATGGTATTCACCTTCATACACCGTTAAAATACTAATATGTAATAAATTTATTGAAGTTATTCCACTGAATCGGTACATTATTTCTTATTATAATATAATAAATTAAAAGATCCCGAGGAAACGAATGAGGATGTGATTCGAATTCCATGGAAACAAAAGCGAAGCGGAAAGACACGTCGATATGCTGGGTCGACAAAATGGAAAATTGCACGGAAATGAGGCATTATTTAATATGCTGTCTGATCAGTTTGGATAAACGAATTTGAAGGGAGAGAAATACAAAATACAATACAACAACGTCTCAATTGAGCGAGATAGATGTTGCCAGAATGTTAAATAAAATACATAATAGATATTCAGATTTAGAACTAAGAAATATACGGATGTTTTTATTTTAACAAGTAAGGTTGCAATGGAAAGAGGAGGCATAAAAACTACTTAAATAGTTTTGATCATATAAAATGCTGCAGTAAATCATCGAAGAAGAGAAATGAAGTGTGAAAGCATAGGAATGAAAGAATTAGAAAGATAGATTACAACTTAGTGAATGGAAATAAAATCCATCGACAATTGAATTGCTAAAAAAAGTATGACATCTCTATGTAGCTAACTAAATCAATCAACATTAGTTTAATGGAAAATTTAATTGGAATGTAGATACTATATTTGAAGAGAGAATTTAAAAAATAAATTATAAATATAGATTATATTAGATATATTATTGAAATATGTACATTAATATACATGTAGATAATATTTAAGGAGGATTTGAATAAATAGTAGAACGAATTAATTGATAAAAGCAATTTACCTATCTTTAATGAAGGATCTCAAATCTTCCTTCAACCCACGACACTAAAATGATTAGTTTTGTATCTACTCGGGAGATAATTATATTTGTGTCTGCATTGTCACAAATATTGCTGTTAAACAAATCTTTATTGCTCAAAATAAACAAGTAGAATAATATTTAATTAACAAATTGAGTTATTTTGTTATAGTTTATTGTTATAGTTATAGTTGAAGGCACTATAAGAAGCTTCGGAGTTTCAAATTGAAATGAGTAATGACAGTTTTGTTGCGAAGAAACTATTTCTAGCTAATCCAAAGTAGAAATTTATAAATTTGAAAAGCACAATCATAACCGTGCGAACGATGACCAAGTATTGTTTATAAATAATACTATAATGCGATAATAACGATAACGAATCACCATGGTAACCGAAAAATCCATTTTTAACCATTCCTTACACTAATATTTATGAATATTATAACGAAATATGACATTAGGTGGAAGAGAGGCTCAAAAAAGTCTGAGTGTGCATAATTGAATTTCTTTCTATTTCTTCTCCTGTTTGTATTAATATGGTAAATCAAAGTCTCACGAGAATATTTATTAATTGAATTTTAGCATTCAAATAGAAGAAAAAAGATTCAATTTAGTTTGTTACGTAATCCATCAATGCTTGTTTACAAAACAGGCTACAAAAATGGCCGCGATTTTGTTTCTTAATCATTTAATCTCTCCATTCCTGTAAGATTCGGCTTAGGAAATGAAATCTATCTCCGTGTTTCCAAACCGTATTCATCCCCACTTTGCTCCGTAATCGTATATGAGCATTACTTCATCGTGAAACGAGACCTTTCCCCTTGACCCCCTTCTATATTTCGCAGATTCATTTCAGTCTCTCCATTGCCATGAAATAATGTTCTCATTGTAAGTAATAGTTCATTACAGCTAGAATTTTCAGCTCTGCTCACCATTGCAGATACAAACTATGAAATACAGCATACAAGATTACTTTGAGACTTTCTCGCTGTCTCGGCAACATATGAAATATTATTTATAGTGGGAATCATTGAGACGGACCTCTTCAGTGCTAGAAAGGAAAGGGAATGAAGCAAACTAAGGAAATGTGATTATAAGTACTCAATCCGAAGCGAGAGCAACCACTTTAGCATTGCTTACGAAAATGAGGAAAAATAATGAGTGAGGTATAATGCTGAGTAAGTCAGATTTGAATAGCTCTTAAAGGTCTTTCTTAAGGTGAGAATCTCTTCTTATCTGTTGTCAGTGATAAAAAGTGTATTATTGATAGAAATAGAATGAAAATACTTGAAAAGGAATAGATATAGAATATAAGCTGTCATGTTAGGGAAAAGTGGGAAAACACCCAAAAAATAGCGAAAAACCTGCGCTAATCCATCGATAGGACAAAATAAATCATATGTAATGGAAAAAAGTGAACAAAATTAATCATAAAAGGAAATAACATAACAAAATATAGTGAAATGAAATGGATACAACGAAATCATTCACTAATAAAGAGAAGGCAATACAAATTACACAAATAGCGTCAACTACTAAAGACAATTCAGGCAGATGTACACTTTTCCACACAAGTTTATGCAAAAACAACTACCGGTTTTGATGAAACTACACTATCAACAGGTAACACACAAAACAATGTTTATTATTATTTTTAAGTAAATATACTTCTTTTCGTTTTGCAATTTAAAGCGTAAATGCATTGCTTTTTTAGATGCCTGAATTTTCCGGAAAATTTTAGTTCTTTTTCTATCGTAAGATAATGTATCCTTTTCCTACCTTCTTTCCAAAGCACTTTCTTAGTTTTTTACATCTACATTTTGTTTTCTTTTGTGGACTCTATTTTTCTTTCTTTCATGTTTTCATTGACGGCTGGCTAGATGTAAGGAGAGACAATTTTGGTTCAATATCGCCTGAATAAAGGCGTTTTATTAGCGTTTTTGAATGCGGCAAGTATATTTGATCCGGCGGATGAAACTCGAGAAAGTGCAGCGCAAATTGATATGAATTGATTTAAAGATTCCTTTTGTTTAAACAATTCTGTGAATGAAAATCCTTATATTGGGGATGCATAAGAGAAAAGAGATTAGAATGCGATTAATTCAGCAATTGTACGTCTGCGGATGACGGTATCATGCGATCGAAATTGTATCTTTGAACCGCAATCCCAAAATGAATGAGAGAATAGATGTTAAGAACGATAGAAAGTAATGTCTTAAAGGCTCGGTATTCACGACATGTAAAGGTGGTTTGAATAAGACTAAGAAAGGGAAGTATATTACTCTGCACGTCTCTCGCCGACCGCCTTTGGTTCGATGTCCGGTGTGTGCACAAAATGGCATCAGCTGTCGAACGGCTTTAAAAGGCTTACATGGCATTACACAGAGATGGCATTCAAGTGAACGCATCTGTTGCGAGGCACCTGCTGTTTATATAAACATAAGGAGACTTAGAAATCGCAAAAATGTTTTATTTATCTTTAAAAGTAACTCTGGAATGCATTTTGTATCCGTAAAATGGCTTCCGGACGTTTCACTCAACACGTTTCCTGCAAAAGACTTTTCAATCAGAGACACTTTTCGTCCAAGGATGTTTCCAATAGATGGGAGTTATTTCACAAAAAGTATATTCCATATAATAGCGTTTTTAACAGCGAGTGCGGTGATAACATTCATTATTTCACGAAAAAGATAACTCCGTGTTTTGGACGAAACGTCTCAGGGTGAAACTTCCCTTGGGCGAAACGCCCTGAAGTCCTGTAGAACATTTCAGTGTCCCACAGAAAATCACAGCGTGACAGTAACGCATAGTTTTTCGTTTGGAAAATTAAATAGTCAAAAGTTGAATCGAGTATGGATAACATCCTCTAAGCAAAGTGCGAAGTGAATCGAATATCCACGTGGCAATTTTCACCATCACCCTGTGTGCCTGTGTCCGTCTTGATTCCCTTCCAGTCTTTTGTTTCACGATACATCCTTAACTTGGATCGGAGATTACATGGCAACGAGAGAATCTCCATGTGAGATCCCGAGGGAGCTCTGCTGATGATATGCATCTCATTTGCAATGGTCTGATTGATCAACGGATGAACTGTTTAAAGAAGGCGTGTTTAGACGCCGGACCAATTTCCTTCTCATGTGGAATTGCTCATCCCATAACGAATTCATTGCTGCCCAACAGCTAATTACGGTGTTTAAAACAATCCAGCTTAAGACACTATCCTGTTTAATACTCTCTCATTACCGTTCCTTTTAACCCTAAACGTATACAAAATAAGGCTGAATTTTCCCATGCACTGTTTGCATTATTCTGCCCTTAGCGTCTGCAAAAATATTGCTTCACTGTTGAGTGAATGGGAAAAATTAATTCAAAAAAAGGAAAACGAACTCCGAAAAGATTCTATTCTGCAAAATATTACGAGAAGAAAACGAATATTACACTAATAGTTCGCCTGTCTATCTAGATATATACAGCTCGGGCAAACAAAGCACACTATTACAGATTTCTTTTATTTTTCAAGAAGTAAAGCACTTGCTTAATAATTGAATAACCAAAATCCGTTTCGCTTTCGTTTTCTAATGTAATATAAAAATTAGTCATATCCCGGGTATTACGCGGTTTTCATTCGTTTCTCTAAAAAGGGGTTTTATTTTTTGGTACACTTTTTGGTATCCTAAATCCTAATAATCGAAGTAAAATAACTGGTCAGAATGCATGTAACTTAAAAACGAGGCTCAGAAATCTCCTCAAATATCCTTATGTTGACGTTAAGTGGGTTAATAATTTCTCCTTAAAATACCAAACGATTGAATTTTAACTTATTAAGTTGTGCGACCTTAAAATACCAGTAAAATTCACTGCAAGAGGCAGGATCATGTACAAATGAGGTGTCCTACTTTGATAAGGAAGACTAAAGGAATTAAACTGATTGCCCAGTGGATCACAAGGCCTTCAAATTATAAGATTGGTTCATCGCCTGCAATTTAGCCTTTTGGGATTCAGGTTTTACGATATATTTAAAATTATAAGGAAGAGATCAGTAAGTTTCATAATTTATTTTACACTTTTCAAGTTTCACTTTCTTCGATAAAGGGTATAGAAGACCAATATTAGACGTGTGGTCATCTTTTAGCTGTTAATTTGAACAAGAGATGCGTCTTACAGGCCATCGTAATTTTACTCAATCATACTGTCAAACTGCTACTCGATGAAACTGGTAAAAGACTGATGAGGTAATTTGGCACAAATAGAAGTCATTAGGAAGGGAATGTTGCAATCGATATCAAATCAGGGCCTTAGGTCTGATCTCCACTCTTTCCATCGACTCTTTTATCAATTCGCTAAGGAAGGAACTATCAAAAGAACAAGTTTGAAATTCTCAGAGAGGCGTTCCGAGTGAATTCAGCGACTATACAAAGGACTAAATTCACATGCAGTAAGTGGGTGATTATCATGAATAGATTTTTTTATATAAATTTTGAATTCTAAAGTAGAGTGAATTGCACAATTTGTTGTGGAAGTGCTGAGTTATTAAACATGGAAATTGTTTCAATTGAAATGTGTTTCCTTATCGTCGTCGAAAATGGATCGTGTAATACTTATATTGAGTTCTGAAGTTCTGAAAAGGTAAAAAACCGGGATCGTCAAATTTATCCAATCTGAATGGAAATACGAGAAAGCAATCGGAGATTAACATTGAGAATGTTTTTAAATTTAATATGGGACGGCTGTACTTAACGAAACGCCATTCTATCCTAATGGTATGTTTTTAAACATTCATTTACGATTTATAATCAGGATTCGATAGTTTTCAAAGTTGAGATGAAAGGTTGCGAGAGAAACAAACGCTCTCCAAAAAGATGCCGTCGGATGGAGATTATCTACAACTGAGGACAAAAGAAATCATTCTTCTTTTAGTGTAGATTAGAATATCACGATAACACTAGATTAGAATAACAAAAGTATAAAAGTATATATTCAAGAAAAATTTACAGTCTCAAATCAGGAATAAATAAATAAATTCTTTGACAATAGGATAGTGTCATTATGAAACAGTCAAACATAAATAACTATATGATAAAGTATTTCATACACTACTAAGAGTGAAGATAAATTTTGAAATAACTTCGCAATTTACTCTTTAAACCTGAGTACTAAACGTAAATACAGCATTGTTTTATTTTTAAAAGTCATATGTGGATAAGAAATAAATCTATAGAATTTCCAATAAGATATTTATGGCTTAACCATTTCATCTTGGAAATCGGTGAGTTATGGCAGTAATTTCTAACTTGTACAACATTGACAGGAGCATCGTTTGATTGGTACATAATGCTTATAGCATATCATCATATTTTACGATTCTAAGAATATTTCGCGTATCCACTAAGCATTGGATAATATTTACAAATCCGGTAAATTTTGAATTAAAAATACTATGCAACCATGTTGATGTTTTATAACAAACATTTTATTTCCATTGAGTTAAATTCATACGTAATAGCAAAATCACTTTATTTTCGTCATTACGACAAAGCAGCCGTAGATTAGCTACTAGTCATAGAACGACTCTATGAAGAAAGATTTCCTGTTCCCATGGATACAACCCCCGGAAGGATCCTATAATGCAACCACTGCTAATTGGATCTCAATTATTAACACGGGGGCCCCACATTAAAATGCTCTCTCCCATTTCATTGAGGGCATTAACGGCAGAAAGGCTTTTGGTTTTGCCCACATAAATTATAAATGGGAGAGAAGATCGCTTTCACTCAATTGTCCTAATCTCTGTGCAAACATCGCTATTTCTTCGGTAATAAGATAATGCGCCACTGAAACATTTGATTTTTTACTTTCGAAACGTGGTAGAACGGCCTAGTGATCGTCATTTAAAATCAGTCACGAGGGAATATCAGACAAATTCCACCCAAGTTGTTTTTATTATTAAAGGTCGAGAGCAAAACAAGCCGTGCTTCAACGTCACTAAAAGTAGATATTCCCCACATACTCTATCTTTAAAGATCACGTCAATATTGCTTTCTGATAAATAATGCTAAACTACAATTATTTCGCTAGTTTTTTGTATAAAATAATGTCACATGCTTATCACTTCTATCTGCGTTCCAGTCCCAGTCATATCGTTATATTTCTCCTCTGTTATTTCTTCAGTTATTACCAGTAGTATTCTAAATAGTGCTTGGAAAGCATTTTCCACAAATAAGGGAATCGAATTGCTTTTCACATGCACTGCCCACTTTCGAGAACTATGAGGTAATTTGACAAAATTGCGCACTCTTTCACACTTAGGAAATCAAAACCTAAAGTAATTTTATTAAAAATCTTAATTTTAATTCAAATATTATATTATCCTCTATATATTATTTTAAAACATGCATTTTTGGTGATCGGGACTTTTCTCCCTTATTACTCCGCCAATGCATATAAATGAATGACCATTTGAGAGGAAAAGTTTCCAGGTTCCTGCTAAAAATAGTTATACAAATGAAAAATTCCACCATTTGTTAGATAAATTGAATTAATATTTTAATCATCGCGTTGCGTCCTGGACGAAAAAATGCCCGGGTTGCTATATACAGATTAAATTTGTTTACTTAGTGACGAGTGTAAACAAGCTTTAAAATCGGATAACATTCTCGGTCATAAATTAATTGAAGCAGTGTTAGCAATTAATATTATAGTCACCATGAACGAAGACCTCGACGTCGCACACATCCACAGCAGTTTAATAAGTAAACCGCATTGCATCTTAAAGGGAGCAGAACGACGGCCAAAGAAACATGAACATACTGAATATGAAAGTTTGCGTCACGGTTGTATCGTGTGGTATGTTTGAATAATTTTGCATCATATAAGTTCCCGGTAGTTTTAATTAAGATCGACAATATTTAAAATTCAATTTGGGGTATTATGATTAGATTTGGATTATTCATAGAAAAATTAGAGAAATTAATTACGAGTCATGTGATCAAAATAATCAGGTCGTTAAGTTGTTTTCCGAGTATTCAAATTTATTTTGGTGAAACTTTCGTATGTTGCAAATTTTCTAAATATCTAAACCTGATAGAAAATGATTCTCAGTGTTTATATTTCACTCACTGAATAGATAATATTCAACATTTAATCATATTTCTGAGTAAAGAAAAGGATGTCCTGCGATTTCAGAAAACTCACTTCCCAATCTCTATCTCCGAAGCACAAAAATGTATTATTTTGTCACATTAACGATGTTAGAGACTTTCAATGCGGGGACAATGCTATGCGCTTTGACAATGTAGCACAATGTATGTTCGTATGAAAGTGACATTTAGCTTCCCCTCTAGCTCTCCTCTCCCAGATCAGATCACTGCAGACGAGTAGTAGTTATTTTTGTATTTCATGTATGAAGAGATGAACATAGAAAATAAATAAATAACGTGGATGCAGAAGGTATGTTACGTTGTTTTATCTTGATATTTTATGTGATACATCATTGCCGGCATAAAAGGAAGTGGTATTTATAACGACAGAGTTTAGGTAAAGCTGGCAGTGATATTTTGTATCTTTACCATAATTCATTTTTTCATAAATACATTTAGTGAATTGAGATATGGAATCCTATTCGGAATAGGATAAGATACGTGTATCGTTATAGTGATGACGCGCACCTTTCGTGATTATACTACTATAAGAAAATTTTTAAAACATTCGATAACATTTATACTCTCACGTTCTCTAATATAATAGGGATTTTGTTTTGGTTCATGTGGTAAGGCATTAGAAAACGCAAGACTTTTTATTTGGCCATTGAGTTTCGTTACTGGATGTGTAGATAGCGATATCTATCGCTACAAACGAGGTATATCGAAACAGACGCTGATAAAGAATATGAAGGTGTGTATTATTAGGTATTTTTTAGTTTTTGTGTATTTGTTTGTAACGATTAATGTTCTTTGAAGTGTATTTGGGTGGGAAATTGAGTATCAGTGTCGTCAGCGAAAGTTTCGCACGGGGCAACTAGTAATATAATAAATTAATACATATAATATTAAATCATAAGTTACTGATATTTTATAATAATTAGTTACATTATAGATTGATTTAACTAATTGATAATTTAAGATAATGGATTTAAATAAAAGTAAAGGATTGATTGTTACACAGATTTTTGCAATATCGATACATCCATTTGTTGCACATAAATATTAAACAATATGTTTATTGATATAGTTGGGTTTTGTCTTTGTCTTATACGTTGTACATAGAAAATGACCGTAACGAAGAAACCGTTGAGTTGATGACTACAGAAACATTTAAAGAGACTTGAATCCAAGACGTCATCCTTTCTGTATTCTCGGTTTCAAAGGAAGACCTCTCTAAGTCGGAAGAATCGGGTCCAGCGGACAAGGGAAAGGAAGATATATGGAAGAGGAGGCAAAAAGAGGGAATGTTTTGTTAAGGGAAAGAAGCTGAGAATGTCCCACTTTAACAAGTTTGGTATCTTCGAGAAGAGTACGTTTCCCACATTTCTTTAGCAGATTCGTATTCGTAAGCCGAGTCCTTCAATTGTGACGGCTGTAGAAATCACAGATCGGTTAGCTTAAGGTTTAAGTATGAGGGTTTCTTGACTGTATTACTAGTATTTTCACTCTTCACGTAAATATTATTTTTTCATTCCTTCTTTCAGTACTTCTCAGGAAGAGCAATATCATATCATTCCTCAATTTTGCTATTGTATCAGAGTGGTATTTATTACTTCACAATTTTACATCTATTCATAATCCTATTGCACAAGAATATTTTCGTTGAAGTTCTAATTACATTTATTTTTATACATATAGTACAGATCGATAGAAATTGATTATGTTTAACCATTTTCAAACCATTTTGCTGCTTTGGGCCGTCAGCAATCTTGTTTGACCTTGCACTGTTGCTCATTATCATTATGTATGCAATAGAAATTCAATATTTTCTGTATATGAAGAATCCTATAATTTTAAGGGTGATTTTAAGCGGCCAAATAGGTATTGCTGCGTCTGTAGGTAAGAATTAATTTCTCTTTCTTCTATGATGGGTATATTTATTCTACTTTTTTGATAGAATTTATGCTACGTAATTAACACTTCGAAATAGAAGATAAATATTTTATACTGTTATTTAACGACACACGGTCTCTATCTTCATTCACAATACATTTCTCAACGCGGTATACATTTTTCTCGAGAATCCCATAGGAATTGTGTATACGAATGAAATATCGATAAAATTCATACTTTTACATCTGAATAACTTCTTTACATTATGATTTGGCTGCGATACATTAACTATCCTCTGGCTAATGAGAAAAAAACGGAGACTTTCTAAATCTTCCCTGTAATTCTCCTCACAGTTACTTTCGTCTTAATTTGACCCCATCATGAGTTTTCCCAGCATTCCATGAGGGAAAATGAAACCGAAAGATTTTGAGATTTAATACTGCAAACTCGAAAAACTGTTCAAATCCGTGAAAAGCGATATTTTCCGTGATTATATGATTCCGTGAAATATGATCTGTAGCACAATTAAACTGGAAATAATTGTCTTACAAACTCGAAACCAGAATCAAAATTAGGAAAATTGAGTAGAAATTTTCATACAATTATAACCATTTTGAAAAGGTGACGGTCCTTTCCGATTTCGATATTTACAATTTATTAACTGCTCATCACACAATCTAATTCTTACTAATATTACAAATAATAAATGTACATTTTTTAAAACTTTGATTTCCTGCATTTTGGCTAAGAAGTATAAGATATATACATGTACAATAGTAAATAAGTTAAAACAGGTCCCGTAATTTTTGAGGGGGGAGTTCACTAGTATTGTAGTAGTAATAAATAGAAATTTTTATCGTCTTAATACTAAGGCATCCTCATATTCATATCTAGGGCAAAGATATAGTGTGTGTCTATGTTGGACAGCCATTAACTCCCAAAAAGATCCGAAATGAGGGAAACATAAAAGTGAGAAAAGCAATGAAGATGAATTGAGCTGCAAAAGTCGGAGATGGCAAAGACGGACGGTGATAAATAGAGAAGAGAGGAAATGGGAGCGTCACTGAATCCGGGATTCAATTCATCAAAAGAAAAGACCCTTCCAGCATTTTGGCGCAAATGCATTCTCTTTCAAGAACAATTTTCACAGGCATTTCAATAATTTCACTCTCAGTATTTTTAATTTCACACAGAGCGATAGTGAGTTAATTTTAGATAAGTTAGAATCACTAGTGTACTACGTTATCTCAATTTCTAATATCTGAGTTTAAAATATATTAAAAATGTATCAGTTGCCAAAATTCGTTAAGGACATACGAATGCTATTTGCAATATTAGGCGTGAATCATTATGAGAATCATTATGAGAATATATTAGTGAAACGAAAATACAGCGAATGCTTTGACTTAAAAGTTATCCAATAAACAAAAATTTTGGATTGAAAAATACTAATTCTGCAACTGTGATAGATGCTAAATTAGAAACGAAGCTGAAAAAATTCGGAATGAATTCACTCAGATTTATACTCCGCGAGCAACGTGTTCTATTAACGCCAATATTATTATCATAGTTAGTTTTAATTTTATTTATTTCGGTTTAGTTTAGTTTAGTTGTAATTACGTTGTAGTTTAGTTGTAAATTAGTTTTAGTTTAAATTTTATTCATTATTCAATTATTTTCTATTTAAGCATTAATATGCGAAATGAGACGGATAATTAATGAAAACGTTGTATCATACTCTGCATTCAACAGAAATAACTAAGGTAAAGCCCGTTTAAAAAGACTCTATCCCGCTTAATACGCGACTTTCTATTGGTCATATTGTAAGGATGTCACCCTCTGCCACTCGCCCTTTGCCACTAAAGTCAGCATCAGTCAATAGACCGAAAATTTTTCACATTACTCTTTTCTAATTACCCATTGTTAGAAATCGATTCATTTTAAAGTAAAAAATTAATAAAATAGTCTCTTTACGCTAAACATTTTCCATTGAAGGAAACAGAGCAGCGTCACTTCCGGTCCCTCATTGAAATTCCAAGACCGGCCACAGTTGGCGCTAGTGATCATTCTACTGCTTCAAAGTAAGTGTTTTGCCGTTTTACTCTCAATTTTCTAATGCCATCGCATATCAAATAATAAGAAATAGAATGCGACTCACATTAATAGTTACCAATTTAGCGACTTTTTCGCTTGTTAAATATCTAGGGGCTTTTGTTTTCTTATAGTGACTCTGTTTTAACGGCACTCTCGGCCCAGCACTTGTTGTAAAAACACACCATCTCCAAAAATATTCGACTGTTTGATCAATTCCATAGAATTAGGTTCTGTTCGTGAAATGCTCGGAATCAATATTATACTATACTCAATTGATTATGTTATTAATTAATGTTATTGAAGACAATTAATATCTTGACTAATGTTAAATTTCAACGAGCGAATGAAGAAATGTTATACTTAAGCTTTTTTTGCGATATTTTGTCATTGATTAACGACGTTCTCAGAAACATATGGGCATCTCTGTATACTTATATACGCACACAAGCATATATATGCCTGCACTCTTCATAGTTATTTCTATGTAAATTGACATTCGAAATGTTCCTTAAAAATTGCAATTCCTAACGCATCTTTTATATAAGCCTACTGTTAGTTCGTCCTGAAAAGCTAAAAGCAGAATTAAATCTCATTAGAATTAATTCTCAAATTCACACTGATCATATTTTTTAGACTTTCTAAATGTTAGATAACTAACAAGTTATAAAGATGAAATAAATTTGACGTACCACATTTAACATTTAAGAGTTAAAATTTATACAATTTTGAAATAAAACAAGAAATTTAATAAAGCGAGAAAACACCTACATTTTTCCAGTGCTAGCAAATTGGCCAGATTTGTATTTTCGAGCACGAATTGTTTCCATGGTAGCCAATTTAAACGTACTTTCTCTTTGTCAGTTAACTAAGTCTTACGGTGATCAATTTTAGGGCTAAGTTAGTAAAGTCATAAGTAAAAAACGAAATAAGTGGGAATATTTTAATCATGAGCAGTTTGTCTTACAAATCTTCTCTAAATAATAAAATACTTATAATTGAAACTATCTACTTAAAATAAATAATTATAACGTACTGTTTAAAATAAATGTAAGAGAAATAAGTTTTCCCAATGACCTTAGTACTGATTAAGTTAAAAATGTAATACTTTGACAGCAATGATCCCTTCGAAACCAAGATCGCATTACCGATGCTTATTATCAACTATTATGTTCAAAGAAGTATGAATGGGAGATATGAATTAAAATCAATAACCCTGGATATCTTAAAAGGGGAATCCCACTTTCAACATTTTTAATCTGTTAGAACGAAATCCTCCCGATACACGATGTCTGCACGACCAGAAAGTGCTGTCACGGAAAGAGAAGAGGGTCACCATTTTTTCATTAAGTTACAGAATATCGGATTTTCGAGTCCAACGGTGAGAAAAATCTTCGGAGAAGTTAATTTTTTCCCACCGGTGCTAATTAAACACTTGAGCGCTCCAGGGAATGTCTAAAGAGACCAAGCGGAAAAATATCTCGGACGGTTTCTTCTTCGAATCCTAAAACAGGAGAGATGCAGCAAATCTAATTAGTGAAAGCGAATCGCAACAGCACGTGATCGAGATGAATTTGTTAATAGCTATGATATGATGAAGTTTTATTAAAATGTTCTTTGGCACTAGATGTGGAATGTGTATTGTTCGTTAAATTTCTCTAAAAATGATAGTACATGACATTTAAATCACCAGTTTTGATAAAATGTGTTACGATACATGCATAAGACTTTATTTCAGGCGAAGTAGAGCCTCGCGATGGCTTTTGAATTGAAAACGACCTCGCATTTACGAATTTTCCGTAAAAATTTATTCGAGATGGGTAATATTAAAATGAAATCATAAGAATTGTTAAACAAAGAGATACCTGCTGCTCATAAATATTGTTATTCTGAATATCTTATGGAAATACGTTCTGCAGTAACTCAGGATGGTATATTGTAAACTTCTGTTCTGTGTTACGGTATTTGAAGATGTTTTTGGTGAAAAATTTGTAAAAATTTTTATACTGTGGAAAAGAGATGATAGGTACTGTGGCTGATTCCTATTTTTAATTAAGAAGAATTTTGGGTTGGAGAATGTTTCTTCTTGATTCTAGCTCAAGCAAACTAAGTGGGATAGTAGTAAAAAAAATACCTCATTACCCCATTTTGGATGGACTCAACGGTCTGACGGTAAATAATACTCTAATATATAACAAATCCTTGAAAAAAGACTGGCTGAAAGGGACTTTTTCATGGCCGATAGAAGAATATATATTCTTCAAATTCTAGAAATCGGTAATGAAATCAGTTTCTATCACTCTGCACTACATAAAATAAATATAAATCTTATATATAATTAGCGCTGTGTCCGTCTGTCTGTCTGTCCGTCCCCCACTTTATCTTGGAAACTATTTGTCGTAGAGCTATGAGACAAACTGCATTGTATTTCTGATATGCTGAAAGACCCTGGAAAACTATTCTCATCTTTGTGAAGGCTCGGGTTCGAACCCAGGACTCCATAATTCGTTTCTATAAGGAATGCACGTGATGTTCGTTTTTGTACCCTGCGGGCATTGTTACTTTTACAGAATTAAATTGGAAATAATGGTTCTACGAAGTCAAGAAAAGTACCAAACGAAGGTAAATTAAATGAAGAATCTTATTATTATCGTAAAATATAATTTTCGAATCTAAATTACGAGAAATATGACAAAATAAACGAAAATTTTGTAAAATTTCGCCGTAGTAAACAACCAGTCCCCCTGACGACCGAGGTGATTGTTGAATCCGATACATTCATTCTCCCACAGGAATACACGTGGATTTTAAATCCATACCGAATTAATTGTAGGAAGTAACGTCAGAATTTATGAAGAGGAAGCGATTTACTGAGATTTCAGCGAATGTAAACTATGATATTTAAATAGCAGGAACAAAATTACAGCCATTTTGGAGTTTTTCTTTAACAAACCGATTTAGAGAATGACATTAATGCGTTCGTTTGTGATGATCAAGATGACGAAGAAATATTACGTCGAGGAAGGGGATTAATTTAGAGGGACAGAATTTTAACGTAAAATTGATTTTTAAGGTTGTGTTTTTGTGTGATTCTTAAGTTATATATTAAGTAATCTATATATATTAAAAACGTAAGGGTGTCTGTCTGTCGGTCTGTCTGTCGGTCTGTCGGTCCGTCTGTCTACAAAAAGCATTTTTCTCGCCAATGCCAAGAGCTAGAGCGATGCTGAAACGTGCATTCGATGTAGACTGCTGCACCCTACAATGTGGCAAAATTTTCTTTTACCTAAACGGCCACAGTTCGAACCCAGAGAAGAAAAACCGTTCCCATAAGAAATGCACGTAAACCACACTTTTATCGGTTGCAGGCTACGTTTCTTTTGCAAAATTAAATTAGAAACAATAGGCTTACGAAATCGAGATAAGCACCAAAAGAAAGAGAAATGAATAGAGATTCTAATTTTGGTCGTGAAATATCGTTATCGAGTCGAAATGGCGAGAATTCGGTTAAAATAAACGGAAATTTCGTGAAAATTTGAGGCTATAAACAACGAGTCCCCTTGACGACAGATACGATTGTTGAAACCGAGGTATTGCGTTTTCCCATAAGAAAAACCGTTCTCATAAGAAATCCACGTAAACCTTACTTTTATCGGTTGCAGGCTACATTTATTTTGCGAAATTAAATTAGAAACAATAGGCTTACGACATCGTGATAAGCACCAAAAGAAAGAGAAATGAATAGAGATTCTTATTTTGGTCGCCAAATATCGCTATCGAGTCGAAATGGTGAGAATTCGGTTAAAATAAACGGAAATTTCGTGAAAATTTGAGGCTGTAAACAACCAATCTCCTTGACGACGGATACGATTGTTGAAACCGAGGTAATGCGTTTTTCCATAAGAATACACTATGATTGATATGTCCATATGAAAGTAATGATTAAAAATGAATGATAGTACATGTTCATAGTCCAGATGTCTGGTCCAGACCAAACAACTGCACCCAGAGGGTGCATGCGCGCGGCTAGTCTATATATATTCAAAACATAACGCTGTCTGTCTGTCGGTCCGTCTGTCTTCAAAAAGCGTTTTTCTCGCCAACGCCAAGAGCTAGAGCAATGCTGATACGTGCATTCGATGTAGACTGCTGCACCCTACAATGTGGCAAAATTTTCTTTTACCTGAACGGCCCCAGTTCGAACCCAGAGAAGAAAAACCGTTCCCATAAGAAATGCACGTAAACCTCACTTTTATCGGTTGCAGGCTACATTTTTTTGCAAAATTAAATTAGAAACAATAGGCTTACGAAATCGAGATAAGCACCAAAAGAAAGAGAAATGAATAGAGATTCTTATTTTGGTCGTGAAATATCGTTATCGGGTCGAAATGGCGAGAATTCGGTTAAAATAAACGGAAATTTCGTGAAATTTTGAGGCTGTAAACAACCAATCCCCTTGACGACGGATGCGATTTTTGAAACCGAGGAATTGCGTTTTCCCATAATAATACACTATGATTGATATGTCCATATGAAAGTGATGATTAAAAATGAATGATAGTACATGCTCATAGTCCAGATGTCTGGTATAGACCAAACAACTGCACCCAGAGGGTGCATGCACGCGGCTAGTCTATATTTAAAAAGAAAATTTTGTTTAATTGTTACTTATTTACATGTTTAATTACTCGATTGTTGAGTCTGTACGGACGCTTTCATTCTGCTGAAGATAGTTGACGTGTTAAGTGACTTAGTGCGGAGCGGCTGTGCTCATCGATTTTAAACATTATTACAAGATTATCTGAGATCAGTCTGATACTGCTGAAGATAGATGAAGCGACTGGTGTAAGTACCAATTAGCGTGCTGTGCTCTTTGTTATTTTTTAAGATTTTATTTTTGATTGAGTAAATCTACATCTATATATGTAACCTGAGTGCTGTCTTTCGGTTCGGGGCAGGGGGTGCACGTACCATTACTGTATATATATCAGTAAATATTGAGTATCTCAATGGTATATTGAGTAAATTATAACTTAAATCCATGTCTCCTTTGTTATATTGGCGATCAATTCTTTTCCTGGAAGTCAAATGAGTCGCAATGGTACTTAAAAATTTATATTTCACGTTGAAAACAACGGGCATATAAGCTATTCCATTAATCGAAAAACATGAGAAGGACTGATGTCGAAGAAATATTACGTTGAGGAAGGGGAATATTTTGTGGGAAAAAATTTTAACGCAAATTTGATTTTATAGTAGAGATTTCAAATCAGTGCGTTTGTGTGATTCTCGCGAACTACATTACGTTCAATGGAATGTCACCAAACAACGCCGTGTGGGTGTGAAATTCTCATATTCATAATACATTGTGGCGATTTTAAGTATTTCTTTGAAGGCTTACCAATTACATGGAAACGTGGGACCAGGAATGTGAACAAAATTTATATATGCCCTCGATATACGCGGTTCAGCGTTTCCATAATGATCCTTGCTTCAGTGCCAGAGCAACATTTTGCATTCTATCATACGTTTTAATTCCGATAGACATCTGCCATATTGTTTTAATTTTGTTTTAATTATGGAGGAATAATGTAATTTACATCGCATTATGAACTCCGTTTCTCCCGTTGAGGTATCAACAAATGCAAACACACACATAAAAAGGGGGTAAATGAACATTATTTCTTTGGATTGTGTGTGTTTTTCGTTTCATAGTTATATTCCACACATACTGCCGAAAATTTATTTTTCTCTTGCGGAAGAATAAACGAATATATACACGCATTTACAAATCACCTTAGGTTCGAATTAATTATATTTATTAATAGTAATGTTTACATTTAAATTAATAATCAATTAATTTGTTTGCAGAAAATATTTTGTTTTCGTTTATATAATTCTTTTGATTAGTTTGAAAAATTTTGTATATATATTTACTTTCACATCCCGCTACCTTCTGAAGAATTTTTTGCAGAAGCACATGCGCGCTGTGCGAAAATTTTTAACTAGAAAAGAGTACGCCTCTCTTCGTTGTTTTTCTAATCATAGGCTGTTTTCATATAATAATCATGATCTTGAATTTAGCTACCATGGATAACATGCAAAGTACTACAACAATTTGAAAGTCATTGTGAAGCATTTCAAGTAATTGAGAACCTTCCAGTAATTATGAGAATTAATACTCAGGGTCTCTTTTGAGATGTTTTTTCTTGCCTTAAACTTCAAAGCCTCTCCCAAATAGTATTAACTATCGACAAAAGAGCGGAATAAATTTCCTGTTGAAGGTTAATATTTGAATAGTTAAAAAAAAGTTGTGAAATCGACAATGGTTAGCTATAATGCAGTGTTAGAATAGAAGTCCTGATTAAGTCTTATACTGGAAGCTGTCCGCTTCCTAATTGAATCTGGACCAGGGAACTTTAATCACTCTTCTTTATGAAATGAACGGGATACACTGAATTTTCTTCGATACTCTTGTCTATTCTTTTTCTGCACTAGAAAGGTAGAGGAGACGCTCCCGTAACATGCAATGATATCTATCGAAATTTGTATGGTTTCGACTACAGACTCTACATTGCATCTCTCTTAAGATATATCTTCTCAAGATATGGAGTCGAACTCGACAATATTTTCTTGCAACAATTTTCAAATAATTGATTATCGTATCCTGGTTTGATGATGGTGTATGTGAATTATGTACATCTTAGCACTTTCAAGTTTCCGAAATAATACGAAGTTCTTCTCCAGGAGATTTAATCCCCATTGGATTTAAATAATGTCTAATAAGTAATATACGGTATTTGTGAAATAGGAGTAATAGGAAACATTTACATTGTTATCTGTCAGCAAAGGTTTGCGTGGGACCTATTTGGGTCTTTAAAGCTCCTTTATCTTCTGCATTCGTATAGAAGCAACTTCAATCATATTATCAATAACATTAAATGCATACAAATAAAATCCTAGAGTTGTATTTACTATCCAAACATTATAAATATTGTTCCTGGTTAATTTTTACAGAATGAAAGCTTAAATGCATATCTATATACAAACCATTAAGTAATTAAGGTTCGGAGGGTCTTGAGCCCCTATATTTGCTTCTAAAATCTTTGGAGAGGATAATTTCACTTCTATAGAAATAACGTTACTAATTTAATCCTACATCTATTTTCCCCGTTGAGAATCAGCGGACAATTCAGCTAGTATAATTAAAAATGAAATACGAATTCCAGTCCTCCCATATCATTTGCTGTTTTGGTAAGCAATTTTGGAAAGATACACATACGATCTTCTGTATGAACTACCCATACATGAATGAAGGGACAAGATTTTATATAAATTTACAAGTCCATTAAATTAATTGGAATGTGTACTTCATTGAATTATCAATCTGATTCATATTTGTCACAATGTAAAAACAATCAGGTTTAAGAGATACTAAGTAATAACATTCATCTAAATTGCTATTTAATTAATCGCATTTGCTTAGATATATGTATATTCCAGTTAATTAATAGCGGCATTAATTTAAATGATATTTTTAAAATTTAAGAATATTCTGATCACACACTTTGTATTAAGTCTGACATCAATTTTCCCAAATTAATCTTATTGCTGCTGGATGTTTAATTTAAATTTATTAATTCGTAAAATAATTTTTATTCTTTTTAACATTTTTGCCTTTTCCTACATTATTTACTCTGTGTTTTCGAGTTATTTTTCATCCTCCCTATTGTAGGTGTTTCAATTGAGTCTTCTTCAAACTTCAATTGAGAATTCTTTCCCCACTGGATATTTATTTTTGCATTGTACTTTCTTCTAATACCAAAGTTCAAATATACATCGATAATTAAAGTTACGCGGAAGGGAAGCCAATTGTGATTAGCCTTGCCTTCATAAACAATTTATTCATTATTTCACTGGGTGCCATTTAAGCTGTTTTCAGGTGGTTCCATTTTGTTTGACCTTTTCCACTTATGAAATTCTGACTTTATGAGAATGTACTCTTTACACTCGAGAGAAGTGTACTTAAGTAAGGAATCGTGGGCGCATTTTAATGGAGACAACGCGTTTTTCTGTGGCTGCTGCTGTATTATCGGATCCACGTTAAGTTGACAGTACAGGGTTCTTATGGAGAATCGTTTCCCGTGTATTTCCCCGTAAGGAGCAAGGCGCGTTGTTGTCAAACGTTGCGAAAAATTGCTTTTTTGATTTATAAATTCTTAACTGATGAAATAAAGGATGCATCGAGTGGTGGAATTTATTTCTCAATATTTCAAAAAATAAAATTGATACGCATTATTTCTCTACATTTTCGAGCAGAAAGACGAATTTCCTATTTTATCTTTATCACGCTGTTGTGAGCATAATGTTCTTTCATTCGACACAAAATTAACATAGAGATATGTTCATACCTTACTTTCTATATCGGTACTAGTACACTTATAGTTTAAAATCACTTCGTTTTAATGCAACATAAAATGTGTAAGATTCTTTGAATTGAAAATTTCGAATTATGCGAGCCGAAAATCCATCGCCAGCTAAATCTCGTTCTGTAAGAGATACTCACTAACATTCTGCGTATGAAATTTGAAGAAAAGGGTAAATATATTTTTGTGAAGGAATAAGTACTTTATCTTGATAACAAAGGGATTTATGAATTTTTCAGTTTGTAGATTTTATCCGCGCGCCAAAATTTCGCAGTAGATGCTTGCTTTCAGTTATAGGTGTGAAGGAGAAATATGCCATATCATCGTGAATCTAAAAGGAAACCTATCTTTTTAATTTTAAAATGTGAAGAATTCAATTAAGCCACTCTTACAGGCAATTATGCAGCACAGAAACAACTCTCGTAATTTTCGCAAAATACGGCGAACATGGATTATTTTCCTGGGTCATAACTTATGATCATAGTAAGAAATCTAGTTCTTTCAGTTATTGATATGGATCGAATTGATCATATATTTATTCATTAAAGCTCCGAATATTATTTAAAATTCCAAAAATTTTCAATTAATTGTTTAATACAGCAGAAAATTTCGCGTGCTTGGAAGATGTAACACTTCATCTCATATGGTACGCAGCTTCTTAGAATAGCTTGTGAGAGAAGAGTTATAAAACTCTGTTATAGGACGACTCTTAAGCCATAAGACTGAGCAGACGTAGTGGCTCTTCAATTTTGGGAATTCAGGATTAGAGTTCTTGTTTAGTTTGTCTTCGGATTCTCGGAGTATAGAGGTGGAGTAGCGTCGTAACTTATCGAACGGTGTTGTGGAGATTTTTCCCAAGTAGTTTATTTTTCAGTTTGCGCGATCATCGTATCCAAAGAGAAAAGAAGGCTAAAAGAGGCCAGCTGAGAAGCAAAGAGTTTACGTTTTTCCTCTATCAGCAAGTCTCTCGGTGCTATCGAATTCTGCGAAGAGGCCACAAATTGAATTCAAAATAATCAATGGAGAACGAAAGATGCACACTGAGGCGCGTTATTAATTTAATTGCTCGACGAGTAACTAAAAAGTTTACACAGCCATATAATTGTGCGATATACTTGATTTACTTGTGATGAGCTTGGCCTTTTGCCCTGCAAAAAAGGATTTTTAGTTTAATGATACATTTATTTCTAGCCAAAAATTCAAAACTCTGTGTAAATATGATCATTATGAATGCGTTGTAAGGAAAGACTAATAAAATTGTTCTTGTCCTCATTGTAAATAAGAACATTCAAGATATCTCATACTTTCTATAAAGCAATTCGCAATTCCGATCATTTCTAATTTTTCATACTTTACCTGTTAACATTCCCATAATTTTATTTTCATTTTCCCTTTAGAAAGTTTTTTAAGATATGGTAAACTGCCAAACGCCTGCCAGTAATCCATTATTACACTTTGAAATACCTAGTTTCGAGAAATCCACATGTTATTTATAACTTTGATCTTTTTCAAACCGAAAATATTGTGCATAAATACCGTCCTTTTCTTAAACATTACCTTGAGAACTTTTTAATATCCTTTCTCTTAACACATCCAGTAGCCAATTCAAATTTGGCGCGGGAATCGCGAGGCGAGTAGACTGAGAGTAAGTTTGGCAACAGCGTTCGCCGTAAGGACAATACTGTCAACTAAACGTGGAATGCTCTATAGTAACTGCGCCTCGAAATGCAAATATAATTCTTATTCAAAAAAATTATAATAACTTCTCTCAATTATTATTACAGGAGTGAATTCCTCTGTCAACAAATAACGGAACTAAATTAAACACATGAAAGATATGAAATATTGAATGATATGGTCCTGTCTTGGGCATGTTTTTAAATTCATTGATGCGATGGATTTCATCGATGTTTGTCTGAATATTTCGATGTACTATCGATTCTTGATGAATTTAAGAACAGTCTGCTATTTGACAAGATGGTTACTGTTGCATATATAAACTAGTTACATCTCCTGAATTCTTGAAACTCTTTTGAAACGTAAATCCTTTGTGTTCAGATATGATTATTGCATTATAAATACGTTATATTCCCCATTCTTAATTGCCATTTGCTTCCTTTCTATGAGGTTATTGATATTACCATTAGAATGACCCGCCACTGTCATCGCAACTTCATTCAATCACGATGGAAATCATCCATCGGTGAATAAGAAAGCAATTTGATGGATCCATCGATGAATTTAAAAACGTGCCCTCTATATGAGCAATCGCTTTAGTTGTCAAGGGGACTAGTTGTTTATATTCACAAAATTATAAAATAATTTTCGACTTTTCTAATTCTCTCAATTACGAAACGATATCACGCGAGTCAATATTAAATTCCCTTTTCTTATACCTGTTTAGATTTCGTTGGATTTTTGATTCAATTATGCTAAAGAAAAGAATTTTGCAATCAATTAAAACATTATGAGAGCATTTTCGACCCATCCTGAGTGAAACTCATGATTGGGCAAAGATTATCGCTGTAATAGTCCGTTAGACCTCTAAAAAATGTGGCTTTTCTAAACAAAAAGCTGTAACTACTAACTGTAAGTAATACAGAGTCAAGTAAAGTTAATGAATAGACAAATAAAAAACAAAAAGGGCAAGTATAAATAACATACAGTAAAATACATACTAATAAAATTTCCACGGCGACTAAATATATATCTCAAGAAGATGTGACCTGCAAAATATTTCATCATTTATTCAACATTTGATTAATTTCAAATTATAAATCCGTTTATTGATCAACTTACATAATTTATTCAACTCTTACACTTAGACATGCTAACATTACAATTAACATGAGATACATCAGTTTACTTTTCTCTTGAAGTTAGTTAATTTCATTTACAGGGATGGGAGTGAAACTTCTTCAGATAACTCATTTATTGCGATTCTGCTTAAAAATAAAAAAAATCCTATATATTTTCTCTTTCACACGTAGATTAATAGAAATGAGAGATCTAATTTTAGAGAGTAAACCTGACATTTTTTCATGCTTTCCTCATCTTTACCATCTTACCTTAAGCGTGTGTATTATCATACTCAGGAGAAGGAAATCTAATGTTCCTAATCTGAAGTATTTAGCCGGTTGAATGGCAGTGAAGAATGAGGCTTACTAGAGAAAGTCGCCACAATGCAGAATGAATGACTTTCCCTAGGAGAGACTATAATCAACCATAAGGAGAGACTATCATCAACCATAAGGAGAGACTATTATCAACTTTAAGGAGAGACTACAATCAACCATAAGGAGAGACTATTATCAACTTTAAGGAGAGACTATAATCAACCATAAGGAGAGACTATCATCAACCATAAGGAGAGACTACAATCAACCATAAGGAGAGACTATCATCAACCATAAGGAGAGACTACAATCAAAAAATAAGGAGAGACTATTATCAACTTTAAGGAGAGACTACAATCAACCATAAGGAGAGACTATCATCAACCATAAGGAGAGACTATTATCAACTTTAAGGAGAGACTACAATCAACCATAAGGAGAGACTATTATCAACTTTAAGGAGAGACTACAATCAACCATAAGGAGAGACTATCATCAACCATAAGGAGAGACTACAATCAAAAAATAAGGAGAGACTATTATCAACTTTAAGGAGAGACTACAATCAACCATAAGGAGAGACTATTATCAACCATAAGGAGAGACTATCATCAACCATAAGGAGAGACTATTATCAACTTTAAGGAGAGACTATAATCAACCGTAAGGAGAGATTATATGTAATTATTCAGCATCACTTTCCTCAGTAGCTTTCGTATGATCACAGCCGTGTTCAAGACAAAATTAGTTGAAAGGTACTTTTTTCCCCTATCCTGTATCGTAAAACAAGTGAAAAGTATTTCATTTATCAAGATGTGGTAGCAGGACTAATGGATAAATATTCTCATTTAATAAATTAAGGGAAGACATTTTGTAACTCATGCAACTTTTTGTTATTTTGCTGACACATTTATCTTAAAATTCAATCATGAGTTGTAATAGTAAAAATCTGAGAAGTACAAATGTGCAAATAAAACGTGATGAAACCGTTCGTTTGATTTAAATCAGGTGGAATTGTTTTTTTTTTTCACAATTCACAAGTCACAATTTTTCACTTCTTGTATAGCCTTGGAATTGTTTTTTTCACAATTCACAAGTTGAGGGAAGGTGACGTAAATCGATTTTAATCTATAAATTTTATAATAATATGTTTCAAAATCAAATTAAATTGAGCTACATCAGCTAGAGCTTAGATTGATATTTAACTTAATGTAATCTCATCGCATTTAAAATGTACACTATATAATGGCGAAAATACTCCGAGATTGAAAATGCCATAGTCCTGCATTCTTCCAGAATGAGGACAGTAATGTGTTGTGCGATATCCTTCTAAGGAATCGTGGAATATCTAAGGAAGCCAAAGTATCACACATCCGAAAAACACTCAAAATAATTTCCCTTTCCCGAATCACTTGACGCACATGTTTTCTGAAGAAAGAAACGTCCCTCATTGTTGCCAACTTGGAAGTGAAAAATAAAAGAAGCAAAAAGGATTGGAAATTCTTGGAAATGGAAGTTGGACGTGTTTCTTTTGTTCGCTCGTCATTTTCCCCTCCTTTTCCCTTTCTGAATAACTTCTTTCAGAGGCCCCGTGATGTTTGCTTCGGTTTGCAGATGAGGGAGTGTTTATCAACACCAGAGGGACGGCCCTTTTTATGGGAGAAAGTAAACAGAATCCTGCTGATATCCTGTGATGAGGATCTGGACCGTCACAAAGCGTCCTTCTGCATTCCGCTTCTCCCTATTTCCACGTTTCTTTTCAATTTTCTCCCTATGAACCTTTGATCAAAGCACTCAGAATATCTATCCCTTATATTAAGTGCAAACTAGAATTTATCGTAAGACATTGTCACGTACGCAATTTCATCCATCCCCTCCCTAACTTCATGCAAAGAGCTATATAAAATATCTCTCATACATATGCTGTTTCATTCCATTTCTACGCTTCAACTTTCCTTCTCTTTTCCCCATTTCGTCTACTTTTTTCTTTCATTGCATATAATAACATGCTTCATAATAATTTTATTGTTACGGAAGTTCGCCCTTTCGTGTAATTCTCTTTCTATTACTTGTTATACTAGTTATGTAAATTTATATCTGACTGTGATTCTAATCTTCGTACTATTCATTTAATTAAGAACTTTCTTATATGCTTAACTCTATTATATGGAATGTTTGTAATTGTTTTGAGTACATAGTATAGTATTGAAGATAGGCAAAACGCAATTAAATATCGATAAAAAGTATTTTTTATTCGGTTGATCTTCCGATAAAGGAGGTTCTATAGCGCTGAGGAAGAATATTAGGAACGGCCGATCTCGCAGAATCTCGCCAATTTCGAGATTTGCCTCATTGTCGTGGAAACGTTGAAGTGTACATTTTTGTTCCTTTTGCAGTGTAGACGAGAATCGTTACCATTATCTTCGATGCGTCACAATAGACAGGGAAAGGCTGAGATCAATCATTTTCAGCAGAGGCCATTCCAGTACATATCTACAGAAATAAAGAAGAGTTAACTATGCGTAATTACACCTTTTCATTTTTTAAACAGAGTTAGGAATTCAGCGTAAGATTTAAAAAATATGGGATTTTAGAATAACGAACAGCGATATGTATACATTCACTTCTGTTTCTTTACAAACCCTTTTACGATGCTGTTCTGTTTTCGATCAATAGAGCGAATCAGATTAGAGCGATCGTTAATCCTCAATGAGAAACGACCACTATAACAGAAATATAGCGAACTATCTATATCTACAGTTGTGATAATTAAAGCGCACTAAGAGATTCCTTTTTGTTTTTATTGTATAAAGTACTTTTAAAAAACTACAGAGCCAAATTAACCTTTCCTTTTGTTGTGTGATTTAAAAGAAATGAAAATTTTCGTTACTCTGGTTATAACGCCGTCCTGTTTATCACTCTCGGCTACTTTAAAAGCGTCTTAACCGGGTTTAACTGAATGATTGAAAGTCATGCAATGATTTATTCAAGGGAAGAAAAGTATGTACTCTCAGAGGAAGACATGACTTCATAGAATATTAACCGAGGCAAGTGATGCATGGGTGATGTTTGGCTGAAGAAGAAAAGGATTTGGAAGCTGATTAAATTTTTAGTGGATGTGGATGGATGCTTGACGTTAGCGCTTCTTCAGGAGTAAGCCTTCTGTATTAATCTCGGAAAGCAGCAGAAAAAGCATACATCGCTTCTTGGAATGGATGAAATTTCCATCCGATATTTGATAGGGAAAGAGATGAATGATTAATGGATACTGCAGCGCCTATTCACAAATCAGGATTTAAGAGATTTTATACTTATCCATGGAGTAAACTTATAGTATTTATCAATAGAGAATGGAATGGATAAGGAATAGCGCATTCAGTGAAACCCCTTTGAAACGCTCAAGCGCACAAACACACAAAAACAGCTCCATTGTATTATTCATTAATATATATTATTCTGAACAGATTTCCATCGCTTTAGGAATATTTCGCTGCTAAAACTGTTATGTAACTTAATCTTGTGAAAGGTTTTGCATATTATGATCAAAAACTCATTTATTTGCCAATTACAGCTGTTTAACACGCTCCTGCTTAAGACGTCATGATTACGTTCCGCAAATCCCGCTTAAGACGCTTTTAAGGAGGATGTTTCCGTTTCAGAAAGTTATCCACTTCAGTCGATTGATCAAAATTAGATCATCTTATTTTTCTCTAATTAAAAATCTGGTAGAAATGAATTGATTTTAGAAAGTGAAACATAACATAAATTAATTAATTTTTAAACTACGAGGGCCACTCTTATACAGTAAAAGTATAAGAAGAGGGTATCCAGGGTGCTGATGCAACTGGTATACCAAGCCTTATGTATACACCCTGTAGGTCCTGCCAGAATCCACTCGTTGTTTTCGTTTATGTGTTTAAGAAAGCATTTTGTATATTCTTTTCATTTTAAGCCGAAGCGGGACGGATGCGAAAAATTAACGAAGTACACAGTAAAACCCGTTTAACGCAGTTTTCTCATTTTCCCGGTCCTTTTCGCACGTAAAACATTATAGAAATATAATTTAATACGCGGAGTTTTCCCTAGTTGCAATTAAACTCACTAATCATTCGCCTCATTTGATGGACTTGTCTTTGTTGTCCTCTTTTCCTTATCTCTATAATGGTTTCTCGTGAATTTCCTATTCGGAATGATTCAAATGGTGAGAATAAAATTAAGATATCGCAAAGCAGAACGAGCTGTATTCTACCAAAACGAGTGAGATCTTCTTCATCACTTTTTTCATGGCTAACCTTAAATAGTCGCCGTATGTAGATGTAGATGTATATCTTTTCGCCATCATCTTAAGAAGTAACTATATAAAGAAAACTCAAAAAAGGATTGTCATGTGGGTCGTTGAATGTTGCCTCCTCATTCCCACTGCTGTTAAAAATAATCCATCTTCCCCAATTATCTGACTGCTAAAATCTGCTTCATTGTAATTGGAACCAATACCCGATATCCCGCAGGAGACGGTCCCTCGAAAAGCGTCTTAACCGGGTTTCCCTGCATTCGTTATGGTTAAACCGGAATCACTGGGGTCCTCTCATTTGGTATGTAAAGGGTTAATCCATGCATTAGGACACCTAATGAAGGCTATGCGATTATGGGAGTTGTACGGTTGGTTTAATCCAAAGGCTCAGCCTGTTTCAAAATGCCTTAAATCCCAACGTGTATTAAAGAGGAAATAAACATAAAGGACTTATTAAAGAATGACCTCTAAATGTTTGCTCTGTCGTGTGCGTATGCTCTAGAATTAGCGGAACGTGTTTGGAGACCAAATCAGTTCCTCACTTGAGTTGTAGTGGCATTTGGGTGAAACGAAAAGCACGGCGATGTCACACTATGAATATCCAGATATTGGATACGTAGTGCAATTTTGCTTAGAAGGAGGCTAAAGTATTACTGATTATTATTATTGATTATTGACGCGTGGAGCAAATTAGCTTTCCGTGGTAAGAAAAACCTTTTAAGCAGCCAAAACATAGATTTAAAAATGAGGAAAGGAATTGCGGAAAATTGCTCAGGAGCACCTTGTTTGATGACTGTGAATTATGCAAAGATTCAGCAAAAGTAGACGAATTAAGAAAAAAGCTTAGAGGAAAACGAACCTCGTAATAATCAAGGGAGACAACTGATGGAGCAAAGCAGTTTTTTTGCCGAGTGTCGGATTTAAGTAGTGTTATGGGGAAAATGTTTGAGGAAAAAAAGAAAAAGACCTTTACAAGACATCTACGTAAGAATGAGGTATCCTGTTAGCACTGGGTTCACAGATTGCGCTTTTGTTGCTTCAAATGCTGGGTATTATAAACATATAGTTAATAGGCTATTGCAAGTTTCAACGTAACATATTAAAGCAGTTTTTTTAAACTTTGTTGTTTATTTCTAATACTTTCGTTTCCCTTTTATTCAATTTGCGGATCAACATGCTAATTTTGGGACAAACTGTAGGAACTCCTGGTTGCAGTGGCTTTTAGATGATGGAATATCGAATAGCGTTTACTCCACGATGAGTTTAGTAAAAATCACGTGCCGTTAAAAATATTCCGTTGCTGTCCTTTATTATCCGCTCATGCTTAGAATACCCTCACGCTAATAACATTCGAGTGTTAGCTTTTGATAACTGGGAAAATAACCAATTAAAAGATGATTCTCAAATAATATTGCAGAGAATCATCTGTCAGTTAATTAAAATGCCATTTTCAAAATTTATATGTGCAAATTTGTATTTAAATCAGATTTAACATAAGCTATATATTACATATAATTTAATGTAACTTGTTCTTATATAATATAATTTCTGTTAATCAATTTATCTTCAAGAAATAATACCTATTGAAGTATGTATTTCACTGTTTGCCGATGTGCTACTTATGAATACTATTATTAAATTAAATACTATTTAACTACCCATTGCGTATTTATGCCAATCTTTTACCAGCCGTAGATTTGCGCAGTTTTTTCACTCTCTTAGTGAGTATATTTCCTGTTGTGGATAATTTTCTCTTACGGGTGTATTAGGTATTTTATATCTACTTTTCTTTCCTTAATATTATAAAACATGGCGATGGGTTCGATGGAAGAAAACTTGAGTCTCCATCTCGTCCTAATAACACAGGAAAAAATGAAAAGGAAAAATACTTTTTCAGAGGAGAAAAGTTAATTATTAAATAACTATATAAAATACCACAGAACAACACATCATTATCTGCGTCTCTTCGTTGTTCTCTGGTATTTTGCATAGTGTTTTCGATAATTAATAATGAACTAGTTTCCGCTGGAACATTAGTTGACCTTTTTATTTTCTCCTTCCTTGTTGAATACGAATACTCGTCAGTTGACTGACTTTATAGACGTTGACTTATCTATGTATTGTCTTGCTATGTTTTCCAAATTATTTTAAATAACTTTTTAGCCCTCTGGCGTATAGTTTGCGTTTTTCTACCTATTATGATTACAAAATTAGAGTCAAATTAAAAATTAACCAACATTCACACTTCTCAGGACTGTGCATTCCATTGGCTAATTCTATTTTAAAGTAGTTCAAAGGGGAAACTATTATATGCAATGTTTGTTTTTTTGTAGTGAACGTCGAAATCCCTTTGTGCAACTGGAAGCCGAATAATTGGAATTCGCGGATTCGCAAAAATGCAAATGCTCTCAGATGCATAAAAATCGGGATATCAATTCATGGACAGACAGGTAACGGAGGAGATCATCAAAGGATGAATTGAGTTGTTGCTCAAATAATTTCAAACTGAGCACAGGTCTGATTCAATTCAGAGGATTTCCTGAACCGGAATTTCGGTCATATTCGTCTGGGTTAAACAATACAAAGCGATTTTTAATAGATTCCAAAAATTATTTAGAATTCACATAAGGATGATGAAATACCACCAACTATATTCTTACGTGTGATATATACACACTGATTTATAAACTGCTGCACCTAGTTAGAGGCTATTGCATATGTGTCTGCCGATACAAATGCAATAGCCTCAAACTAGGTGCAGCAGACGAAATCGAGTAATAGGGATCGAGGGATTTCCTCTGAGTTCTGAAGTTCTTCTAGACCTTCAGTCATTGGGCGAACAGTCTTTTAGGTGAAGCATCTTTGGATGAAACGATAGGAATGCTTTTTGTCAAACGTTCGAATGACGCTCTATAATATCCTGTTAGTTAAATTTATTCACTCCATATGCATGTATACATTGGCATAGCATCCTACTCAGAATGCCCTTGGTAATATGGCTTATTAAACAGACAATTCCGAAATCCTTACATTCTTTGCTATTGGGACCATTATTGTTTTTACCAGATTTTTCGGCTAATTCCCTGTTTCATATACGTTATTTATGATACCAGTAATTCCATCAAATGCCTCCGATAATCAAGAGCCTTACCAGATCTTCCATTTCTTCCATTTCCAATATCTTTCAATTTGACAGTGAGGTCATTGTTTGACTCTTTAAGTTCTTCAACTTAATATTTCGTCCATATTTTGTGTTTCTCTTATCATTTATTGGTGTTCCCCATTCTAATGCCCTTTTTATTCTCCTAGGTTCTATTCTGAACGAGCTTCTCGATATTTTGTGCATTTCTTCCAGCTCTAGTTTTTCTATAGTTTCACTCCGACCTTTCATCCAGTCCTCTCTGAAATGATTCATTCATTATTAGATTCCCCATATTGTGTATTTTATAGAGAATAGAAATATGGACAGGAGTAAGGAGGGTTCCAATCTCTCGCGTGTAAATCAAAGAATCTCTCCATGATAGATCGCGTGTTTCTCCAAAGGAGGCGCTACAGCGAGCAATTCTCAGATAACTCGTTTCCTTCCCAAAGGAGGGCGTTGTATTTCATATTGTCCCACAGGTATGCTCGAAAACGAGGGGTTCAATTTATTTTCAAAGGAGTGAATAAAAAAATTACTGCTATTCTCCGATCGATTTCTGAGATTATCGAGGGAACCTTCGCTAATTAAAGTGCCACGGCGTGCCTTATTAATTGTCTCAGTGGAATCAACGTCAATCACTTTGGATAAGCCTTTTGAAAATTGGTAACGCAATACTCATCAGTATAAATCCCGCTTAAAACGCTGTTCCTCTTAATAATCTGTTTTCTTTGAAAAATGAATAGTCTTTATTTGCAAAATAAAAACAAATAAAAGCTTATACAGATTTAAAATCACCATCACACTACGAGCTTCGGAACATCCTAAGGTATTGGAGATTGAGTGCATATAAATACAAAACCGGTCTTTTTTGTGGTTTTAAATTTGTGGAGTGGTGTAAGTTTTTATTTACTTATATTTTGTGGATGAAGATAATGTTCATTTTAGATCTGAAAATTTTAGCCTCAAATTATGGATTTCCCCGGTCCAGCTCTGCTATAAGTCTCCCGTTTAAAAGTGTACAATTTCTATGTTTACCTTATTCTATAGACCTAAGTTTGTTTTATTCTTCCTTATTTATATATCTGGTGATATTCCTTGGTTTTATAATAAAAGGCAACAAAAAGTAAAAACGAATCTCTTTGTAATAGGAAAAGTACTCCATTCATTCTAAAAAGTGTAACAAGCAGGCGACCACACACCATTAGTTCGGAAAATAAGGAAGATTCGTTTTCATCTTTATGTTGTGATTCACTTATTTAAATATTATAGAGCCAAAGTACAATATTCCTATCCCGATCTCAAGTAAACAGTTTCAAAAATTTTATATCCTATTTACGCTATTGCATTTATAACAACGTTTTTACTCAATCGTTTGAGTTGAGAAGCGTTTCAACCGAATTTTACTGTACTGTAATTTAACAACATATGTACTCTGAGGGTCACAGTTCGCGGGTCAATTTGCCTTTGATCGATGAACGCACTCCCTTTTGGGATTGGATTCCATAATTTGGGAATTTATGAACGTCTTTTAGTCATTAGCATTGCATTTATGAGTAAAAGGAATTATTTTGAACCTATGAAAGTATGCGATAGCACCATCATAGCTAAAAAATAGCGAATATTATGTCGATTAAAGATTCATGATTACAAAACATTTAATATGATTCTCCAATAACCCTTATGTCTCGCCTTCATGTGATAATTAAATTAAGAAACCCCAACCAAATCAACGCATCAAAACGAAATAACATACCCTTCAGTGTTAATCAGATATTAATCATCTCCTCAATTATGTTTTCTCGGCAACACTATTTATAAAATTGGAAGAAACAATTTAATTTATTACGCGAGTATTTATTCCCTCGAAAATTCGTGTCGGCAGCGGAGTGGCACCTTATGTTGAGCCATGGCCAGCATATCCGCTGATCTTATGTAGTCCTCAATGGATCTGTCCTGCCAATTCCTCTTGGTTTGCTCAATTGATTTACATCATGAATTGGATTAGCATCATAGATCGGATCAATGTTACATCCACTACCAGGAATCGAAGCCAAGACCTTTTCACTAAAGGCAATGATGAATTCTGATGAAAAGATCGACTTCCCGGTTCGAATTGCATCGATTCAAACGCAAGATCGCATTCGATCGGATCGGATGAGATCGGTCGATTATTCGCCATTTGAATCGTTTGCAACGACGCCAATTGGCTGGAATGGTCACGTGACGTTGGATTTTTAGAATCTATGTCTGCAAATATGCTGTAAATATTACTTAAGTTGTACGTTTTCAATTTCGAGAAAATAATTATAATCATTATGATAATGTTAAAATGTTTATTCCTGAGCTAGGAGATGATGAGCTTCTAAATATTCTGTAGAATATACCGAATTTATGCAACTTAGAATACGTTTGGGAGATTGAAAGTGAAATAGTAGAAACTGTAAAAAAGGCAGGATTCGTGTACGTTAGAATCATTGTTATAGAATATGTTTTTTATGATTGAGTTGCGCTACCGGGATATAAAAAGACATCGACAAAATAGAACTGGCTAAGATGAGAGAGACCAGATTTACATTGAACAACCGAAGTAATTTTCATTCGCATTAAAATGACCTTCATTCTATCAGTTACAAATGATAAGAAGTCCGAAATGCATTTCATTAATGTGATGCGTAACTTCTTAGAAAAATAAATTATTTCTATTAGTTTGTATTGTTTTTACATGCGGCTCACTTAGATCACTAATTCACTCACTAAGAGGTGCCACTTTTCACGAACCTTCGTTGCCTATCATTTTAATCCATACAACTATGAAGGAACAAAATAGAATCAACAAAGTCACTATTTAAACTAGCTCGACGCACTAGAATGCCTGCTAAGCCAAAATTTCGCTACTTGCACTTGCGGTAGGCACAGAGAGCAACATTTGAAGATATTGATATTGTATACCAGTTAGTAGCATACGTGATCTTCGAGACAAAACGACGAAGCGTTACAGGGAAATAGTTGCCAGGACAGATAATTATTTCTGGTCATTTTTTCCGCGAAGTATTACAGAAGCCAACAGCAGTCAAAGGTAGATAGGGTTTTCGGTGTTTCACACCCCCTGCCATGCGCCAGTGGCGGTTAGCAGGGTCTATATGTAAATATAAATGTACCTCTTTCAATTGCTCAAGGATAATGTGCAAAACTTGTGTCCCGGGATAAATCACTATGCTAGAGAAGTCAATCGCCGGCATCTATTACCAAGAGAAAACTAAAAATTCTCAATAGGAACGCGCAAGGAATTCCTCTGAAAGGAATAAGTATGAGATCAGACTACCAGCCAGGGTAAAATATTTTGTTTATGAATTAAGAGTTGTTGGATAGTTGAAAAAAGGAACTTATTGGGTCCTCTCATTCCCCTTCTGTTGATTTATTTATCTTTCTAGAGCGTGGTCAGATATTCACGCCAAGATGCATGGCCATGTGCTTAGAAGGGAGAATAGTCCCCCGAATCGAATCGAAAGATCAGTTCTAAAAGATCGATTCAAAATAATCGAGAATCGGGTTAAAAGAATCGATCTTGACGTAGATCGGGTCTGATTCGGCCATACATATTCTGAAGAGATAAATTGATAGTCGATTCTGACGCCATTTTCTGCTGCAGCATTTGATAATTAATCTATGGCCTCAAAGGAAAGTGTATCTGCCCACTCTTTCAAGGCCGCCATTATGTCCGTCCGATACGTTCTCCCGTCTTCAGATTGGACGCCACTTGTGAGCACGGATCCCGTTAACGCTCCCTCAAGCAGTGTTTTCCTGATTCTTCATTTATCGATGAATGCGCAGACAGATTGTTCAGCTGTTATTGAAAAACTTACCGAAAAATAAATAGGAGTTTAGAAATAGTTTTGTAATTTGTTTGGATGTACATGTGAAGCTGAGAAATGTAATTTGTGAACGGAAGAACGTAAACTCTGCCTATTTGTTAAGGATAATTATGCGACATGTGCGGTGTAATAGAATTAGGGAGGATGTTCTTTAAATTAAGCCTTCTTGTTATTTTAAAATAGTTCTAATTCTGCCTCTAGAAATAGAAAAGAAATTGGAACTCAGCAGTTAATGCATAAGATGCCGAAATGTCCCAATCGTAAAATTCGCTGACAACTCTTTGAAACAGGAACAACTATCAGAAACCACCACTTATCCTGCCAACAAGTTAAATAATTTAGCTAATCTCTACAAAGATACCTTCATTAAAAATGAATGATCAGATGTCAAGATTTATCTTGTATGAATATATAAGGAAATAATACTTATATATAATTGATAGTGCAAAAATGTTAGTCTTTCAGAGGGAAGTAGGGAACTTTAATAATTACGGTAGAAAAATCGTAGGGCCGACCAATTAACGTGTTTCTTAACGAGCAATATTTTCAATATGAGATTCATTTGCTGTATTCCACAACTAGGAAAGGTCGGTATTCATGACCAATCCAGAGCACGCAGTGAAAAACAACACGTAGTTACTCTTACAGCTATGTATTCTATATGACAAATTTCGTTCTTTTATCTTCTCTGAAAAGGCGTCAAATTAATTAGTAAGTTAGGGACGTGAAATTATGACCATTAATAATATCTGTTACAATAAATGATAAATTTTGACTGCGGTCGATTGCAGCAAAGGATGAGTTGACTACATTTAGTATAGGTCACGCTAAGAAAGAAACAGAAGTTGTATATTAATTAATTATTATAATTATATTAATTAATATTTATGTATGTATATCATTACAATACCGATGAAATCAAATGAATATAAATGCACAGAACGTTAAAGTCCATTGGGAAGGCGATCGATTCCTTAAGAAAAGGAATTGAAATATTTTCCATGCACTCAAACGTACATTTGTATATCCTGAAAATTGAGTCCTTGTTATTGAATTACTAAAAAATCAGATCTATGAACATCTAGATGTGTACCCTTCAATCCGCCGTTAGGTGTATGGCTTCCCTAATGTATCACTTTCTCGGATCGTTCATAGAGTGAATGAGAATTGTTCCAGCATCAACTTCTCTTATTTTTCTCGCAGTATCATTTCGGCATATGAAACATAAAATACCAGCTTTATCTTCTTCTCTGGATTCATTAAGTAATTTAAGCCTTTTTCGAATCTTCTACCCTCTTCAGGTTCCCATCTTGCATGCTAAAGCATTTTATTTGATTTTTCATAGCTATTACCTAGCATAATTACATAATTAGTATTTTTAGTAATAACATTCAATAATCCATGGAGGCGTGAAAATAAAGCGTGAAATGACAGTTATTAAAATTTAAAATGAAAAGATCAGACAAAAGATGTAGACACTGCGAAAGGAAATGAACAAAGATTTTAATTTCAATCCAAATAAAAGTGCGTTACAGTTCAATCGTTAAATTCTGGAATAACGAATCTCCTATTTTCATTCAAAGACAGGTTTTGAACGGAAGGATGCACAACTCTATTATTATTAAACGACTCCTAACTTTCTTAATCATTCTTTTTCCTTTCACTCTTATTAAAATTGCGTCTCTATCTTGCGCTGGACCACTGTCGATATTTATTCCTCCAAAACATTCTCTTGGTACACCTTTTTAGCCGCTAATTTTAATAGCGGCTCAGCGATGTCAATATTTACAGCAGTTATTTATATTCTCCGAGTAACGGTCTCTAGCAACCAATAGGGAGGTTTTAATAATCAATATTGACCTCACATACACAGACAGGAACTTGATTTCTATTAGTTGAGAATATTTCTCAAAGAAAACGATTATTTTGGGATTAATCTGGAATAGATCCCGAAAATGCGGTCTATAGGATTTTTCTCTTCCTGAACCGATAGACATTAGGTTACATCTTTGTGCGGCCACGGAGAAGCTTTTGTGAAAATCTATCGATATATATGTCTGGGACTCGAACCTAGTCCTTTCTGGGTAGGAATCCTTCACCAATCATCTCATTAACAGGGTGGAATTACGTCGGCGGGGTAGTGGTTAAATACCGGAAAGTGGAGGTCCTAGGTTCGAGTCCTACTTGTTTCTGATATTTAGAGGACATCTTACTTAAATTATTTAGCCTCTCAATCATGTAAGAAGGTTTGAAATTTATCGGATGTACATACAATTGAAAATAATTAAACATGACGTAAATACTCTAGTCTAGATATTACCGACAAGAAGTAGATTTAGGAATCTGCTGATCTCAAATTTATTTCTAATTGCCTACTTGTAAAACCTCAAGCAAGGATTTGTGTCAATCACCATCAGAAATAGGTACTTTCCCTTACTTACTTTTTATGCATCATAGCCGGTCAAGGTATGCATCGAAATTGAAGGTAATCGTCACAATGCTGAGCCAAAAGTTTCGTATTCTATTAAACAATAAAGCAGGGCCTTTTCAAGAGCCCTGAAAGCTCATAGCGATCTCAGAAATAAAATTAATGATAAGTATTTTACATTAATTTGTATTAGATTCATCAAATTTGATGACATTTGATAAAATTCACATAATTCATCTTTCTTTGAAAACAAAACATCGCTCGCGCGACCTGCAGTGAGTGCAAACTTATTAAAAAAAGGTGTAATTCATCTAGGAAGAGAAGCAAATGGGTTAACATAAAGAATACATGTTTAAAATGGAAAACTATTAAGAAGAGGGTTTGAATTTGAGAAAAGGTGTGCAGTAGAAAGAAAATGAGAGAGGGAAAGAGCAGGAGGAGAAGAAAGAAAACGAGAGTTGAATTCATTCCAAATGAGGAAAAAGAGTGAGAATATTGGGCAATGCACAGTATTATTATTGCTTTACTCTGTGAGAAACTGTTAATATAGTGTTTCTGTTAATTGAACATTTATTAGTGTGTCATACCCTAGTGGTAAATTAATAGTAGATTAATGTTAGCTTTTGACTCTGGAACATTCTGATGTAAATTTTATGTAATTAGCTAAATAATCATGAATGGCTAGAGTGAATATTATTGTTTGTAACCAATAGAAACTAAATCGGATACATGAAAGTAATAGGGTTGATGTAAATACGTAAGTAAAATGTTTGAGATTTAAAGAAATTAAAGGAGCACTCGCAGATGTAATAAATCACCAGAAGGTGAAATAAAATCATCTGGTTTTCGATATATTGGAACAGAAAGTGAATAATTACGTGAAATGAACTCAAATAAGTAAAAGACCACAATCTTTGTTACCCACACAGAATTTCTTGTTCCGTTAAATTGAAGCGATTAAAACTTGATGGAATTCGAGTATAAATCACGGTTACAAAACTTACACGCAAACCCTTTTACAGTCTCGCGTTGTTTTCCCGTTGCTATGCGTCAACGTGCATGGAAACTCAATTTGGTCCCACAGAACTAATTGGAGCTCAGGTCGTTACGTAAATGCCTATGGGCAAAAATGGGCGACCAGACTTTTTTATGAGAGAAAATTTAATTCTCTATAATCCCTATTTTTTGGCCTCTGCAACCTCATCACAGTTTGATTTGATTTCTAATCGCACTATATCACTCTAATAATTATCAAGGAAAATAAGGATGCATCGATACATGAAAAGTATTCGTGAATTTATTCTCAAGGCAGACTTTGATCATAAAACAGGAGAAATTATGGCTCTTGAAGTATTTTTATTGAAGACACTGTAATCCGAAGCAAAAATAGAACAGTGTTTGAATAATATAATTAAAATACAGAAGTTAGATTATCAGACAGCGATTAAGCAATAGCTCCTAAAAATATAACCCACTGTTTCCACAGGAATCAATTGCTTGCCTTTTCCATTTATGCCACTTTGGTATAATTGTTTTTATTCCTTTTTCATCACTTCTTAGGAAATTAATTCACTAATTAAAATTAATGAAACATTCAATTATATGAATGTTAAATCTATGAATCACCCAGTCTTCAGTAGCTGTCATCATGCTACGGACATAAACATAATTTATGTATCATAGAAAAGATGCATTTCTTCCCATAAAAATGGATTTGGCTTGTTAATTTATTAATATTAGCAGTAATCTCACAGAAAAAGAATTTTCTTAGGGAAGTATTTTTAATAGCTTACGAAACTTACAACTGCAAAATAATTTCAAAAGTAGATTCTCGTACATAAAGTTAATAGGTAACTTTCTTAGAGATGACAGACTATGGTAGAGAGAATGTTCCTCGTCGAGGAATGATGCAAATCTGAATAAATCATACGCAAACTCAGGCAAACACTGTAATAATTCAATCAGCACTCCTATTTATTTTAATCATTAGCAAAGGAAGCTAAGTAATATCTGCTTTGATTTACCTACAACTTCGCTCTTCCTGAATAAGTTTGCGTTCTTTCATATTAGCCCAAAATTATTTCGTTACATCTTTAATTGTTTATTCTTTTGTTTTTACGCCCTCGATTTCACGCGGTCGATAAATTATTGTGTAGACCCTCATTTTCGATGTTTATGAGTGGTTTTATATTTAATTCAAAAATTCTTAGATTCCAAGAATCCAGAAAGAGCCTTTCAAAACAGGAAGGACAGTCTCCAAAACGCTCATTCCATTTGTTCCACGGACACATGTTCATATTTTCAGAAAGCAATTCAAAAGTTCTGAAAGTTAATTTGTATGTTTATATGGTATTCTAGTGTCATTAGTATTATTTTTTGTTAAATTTTTATTCCATATATTTAACATTATTATATGAACTGAAAAAATATGATAATGTATGCTGTAGGTATATTAATAGTTGTATAGTAGGGTTTAGTTATAATTTATGAGTCTGTATGTATTATTTTTTCTGTAATATATCTATATTACAATTATTTTTTCTGTGTTATATCTATATTACAATTATTTTTATATTATTTATTTATATATTATTTGTATGTATGTTGTATTCATTGTGGTTTAAATATTATGTAAATGATTTGAAATTGTAAATCACATTTTTATTATTGTTGAAATAGAAAAGTATTGTTTTTTATTAACTTTGTAAGTCTTCGGGAGGTTTTTCTTTCGACTGAATGAAGAGAATGACTCTTCATCTGATTTCATTCATGATGCCGCTGTTTCTGACCTACTCATTCAATTCTTTCAATTGTAATTTTTCTGAAATCAAATTTTATATTAGAGGTGATTTGTTTTATGGCGACGATTTTGCTGATTACATGATTAAGGAGCACATTCAGACTGTTGGGTTGAAAATCGCAATGATATCGATAATCACAGGCGTGAATGAATGACATTGCAAATATGAAAAAAGCTTCCAAAAAAGGATTCACGCTTGCGAATATGATAGCGAATGAAAGTTTCTGTAGAAAATTAACAACTTTTTTAAAAATGTGAAGGTCTTGAGTTTTATGCAATTTTGGAAAATAATGGAACGTATTCTTACTTAAGGTAAATGCAGTATTTTTATTGGGATTTTGTGTAGGACGTATCCCCCTCGCAAAACGAGATCATCCTTAATGCGTTCGAAGTACGTGATCTTTAGAAGGTCGTCTGACTCAATTAGCCTAAGAGACATCTGTGGGACTAAGCGCAATTGGATTCATTCGAAACAGGATTTCAACATCACGGCTATATACCGTGATTTAACTCTCAAGGAAAAACGCTAGTGAAGGGTTGAGGAAAATCCTAAGAAAACACAGCTATAAATTTAAACGATGAAATTTTCATAAATTTAGACGAAAAGATGAAGGGGAAAAAGTCCGCTGTAGCCGGAAATCGAATCTGGATCTTCACTGACCAGAGTTTCCTTCTTTCGCCTAAATGTGCTTTTCATTATCCATTTACTGCGTGTTTCCCATCTCTTGGATATGAGGTATAGTTTCTCCAAAGAACTCAAAATTACTACAGAAATTAAAGGAAGGTCAATTAATTGTATAAATGCGACCGAAAATCCGAATTTCAGTCCCGGACATTTTCTCCTAATACTGAATAATTACATCAATTCAATGTACACTCGTTTTAATTGAAAAGTACAGAATTACTTTCGAAGAAACGCTTCGCGAATACTAGACAAATGAAGAATAATCGCGCAGAAGACACCATGTGTCTAACTAAATTCCTCCAATGAAATCCACTATAGCTGTCGAGATGCAGCAACTTGCAAAATTACTTCTGCGTACTGGCATAACAAATTAATATGTCTTTTCTTCAAAGAGAAAGTAAGAGCAGGGGAATCACTGACCTTCTAAAAAGTGAGTCTTTCTCTTCGAGGGTTGATGTATTTGGTTTACGGAAAGTCTTATCCTTCAACAGCTTTTCTTTCTAAATATTTGATGGTGAGGTTTGTAATTCAGTAACTGCCGAATTATTAACTCCTTCCTGAATAAATATTCTGTTCCTACAAATTCCTTAATTTTCCTCAATCTCTCTGATTAATTGTCCAAAGAAGGTTTAATTTGTCACTATGGAATTGCGTATTTAAAATGGCTTCCCAGGTGAGGTGTATTTGTGAGAAACATCCGTTCCCGAGGAGAAAACCGTATAAAGGTGACCGTTATTGAGTTGGAGTATTGATACTTGATTCTCTGAGAAATTTACTCTTCATTGTCTTGGGAATCGTTTTTTAAGCGCTCACACACAGAGGCGAGGCGAGGCGTTGCCATGGTAACCGAGGGTCCAAATAGGTTGGTTTACTGCGCAAACACATAAAGCGTGATTAGAATGCGATGCGATGTAATTTATAATGCGAGGGGAGGAATTTTTAAAAAGACCTTTCTTAGGCTATTGGTGGGCGATGATCTCATTTTAAGAAGATTCTTCTATCTCAGTTAAAATAAAATTAGATAGCAGTGATCTCTTAACATTTATTATTAAGGCATTTCTATAACGGTGTTTATTAAGTTTAAATGTTAAACTTTGGATAATCTGGGATAGATTACTGTATAAAATACTAATAAGTATTCGTTAATTCCTAACGAAGAAAATAGAGGTAGGCATTAATAGAGGGTTTGTTAATCTATCATACCTCATATTAACTTAATTCATTGGAGTTTCCTAAAGGAAAATTTCGAATCACTTCAAAGTTCTCGTAATTTGGAATTGAAATTTAAGATCAAAGACAAGAAAATAAAATGTCATGGAATTTCTTTTTATGGAACTTGTCTTAAATTCGCTCGATGATTCTTTTTACCTATTTTTGTGTTGGAAATAGAACCTGCAAATGATTAAAATTGACTTTACATACATTTTTTTAGAGCGCTATGCCTATTCTGGTATCTAACTGAGGATAATTAGGTAATCGTAGCCTATTAGGAGGACGTTTAACTGCAATTTGTACAGCTTCTGGTTTACGAGTCTTAGGCATACACACAGACAAACTTTCTACTTTATTTATATAGGAAATAAAAGATTCTTTCAGCACGGTTTATTCTATTTAAATATCAGAAGAATTGAAAGCGTCGCTCGAAATGAACTATTTCTTTCAAAATTTGGGAAAGTGGGCTGAAGCAAAGGAGATATTCTAAGCATAGATAAAATCTACATATTGAGTCTTACGTACAGTTGAAGATGAGATCAAATATAACCATACCTTTATCCATCAGAATTCAAACACTGTCCTCAGCGTAGAATTTAGTGGTTTTCTTGACATTTCTAAATCTTTCGCTGGGATTACAATTTCCCTTTTTTGCCAAAGAAGACTACAATTTCAAGTTGAAGAGGGAAGAATTCGGGTTGCCTCTCCATTACAGAATGATTCAGCTAATGGAAAAATCACAGCTTCAAGTTTTTTAAGTAATAAATACCTTCATTAAATACATTTTCATCTCATAAATTTTTAATTTATAAAGACCATTGTTTCTTCTCTATACATTAGCAGTCAAGGGGTTGTCTTCTTATTGCTAAGTGCTTACACATTGTTGTTGTTTTTATTCATCTACATCAACATATGTACCCTGCAAGCAGCGTGTTGCAGGGGGGCTTCATGTTTCCATGTTGAAGACTGGTGATTTAATAGATAAGATTTAAAAATGCTTTCCTCGCACTACTAACAAAATATGATGCGCATGCATGATCTCACTGAATCATGCAGAGTCAGCCCATCATCAAAACATAAACGGTGCCCCTTAAGTTGGTAAACACCACAAAATTGTACCTCCATATCTTTGCTCCTTTCCATAATAATGCTTATGTTACTATTTCGGTTTCTTCGCTTTCAAGAATTTCAAAATTTTCATTTAAGGTTCAGTTTTTACTCCAGCAGATATAAAGATTTTTTGTTTTCAGTTCCGGTTTGATTGAAATGAGGAACTTTTATATCCAATTATTTTATATTTATTTAATTTGTCATGGTGGTTTGCATTATTTGATAGCGACCATTATATATTTTGTCAATAATGAATTTTAAATTTTAAACGCGGATTCCATAACCCGTCAAACATTAGAATCGAGCAATACCTAAATATATTTGAATAGCAATCAGCTAAATACGTCAGTAACCTTAGGATTTTTATTATCTGTGAGTTGAGGAAAGTCATATTGTCCAAATTACAAAAAGGAAGGATCTGTAGTAGATACACGAGTAGATATCTACGATTCCACGACTAAAATCTTCACATTCAAGTCTTATCGAGTCGGTACACAATAAGATGTCTTCGATATCCGAAACGTCGGAGTAAACTCTACTCGAGACTTTGAATGAGAAGGATTCACCGTGATTCCTTCTTTTCATTCTCCTTTTTCCTGCATAAAACCAAGCCACCGTTCCGATGTTTAAAAGATCTTTTGTACTGGTGTTGAAAAGGGTTCCTCTCTGCATATCCCACTCCTTCATTCTTTTCTGCTTCTTTGCCGCCACTGTGTTCATTTAAACAATCCTTTGATTCCTCCCTCTCTATCGGTTTCCTATAAAATCTTCTTTACGAAAAGAAATAAAACATTCTTTCTTTTCCATGCACTTCTCAACTAAAAGATTGACAATGAATGTTTCCGTGAAAATAATATATTTGTTGCACGAAAATTTAAAACTTACTCTCTTGATATAACTTCAGCAAATTCTATCACCATCATATATGTAGTTGAGGTATTACCCATTGCAGACTTTCGGAATGCAGGAAGCAGAAAGTGTATCTGCATAAAATTGTATATACTCTATATCGATACTATATTTCAAATAATCGTAGAAAATAGCTCTACCAAAGATTTATATAGATTTGTCAATGTAGACTATTTGCAAATTGGTTGATTGTTTATAATTTTATTATTATGTAGCAAATTTTTATTTATGTGCTAATCAGTTACCAAACGTCACGAAACCAGAGTAGAAATATATTTACGGCTAATTCGATTCCTTTATGAGATAATATCAATACACGTTCCTAATTAACCACTGAAGTAGATCAACCCGAAGAAAGTGTTAGCTTAGCACTTGAAAAGCGATGCTCAAATTGAACACCTCCGTAGATTGGATATGCGCTGTTTGCCGATCGATTGAATCCCAAATGAGCCTCAAAGGTTGTTCAACATGAAACGATTACCATTTGGTCGTAAAGAGAAGTGAGATTTGTAATTCATTTAAGTACCTTAATCTGAGACGCGAACAAAAGTGTCATTTACAATAACATTCTCACTTTGCATTAATTCTTCCTTTGCTTGTCTCTTCATATACAACTCGAACAAGATATACCGCTTCAAGATATCCATGTGTTGACCTTCTATACGTTAAACTTACTTCAACTTCTAATTCTCCAAATTTAGCCGGATTTTCTTACTTTTTTGTTTGCAACCAGAAAAATAAATAAGAATGAGTGAAGATGTTTAATCTAGCAAATGAACATGTGCGATATTTGAAAGCAGAGAATACGTAAATGTGAAAAATAGCGATGCGACCGGGACTCGAACCCAGACCTTCTACCAATTCAGCCTCCTCTTCTCCCTTTATGTTCATACTAATTCATAACCTCTTTTCATGCTGGTGATCAAAATTTCCTCCATCTCAACAATTCTGCTTTGTATATGTCCAAATCACACCTTTTCACATTGGTTGAAATAATCCATGATTCGGTCTGCCTTTTTTATCCCCTTTAATTCCTCTATTCCAAAAGCATTCAGTTAGTTTATGATAATAATGTTATGCTATAGCTTTTTCTCACATATGTTTTCCCTTTAAAACAAATTAAGTGCAAACATGTTAAACTTCTCTCTTAAAGGAATGTACTAGAATTGGGGAAGCCCAACTCATAAAGAAGCAATTGGGAAATTACCAACTAATTTATCGATATATATCATAATGTTCTTTGTTCAACAATCTTTCGTCTCTTAAAATCATTTATTAAAAACATCTTAGAATTATCATTATGAGATGATTTATGCACATATGTCCTTCGATAGTTGCTCAATTATTGTATTAAGTATTGGCCAAATGCTCTCCACCATTGTTCATTCTTACTCTTTGATTCATTTCCATGAATTCCTTCTAATAAATCCATACGCATCCGTTATCTCGATCATCAAAATATCGACTGAGTGTTAATTGATTTCGACGCAATATAAAGAAGATCATTTTCAGTGAATTGATGATTGGAATCCCGTCTGTGATCAGAACATGTTCTATGAGACGATGGACGAGTGAATCCAAAACTCATCGCGTACAGCTTATGTTCCGTAAATACCAAATTTTATATTTTGTATTATCGTCAGTTATCGCGAAACGAAAGGATTTCAAAGATACTGTCCATAATCGGTAAAGAAAATGTTTCCTCCATCAAATACACTGTCAAAATATCGCTTTTGAGAATTTTCAAAGAGTAAAGCATTATTATTTAACAAATTTCTATACATTATTATGAAGAAAGAAAATCTTGAGTAGAAATTCACATATTATTTTTAAATGTATAGTTTATAATTTTAATCGGAAAGCTTAAGTATTTATGGTTGATATGAATGACTTGAAACATTCATTTTAATCAGCTCTGCTACTTTGGGTTGTGTGGCTTTGTAACAAAATGGAAATATGGTAATCATTTGTATCAAATGTAATGTTGTTGGCGATATAAATATTCAATACGTTATACTGGAATTTCATATGTTGTTATTTTACAAAGTATCCCCCGTAGAGGCTTGTATCATTCTTTTCTATGAAACAACTCTTTATTGCCATACTCATTGTAGCTCAGTGTAATAAATTTAATAATTTTTGAATAACATAAATTGTTTTCTTACTATTCATAAGAACCCAAAAATTACTTTGCGTTGAGAAAACGTTTCATTAAAATTAAACCATGATGATTCCTCTGTATGATTTATTGTACAGATCTATCAATAATTAATAACGGATAAATTTCTTTATTCAATCACAGACGAATTCGTCAATGATAAATCGACGTAATCTTCTTTACAATTATATGAAGTTAATTTTAATTTTCACGAAACAAACGAAACAGATTCCACGCTTGAGGACGGTCGAGGGTAGCTTATAGTATCAATCATCTTTTTTATTTTAATTTATCGCAGTCTATTACCTTTTCATATATTTTTGCTTTGTGAAATAACTTTCATATCAGAGTGACGCTACTTAGTAAAACTCGACGCATTGACTTTATTCATTTTACTGAATTAGTGGAGCAAAATTTCAAAGTCCTCTCTGGAAATTTAACTAAGAGGAAGACTTTGTAAAGCCCTTTATTATGACAATTTCCAAGAACAACGTTTCCGTGAAAAAGTGAAGTCCTATGAATAATTTACATTTCCTTTGGCATTTCCTCGCTCATTTCCGTATTCCCTCCATAATTTCACCTTTTCCGTCATTATTCACTTTATTCCTCCTTATTATTCACCCACCTCAACACCATGGAGATCTATAAACAACAGTCTCTAAGGGCAACGAGAGTTAATGACGATGTGAAATAGAGAGTGAATTAGTGGAAGCAAAGGTTAACAGCGGCAAAAAGAAATGCTATTCGTATGAGAATATAACCCTTTTAGAGGCACCAGTCACATACATTTCTTGGAAGGCATATGTTTTAGAACTTTAAGATGGGTAAAAGGTAATCAAATTTTGTTTTTTACTGCGTTCTAATTTTTCCAGTCAGTTTGAAAGCTGAAGATGAACTTGAAATGAAAGCTGCGAACTTCAACCGTCATATCGAGAGTAACCGTATATAGAAGGTATAGCATAACAATAATATTCTTACAATATCTAGAAAAATACGTAGGATTTTATCCCTATATAATCCATCATTCGTTGATAAAATGGAACGCAGAAGTACTGAATAATGTGTAATTTCTTGCTGATTCCAAATCTGAAGACTGTTTTGCATTATCGTGTCTTGTTTTGAGTCAAATTGTATTTTTTACATTCCCAAGGGTTTATGCGCAGATATGTTGGTCTATGTATATGTGGGCGGATAATTAGATTTCACCTTCTAGAACATACCCTGCTATGTAAAATAGAGGATTGTAAATTTTTATTTGTTTTCAACTTCGAATATAAAACTTTCATCACGTACCTTCAAGCAATATTGCCTATTTATATTATTGCTGGAATTTGGATAGACCCACAAGTTAAAGTCTATTTTATTATTTGATATTCCAAAAGTATATTCAATAGAAAAGATCAAATACAAATTTTAGAGACATTTCCAAATCAAGTGATTGTTCGAAAAGAAAGAGGTGTGATTATGTGGATTAGACACAATTAACGAGCGCTTACTATTAGTATTGAAAGGTCGTTTGTTGCTAAATATGATATCTTGGAAACTGCATAATTTAGTCTTAGTGTAAATTGTGTTCGAATAACCCCACTCGAACTGGCTTACGCAGTGCCGCACACTCGGCTAGAATCGAACAAAGCTGGCCAAAAATAAAACAGTTTTTTTCGAGTTAGGACTTTGAAATTTTGCGTAGCCATCCTTAAATAAATTCTGCATACAAATATTGAAATAATTTACATGAAATTTTGTGCATCAAAATTATAATGGAGCCAAAGTTGATAAAAATTCGCGAAGAATGCCGCTCTTTGGTTCTTCAATTTCAAGCCGAAACTGAGTCGATGCTTAGATAGTCATCGTATAAGTATAATTTCATGTCATAAACCTCTCTTTCTAATAGTCTTTCGATGGTCACAGTCGATTATTCCACTTATAATATATTCGAATAGCTAATATAATCCGGTCTGCGACTAGCACTTTTCAATGGTAAAAATAATTTATGTTAGCCAAGATGTTTATAGATATATTTTAAACAAATTAATTCCATTTTTGCGAAACATAGATGCGTTTCCTCTATTTGCTTCACTAAAGCATGTTAATTAGTACTCGTTGTAGCAAAAAAAAGCTCTACTGCGTGCGCGTTGCATGCCATTTAACAACTTTGAAAACGTCTGAATGGTCGATGTCGTATTCACAGAGAACGGTGGGTTTAAAAGAAATATAGTTTGCAGGTTAAGGACGTTTAATTTGTTTCAGATCGTGTATTGAATACCAAGAATTTCAATCGTTTTTTCTCTTGTTTTTCAGCATAAATTATGTGAGGATGTATGTTTTACGTATGTTTATACATCTTGAATAACGTTAGAGTTAAGAGAAATCTGAATTCCAGAAAAAAATTTAATATCAATTCCTGAGTAATTCACTAAAACTCTTCTCATTTTTTTAGAAGGAAGCAGTATCTAGCGTGTCTTAACTTTAGATCCAAATGATACAATACCAAAACTTTGAACATGAGACATGGGGTCCTTTAAATTTCTGAACACAAATCAACACTCTTCCATGGAGAGCTTGGGAGAGAGAAATAAAGAAGGGAAGAGCAAAGAAACACATGGAAAGGCAAGTAGTGGATATAAATAGGAAGAAAAATATTTATTGAAATGGCTTTGAAAAGGCCTTCTCGCTGAGTGACTTCCTCCAGATGTCGTCAGAATGGAGTTAATACGACCCAACGGAAACATAGGGATGTTTATTTTCACAGCTACACGAACGTACGTTTGCGAAATATCGCGCATTTTTCTTACGGAAAGTAAATGCATAACCCCAAGATACAATTGCTTCCCTTCACCTTAATTAATTCTGTAATTTCAATGCCATACACAGTTTTGCATTTCAGTTTGTACTATCAGTAGGTTTGCGCAAGTTTTTCAAACACCCCTTCTGTGCGGATGTTTTTTCTCATACCTTTGGTTTTTTTACATCCATTCAGTCTTTCCATTCTATTTATATTCACGCATACATAATTTATGTAATACATTCGATGACATATTTGATGGAAGAAGAGACTTTTAAGTCTTAATCTCGCTCAAAGAAAGATCTTTAAGGCAGTGAAACATCGAAAAAATTTATGTTGATCTTAGAAAATGAACATAATTGTAAATCAATCTCTTATAAGAAAATGCCGGATGTATTTCATATAGGAATACGACATTAAGAACTTAAATCTGATTATAATATCTACGTATGGACAAGCCGGTGTGTGGCAGGGGGTGTATGCACCTATTCCCTATTCGAATAGTTCTTTGTCTTAGTTGCTAAGAAAGTTATCAATAAGGTACAATTTTGCAAATATGCTAATTTATGGAACAATTTTGGCAAAATATATTTTTACAAGTTAGGTCTGTATAAACTATCACTCTTTCATGATCTTGTACCTGTATCTTGTACGTGTATAAAATAATAACATAAGCAAGTATCTTTCGACCAGTCTTTAAGTTAGGGATAACAAAATAAATCATATAAATGCATATCTAAATCAAGGAAGGAAATCGTTAAAAATTCATGAGGGGAGTGGGTTTATAAAATGGGCACACACATTAGATGATCCTCCGTGGGAATAAAAAGGAATCATAAGGAAACGAGTGATGAGAAGAAGGCAAAAATGTATTGGGGTTATGGTGACATATCATATTGAATTTGACATGAACAGATAGAATTGGGAAATCCAACCAAAAAAAAGAGGGATGACAATGGGTGAAATATTTTACGCCAGAGACTGAATACGAAATTCAGTTGCCCAACGAGAAATAGCTTTCCTTTTTTCATTTATGAGGAAAACGTATAAGAAAACAGTTCAAAAGATAAACCTTACAATAAAAATATCGATAAAAATTAAAAAGGAACTCCATAATTCCTAAACAGGAAAATAAAGGAACCTGTGGGAAGTAATGAACGATAGGAATATTTTTAGACCTCTTCTAGGACTCTCTAACTCTAACTGTAGAGGTAACTCAAGAGATAAACAGCTGAATTAACGGAGAAACACAAAGTAGGCAAGAAAGAAGTAGCTTAAATCGATAGGAAACTATGAAATATTCCTATGGCGAATATGTTCCTCTGATTTTTTACTATTCTTATTTGTACTCATTGAGGAATAATTTGACGTACAGTTCAATTGTAAAAAAAAACAAAATCATTGCCTAACTCAACAACATCTTGACTCTTCAACAGAAAATGAACGCAACTTTTCCTTTGCTAGGAATTTAGATATATTTAAATGTGTTTGTCTATTTGACAAAAGCATAAACGTTATGTTTTATAAAGAATAATTCGTAAATCGCCTACGTTGTCAATATATACATATATTGATTTTCACTATACCACAATATCATCGCATGTATTGAGTACGTGACTAGAACTATAACTTTCAGAAGTTATTGCTTCACAAAATTTCCGATTTTTACTGCTGAAGATATAACTTAGAAAACATTGCTCCTTGAAATTTTCTAGGGCTTTTAAAAAACTGCCTATCCGTCAGTGGCTAGATAATGGAGGAATACAAAATAGGCATGAAAGATATCACCGTTATCTGTATATGTTTCTCTGTTGGAGCAAATTCTTCACTTTCTGTAATAAAAGAGAAGCCTCTCAACTTGGCATCAGAAGGAAACGAGGAAAAGGGAATCTTAGGGTTCCGCTCGATTCTGCAGCATCTCTAACTGTTATTCTTCCCCTTATATTTCTTCCATTTATATGCACTATTCCACGTCCTTGGAATTTGTCCCTCCTCTTTGTGGTCTCATGATGTGGACCCTTTACTTGGATGGCGTCTAGAAATACGAGGGATTAGCGCTTTTTTATATCCATCCTTTTGCGTTATTCCTTCGAGAGGAATGAAATTTATAATCCAATTCACTTTAGAAGGAAAGGGTTGTGAAAATTTTACGCGGAGAATTTCTGATACCTGAAAATGTAAAAGGAGTCGGAACGTTTTTATGTTAACTGCAATCTCTAAACTAAGCAACGTCATATAAGACTTAAAATAGTATCGCAAAGATCTCCAATAAGCTTATTCGAATATCGTCACTCAAAGAAGGCGAATAAATTGGAGAGCGATCAATAATTACAGTTCACAGGGTAACTATATTAGGGTAATTATATATTTGTAGCATTTCTGTATTCAGCGGTGAGTAAGTAGGAGAAGGTATAAAGCAAGTGTTTGGAGTTGGGCTCTATATAATTTACCAGTAGAGTTCACGAATGACGGACAATTTAATGTTCAGTATGTCCTTAGTAAGGATAATCAATTATTCTTTCACCAATAACTATGAATGACATGAATTACTCTATAGTTTTACTGGAAAACTTATGAGCTCTACTTAACTAAAATTATCTTCAAGGGAACAGAACAAAAAACTCTACAACTTTGGGTATATTTGATGAAGAATGTAAGTTCAATAAATTAAAATAATATTCATTCACCTGATTCCTTTTCCTTAGGACCCTTGATTTCTCTTGCTGATTTGCAAAATAAATAAAGAGATCAAAATTAGCCTCATTTCCTATTAATTTACGTCTTTCCGAATGATATGAAGTCGAACTCAGGAACAGTAGTTCGGTTTATGAAATCTACTGTTTTCTTTCGATTCAAAGGTCAATCATCCGAAATTAGGTGGAATATAGTGTAAATAATCGTAGAGACCATATAATATAAATTCGGAGACATATTGATATGAAGCTTTAGAAGACTTGGCAATTTCAAACCCAATGGAATGGCTTATAACTGATAGTAGATTCCTACAATTTCTATTTGAAAAAGACTTTAAATCGGATGCAAGTTTATGAATTTTTGCACTTCTATCAACTGTAGAATTAATCTTCATGATTTATGAATATTTTTCCTCCTCTATAATTGTGTTATTGGTTTTTATTTCATTCAGAAATCCACTATAATCTCGTGTTTGTAGCAAATCCTTAATTTCTCTGTTTTCCACTCCTATTACTATAGTGTTGATATTAAATCGAATTAAGTAAACATTTGGATTCACTTCGAAACATTTTATTCGAGTACCATTTAGGAATCTCATTCGTTGTATTTTCAACTTAATGCCTTTACTATATTTAATAATTTATTTATTTATGCTGCTAGTAGAATTGGTTCTGGTGGCAGCCCCAACCATCATCAATAGACAACATAGTTACAACCCCAATCCCTGCACCGGACGTTACACAGATAAATATTCCACACTTAACATTACTACCCACACAGTACTCAATCAAAATACACATTATTCAAATACAACTACACTACATCAAGACTTAATTTATACACACACCTTGTCACCCCCACCATAACATTTACACCACATATACCCCCTAATTATAAAAACTACAGTTCACTGTCACACTCTGATGCTTTTCAGTCCAAATTATCAGTCGTTTTCATATCGTCACAAACAACCAAATAATACAAAAGACAAAAGATAACAATTCTCCCTCTTATTATTTAATTAATCTACAACATCTACTTTTGAACTCTTTTCTATTTTTAGGTAAGGGTTTGAAGACCTCTTCAGGCAACATATTCCATTCTTTAACCCCTCTATTTATAAAGGAATACTTCACGACGTCAGTTCTTTGTTTCCTCAGTTTTAACTTCTGTAAATGATCCTCTCTCGCTATATAGTGTGGTTCCTCTATTCGGTTCCTCTGTTCTACACTCTTTAGCTCCATCCATGCCTCTCCTCCGTTTCGGACCTGAAAGATGCCTACGAGTCGATTTACTCTCCGTCTTTTTTCTAACGTTTCCCAACCTAGCATATCTAACATTTTCGTAACGCTGTCTTCTTTCCTATGCCTCCCTAGCACGTACCTAGCTGCTTTCCGTTGAACTTTCTCTATCTTTTTTATATAAATTTTATCATGCGGATCCCACACATTTGTTGAGTATTCTAATAGTGGTCTCACTATTGTCTTATACACTAGCTCTTTTGCTTCCCTACTACTTCCTTGTAAGTTTCTCATCACGTAATGAAGATTTTTAAACGCTTTAGATACGATTTTTTCTATATGTGTACTCCATTCCAAATTACTAGTCAGTGTGACCCCCTGCATTTTTTCACCCTGGGAATTGTCTCTCCGTTAAGCTTATAACTAATTTCTCTCTCTTTTCTCTTATTAGTGAAAGTTATGTGTTTACTTTTCTTAGTCTTCATTCCATTTATTAAAGACCACCTCTCAACAGCTTCAATATCTTCTCGTAATATTTTGGAATCGATTTCCCCGTTTATCTCTGAATAAATTATGCCGCAGAATGCTAATAATAGTAGTACTAGTAGTGTAATAATAAGCACATCTGCAAGTACCATCCTGCCTAACTCGCGCTAAGTAATTACACTTTATGAATAGAGCCTCGATGGTAATAGCAAGAATGCATTATTCATCCTAAAAATGAGCTACTTTTCATGATGATTTCGGTAATGTGTTCTCCCCTTAGTACTCTTGGGATAGGCAACTCGCGTTACTCTTATATACGAATGTTTGCATAAGTTACAGGATAACCTACAGTTGAAGCGGAAAACACGGGCTCTGGAGTAATCATTCCTAAGAAGCATTATAATTTTAAAACAGCGCCGCTATAAATTTTCGGGAGAATCACCAAAATGGCGTAAGGAGCAATGTTTCTCTCATATTTTTGGAGCACGTATTCCCGATTGGCCGTGTTTTTTCCTCGCCTCAACACAGTTTCCCTGCAACGAGGGTTTTTCGTCGTCAAATTACGAATTTTACCTCACATTTCATTTATATTTTCACCATTCATTTACAAATATTACGGAGCTAGGTGAAGGAAAGTCTTCTTTGCACCATGATCAGATCTAAGACGATATAAAACGTGGAATGGTTCCCTCTATTTTTTCATCACCTGGGAAATCGTAGAGGCGTTCAGTTTACGTAGCTGTGCTATCATTTCTAAGGAAGTCGCGAATTGAAATGGCAAAATGCGCCATGCAATGATACATAATGATCTCTCATTCATTTGAGAACGCGCACACGCTAAACACTTAAACTTTGGTGTGTTTGTGCGAATTGGGCAGCTCTTAAATTAATGGTTGACTTAGAGGGAAACCTTTTATTTAAATAATCAAGTAACTGTATGATGGCATGTTAAAATGGTAATACCCCTTATATATTAGATTAACATTCGTTGACCATCCTTATTGTCTTTAAATCAAATAAAACAGCTGTTGCTGAACTTTTAGCGAACACAGGTCAAGCAATAACCATGGTTACAAATAATGGATTACATTAATTCTTTAAACACAGAATATTTATTGTAGGTGGATATAAATTTTAAGGGTATCCTTGATTAAATATTTGTCTATTATTATTGGAGGGTGTTTTTTTTATATTTAAGGTGGTTATAGGTTTTTCCCATTAATTTCTTCTAAAAGGGTAAAGAAAATTACTACAAGGACTAGATATCGCAGTTGCATCATACTTTTCGTGGTGAAAATAAGACTGGTATACGAATATTAATAGTTTATAGATTGAGTGATCTCAAATTCAAAAATAAGTATATTTTGAAAGTAATTGTGAAATCTGTTCCTGATTGATTCCAAATCTCTTAGAAAGGAGAAAAAAGGAACCCGGCGGTCAATGAACTAAGAGATAAAGGTTCTCCAAGTGCCGAATAGCGCCGACCGTCTAAGGGCGATTCCCGGGAAACGATTATCCGTTTCCCGGGAATCGCCCTTAGACGGTCGCCGCTTTTTCGGCGCTTGGAGAACCTTCATCTCTTAGTCCAAATCTCTTATTATATAATTTAGAGCAAGATTATGGAAACCGGACTAAGAATGAAACATGTTTTCTTTGGATTACCAAATAAGAGGATAAATTTAAAGAAATCAGAATAAGCTTTCGACCGCTACTGGTGAGATGAGTTCCTTTTCTTAAATGTATGAGACGCAGTATATGTTAAGCAGTAGTATTGGAGATAACTACATCAGTAGCGCACGTCTGATTAAGAACTACGTAGACTGAATGAGTATTTCTTAGTTATTCTTTTGTGATTAATGCTCTCGTTATAGAATGGAAAATATCTACTGCATATGATATCCGCAAAAACATAATCTAAAACTACACATATAAAATTAGCTCATTAATTCTAGGTGAAAATCAGAGCTACGTGTCATATTCTTGTTAGCAGAAAACCTTAAATGCAATAGTAATCTGGGAAAAATAAAACTTAATAAAAACGATGGAAATGGAATTTTTACTTTGCACATTAAGTTGTGCTACTAACCCAAGGCTATACAAGAAGTGAAAAATTGTGACTTGGCTGGGACTCGAACCCGAACTACCGAGCCACGCAGTCTCAATTCTCCTTGCCCATATAAGCTCCCGTTTACAGAAGTGAGATTGCGTGGCTCGGTAGTTCAATGGATAGAATACCTGCCCAGAAAGTGGGAGACCCGGGTTCGAGTCCCAGCCAAGTCACAATTTTTCACTTCTTGTATAAAACTTAATAAATTATACCAATGGTCTGCACGAAATTCTGACAATATCTCTCATAAGGATAAGATTCTCAATGGGTTATTCTGAGAATAGAATGCCTATTATGAAGGAATAAAGTTTAAATTCTTGTGAAATATGAATTTGTTTATAATATTAATACAATATTCTGAAGGAAACCATCAGATTTGAAGCTGTGGGTCTGTATGTAACATAAGAGTACACAGACCCACAGCTATGTTACGGATGGATTCAAATGAATGATGTACTTTTTTAGGCTCACACTTTGATACACCCGGCACTAATTTAAGAAGTCTTAAAATGTATTCTCAGCTTTAACTAATTTGGCGTTTACCAATATAAAATTAAAAAATAATGAAAAGTTTCTTCGCAACTTCAAAATGAATGATTGTTTTCAGTGTTTAGTTAAGAATATTCTGCGAACATAAATTTCAGGATATATATATTTGTTATTTTTAAGGAACGATGAGCTTTACATGTGGCTTTGCGTCCTCAGGATAAGCAACGGTTTCTTTCCATTTGGGGAATGAAAATATATTACCATTGGCACGCGTTTATGACAATTTTTCTAGAATACTATTTCAAAGTCAGGTGAACGAAATCAAATCAACTTCAACGGTAACAAACTTTGGAATGTCTACAACAACGCTCCACGACAAAACCACAATCAATCTCTTATCGATTTCCAGTTTTTGAGTTGACTTTTGAAGGAAATCCGTGAGGTCGTTACGTAATGCTTGGATAGAATCTTTTGTTGAAGGCAAATCTTTCAAGTATCTCTCGTGGTCCTTTAATAGTGCAGTTCATCTCTATATTTGACTATCTTTCGCGCTTTTAAGAGTTAAGCAAATTGTAAACTAAACAGCTACAGGTTTTCAAACTCGGCAAAATCTCGTAAATTCGAGAATCGTTTATATGATTCAGCAAAGAATCGAGATGCCCGCAAAATATCTTAAACCAGCTCTCCATATTCCTCGTAATTAAAATAAATTTCCATCTTAGTGATTTGTATCCATAGATAAAATAAAATGCAGAAACCGTACACTATTTCTTATTAATTCCTTGTTCCAACTAAAATTTAACTTTATTTGTGTAAAGAAGGTTAATGAAAAGTTAATATGTGTAGTGTTTTAAATATGTAATTCCTCACAGTCATGTGTTTTTCGGCAGAATCTCAATTGTGTAAAAATAAACAAAAGCGAAAAATGGTGGAGTTGGAGAAATTCTAAAATCTACTATGCCGTTCTTTTAATTGATGCGAGCAGGGTTGAGCGGCACTGGGTTCGAGTCCCAGTCACCTCCCTCTTTCTCACTTATAATTAAATGCTCAAGGTGCATACTTTTACGTGCAAATCTTTCTCTATTTCGCGTGGTTTAGTAATACACAAATTCCCGTTCGAAAGAATGATTTTCTAATTAATTTAAATGATCGCCCGCGTGTTTGATGAAATTTCGAGTGTTCGAGTCACGCCAATGGAGAACACTTTGTATCAATTGCATGGATGAAGAATTAAATGAGTTAATGTAAATAGGAATATATGCATTAAAATATATTACTTATATTAGGTAGTTTAGACTGAAAACCTTTGATAGGCTTGCTATCGATAAACTAAGCAGCGGTTCAGAGATGACATTTTAGTGATTTCTGTCTAAGATGTCGAATATTGCGAATGTATCCATTAATTTAGATTCCCGACAAAATAATAATTCAAGGAATTGCGGACTCTAACCTATACAATACGTGAGAAATCTTAATTTTTGAATTCGCAACCGTTATCTTTCTTCTTTGATTTTGTGAATGCAAATAAAATCAAGAGAAATTCGCCAGTAAATGGGATGAATGCTTTAGTACATTTCTGTAATCTCTTATATGTTTACAAAAGCCATTTATTTTATTCTTTAATTTAATTCCTCTTTTAGTATTAAGCATATCGGTAAGTATCTAACTCGCGCTAAGTGATTACACTTCCTGAAAACAGTCTCAATGGTAATAGCAAGAATGCATTATTCATCCTAAAAATGAGCTACTTTTCATGATGATTACGGTAATGTATTCTTTCCTTAGTACTCTTGGGATAGGTAACCCCTTTTCTGTAAGGATCTTTGCATAAAGGATAACTTGCAGTGAAAGCGCAAAGCCACGGGCTCGAGTAGAAATGCCCAAGAAGCATTTTCGCTAGTAGATGAGATGGGAAAGTTTATTCGCCAATCTCATAAGGATGAGCCTTGTTGACATTAAAAGAGGGAAAAAAGTCCAAATGAAAGAATGCCCACTTACTCAGTGCTGTACTTCCTCCAACCACAAGTGCTTCACTCTTGACACACACGAGTAATCTACTCGACGCACTCCGCCGAACGTTAGCTAAACACTACTCTTTCTCATCCACAATTGGGTAAACAAGGGATCGCCGTCTATTGGTTGACCACCACTGCGTTCACTTCACCTCCAACGTACTCTGGAATGCAACCTGTATGAATTGCCACTGCTTGGCGACGAGAAGGGAGGCATAACCGCTCCACGAGGTGCTACTGGAGAGACTGAATCTGCCGATCTCATTCCATCCCCTCCAATGGACCAAACGCGCAGACTCCAATCCCTCTCCTTTCTCTTCTCCTCTATGTAAAGGGGTACCTTCAATCGTATACTTTTATATCTTTTGTTTGTGCTTTAACTCTTTCGGTGCAAAGTAAATGTAGATATCAGTTTTGACGTACTTTCATATATTATCATAGAGGATATGTAAAGATGACCATACTGGACTATCCAAAATAATCGCAAGGCAGAGGATGTCTAGGCTAAGTACAGTACATATATATGTATATATATAACCTCTGTCTCTTTATTTAGACAACTTGCATAAAGCTGAACGCCAACCATTTATGCATCGTAACTGCCAACCTGCATTTGGGAAACATTAAGTAATATTCTATCTTGATTTTCTTCACTCTAAAGAAAGAAGTGTTCATTTGATTACTTAGTTCTATCTTTTGTGGTTCCGTTCTAGTTCCCTATTTCGTACGCTTGATCTTCTTAATGAGAGCGTAATTTCTTAATTTAAGCTTTGGATTGTCATTTATAAGCTTAAAATTGTATTTCAAGTGCGCTTCAGGTCGATTTGGGTATTCCAAACCGTGGTGAATTATTAATCCGACATTTTTTCTAACGCACATATGGAGATCGACTTGAAAGAACAAATAATTCCCGAAAGTTATAAACGACGATTTCTGCCGTCAAATGCAAAACTTCGCAGTCACATGGAGGATATACTGTGTCCACTACAACGATATGAAGATGCACTTACATTAGATACGTGCGACTATTCAACATTTCGACTCAAACAGAATGATTTATTTCTCCGTTAAAGTTTTCTCATTGAATCAAATTCTGTAAAGTTCAAATCAAAAATCTTATAAAATTATAATTTCGTTACTCTTTCCTGTTATGTTTTTCAATCCTCCATATGAAATTTCTGTGATGCATGCATTTCATGTAAGTAGGCTTCCAACCAAAACTATACTCCCAAATAAAATTTAAGGTAAGAGTGAATATAAAGCGATACTACTCGGCATCGTGTAGGTAGCAATTAAATAAAAAAGGAAATTATGTATGACATTACTTTGATAGAGCAATTGCTGCAGACTAAGCTAATGCTATTTCCTATTCTTCAATTCCTTTCCACCAATTAATTTTTTCCTTTCCCTAATCTTTCCAATTTTATTTAGTATTTCCTTTGATTCTTTTCCTCTCCGATATAACCGCCATATTTTTCAACGGTAGACACAAATTTCGGTTTCTGTCGAACAATATTTTTCGCTCCAACTTAAATTTAAATATATAATATTTACTATATTCTTTTGAAATATTGTTTAGCTTCCTTCAAGCGCATTATATAAGATTGAACTTTGAAGTAAAACTTTTGATAAATTGTAATCATGATATTACCTCGGATATATTTAAATGTCAAACATTCATTTTAAAGGATTACGCTATAAATATGTTTCGCTCCACTTCCTCTCTTTACTCGTTGATAATATGATTTTTTTAGAGAGCGAAAAGTGTAATTGATTTCATAACAATTCTCAACCTCGAAAATTTTAATTTTACGGTTCGATTTCTTTTTTGCCCGTTTGTTTTTTCGTGTTTCGGTTTGTATTCCTTCTCCATTTCTTCGTTCTCTTTCACTCTGTATTTTCCGAATCTCTGACGCTCCAGACCTCATGTTTAAGCAAACTATATTCAGTTTTCCTTCCAGAAGTCTTTTTCGTTGTATCTCATACTTCTTTTTCATATAAAGGTGAAGCAAGGAAGCATACGGAAGAACAGGAAAGCCTGCATTTTTTGATAAAATCGATAATATCATGTTAAGGAAATCTCTCTAGTGTTTTTCTCCGGGTTGTCTTGCTTAAATCGGGGACTTATCTATAAAGGAGAGGAATCGGCCTTTGAGACTCAGGCAGTATCCGACTACATCATTCTAAGAGAAGGGAATATCAACTTGAACTGTACCTTTTGTTAGGGCAACGGCTATTGGGGCAGAATAGTGAATGATAAGGTCAGCCAATAAAAGAGATTTTTCCAAATCATGGAAGTGGCAGACCGATTAGGAAGAAATATCCTCCGCTTCCAATGAAAATGGAAGGAACAACTGAGCGTGACCTAACGTCATATTCTCACGCTTTCAAGATGGCTGCGGAGACAGTGGTCAAAATGTCCATTAAAATCAACACCATTAACTTTGCCGAGAAAGTAATAATCTTTTATAAGCAAAATTTTGTATTCAATTTCATGTAGTGATTCCGGCCGAGAGATAAAATTCGAGGGAATATGGATTAGGAATACTTTGCACTCATTGCAGTGCGGCTAGAAAATTCCAAGATGAAAAATATCGACAGGATTGCAACTCGGTTCCCTTAATCCAAACAGTGGTTAAGAGTGAAGAAAAATTCCGAGAACGACGTTATTTTGCGCTTGTTTGGCCTTCAGTGTGATTGTAATGTATGGGACTTTGCTAAAAAGTGTTGTATTCAGATGCTTCAGGAGCCAGAATTGGAATCTTCAGCAGAAAGAAGGTTCAATCAAAGATTAAAATTACTTTATATATTCAGAGAGAGTACTTTCCTAGAAGATGTAACCGATATTCTGCGTCCTACTTGTTACACAGGGTGTTCTTAGACTGTGAAGAAGTTAAAAAAAATAGATACTATAACTAGCCAAGAATTAATTTTTCGATGCGCAAAAGTGATCGATTCGATTAGTGGTTTGATGGTATCCTCACGTCCTGGTATGTAGATGTCCGCCATCTCGGAGGGCGTTTTGTAAGTTCTTTTTTTCGTACAGTCTTCAGCGGAAAATCACATCTCAAATTCTGTCGGATCAGTTTTCTTACACTGTTTTATCTTGCATGTGATGATATTTCTCAATTTCGTTAACCAAGTATGAATGTAATGGAGTTCATCATATGCTTGTTCACATATAGTACATCTAGAAAGCAAGACCGGATATCACTTCTTATCCCTTACGCCATATCGCTAATTTTTGTGTTGTCTATTTTTTGTCCACTCAAAGCATGAAAATCGTCATTTAATTTTCTATATCCTAAAAACGACGATTCGGGGAGACTGGGGCAGATTTACTCTATTTTGAAATATTATTTTTCTATTTTTAGTTATTGCATTAATTTACTCGTTTCTTACACTCTTAAATTTTAAACTTTTTGTCGACCCTTTGCTGCGCCTTAAACATCCATATATTTTAATTTAATTTACTTTTATTTTGGTTATGTCACCTGTGTTCAATTGCTTTGGAAGATAAGACCTATTGTGAATAAAAACCTCACATTTGAAAAATATTAATTATTTTAAAGAAACAGATAAAAAACTGACATCATATCAAAATTCAAACTGAATTGAAATGTAAAAGTCAGTTAGGATGTATCCTCGCAATTTACGCAAAGGAAACATATCGAATCACTTGTTTTAAGAACAGAAATGCATACATCTCTTACGGTGAATGAACTGTATCCTCTGGGTCCCGTGTTTCGACATTTTATACCGTCACTCACAATATCCATCGTCATCTTCATCATCAGAACCAAATATTTCGTCCTTTTCTGGTTTTTGTATGCTGTTGACTTTCTACTTTTGTTTTAAGCCGTGGGTTATTGTTGTTTCTTCCCTTTTTTATGTTTGTTTTGTCAGGTCCAGAAATTTTTCTTCTTCTGTAGGTTTTCCCGTATTATTCTTGGTAGAACTGATGGGATCTATCTTGTTCTTTTTCGGATTTCCCTTTTTACAAAATTTCTTAACGACAAGTCATTAAGAATCACATTTTGTGTCTTTTCTTACATTTATTACCTCCTCTTCTGCTTTTTTAAATGTTCGCGTGTAAACTTACTCCGTGTACCTTGTATAAACTTCCGCCATGCTTTCGCTACCTCTGAGTTTAATTCATGATGTAAGCAATCAATCGAAAAGCTGAAACTAACCGCATCTAATGGATATATCACGATGGCTGGTGACGATCTAATGGTACAGGGTATAGATTTACTCAAATGAGGAAAAATCAGAAAAAGTTATGTTTTTCGAGCGACAAACTTTAAACTTAAGTGAGAGCAAATGACGATTGCGGTGCTTTTTCTGTCTCAACAGAAGACACGCTCAGATATTTGAACTATTGTGTAAACGTTCTTCTGTACCAAACTTGCTCTGGTCTCTTTTACTAATTATTTCTTTTAAGAAGTAAGTCAATCATTTTGTTGATGCTTATTTATAAATTACCTATCCGTCCGTCTGAATGACGATTTCAACTTAAACTGATTTTCGAAGAAACTCACTATAAAGTATGTGAATATTTCGCAACTGATTCAAAGTAACTGAAACGAGATTTAAATATTTTGAGCTGTAAAATTCAAAATAAAAATTCGATTTTATATAAATCTTTTATCGACTCTACGAACAAAAGATTTGACTGTTTTCTAACTGTAAACTGCTTGTGTACATGGAAACTGCTAATTGTATATTTGAGAGACTTTTATATTATAGAAATTGCAATCAATATATGGCTACCATCCACTATTAGTCTTATTTAGTTCTCGAGTACATTTCATTTTTTAACATTGCATAAGGTTTTTCAATATTGCTTATGGTAAATTGAATTTAATTCTTTAGGACATTGCGCTAAATAACGAATTATTATCTCGGCCACAAAGGAGATACCGTCAGAAGATGAGACAATATTGAATATGCAAATATTCTCCGACGGCCTTTCTTTCCTCGATCTTTTAGACGTTTTTATTTTTCTCTTTCACCCTTTGTCTCATTTTGCACCTCCTATTCGTTTCAAGAAGCGCTTTCATTCATTTCGGTTACTTCGATTTCTTTCCCTTTATCGTCTCCTTAGAAAACTTAACTGAGACAAAAGGGAGGATTGACAAAAGGACAAATTGCCAAAATTCAGACAGTTATGCAAATTCACAGGCTTTGTCTTGTGAGCGTATTTTCGAAACCGAGTTCTTCTTTAATTTTCTTATGTACTGATCTAGCAGTACGCTCTAGTAATTAATTGTAATACTTAACTCTCATAAGGAATGAGTTAAGGTAAATTTGTACATAAGGGCGTGCACACAGGAAAAATCCCAAGAAGAAACGAACCTGAAAAAGTCTGACGGGACCAGGAATCGAACCCAGGATCTTATGCCCTTGCCTACAAAGTTCCCAGAACATCTTGAGAAATTGTTCTGATCGGATAGCTTAGTTGGTCAAAGCAGCCTCCCGGAAGATGCCGGATTCGATTCCCGGTCCCGTCAGACTTTTTTCGGGACCACCTCTCGCTGAATAACTCTAATCTCAAACCAAAGAATTGCTATTAATAGTGATTTAAAAACTGTTTGACAACTACGGTAATTTTGCAAATGGGAAATCCCTCACTATGGGAAACTCGATCCGCTTTCAATGAAGGTTCTTGTCTAAGCTCTGAGATCTTTGAATTGACCGTATGAATTTAGACTTGGATTCGGAGCAATGATTGTTTAAAATATAAACTCTCCTCGATCCATCTAAATATCAAATTTAGAGGATTATATTCAAAATCTTCTTCTCCCAAAGGTAAACAGAAGAGAAAAATAGTGACATGGCCGGGACTCAAACCCAGGTCTCCCATTTTCCGTACATAAGTGGAATTGACGCGGCAGATTATGTCCGTTGGGAGATTTGAGATCACATTATGAGTGTAATAGTGTTGCTTAGTTAGGTTTTCGAACGATATTTTCTGTTTGGATTCCGTTTCTTTACGGGAAGTGTGTCAAAATATTTTTGAAAATCGACACTATGAATTTCTGTGGAAAAAAAAACTTTGGGAATTTCTGGGATCGAACGGATAGATCAAATATCTTAGATTTTTGGTATTTGATTGACGAGCTGTATGTGCCAAAAAACCAAAAAGTGATTCATTCCAGCGGTTGATCAGTATTGGCTGCTCCACATTAACAATTATGAGGTCAATGCAATGATTAAATTTCTGAAAAACCTATTGCTAATTTGAACACATAGTCGATAGGACCCTTTTTCGTCTCTCTTCCACCTAAACTCAATATTTATATGTACAAACGTAAACAAAAGCAAAAAGTAGTTATGAAAAATCTTTGCGGCTAAAAGTTGACAAAAGAAGAGCACGCTGCAGGGTCACAGAGAGGGAATGAAGAAAGCACATTAAAAAGAAACTAATGAAGGAAAAAGGAAGATAAATTATATTAAAATATTTTAGTAGTAAAAAGTTCTTGTGTAGAAAAGTGCAACTTCCAATATAGAAATATGTTTAGAAGAAATTATAGAAATCTTCCCTTCTGGCACTCGATTCTCTCCTAGTAGAATCTTTAAATGAAAGTTAAATTTTCTGTAGCTTTACCCGATTCATTAATGAGAAAATTGCACTTGTTGCAATTTAGCAAGATAAATATATAAAATGAACTTGTACAATATACTTGATAGAGAAACACTTTAGAGTCGATGCACGTGATGAAGTCCTGCTTCTCTTCGGCCATTTCACCAACTGTCATTTTCTGCAGAGACCCTTTCTGAGCAACACTTTGAATACATTTTCTCGACTGAGATTCTGGACTAGTCTGTAATTTTCACGGCAAATCCTTACATTTAGGGGTGGTATGGAAATAATTTGGCCAAATCCTTCTTTTTGTGCGGGAATAGCCAATTTGCACAACAGTACCCAAAAGATTTGCTTATATGTGGCTAGGATATTTTTATTCGTTCGAAAGACACATTGTGAAACTTAAAATATTTTTACTGGAAAACGTGTTTACCGATTTCCTTTTATTTCAGATAATAGAAACTTTTCAGTGTAAAACATAAAAATATAAATTGCGCCCTTAAAAGCGCGACAGAGTGCAAATGACCTGTTTTATTTATATCCGAATGCCTAAAAATGCGTTGAGACGATTAAAGGAAAAGATATTTTTCTTATCATCTTGAAATACTCGTCCTTTTTCATCTTCAGTTCGTATTTTCTAGTGGCACTGTTTATTTTTTGATGAACCTTAAGTATTCTGTAAACAATTTAATATATATGATCGGATTCCTGATGGAATAATTGTTCTTATATCGAATATGATAAGTAATTAACCAAGTGTTGCACAGATTTATTTAATGTTTCAGGATCAATTATGGAAAATTTTCAAGTCACGAATAATGTTTTACGTATGTGAACAAGTAGAGTATGCCCATTTTATTTAAAAATAATTTTGTTCTATTATTTTTAGGATATCTTAAAGACTTTCCGGCTTGGAAGTTGAAAAGAATATCCTAAAATATTTCAACATATACAACTCGGTACAGAAGTTCACCTCATGTATTCTGCGACACACATATTCGATGGAAAAACTTTTCCCATTCTCTCCTGAACAGATTCTCTGAAAGTTCTTTTTATTCTCTCCAGAGGACACTTTTTCGGTCATCACGACTTACTTCACTCTCTTCAGATTTGACTCGAGAGCCTCCTACAGTCGGAATCTCGAAACTCTACTTTTTTAATCTGAGACGATCTGGGTGTTAAATCCTTCCAGAATCCCTTTAAAACTCCCTCTACCGGATCATTTACCTCACCTTTTAATTCCGCGCGACCCTTACTGCTCCACTGACTACCAACAGATGGCGTTTTTTCCAGACCCTGCCTCCTCTACCTTAATTGCTTCAAAATTTAACCGTAAAATGTTTAAATTGTATCAAATGAGGCCATGTGACCATTCTCCTCTTTCGAGCTTTTCTTGCAGTGTGCTGCATTCTTACAAGATAAGAAAACTTAAGTCTACCGAGATACTGTAGGAACCCATGATAATAATAATAATGTAGTCAGTTACATAGTTTTGCAGAAAAACGTTTAATATGACTTCCGGATTTAGTCTTAAATCGCCATCTTCAGGTCACAATTTTAATCAAAGCGTACACCTGTGTATAAAATTGGGAAGATTGGAAAAAGAGTGAGAAAACAGAAGGGGTGGTGGGAGTAAGTGCACCCCTATTTCACCCCTTAATTTTGTAATATTTGTGTTTTTGAGGAAAAGTATGTCTGAATTACTTTTATAAGAAAACTATCATTTTGCAATATCAGGGATTGTACTAGGGTAATTATTAGGGTATTACACATACTGAAGAATATCTTCGCTCAAAAGCCTTCTGGAAGATTATAAATATATTTTCTCTATTTAAATCTTAGTGAAGAATGAATATATTTGGTGGTAGGTCAAACTCCTTATCGACTCTCTAACATTAGAAAATATTTTATTAAATTTCAATCACTTCAGTGAAAAGAAAAAAGACATTTTGTGTGTGTAAGAAGATGGGTTTTTTAAATTTAATTAAAGCCATTTTATCTAATCTTTTAATTTTCTCTAATATGTTGAAATAGGAAATCAGATGGTCTCAAGGTAATGAAAGGGTATACTTACTGCGAGGAAGCGTGCTAATTCAATTTCTTTATATTTAATAATTAATTGTTAACGAGCTTTATATATTACTAATTAACCCAGATAAATAAAGGTCATAATCTGTGTCCGACTGGATGAAGCATGTGCTTTCTTCAAATAGGATAAATTGGAATATTTAAGATTTATATTGCATTAAATATCATCGTCGACAGATAAACTTAATGAGAATGATTTTATAAATTCAGGGTCGGGCGTCTTTTCACGAGTCACTTATAAAGTAATTTTTGAATATGTGAAATCAGGTAAATAGGAAGTTGTGTTACAGGAGTATACAATATAATTGATATAAGGATACAAACTGGTTATCTTATAGCAGATATAAATTATATGGAGTTTTAAAATTATCCGTACTATTTACAGAAAAACACGCAAAAACATTTCACAAGATAGATAGCATTGTGTAGATATATACCTTGAATTAGAATAGAAGAAGTCGCAATTCTACCGAATTTCACGCTAAATATCGAAACTGTGGAAGTAATAGATAAAATTCTACTCCTCATATTGTCTTACATACGATTTCAGGTCCTTCGGAAGAACCCAATTCTGTCGTTCGCAGAGTTTGTTACTCCGGCATTAGAAGTGATTTTCATATTATTTAGAGATTATGAAGAGTTGGCATTGTAAATACAAACTATAATAGTCGAATATTTCCCGGCGCCTTTTTCTTATTCTACACCGCTTCATAGTATTTCGAGCAATTCGATTAGAGAAGATTTCTTTTGATGTCCTCACTTCTTCGCCCGAAAAGAATGTGGAGAAATTGGTCCGATGAGCAAATGAGAAGTTATTGATTTTTGAAGTGAAAGAAGCGATCAGAGAATAACCTAAGGCGAGATCAAGGTATCATCCTTCTTATTATCCTCTTTCGATATTCGCCCCTCAAATATTTTTAAAAATCAACTTTTAGTGAGTGACAACGAGTACTCGAATCATTTGCAATCACCGCTCGTTCTTTTGCATACTTTATTATAATTGTAATAGTAAAACGACTTCATTTGGGCGACATTGAGACTGATTAATCTCTTCTTGAGAGAGATCACTTGTCATGTAACATTTGAAAGAAAGATATTGCTCGATGTTCGAAGAAGAAAACTACTTTGCGAGTCTAAAATAAACCCGCAATGCGATAAATCTACGTGGACTTATTTCAGGACGGAGGAAAAAAGCATAGGATATAAAGAAATATAATCCTCTGGACTAGAAATTCCGAAACTTGCTATAGGAATAATATTTCAGCTCACTAACACGGGTAAACGAGTCGTTATTTGAAGATGGAATGAAGATGATTCTCTGAGATTGTGCGCTGCAATGCAAGTTAATCTTTGTAGAACGAGACACGCATTGTTCACACGTAACTATGACGACTTGTGTATCTCTGATTGTAAATCTTCGTTGCCATGGCATCCCATTTTAAATGTCTGCCTAAAGAAGGAGCATTCTCTCATCTAATCTTGCATTCTCTCTTCAGATAAAAAAGAGGATTCTCTTTTCCCTTTCAAAGACTTAACTGCGAGGATCTGTTGATTATCTTTCCTTACAGAATAAACCACACGAGTTATCTTAGGTGTATCCGATGTCCTATGGATTTCCGTTTATTTTTACAGTATGGACTTGAATTGCCTTTGTTTTTAATGGGGAATGTATTATTTTAACCCTTTCTTCTAATTAGACAGATGAGTATTATTTTTGAAAGATTTTAATTCTTTGTAAGTCCGTCATTTTTTTATTATTTTTCCTATTTTTCGTAATTCCTTTTAAATTCACGCTAAAATTCGATGGAAACAAAATCACGTATCTTAAAATTGAGAAATGAAGCAGTTTTCCTTATACGATCATTGCATTGATCTGTGAAGCACTAAACTTACTGGAAAGAAGTTTCTCAAGACAGTATTATCTACGAGAAGACTCGGAAAAACACTTGATGTGTGATGAATGTGCTTTGTAAGAATAACAGTGTAAATGACGCGAACTACTCATGCATAGCGAGTTTAGTAATATGAGGTTCTATTTTTGATGCTTTATCTCGAAGTATTTTCAATCTCTTTCACACATAGAATATAGGTGTCTTAGGAATATTATTCACTTGAGAATAGCTATAACATCTCTCGGGCATTGAATCGGTGTAGAAAATATTTTATAATTATTATGTTATATTAAAATGATATCGCATACAGAACTTTCCTGTTTGTTCACTTGGATAATTGTAAATCTCTCCAATTTTAGAAATTAACTTAATCACTTTTGCCTTTGCTTGACTGCCTCTCAATTACTGCCAGGGGAAGGCGACTTCCGTTGTCACTCTAATAATATCCAACTCAAACGGATACTTAAATTCGGGAATCCCCAATGAACGGGACCTCCAGATATACATGACTTTAATTTGACGTTTTCAAAGGATTTAGGATTCACTTTCGAAGAATGACACTCATTTGCTAGGAGATTTCACTTCCTGTTAACCAAATTCAGGTTCAAAATATAATATCGTAGTCTAAGTTATCCAGACTTTCACGAAGGACCTGCCTCTTGAAGCAGTTTAAGAGAAAATACAATCCAAGACAAGGAAAATTAAGAATAAAATACTACACAATGTTCCACAAAAGATTAAATCTTTTTGAATTGATTGTCAATATTATGTGAAACAGTGCATAGTTCGTTTCACCATGCTTTCAAATATAGCTTCTGTTAACTCATTATGCCAACATGGAATAGATATTTAATTTGTCGTTGCATATTTTTAAGCATTCGCTCACAAGGGTAAGTAGGAGTAAAATAACACTTTGTGTAGTATATCATTCCTACTTTTTCTACTTCTATTCCTACTTTTTCTACTTCTATTCCTACTTCTCATGGATTTCACTTTCTCTTAAACTCCGCTTCAAGAGTCCTTCGTGAGTCTGGATAGCATCTCCGGGATTCGAACCCGGAGCGCTAACACGCTTATCCTTCCCCTACCGCGGCCGATCCCTTTTTCTTATAGTAATAGTCGTTTATTAAAACAATTTACATTATTTTCAGTACCAACACTGAAAGTGAATCAATTTGTCGTCATTCAAAGAGATCGCACAATTATAGATATTTCAATGCAACCACATCACAATATTATGACACATCAATACCCCGCATTATCTTTCTATATGATGACAAATAGCTTATTTTATTAAACATTTTTTGAAGTGTGTGTGTATATATTGTAAATAATATAGATATTATCTACCTTTAAAAAACATACATGTTCAAGATTTCACTCTTCCATATATAAATGAAGAAATTAAAAAAAGTAATAATATAACATTTTAAATATAGAAACCGTAAATCTATCTAGAAATTCTTCCATTGAATGGTAACATTTTAGAGTCAACATCCTTTTCGATTCTTTAAATAACGCCTGAAAATTTACACTTAACATAGGTCGAAATTCAATTGGTACATCGATTAAAATTCCATGTGCATAGGGAAATATTCATGTAATTTTCACCTGTTAATTAGAAAATGTATAGGGTATTTTAATTTCGTGAGCCACGACAATTTCCTGGCTTCATGATATTGTTATTGAAACGCAAAACTCATCACTCAATTGTCTCAAGTCTGCATATTAAGGGAATTATTTCTTTGCACGATTTAATTATGCATTAATTCTATTTCATCTAGAGGACTGTATCCACGACGAGGTAGGTCTTCCGAATATTACTTCATCTCATCGATTACTATTCTCCTTTTTCCGCTCTGCAGCGATAAAGGCCGAATGAAATATCCGATGAAACATCGGACAAAGGGTCAAACTTTCAAATGTCAGTTCATGCAATCCCAGAAAATCATACCACTTTCCCTATGGCTCTCCTGACATCCTTAGAAACCCTTCACATAACCAAAGACAAGTATTTCGACGGGAGAAATTAAACAGTGTATCCATGGAAATAGACAAAGTAGCTGAGCAGACATAGTGAAGTCCATTATTTCTAGGAATATATAATTCATGTATTCAAAGTGCCTCATTATATCGATATATCCATTCATGTATTCATTATATCTATATATCCATTACTATCCGAGTCTTATTCTTCCTCGTATACATGTGTTAACGCCCGTCTAAATATCGAGTAGTACAACTCTCTTTATTTAACTTTAACAATTACTAAAGGATTTCCTTGTACAGGCTATTTTATGTATTGAATGCTCCCGGTTCGACTCCAAGCGAGGCAAAACTTTTCTATAAGATATGTTTGTTAGCTTAATTTGCATCAATAACAGGCTCTATTTCTTTAGCAAAATTAAATTAGATAGAATATACGAGATGGAAACAAACACCAAAAGTGCGAAATAAACATTCTTGTTCTGGCCATGGAGTCTTGCTTATGATTGGTTTTGCAAATAAAAATTCAATGGGATTTTGTTGCCATGAAAAGCCTTGACAAACAAGGTAATTGACAGTCTCATAGAAACAAGCGCGGGATGTAGACCCATAGAAGGTTAGATGATATGAAACAAGTTAATTTCCTGAGACCTTATGCAGTTTTAATAATGAATGAACACCGTAGAAGTGTTTCTTAATTAATCCGATTTGTCGCAATGGCTATATTTTGCTCTGAAACATGTGTTCCTTGAGGAACGAGTAGTCGAAAAAGAGAATATTTCTCAGAAACATAAAATGGTGACATTTTGGAAATCTTTATTTGGTGGTGGGGGGGCAGTGTATTTTGTCTACATTTGGATAGTCCTAATATCCTTTGAATATCTATTCCTTTTCATCTTTCAGTTTGAATATATTGTAATCATATTCCTTGCATACATCAAAAGGTGAAGCACATGAATATGTATCAAACATACAGTGTATATATGTTTAAGTATCGCAGTTTGAGGCTTGGAAATTACAAATTAAAAACTCTTTCTCGGATCATACATAAAACTGAGTTATTATACATAGACAAAAAATTGTAATAACATTGTGCTTTCTTAATAGAAATTTGACTTAACGAAAGGGTTTTTCAGTCTGAAATACACATCTCTAAGAAACGTCTATCTTTTCATGTAGATAAAGAAAGAGAGGAAGTCTTCAGGAAAAGAGGAGACAAAACCAAGCAAAACTTAAAAGAACTGTAGAGGAAAATAAATGGAGAAACATGTTGCAAAAAATAAAATGAGATTTAAACACTTTTTGATGCGGGCAATGAGCAGTACCTCTTCCCTTTGAAATAGCAGAAAATTCTTTCAGATGGAGCACAAAGGAATATTATTTTTCCGCTGAGCCGTTGAAGACTTCTTTTCGTGTGACCTCGTGTGCAAGTGGTGTTTTAGAAAGTGCCTTAATTTTAAAATAAAACGTAAAATTAGCATGAAATAGAGATTACAAAAGAAGAGTTTAACCCAGATTTTTAACTCTATCCTTGATGAGTCTGTGCATTGGTATGCATTACTCAAATGAAGGGAAATCCTATGTTTTCTGGAGGAAACACTATAAAACTAAAAGAAAGTTGGCTGTTGTTCTATTAAAAGGGGAGTATACGGATAGAAGGAAAGAACAGAATACGAGGATGATAAAATGCCATCTACGGTAAAACCCGCTCTTCCTTAATACTCTCTCGGTCGCTTTCATGCTAAACACATGGTAAAAATACTATCTAAGACAATCTGTTATCCACTTATAACACGGATTTTTCCCGTCCCCAGGTGAACTGAAAGAAGACGCTTTCTTTGTCTGAAAAGCAGACCATTCCTAAAAGTATGACTAGAAGGCAGCCGGTATAAGAGTAGTTCACGGACATCTATCTACAGCTGTGACAAGTAAATCAAAATGAAAATGATTTCCTTTCGATCTTAATTTTTAAAGAACTTATTTAATGGTTAATGAGCCAAGAAACTCTCTCTTTTGTTTTCTAAAAGAAATATGATCCTTGAAAAGCGTCAGGATTTAATGTTCAAGATCATTGAGGGAAGTTGACTGTTGCTTCGTCCCTTACATTTTATCATAACCTTCTGAGTTATTTAGCCTGTTATCTTCTTCGATATCATTTGGGAAATCAGGTCATTTGCTCATTTCTGTGAGCAAGATTTCGAGAGTAGTTTCGGCTTTCCAATAGAATTTAGTTTGAAAGATCACCGCCAGAAGATGAATCGCACCACGATTTCCTTTTGTTTGACGAGAATAGCGTTCTCAGGATGAACTTTGACTCGAGGAATGGAAATATCCAATTCGGTGGAATCGATCGATTAAATTTCAACTACATCTCCTTAGAATCATCTGCCTTCTGCTGATTGGGGTCACGCTATCCTTCATTTCTAAACTGATACCTTCACTTCCATCCGCACTTTTCAATCCCGTGCAAAGCAACAGAGACGTTGCATAGTAATGTTCAAATGGTCAAATATCTGAATTCCGATGACATCTATAAATATTGCAATATTTCACATGAGACCAATCATATAAATATTGCAATATTTCGCATGAGACCAATCATGTGAGACTTTTATCGCAGTATTCATGTCTTCTTCAGAGATGATTCGGGGTTTCCAAATAACTGAGAAATCTTCAGTAAAACCCATCTTAATACGCGGTTTTCTGTTCCGCTGAAGCTAAAAAGCCTGCTTAAGACGCTTATAAGGCGGATTTCTCCCGTCCTATTATTTATCCTGCAGGTCATGTATCGGAAAAGGGTGCCTATGACCTGCCTGCACTATGACTTAACATCCATTACTTTCGCGTATCAATCCTCCGTCTCAGATGATACATCGAAAATTGCTTACATCATTCTTTCCTAATTATCTATTGATTAAAATTGCTTCATTGTGGAGCACAAAATAATCAATCTTACGTAACATCGCAAAAGGCTCTCTATGTATGCAAAAAGGAGACCATTCTTAAGAAGTACGACTAGGAAACAATCACATAATTGTGGGCTCTAGAAATTTGTAGCTGTGGTAAGTAAAGTAAGGAAGATTATTTATTGTTTTAAGCTGTAAAGCACTTATTTCTGAATCAAGGAGCCGGGAAAACCTTCCATTTTGTTTTCTTATGTAAAATATTTTAACTGTAATCCAATTAATATCCCACTTAAAACGTAGTTTACACTTTGTTCCCTGAAATACGTCTTAACTGGGTTTTCCTGATCACATATTCTATTCAGATCGAGATCTTTCTTCGAAATATACATGTTTGACTCCATTATTTTCGTGGAATAGTTAATTCTGTTTATTTCTAATCATTATCCACAAAGCCACACTCTGTTTGCAAAATATAGTATAATAAATAGTTAGAACAAGACGCGGAGTCTAGGCTGCCGCAATTGTGGCGTTATTCACGATTCAGACGATTGAAGTGTATAAATATTCTTGAAATTACTTAGACAGCTCAAGTCATATAAGCCCATCGAAACGGGGATCAAAGTTGATCGCGCAATCCCATTGGCCTTCCTCTGTATAAACATTTCATCATAATATTCGTTTGTCAAATAGTTCATTACATTCATTAATTAGACGAATTGCATAAAAATAAAACGAAAGTAATGGAATAATTTTGGGTCGTACGGAGCTGATATTTTCCAATTTCGAAATGTCCGCCGTTCTGACATCGCCTCCTAAAATACCACAATGTTTCATTCGAAAGTAGGCTATAAAACGTTAATCGCATCATTCTTAGGTTTAATATATTGCCTTTTTGGGGACCCTGAATGAGTCGTACATCTGTTGTTATTCCAAAGTGAAATTCCGTTCAGGTTGGGTAAGCAATAAAAATGACCGGTTAAATTAATACAGGAAGAGGAGAACATTATCAAGACCTCGACCCGTGCGCGTGTTAATCGATAATGGCACGCCCTTTCTCCCCAATTTCCTCTTCGGGTCACCAGCCGTGCTCTTTGTACAATCCTCTGCTTTAGATCTCACTTTTCTACGTAAATTTGAAATTTTGAGGCATAAAAATCACTAGTCACGGTAACATTGGTGCATTCCTATCGCTTTCTGTTTTCCTTTTATTCAATTTTCGAAGGAGTCCGTTAATTTTAGGATTTTTTGTATCAAATCAAACTTCGTTGATGCCGAATTTAGTTGCCAAGTATCTAAAGAGAAATCATCGCACAAACGGGATTTTAAAACGCATATATTAAGGCAATTTAGTCCAAACTGTGGTGGAGGTGAGGCCGCCAGAGGTTGTAAGCACGCTTGTGCCATCAGTGGTGTCTCGCCAAACGTGTCAATGTCATCCTGAATTTTAAAGTTTCTGCGGGGTTTCCGTAAATATTGTTGCATCACATATCGGCATAAGAGTCCACCGTGTAGTTGATGGAAGATTTCAACAGATTTGTAGCATTATTGATTATTATGTCAGCGAGCTGTTTTATAGATTTTCAGAGTAAATAGATACTCGTAGACGGAGTAAAATTATTTCGGGCATCTGATACTTTTGTTTGCTTAGAATTTTGAGCGAATACACTTTGACCTTTGGAAGGGAAACGTTCACAAAGCGAAGGTCTAAATTTTGATAAATAATCATTTAACTCGGATTCCAAAATTTATCATTCGTCGTACATATTGGTATTATTATTGCTCTCTTGGTTCAAATTTTACATTAAACCTTAATTTAACTACATTGGTGTGCCGCAAAGCAAATTTCCAAATCTAAGAAAATGTTTGCAATGGATAAAACGAAATCGTTTAAAATCGTATGAAGAAGTGTATGCTGATGATTATATGATTATATGCATATTGGTTTCCCAGTAAAAGATTAGAATTACTGTTTCAGAAGTTAAGAAAAAACCAGATATAGAATCCTATACAATGTAAACCAAATACAGGCTTAGAGAAATCCATGCATGTATGCAATGACTCTCTATTAGTAGCATTAGGATCACTTTAAACTTCTGTAGTCGTGCTCAAATGACCGTTTTCCTCGTAGAGTCCATATTTCTGTGGAAGGTGGGTGCCAAGGAATTCCTTACTAATTCGTCGAATCCTCAGCATCCCCTTCCTATTGTCAGAATTATGACGTATCCTTTTATCTACACTCGCAGTTTTTAGTGATGAACCTAAAATTAAAGATTTCAAGCTTTCGAAATCAAACAGCTATCATTACTTTTATATAAGAGCGGTACGTTTTGGGAGAACCAGCTTACATATGCTTCCATTTACATTACATTCGGAATTTGGCCTTCCCCTAGATTGTAGGCCTCTCGCATTTACAAGTTCTTCCTAAGGACATCTTGTAGTGGCATTCTAAAGAAATGAATCAACACATCTGCCCACAGGACGTTAATGGTTTCACTCCTCTTTCACATCATTCGGTATGTCTTTCGCGAATATTAAACATATCAATTTATTTATTATTTTAGTTGCAAATTTAATTTTTACATATAGAAGCCCCAAATATTGTCAAGTAATACTTAAACAGAATACACAAACCCTTACACTAGAAGTGTGTAGATACGTAAATTAGGTTAAATATTACGTAATTTACATTTACATTACTACCCCGCGAGCAGGGGGTGTAAGAACACCGTCCTTTATAGTTAGCTGTCTGGTTTATAAACCTAAGTAATAAGACCACTTAAATTAACAAACTTTATTAGAACACACAAAAGATGAACGACAAGGTTGTACGAGAAGTGAAACTTGAAATCTGTGTAATTTTATAAAAAGGCAAAGAGAAACGCGGTATTCGAAGCATTTGAAATGCTCGAAGGAATTCAACTATTGACTGGAATGATTTAAATCCGGAGTAGAAAATGGCCGATCATGCGCATTCTCCAAAATGAAAACAAAAAACGTACGAAAATTCAAACGATCCGAAAGTACAGTGAAATCAAATAGGATAATGGGAAACCGAATCAATTAAAAAATCTCTTTCCCCTAAAATGTATTATTCAAACGCATACGATTTATGTATAGCATAACCGTAGATTTGCGCGATATCTTCTTGTGAAACAATCAACTCGAAGTCAGGCTTAAACTCCCAAAAATTGGCTTGAAAAAAAAGCGTTGAGTGGAAATGCAACGAATGGACCATAATAGGCGAACTTGTAGAGTGATAGAGAATTGGGATAAATAAGTAAGAGGAAGGAAGGAGGGAAAAACAAACCATCGCATATAGGACATGTTTTAAAATAATAAAAGTGCGTACCGTATGCTTTCAAATGCAGCAATAAATCTCTCATAGCAGACGTAAAAGTATTGGAGATACTGTCCCAACGATTTCCTAACGCAATATGTTTTAAGGCAACGGTCGACTTCTAGTTATATAATGGTCCGCCAGAGGAGGCATAAATCTCAATAAGAACACCTTTCCGAACAATCTTTGAGGAAGTAAATTACTCGCACTCATGGGAAATCCAACCTTCAATTCAGAGTGAGAATTAATGTCGTAATTCGTTTAGAGAGAAAGATAAGAGATACTTCCCTCCAACAGCCACCTATGCATTTCAGGATGAATATTTCAGTAGCGGAAACACATTAAATGGGCTGCCGAGTTCAGTTGGCATTGCAGTTGGAGAACTGGTCAGAGATACATCTTCTGCAAAGAGCAAGACTAAGTTTGGCTCAATAACAGACTTAACTCCATTAATTATCACAGAGGTTTGTCGGGAAATCTTCAGCTATTAATTTCCAAAGCCGGTCAACATGTGCATTAACTATCTATACCGATATTTCCAAAGTTGTGCACGGGAATACAAAAGTCTTATATTACATAATATACGCTTTCAAAGTGGAGTAGGGTTGAGCAGTAGTCTTTTATCTTAAGGGATCATTATTTACAGCAGAACTGTAAGTTACGTTTTAGGGGACCAACTGAAAAGCAGATTATGAACCGGATAGCGTTATAGCTGGCAGATTGCTTTTACATCAGGCGACAAAAAGAAAGAGTTTTAAATGAGTGCTTAAATGCCTTTGCTTTACTTGCCACAGCTGCTGATATCTTCCATAGTTGAGGTTGCCATTTCGTTATATTTTTAAGAATGGTTTACTTTTCGGACAATGCGTCTTCATTCTTTTCTTAATATTGATCACTTTTCACTCCAAAATCAAGCAGTTTAGATGGATAATTGGGAATGAATAACATAAACAGCTTTCGACTGAGACTGTGGGGATCTCATTAATAGAGCGTCAGGAGCAGTTGAATGACCACAATCGTGTTAAGTTTTAAGTTGGGGCTATTTTAGCGGGTATATCTGTATTTGGTATTTTACATACATTTCCGTTGTACATATAATTGTTAACTATATTATTTTCACAGATTTTTCTAAAATCCTCTCAAGTAGGCGTTTTCCTACAACGTTGATTTTTTCTTTGCTATTTTTACGAAGGATTTTCCCAACTTCTTCTCCTGGTTTTCATCGATGGAATACATAGCGAAATAGGAAGTCAGATAGAGAAGTGGTTCACTTATTACATAACCGCGTAATAAGTGAGAGCGTACGGATTGAATACATATTGTTCGATCACTTATAAAGAATTATATGCTTATCGGTCCACGGATGTCCAGCATAGTGATCTTACGGATAATGGTTTCCTCAGCCGTCAATTAGAAGAGATTAGAATGAACTCTATCGTTCAGAAGTACTGCAGAAACATTTAATATTATGTACTATTTAATATCGCGTCGCCAAATATATTCACATTTTCATTTTTTGATTAATTTTTTGTGTGATCACTGACAAATTTGGTTACTGCAAATCAGTTTTTTGTTCTTACTGCCATTTTTTATTTATTCCATATATTGTAGTCATTGTTCTTACTTCGAAACGTTCATTTACTGTTTGTTATTATTAAAGTTGATTGTAGTTCAATGTACCGAATTTGCAGCGCAAACAAACCATGTTTTGGAGGGCAATGTGACTTACGTTTTTAAATATCCCCCGGATATATAGAACGAAATTTTTAGAAAGAAAGAGACAAGAATATATTATAAGAATACGAAAAATATATCGAAATTCAATTGAATAATTTAAAATAGAAGATCAAATAATAAATGAAGAAGTAATTTATGTAGCGTTTAGTGACCGCAGGGAATGCGAAGGAGAGGGAATTGAATCAGCAAGAGTCAGCAGATGGAAATAAAGGAGAGAAATTAATTAACTAAGGAAATGATCTAAAAAAGACCTCGTTTCGGGAAAATATATTTAAATGCAAATTAAACATCGCGGACTTTCCAACGGCGAAATGCTCTTCACTGACTAATGAAATTATTACCGGAAAGAGCTTTGATAGAAGATTACAATACTGCTCTTTTGAGTAAAGAAATTCTGTCAAAGCTTTCCCCGTACTAATTAGTTTCTTAGGACTTCCTTTCTTTTCACAATGGTCTCGACTTCATAGGTCTCCCATTGCAAACTATCAAATAAAAGAAGCCAAAACAATCTTTATTACGGCAAGATTGGGACAGGAAAGTCTTTTTCTGCCATCTAACTTGTCGTGAGTGATATTAATGGAAACATAAATAATATATAGGTAAATAGAGAGGAAAGCCTTAGAAGCACTGTAAGTCAAAACGCATAAGATATGGCCTTAGAAAAAAAAACAGCGGGAAAACACTCCACAGAAGGGAGTATGAAATTCTATGCTAACATGCTAGTAGTACATTCTAGAGGAGGTAAAGAAAAATGTTTATAATATGTAAATCACGAACGCAGTACTCTAACAAGAATTGTAAGAAATGAAATCTATAAGAGAACACATTAAGTTAAACGTATGTTGTAGATAAAAGTAAACTATGTATGCAAATGTTATGGGAGAACTTCGAGTCGCATTTTAATATTCAATCAGGCCCTCTTACGAATTCCATAATTACGTACTTCAATTTCTTCAGAAAAGCAGCAAAATATTGTTCAATTGAATATTATTATTTAATTATTTATTTCTAAAAATCCGTTCTCCTAAGAAATATGCCCATTTTGCAGGGCTAGGTATCACTTACTTTATACCACATTAAATTTTTGTCTTCTACTAGCGGAATTGCCCGCTGATTCTCAACGGGGAAAATAGATGTAGGATTTAATTAGTAATGCTATTTGTGTAGAAGTGAAATTATCCTCTCCAAAGATTTCAGATGAAAAATGTAGGCGGTCAAGACCCTCCGACCCCTCCTCTATTTGCATATAGGTATGCATTTAAGCTTTCATTCTATGATAATGAATCAGGTACAATATTTATAATGTTTGGATAGTAAATACATATAAATATAACTCCAGTATTTTATTTGTTTTCATTTAATGTTATTCGTAATATGACTTAAGTTGCCTTTACAGAAATGGAGAAGATAAAGGAGCTTTAATGACTCAAATAGATCCCAAGCAAACCTCTACTAATAGATTCCAATACAACTATTTCGTATTTCTCCACCACTGCTTCTGAAATCGTCGGAGAGTATAATTTCACTTCTTCACAAATAGCATTACTAATTTAATCCTTCATATATTTTCCTCGTTGAAAATTAATAGGCAATTCAGCTAGTAATATATAATTCGTAAATATTTTGTCGTGTAGCCAATACGCGCCTCCCACCTGAAAAGGTCAGCTCCATCCTCCCTGCACACTCTCTGGTACTTCAAATTTCCCTCAATATTCAAAGTATTTGGCGGACGATTTGAACTATAACCAGTATTGTCAAGGGTGCGCAAGATGGCGCTACATCTGCCGCATCATCGGCCGCTCGATTTTGGCATAATTTTCTGAAGGATCTGTGGGAAAAGTCATCCAACTTGCAATACAATTAGGCTGCAGTCGTCGATTTGCAACATTTCTTAGCGCGGAAGCATAGTAGCGTCCTGAAGAAACGGCCATAGCTGAATCATGTAATGACCTCCCCTGCAAGTTTTTCTTATGCCACACTGGCGTTGCCGCGTTCGGGTGAACGAAGGATCCGGCACAAGCGGGAAAGAAAAGAAAAGTAAAATAAAAGAAAAGAAAAGGAAGTTTAATTCCTTTCAGTATCTTTTGCAGGTCGTGCTGCCCGACCGACGACAAAATTTTGAAATTCAAAAACATACCCTGATGAGCGGAAATGAAATGTTTGATAAATCTAAAAGTTATACCCTGAGAATGTCTGCTATTGTCTACGGGGGGTGCACGCGGCAATGTACTACCTTCAAATATTCTTCCTGTCCCTCTAAATTAATCCCCTTCCTCGACGTAATATTTCTTCGTCATCTTGATCACCACAAACGAACGTATAAATGTCATTCTGTAAATCGGTTTGTTAAAGAAAAACTCCAAAATGGCTGTAATTTTGTTCCTGCTATTTAAATATCATAGTTTACATTCGCTGAAATCTCAGTAAATCGCTTCCTCTTCATAAATTCTGACGTTAGTTCATACCATTAAATCGGTATGGATTTGAAATCCACGTGTATTCCTGTGGGAGAATGAATGTATCGGATTCAACAATCACCTCGGTCGTCAGGGGGACTGGTTGTTTACTACGGCGAAATTTTACAAAATTTTCGTTTATTTTGTCATATTTCTCGTAATTTAGATTCGAAAATTACATTTTACGATAAAAATAAGATTCTTCATTCAATTTACCTTTGTTTGGTACTTTTCTTGACTTCTTAGGACCATTATTTCCAATTTAATTCTGTAAAAGTAACAAAGCCTGCAGGGTGAAAAAACGAACTTTACGTGCATTCCTTATGGAAACGTATTATGGAGTTCTGGGTTCGAACCCTAGCCTTCATAATGATAAGAATAGTTTTCGTAGGACTTTCAGCATATTAGAAATAGAATGCAGTTTGTCTCATGGTTCTACGACAAATATTTTCCAAGATAAAAGAGGGGACGGACAGACAGACTGACGGATACACCGCTAATCTAATATAATAAAATAAGGTGTGTGTATGTATGTATGTATGTATGTTCGCCTAAAACTCGAGAACGATTAATGGCACAAGTTTCAAACTTTCACGATTGTTAAATGTAATCCCTGCGCAGATAATAGGCTACTTTTCATTTACATAAATGTCCCCAGTTCGAACCCAGACAAGAAAAACCGTTCTCATAAGAAATGTAAACCTCATTATTATCGGTTGCAGGCCACATTTCTTTTGCAAAATTAAATTAGAAATAATAGGCTTACGAAATCGAGACAAGCACCAAAAGAAAGAAGAATGAATAACAATTTTTATTTTGGTCGTGAAATATCGTTATCAGGTCGAAATGGCGAGAATTCGGTTAAATTAAACGGAAATTTCGTGAAATTTTGAGGCTATAAACAACGAGTCCCCTTGACGACGAATGCGATTGTTGAAACCGAGGTATTGCGTTTTCCCATAAGAATACACGATTATTTTAGGTCCATGTGAAAGTAATGATTAAAAACGAATGATAGTATATGTACTTATCAAGCAATATTCTGAAATTTCAGCATTTGCATTTACGATCAATTTGCAGCGTTGATTCACAGGAGGCAACGTGTGATCATTTAGGGAAAGTTTCTTAATCGCCTCGACTTTGCCAACTCTATTTGAAAATAATGAAGCTACTACGTGTGATTTACACTGGAAAAACTTTAAATTGATTAATGTATACTGCGTGCAGCCTCTTGGCGTGTGGCAGTGGGTGCTTGAACCATGACTCTACTTCCCTAATCGTCTAATACCGCGTATTACATTAGCATTTCGAGTAAATGATAACTAAATCTAACGCCTCATTTTTTACACGGGTGATCTTTTGTATTCGTGAGCAAACAGCAAGTAGTATTGTCTCCATCAAAATTTTCTCCCTTATAGAATTCAATGTAAAGCTAAGCAATACTCTCTTAGTAAGTAAATTTAAAAGAAACATAAGGAAATGGGTAATTATTACACGAAACGATGTGCACCAAGGAAAAATCCCAAGGAAGAATCATCATACATAGTAGAGGAAGCTCCTAAAGAAAGAAAATCTAAGACGATTCCTTTTCTTATCGTGGATTCGAGATTTGCATTCAAATGATAAGAAGTTAGAAAATATAAAACATTTTCATTTAGGATAGCATTTTCATTGATCCAAGCTAAGTGAGAGATCTTATTTTCTCCTCTGCACAAATTATTACCTAAGATATTATCTACTGTTTATTTATATACCCCCGTTGAGAATCAACGGGCGCCTCAGCTCGTTATATATAAGATAGGATACATAAATACAATTGTATTCCCATCTTCATTCATTCCAATTGAAGTTCGTATCTGAAAATAGAGTATTTTGAAACATAGTTTTCTGTAGAATCTAAGTGAAAAAAAGTGTTTCAATCTCGTTTCGGGTCTGACGCTCTGATTTATCCATTATATTCCCATTCATTATAACATAAATTAGTCTTCCCAATGTACAGATTCCCAAAGAACCCTTTTAGAGGTGAGGTTAGAAAGCTGCAACACAGATACTGTGAAAGCTTCCATCGAATGAGATTGGCTATATTCAGTTACAGTGTATCCTGGGAAAATCTTAAGCGGGTAGCAGAACATCTTGAGTGGTAGCTGAACCAAGTGCATTGTGTGTAGCTGGATAGCGCTTTATTCGGGATAGCTTCTTAGACGGGTTAGATTGTACTTATGTGTTATTTATCTATTCTACTTCTTCAGATCTATCTAAATATTCAAACGGGTTGCTTGCATGCTCGTCTAGGAAAAAGGCATTGGGTTCGATTCCAGGTAGTCCCATATCAACTATATGGCGGGAAATTCCAATATTTTAAAGAGGTATTTTCAGAAGAGAGAGAAATGCATAGCCATACGAACAGTAAGCATGGATATGATTTACTAACGCGGTTTCCGTGATGGTCGACGCATGAGGTACCATTTACCTTCTACCGTAAAATTCAATTGAGGATACGGAATTACGTTCGAGGACCTCCCCGATATGATATATAAATTCAGCATAAAGTTATGTTAACCGAAACGGCGGAAATGGACCTATTTTTGATACTATGGTCCAGTTATACTTCCCCGCTGTCAAACACTTAGGTGAACTTGAGAATGTTTTTACAAACACTTTCGAAATTAATCGAATATTTAGGTAAATATTATTAAATATTACTTATATATAGCTTGCAGTGTGCAAGCGGCTTTTGTTCTTAATAATATATAACTTATCAAAACTAGGAAAAGTAGTACTTTTTCAATCACCACTCGCTGAATCCTCTTTGCCAGAATGTTGAGACTCATAAAAGTATTCGACCGAAGAGTCGCATCGCTGTTACCTGTCCTTCGAACATTGATTATACTTTTCCAATTGCATTTCCGCTTTAATGCTTCCGTTTGACCGAATAAATCGATGAGTTTATCTTTCGCAGATTGGGTTTTTGCTTTCCTAAACGAACAGCGATTTTTCCGTTTCTGATTGAAATGGTTGCAATTCCCGAAAATCGAAAGCCCTCAATGCGATTGGAGAACATGGAAAAGTGTACAAAACAAAAGCTCTCCCCGACGTCGTAGGATTGATATTCTCCAACTATGACGTCGATTAGTCCTTTGCAGTAACAGATCTCTTCTGAAATGTCCCGGTTATTGTATCCCTTAATTTATTAGATGTTCTCTAATCTACTAGTTCGAATAAACTATGATTCGAGGCAAAGAAAACATAGTATTACCGTTGTGAGTGGCAAGGTATGACTGATTGACTTAAGATTGTTTTTTGGTTGTGCAGTAAACAGTATCTCGCTCAATTCGCGCCTCAATCCCTTTCAAACTAATCTAATAAATACCGCTTAAGACGTTCTTTAAAAGGCGAATGTCTTCTTCCACGGCAATCCTGCATAGCCAAATCTACACCTCCGTCGTTTACATTATTCTTACCTAATTGTTTATCTAATAAACATTATTTCATTATAGAGTTAAAAATGACAAAAATAAGAAGCGACCGAAGCGAAGAAAAAATTTTCCGATGTAAAATAAATAAATAATTGTAATATCCCGTTTGTATCGCTATCCTTCATTTGTTTCCTTGAAAAGTGTCTTAAATGAGTTTTATTGTAGTTAAAATAATCCAGAATAATCGCATAAAATAAAAACAAAATTAAAAATAAATTGTAGGAAAAAATAAAAAAATATTTGTTTAGAATAAGAGTAATTAAATCAAGAAATATTTCATTACACACTTTAGCAGGACGAAAATGCCGTGAATGTAAGCCAGATTATGCATTCGAATTATAAAAATTAAGAACATATAGAGACTCGTTATTCTCCTGATTAAAGTCAATTTAAAATTTTAATGGAAAATTCCACGTTTACCTTTCCTAGTCGGATAAAATAATGCTCGATCTTATAAGCAAGAGAAGAGAATTAAATTATTGAAGATGGACATCACAGGCTATTTAGCAAAAGAGATATCCACGTATATATGTAATTGAGGGAGGTCTTCCAAAGGGCAATAGACCTCTAATTTGATGGGATGGTACAGATAAAGGGACATGGTCCAATTATAGGAATGGGGAAGTGATTCGAAAGAATTGCCATTGGGTTGAGGTCACAGGATGAAGTAAAGAGTTTGCCACACGATAACTACTATATTGATTACTATTAAGAGTTCACCAATACCTATTTAACTATTCCCTTTGTAAATTTTAGAAAACCTCTAATCTCTATATATACAAAGGTTTTTTCATTCATCAGATTTTATGAAATATTCCGGATATTTTTAGAACGATTAAACCCTAATATTTCGCCTCAACTCTAAAATTTTAGGCCTTTTGTGCAAACCCAAAACTCATCAAATACTAAACAGAACAAATAACTTCCACTACTCATCTGATAACTAGAAAAGTACTTAGACGCTATTGAAAGTCAGGAATTATTACCTGTATATTTATTTTCCTAAATTTTTACATCCTCTCCGTCTAAAGGTTTCCTATTTCTATTTGCCTACACATTAATTGTATTATATTATATCTATTATCTATCATTGAAAACAGGTTACAGAGAAGAGAGACTTTATAACCTAAATAAAAACCTTTAAGACTTTAGATCCCACTCCAATTGTAAACAGCTATCTGCGTAAATAAGTCTAATTACAGATTGGATGGTTCGTCTTAATCAATTACACTCATTACGCTAGTGATGTGTACTGTTTGCGTTCTGTCATAAGCCCAAACAAACTGAATGCTCGAAAAATGCGTTTGGGTTCTCCTTTTCATTATATTTGGTCCATTTCCACTACACAAAGGTCACGTACTCAATTACTTCCACAGAAATATTTCCTCTCACCTCATAACCAGTGAGGATGGTCCTTCGAATGCTTCGCAGGAATTTTATGGAAGGCTTTTGTTTCTTGAATTCCAGGGTAAAATTCCTAAAGAGCAATGTAAATATTTCCAGCCAAAATGAAGGCCATTTTTATTAATTGCGATTAAATTTAAACATAAATGTTTCGACACTTCTGTAAATTTGTGGAATTCGAGTTTTTATTTTCACTTGTGAAAATACAAATTTTACTTATAAAATGTATACAGAATATAAATTTCTCTTATCTACAATAATAATAATCGCGCTCTAATGAAAGATGATCCGAACTGATTTCTCCTTAAAGTGTTTACTATTTTATTTCTCGTTAAGGCTCCAAAGAAAACATTACTGTGCATTGTAATTCCGTATTTCCTCTTTAATTACATGGTAGAATGCAATGGAATCCCTGGAACAGAACCAAGGACCGTTAGGGAAACGATAAACTGATAAACGTAACTGCTGTTCACATGCCGAAAGATATATCTTATCGCGATGCGCTTCTACAAAATATTTTAATATACCGTCGAATGGGACAATTCAGACCTCCTGGTGTCGAACCCAGATTTATTTTGGAAGATATGAACATATATTATTGTATTTGGCACAGATCTTCCGGAGGTTCAAGACAATATCATGCCGGTCCTAAGATAAGATTCCAATATCCCCATTTGAAATGCATTGTACAATCTAAATGGCGCATCGAACCGAGAATCCTTAGAGAAATGGCGAACTTCGTATATCAAATATGTCAATGACTTCATTTTCCGGGTTTTACATTTCCATGTCACTGCGAAGTGATTAAAAAAACTCTAAAAATCGCCGAATCCATTTTAAAGGATAGAATTTTGCACCCACTTGGCGTCGAACCCACGCCCATTTGGTGAAATTTCTTCCACTGGTGCTATAGAAGGCTATCAAGTGAACCCTGTCAAGAAGAGCCTAAAAATAAGTTTCAAAAATCTCCGTGCAAGGCGCTTGCGCTGCGCAGGTGGCGCCACGCGCGGTCGTTGTTCCATTTACATGACCGAAATTAAGTCTCTTGACTCACATTAAACGGGAAAATGGCGACTTAACATGTCCCATTAAAATCGCACATCGCTATAAGGAAAAGCGACCAAGTCTATACTATTTTTTATCCGACAGTAATTATTTCGGCGAAATAATTGTACCTATCGTTCTATTCTGAATTATCTTGTTCGTAAGTTACTTAATTTTCCAAATATTCTTCGGGTGAAATATCTGGCGAGTGAACCGACTCTTCTTCGCAGTACGTCATAAAGAGGGTCCAGAATGCATCTGAACTCTGAATTTAAATTAAGTCTTTGATTTAGTCTTCTTTTTCTAAAGATTCCCATCCTGCCTCCTGAAGCATCTGAGTAACGCACATCGATTTGTCAAAGCAATTATTTATAAAACATATTGCCTTTCGCTGTACCTTTTCTAATTCACGAATACAACACTTTTCAGCTGGGTCTCATACACTTTACTCGAGGTGAGGCCTAACTATCACTAACTAATAAAATCACTTGCGGACTTTTTATCGCTCCTGCAGACTATTCTCCTGACAAAGTTTCTTAAGAGATTGCCCACATGTATTGGATGTGGGTACCCCAAGTTCAGCTATTCAATTTTTAGTTTATGCTTGTGATTAACAGGTAGTATCAGCTTTAAACTGAGATATTTCGCGACAAATTATTTTTCTGTATATGGATATTTATTTATTTATGAAAGTACACGTCATATGCGTATTATTGTAAGTAATTAATTATTAAATGCATTTAATTGTATATATTTTTGATGATTTAAATATATTTTCATATACTTGTTTCGTTATTGGTATTGTTAAAAGTGGATGCACGTGGGCTTCGACCAGGATTCGAACCCGGGACCGTTTTCACAAAAGCCGAGCCCAAATGCCGGATGTCCGGAAACGATATCATTCCGTGAAAGAAGAGAAAGGCAAAAAAAATTATCGTGGGCCGTAGATGATGAGTTTTTTTAAATCACCATTACCTTATATTGATAAATTACTATGATTTACCCTTAAATTCAATAAATGCAAAATACGAGTAAAAATATGTCGCATACATCGCTTAGTTGATCTTCATTTTGATTCCTGTCTATCATTCTAAACTTTTGAATAATCACCACTTTTATTATTTAGCGAAATTTATAATATACTTTGCGGGCCGCAGAAGTGCGGAGAAATTAAATTGAATTGATATCTCAATTTAAGTAAACCGTACGAAGTACTACAATCAAAAAGTTGCAAAAATGAGATTAATGCTGTTTGTGTAGATATCCTTTGAAATATTTGACAATGAAATACTTTTTGCTAATGGTTTTATCATTTATATAATGAAGATAATTTATTCATCAGTCAAGTGAAGTGAATACGTAAGGTTTCCAAATAAACAACTTTCCTCGTATGGTTAAACGCTACTGTTTTAACTATCGCAATAAATAAGAAATAACGAAAAAATCACATTCAGGAGAGTGTAGTTATTTATTATTACATTCAGGATTACTATCTAAGAACCCAGACCAATATCGAGCGCAAGGTTACGACTACTGATCGAATTCATTACTCGTTCATAATTTTCGATGCATAAATAACTTCTCTACTTGACTAGCAGACGGAATCATAATGGAATTGAATCTTAATGATGTTTTTCAACAATTCAGAAATTATTGATATTTTCAATAAAAAGTAATCCTCAATCATGTAACAGTCGGTACCATAGATATCTATCTGAAAATATAAAAATGAATAAAATAAAGCAAATTTTGAAACTTTATCTGGAACTTGGTTAACTTTTTGGAGTTTTAACGGATTATAATTTTGAGTCTGAAAAAGCGAGTTTGCGACATTGTAATTAGACTTATACCAGGGATTTTAAAATACAATTTTGAAGTAACTAATAATAATAACAACCTAAATATATTCAAAAGCATTACGAATATAAATATCTTTAGCAAAAAGATCAGTGCGAACCTTTACGAAAAAATAAAATGTTTCTTTGAAACGCTTTTTCTCTTAACAAACCAAAACGCGAAACTCAAAAAAGAAGCAAAACCCACTTGGTCCAGTTACTCTTTTTATTCAAAGGGAATATTCATGGACGCCTTTTATAGAAGAGCGATGTTTTTATCAACATTCATTTCACGCATCTCCGTTCGATCGAATTCAACCAATCGCCGGTGAAAAATCAAAAAAGAGGACGTTTCTTTGACAAATAGGTTCGTCGATTCGGAAGGGTCAATTTTTGGGGGAAGATCAAAATTCGTTACTTTTATTTTTTCGAGGGACGAGTGGGAAAGAAAGGTACATCAAAGGGAATGAGTAGTCTAAAGAGGCCGAGGAGAAAGGTGGTGTTAATTTGCGAGAAAAGTGACGGAAATCGCGTGGGAAAATAGAAAGCGCTATTTTGGATCTAAAGTACTTTGAAAATGGGTCTTCAATTAAGTGCAGTGCTTCATTTATTCACTACTTGGTATACATTTAAGGAAAATGTTAAAATATTTAATCAAGTCATTCATTTTCGTAGAACGCTAAATATATCTTAGTGCAAGTAGATAAAATCGATAATTAAGTTCAGAAGATACTAGATAAAACTACTAGGTTGAGCACATACGATCTTTTAACTTCGAAAAGCAATTTCAGCTATCAGAGATAGTACCAAAACACCTTCATTCCACGAAAAAATCCATAAAAATTTACGCTGCGATGAGCAAAGCTCGTTTTTTATAGATGCGTGAACAAAACTGAAGTTAATTTTTACGGCAATCCAGTTATAATCATCTGTTTATAGGACAGTGTAATGAATTTATCTATTGAAAATATTCTTAATTAACTTTAGTAAATCAGTTTTTAAATATACATATTATTAAGTTGTAAAAAAGATTGTGTAGTATTGTGGTTATTAATACGAGTAATATTCTACCGATAAATGGTATTTTTTAATTGTTTTCATTCTGCAAACAACAAATCATATTCACCTTCACTTTGCATTCATGTGTAAGATGTGAAAAATTCTCTGATTTTTGAAAATACCTTTTTCATATATTCATAGGCAATATATACCAATAAATTGAATGATAAATTTTCTTAACTTTAAGAAATAATGTAAATTACACAGTGTATCCAGTCTAGTTCCTCCTAACAACCCAAAAACTTCAGTAGAGTAGAATACAAAGCTAAAACTGAGCTGAAAATTCCAACTGTAATGTTTTCCTTCTATAATTGTACGAGTACAAGATTCCTAGACTCGGATGGCTGCGACACCAAAGGTCCGTCATTGGGAAACCCGATTTCCCTTTTTCTCGGTCATTCACCATTGTGTAGATTTTGTCAATAATAACGATGAGTAAAAAGAGAATGGAAGGAAACGATGAAGTTTTAGCTCCTGAAAATTTCTAAAACTACCATTGCTCGCTACTACTCCATCCCGTTTCTTCTTCAATTACTTGTCTCTTCATCAGCGCGTCGAAGAATAACTTATCTTTGAGTCTCAAAAGCTTAGTAAAGGTCACCTTAAGAAAGTTTGGCTGTACTGCCACATAAATTTATTCCGTAAGGAGGAACTTGTCGCGAGAGAATTTCAGGTAAGTGTTTGATTTGAATTTACCTTTTCTTTTGTGATGATCTCTTCAATAAGACCTATGGTTTAAACTTCTTATATTACTGAGGGTAATTCTCAGTGAGACTAACCACTTGTCAAAGGATGAATACCCCGATAAGAGCTGATATAGAAGAGAGGGAACCAAAGGAATATTTGTTGGTATATCAGTCTGATTGCATCATAAGCATATCTATCTGTAAACATATAAGAAACAGAACTTATTATCGCTGACCTACGGTATGAATACAAAATAAAAAGCATTGCTATTTAATCACAAGCCACAGAACGTGGCTTAATGCGACTTAACCTTCGAGATCTGCAGAATCTGAACTAACTTAATTACTTACTGCAGTGTCGTTGAATTTTAAAACGATCCATAAAAATTAGTTTACTTCGTAGTTAATTTCATACGATTAAACAGTCATACTTTTTATCATAATTTCTTAGCTGCAGTGTTCATAAAATGATTCTCATTCGAATCTAATTACTGAACTAAAGTTAAAATCCGTGACTGAATAGACAGATGAAGGATACTCAGACCGAATTCAAATAGTCCGCGCAGCTGAAATGACGCTGAAGTGACATCTTACAATCATCTCGAAAACTCGAAAACCGGAAATTGTAAAACATAAAAAGATGCATATTATGAAAAACCGTCTTCCTACAATGAATAGATTTTTTTACCTGCAATATTGGTTCTCAGTTCGATCCCCGGTGAGTAAAACCATAATGTAAAATAATAAACGCAAGTGGAGTTAATTTTAATCGTTTTTTGAATGTTTCTTTTGCGAATTTAAAATACAAGGTATCATCGTACGAACTGAGACAAATTTAATTAGAGGTTAATTCAAACAAGACTTTTATCGCAGGTGCAATAATTCTCTCGGTTGAAAGCACTTCAGATATAAAAGCTATTGATGTTACTAAGACAAATACTATGCCCTTAAAACATTTTCGTCCCATTTTAGGTATCAAAGTTTTTTTAGTTAATATTAGTTTATCTGCATTTTTTGATGCTGGAAAATCAATCCCAAAACTTTATTTATCAATTTCATGAAGTAATAATTCGAGGATATTTCTGCTTCTAATATATTTTAAAGTATCAATAAAATTTGGACCACAGTTATGATCGAGAAGCTTTATCTAACATATACCATGAACATATACATGAAATATTCATATTCTTCATTTAACATAGAGGAATTCAACGATCGTATGTACATATAGTTATTTTAAGTTTAAAAAGAGTCTTAACAGCATCAAATGGTGGATGGAAATTTTTATTTTCCCGTTCAACGGATACTTCTGCTAGTCCTAGGAAAATTCATTAGAATAACGAGAGACGATTCGAACTGAGTATGTACGAAGTCATTAAGAAATTCGAGTAATAACTAGAATCGAGTTTTACGTTCATTTTGTTTAACAATATGCGAATCGTATAGTTTCTCTATATAAATGAATAACTTCCTTAACATATTCTCGAATTCTCTCGCATAAGAAAGTATTTATTAATGTTTTGATGCTCAAAACATCCAGAAATGCTGTCGGTGTATGGGAGAGTGAAGCTATCAGTGAGGTGAGTGAATATGGTCAATATTATTGTAGGGCGCTTGCATTGTCCCGGGGACAGAATCGAGGGATGAAATGAAATTCCGCGTGTTTGGAGGCTGTTTACGGGAGGCAAACGTGCTGATAAAGGCCCTTCATGTGATGAGACCCTCTCAACAGGGGTTCAGAAAAAGGGATACCCTTCAAATGGGGTATCCAAGCAGAACGAATGGGCTTTTATGATATGTAACGAATTCATCCCATAAGTATCCAAAATAGTGAAGCCGGTGGATGGGTAATATATTCTAATTGGAATGAATCCACCACGAAGGGGATAGAAAAACCGCCTCTCGAATGCATGCAAAGAGTCACCTGAAGACGCAATCAATATGGTACAAAGACATTTTTATTTTCCCCTTTGAGATTCAACGGGCTAGTCTCAAATATTTTTTAGATCGAATTTTATCAAAAAATCATTACTGTGGTGTGACCCTTAGTGATCAATTAAGATTTGTGTCACTTTATCGAAGTATGAATGCGCTTAGGCGTTTAACCATGTTTTATTATATAAATCTGTGTAATAAAATCTATTTCAGTTTGAGATATATCTTTAGTAAGAGTAAAAATAACAAGAAGATTCACCAAGTGGTGAATCGTATTACGCTTATTTATTACTGGATGAAATGAATTATTAGGAATGTAAAAAATTCGATGTTGGTTGATAACATCTTCCAATTTGCTGGATTTCCTAATTGTCTATATAGTATGATGATTGGTAGGTCTGATTTTTTATGGTTTTCGGGGATTTTATTTAATAAAGCATAATCAATCATTTATAAGGTTTCTTTACTAATGTTTCAGCTTGATTGTAAAGTTTTTGCGCAAAATGATAGAGATTGATATAATAAATATTAAGAGGTTCTTTAAGGAAAGATGAACTTAGGTATGATAGAGGATTTTTGGATGATATTTATAATCACCGCTGTGCACATATAATTAATAAGAGTGATGTCAGTTACTTAAGTACGTAATCCTTAACAGTTGATTTTTCGTTTCCTGGTAGTCTTTGCTTTGCGGTATTTATTTCGACAGCCTAAGTTTTAAAGCGTGGAGACCATCGAAAATGAAAAATCGCACTTAGATTTCTTTCTTAGGATTCCCTTTCTAACTGGAATCACAATGTCCTAAAACCAATGATTTTACTGCAAAATTTATAACTCTCCCCCAAACCGGAATAATATCGAAAATCCCAGAACAAGAGTGAGTGCCTTTGACGTTCCGTTGAAATGAAATTTGCGGTGGATATTTTTACACGCATTTAACCTACTGTTCTGCTAAAAATATGTGCATGGATATAAACATATTACAGGAAAGAATATGTCCGAATAACTGCTTATTATGAAGTTAAATTGTAGAAGAAACAAGTGTGGGAGTACGCTACACCATATTCTTGATGCATTTTCAAACTGAAAGAAAACATTTGATAGTTCATTCCTCCTTTACCTTCTTTCGCAAACATCAATTTTCAAATTAATATGACATGATTCATACAAGTTTCTCCATTGAATACCTGAAAATGCTATTCTTTTTAAGTTGTCATCTTGGGACCGCATATCTGGCTGGTTGGTATGACTCATGTATAATTTGTACGTGTGCAAGTGTTTCCTCAATGAAATATTTCCATGGCATTACGACGAAAAATGTGCCTTTTTATCAAACATTTATTCTGCATTCGTGCAGGAGTGCTGAGAAATTATGGTTAACAATTTACAAATATTTGTAATCGTTTTTGTACAAGTCTGCAGAGAGATCAAACATGTTCATCTCTCTTTACAGCTTCCTTGAATCATCGAATGCATGAACTCATATGTAAAATGATAGATAACTGTTGAAGAATGGAATATAAAAATTAAAATCACGTGACATAGCAATTTTATACGTAATAAGACAGTTTGGTACGTATATATTAAGCAGAACAGGCAATCGGTCGGTCGGTTTATACGAATCCAATTAAAAGGAAACTTTAATTGATTTCGTTCTGTGTTTAACATAACTTAATTTATTGAACACTTTTCTTTTTAAAGTTAAGTCCTGGTTAAATATGGGATCAAGGACACGGAAGAAGATGAGAAGATAAGATGAATCAGGCAAATAGAATAAATATAAGCAATTTTTAGATTAATGCTCATTTCTCATAATAGTTTTGCATCTTTAGTTATCAATTGCAACGTAATTATGTTGTAATTCAACCAATAGAATTTCATAGTATCAATTCTATCTTAAGTCAATATGATATTTACGTTCTAAACCTCGTCTTACACTGAGCATGGCTTATGCAGAACATATAGCCTTCGCCAAGATTTCGATTTCATTTATTATTTGTTAGAGTATTATTTTACTGTCCCGATGATTAAGAACCAATTGGAAGAAAATTTAACTAAACAATACTCTAGACAAAGTACATTAAGGGATTATTCCTTTCATTCTTATGAATATAGCAAGCAATTTATCAGAATACCTGTCAAAGATGAGTGACTTGTTTACCTTCTCAGTTTGGGGAAAAATTAAAAACAACGATCAAGTAACTGCTAGTTGGTTTAAAATTCACCAATCTAATTACCTCGAAGGTATACAGAAAAACACAGTTACATCGTAGAGAAAACTACTTTTACAATAGCAATTCTTACTGAAAATAAACAACCTCGAAAGTTCATCGCAATTAAGTCCAAATGATCATTTCTCAAAATGTGAAAATAGGCGTGCGATTTTCTCTTAAGAAATATTAACAATTTTCAAGAGCTTAAGTGGTATATCTGAGGAAGTTCTTAAGAAAAGATGTATTCTGTATCACGAAAATTCTCTTAATGTTTTCAATATCCGAATAAGGTAAGCGTGAAATTCATCGATAAATTACTGATATTATAAGAATTCACTCCTGTAATTTCATTCTTAAAGATGCAAACTTCAGAAGAAAATTAAAACCATCGAAAACAAGATTGTATTCCTAACTGACTGCTGACCTTTCTGTTATCATTCTAACATTTTCAAAAATAGCTCTTCTAATACAGTCAATACCAACACCAAAACGGCACACCGTTGCTCATAGTGGTATGACGATGAGGGAGAGAAGGGATGTGTCGTTGTGAGGTTCATTTCTATGCCTAGAGGGCCGGAGGGAAACTCAAAAAAGAATAAATAGGGAGCACTCAGTACACCAAGGAAGGAATTTGTTTGAAAATAATGAATATATAATTGAATTCTGAAATTTGATACTCTTCAAGAGTGTTGCTAGTTACTAAATGACATTGTGAACGTTACCGGAAAATCATTATCGGAAAAGAAAATTTCTACGGATATTAGTTATGAGAATCTTCTTACTGATAAACATCCCGTGAACGTAAACGCTGTTTAGTGAGAATAGAAATTAGTGAAAACATGAAAAAATCGGATGCGCTTTTTGAGTGAATCGATTATTAAAAACGGAATTATATGCTAAAAGCTGATCCGAATTTTAATTTTAAAATTCAAATGCTGAAACCATTACACATTCGTCAAAAAATTCAACTCATAATTTAAAAAATTTAGCTGAAATATTACTCACGCAATAATTTACATTGAAAAGTTGTTTGAATTTTTTACAATTTTAGGCGCAACTTAATCTTTTGATTAACTCTAGATTATCAATAACTCTTTGCAATGCACGAATAAAAAGGCGTATGCGATAAAAGTGATTTCCCAATCGTTAGTTAGATCTAAAATTACTTACTTAAACTTGTTAAAAAGTAGACGATAGTCCAGTGTGACGTAGTTTTAACGTTGCCGGATCGTATGTAAAATGCAATAGCAAAAGAAATTTTAAAAATTATTAATAAAAGGTTTTTCTGCTTCTTTATTATAATTTCCCTTCATAATTCATTCTGCTCGGATTCCCCATTTGAAGGGCATTAGACAGTTCCTTCTGTTGAGAGGGTCTCATCACATGAAGGGCCTTTATCAGCACGTTTGCCTCCCGTAAACAGCCTCCAAACACGCGGAATTTCATTTCATCCCTCGATTCTGTCCCCGGGACAACGCCCTACAATAATATTGGCCATATTCACTGATGGCTTCACTCACCCATACGCCGACATACTTTCTATATGTTTTGGTCAACAGTTTTATAGATTTTTATATTTTTGCATTTGATTCTATTGCATCGTATGAAGAAATAGAATTCAGTTGTCCATCTACAAGTTATTCAGTTACGAGCCTTTGGAATGTCCTATACAGAGAAAAATAATTTATTTATCGCTAACAAGTAAAAAAACAATATAAAAAATGCTAAATAAATTGATTTTTGAAAACAACTTAGTACATTTATCTCTTCGTTTTCTTACCAAAATGGTGGAAATGTTAAAAGTGTTCAGAGAGCTGAGGTCATTTCGGTCGTGGGCCCTCACCGAGATTCGACTTAGAGCTTTGGCGAAGTTTTCAATAGACAAGTTGAGGAGTGAGGTAATTCGACATTGCTCACTGATCTAGGATTCCATGAGAGGAAAAGGTCCTCACAAATGCAGTGCCTCACCTGTTATTTTCATCATCTTAAAAAAACTTCCAGAACAGATGCTTAATTGGACTTGTTTCGTCAACCATTGACCATATTCAAGTCGTCAAATTAAAAATCTGCTCTGGGAGTTACCAAATGTTATTCTTTTTGGCTGTTTACGAATTACACGAAGCCACTATTGAACTATAGATTTTAGTTACTTTTATTTTTAATTTGTATGAAACTGTAAAGTGGAGAGTAAGTGCATATCTCCTACAAATTAATGCATAAATTTTGCAATATATTCAACCAAGACATTTTATAATGTAGCATTTTCTTCTCCACTACCCATGAAGCCCTCACACAAGGATTAAGCAGCACATTATTTTTAAAGCGACCCTTTCAAAAGGAGGGTTATTCAAATATCTCCTCTAGGGATCGCTATTTATATCTTTTGAAGTGGATCTTTTCGTAGAGTGCATGAATTCCCATAGGATTGGAAAACGCTCTTTTCAGGCTCACTCACCCTTTTTGTTTCCTTACACTATGGGAATATCGTTTGTTGACTAAAGTAAGCAATTATGTCAGACGTATTTTTCATTTTGCTTGCTATCGTTACAGTATATTTTGCTTTCTCTCCGTCTCCTGAAAAAGTGTAGGCGCATTTTTTATATGTTTATATTGTATATTAATTATTTGTATTTTCTTTATATTAAATTTTCCTTTTAAAGGCATTTTTTCCTCTAACTCTCGTTATGTTATAATATTTCCGTCTTTTGCTCTCAGTTGCTGATTCGCTCGAGAAACATTCAGTTATAACGCCAGCAGACATTTGGTGTACAGTTAGATATTAACACTGCTTCCTTATTCCAAATTCCTGTATTTATCTTAAGTCATATCGTCCATTTTCCGCTGATTTCTTTATACAATCGAATTTTAGATTAACTATATGAAGTGTACATGTATTTTTGCTTTCGGATGTCTTTATCTGCATTTCCCGTGGTTTAGTATTTGAATATATGTAGGTTTCACAGGTTATTCACACTTAATTCCGAGTGCTTTCCTCATATATGGTATTTTTCCTAATCACTGACTTAGGTTTAAAAACCCACGAATAACTTTCTTTCGTGAACTTTTCTCAAGCTCTCTCTTTCTTGTTTGCTGCAAAGAGTAAGAAGAGAATATCTAGTCTCAAACTCGCACATTATTATCATTATTCGACTTCAACGATGACTCCAAGCAAATTACATGGCTGTTTATGAATGAGAAAAACTGAAGGGTTAATAAATTAAAACTGTTTTTGTTGTTAAATTCCATCCTCGATCCCATAAGATGATGGCTGTGTAAGTAGGTATTTTATGAGGTTGTTTCCAAACCTTATTTATAATGTTAAAAGAACGTATAAGTCATAGATTCCCACGATCATTTGCCATGGTTTTGTTATGTTTATTTCTCAAACAAACTCACTCGATAAATAAATTGAAGTCCATTTCCGAAATGTACCAGGAGGCGTTAAATTTGGATTGGATCAGAATGATACAATAGGATTATGGTCCCTATCGGGATTCAAACCTGGGAGTACTTTCACCAAAGGCGAACTACGTCTTACGAGAAAATAGCTTTTATTTTAGTTTTTTGAATGAATTACCGACATTTTTCTCTGAATAAATTAGAAGAAGTACAGCACAAAGATCATCAAAAAGTGTTTTATTGAGTTTCATTTGGAAAGTCGAAACAAGTCATCATCATCATCTTTAGTAACATTGGTATATCAAACCCATAAGCAAGTTTAAAACAAAATATGAGAGGTACATTTTTCTCTAATATACAGAAAATATGTAGACAAAGGAAAGTAATGGAGATTCATTAAAGAGATTAAAAGAGAAGTAGAAATAAAAAGCTGGTTAAGTATAGAGTCTTATTATGAACTAAAATGGCAAAAGAGGGTATTCAAGGGAAAACGAAAGAAATTATAAAAAAGGTTCCCAAGATTAAATAAAGGATAGATTCCGCCTAAATTAAGATAATGGCGATCCTTTACATTAAAGTAACGAAATTAATCTAGACCTTTGAATTGTAGAGCTAACATTATGTTACAGAGTAGAAACGACGTTTCGTTCGTAGTTTTAGAATTGACTTAGATCCAAATAGAAGGGAATTTAAGGTTTCGTCTCAATTTATGAAATTACTACAGCTCGAATATATTTCCATAATTTCAGAAAGCACCCTTAAATTAGATTCCTGGCCATCCTCAGCGGTCAGTACTTCCTCCGTCACAGTTACACTCCGCACTCTTCTCAAATATTACTTTAGTGGAAAGCAATCACATTTCATTGACTAATAATGAAGACTTCTTTTGATCAGGAAAGACCTTTTTGAAACATTCCGTAAACAAAAAATATATACACAATGTCACAATATATAATATATTTTCAACAATAAAAATATCAACAACTAAAAACCATAGCAAAAATCAAAACGAGAAAATAACGTCAGTGCTTCAAAATAACAAATGGCAGCGACAAATATATAATGAAAAAAATAACAGCAATCCGTAAAAGTTAAAAAAACGATAATAAGAACAAAAAGCAAAAAACATTAAAATAACAAAAATATAAACAAATTATAAGGATAATAAATAAAAAATAAATCCTTAAAGTCTTATCATTTAAATCTAGAAGAAAGCAAGCAATGCAAAATTTGTATAATTCCTATTTCACTCATCGCAGTCGAGTACTCTAATTTTTCTCTGGAAAGAATGTTTTTGATTAGTTAAAGAATTCTATGCAGCATTTTCCAATATGATTGTAAAAGTAGAAGTAATTCAATTGGCTATACGAAAAAGAAGTTAATGAAGAAGTAATGATCACTTCTGTACTGAATAGAGAGCATCGCCTCTGGTCTAAGATGACATTTTTTGAGTACAGAAAAGAATGTTTCGGATTAACGATCCCCATCATCAAAATGAAAGAATCTGGAAAATTCCGAAATTCCTTTGGAGAATTGTATTTTGCCTCGGGCTATTCTATCAAGCGTTGAAATCCGTACATTGGAATGGGGACTCTAATCGGGATTTCTTCCGAGTCGAATTTCCTTTGCTGTAGAATTTTCCAAAGAGGTATTTGCAGCCTTTTCTATAAAGGGAAGGTCAATCAGGCCTGACGATAAACAGATATGTACATTGGCATAGTAGTGAGACACGAACCAAGGCCTCCCGTGCAGGTATTCTAATCGCTAAGGATAGCAACGTGAATGACGCGTTAGATTTGGTGAAGAAGTCCCAGGTTCGATTCCCTGTGGAGGCTCACGTATGAAACGACAAAGTGCTTTTTAAATTACGCTGACCATGAAAGAAAGGAATATTGGCTGCTAATGAACAAGATCTCCTTAAGCCGAATACATCATGAAATATACCACCATCCTCAGTAGGGGAAAAAATAAAGAATATGCATTTGCCCTGCTGAGGATAGCATTCGGAGAAGTTTCATTGGCGTATTCGGCTTACGGAGAGTTTTTCGATCACTCACTTTCACTGTAAATAGGAGAGCATCTATTCCCCAATTATTCGCTTCTGTTTATCCTTGGATTTGGCTCCGATGCTGAAAACAGGAATTTCCAACTTATAATTTCTTACAATTCTCAATCAAAGCTTAGGGAAAATCTAACCGCACAACACATAACTTGTCGTAATTGAAGTAGATAAAGAAGAATATTGAAATTTTAATATTTCCGTGAATGAAGCTAATACAACGATAGTTTCGGACTTTTAAGTGTGCATAAATAAATTTAAAAGAATAAAAATTTAGTCTTGGATTGCCATGCCATCATCAACATATAACCTTCCAAAGATTTATTATTAACCTCGTTTGAGAAAGGATCGATAACACCTTCATGACTGTCGCATATATATCTTAATTTTACTCATAAAAAAAACCTCCATGACGATGAGACAGCGCCTAAATATTTAATTCAGAATATATATTCACAAATACGAAAGGAAAGTTAACATTGCAAACTCGATTAGAAGAGGATAAGCTGACCCCAGGCATCGAAAGGTTATACTCAAATAGAAATCAAGTAGATAGATGGGAAAAGACGCCACAAAAACAGTTCAGAGAGCCTTGATGTATTCCGGTAACATCGATTGATACGTGTATAATAAATCTTATTTGTTCTCTCTGTCACTGCGATAAACGCAATTTAATAATACGCTGTTTGAAATCTGCAAATCCTTCATTTTTAAACGGAATATACATTTCGAAAATGACCAACTGAACTCGACAGAAGAAATCTGAGATGTCGTTGGATTTCCTATAATCGCAACTTCCAAATATCCTTAAGGATTATTTCCTCTAATCTTGTACGAATCCTTATGGTATCCATGTAGTACATCTGAGCTTTCCTTTAGATCCAGAGAGGACCTCTCTCTCACCTGACCTCTAGTGGCGAGTAAGTGAACTAGGATGTCGAACAAGTGAGTGTAGGTCAAATCGCTTAAGCGGATTTCCGAGCCGGAAGTACTTACATGCGGAATGATGCCTTCTCAACTACGTGGACCTCTTGTAATTTGCTTTCTCAAAATTCCTTTCATGGATGATCTCTCTCGAACAACCGGATGCAATGAGATTTGCGTTCCTCAAATACAAGAACAAACTCTTGCGCAATTTTAACGGAAATTGGAACCTTCAAAGCTATGAGGATTCCAAGCTACCTGAGCGTAAATATTAGAGTAAATCCCACGGGAATTGTGATAAAAATAAATGACTTTTATCTGGGCCTAGAAGTATGAATGAGTCGATCTTACCATACGTCAAATGATATTTAAAGAGATAGAAAGGAATTCAAGATAGAAGTGCATAGAAGAAAAATACTTTGCTCTTGGGAAAAAATACACAATAGCAGGGAGACACCCGAAAAAGGGAATGAGAAAAGCATGCGAAACATACACAAAGTTAAGTAAATTTATGGAAAAATCAGCAGTAGACATCCGAAAGCATAACACATTAGAAGCACTGTACATTACAAATACATTTAGAAATACGTAAGTAAATAAAAAGAATTAAATGAAAAGGGACATAAATAAATAGGAAAAATGCTTAGCAATATGAAAAGACTACGAATTTGCACGATAATTCAAGAGATAAGGATAATATAGAAAGCCATATAAGTGTATGAATTCCATTTTTCGTAAAATATACCAAAAAGTGTAATTTCATATAGTGCTTGCACAGCGGCAAAAATGAACATAATTCTTTGAAATTGTAAATAGTTTTCTTATAATTTATAGTGAATCATAGGTTGAATTATTTTATATAGTGAAATTTTTGTAATATATTCCGTAAACAGTGCCGATTTACTCAAAATGTATGTAAGGGTGCCTTTTCTCCATACACAGAATTTCTCCGGCAAAACATTATCTTGATTTGCGTTTCTCTACTCTCGTTTAATTTCAAACAATAAAATGTAGTTTTCTCTGGGATTTTACATTGAGATAAATTTGATGAGTTAAATCGATTTTGTCAGAGTGGCCCAACTACAATACACTGACTGTAACTCGGTTTCCTTGGAAACTAGTTCTGCACAGAGCGCAATCAGAATTGGATTAATTCATCGCAAAAAAGGAATCAGATGAACGTTCAGAAAAGAGAGTAGGAAGAGAGTACAATGGATGTAAATTAGCGGATTAATCTCACACATACACGGAAGATACGTACTTCATTGCATTGAAAACGCAATGGAATTCTAATAATTCTGTATTTTCTGTCCAAAATGGATAGGTTATTGATAAGATTAGCCCCATGTGGGCCTCTCTTATGTCGTTATAATATTTACAAAGAATGATCGAGAATGGAAGATTACAGAGGCAAGAATAGATGCAACCGATGTTGGAGGAAGAATGGATAACTTTTAAAGAGGTTCAATAAAATCCTTAATTTGCTTAATAAATTCTTAGAGTACGTTCGTAGAAGATGTAGTCGATATTATACGCCCTCCTTGTTACATACACCGTTCTGATGCTGCGAGGAAGATCAGAGAAACAAATAATCCAAGTCAAGAATTGATTTCTTTTGAGAACATTACACGAATGAAATCGGTTAGGAAAGTAGAGTCTTAATGCATGCATCTCTTGCCAAAAGGCAGCTCCCAGGGTATATATTTATGCGGATGTACAAGCTTCATTAAGAAATATTCGTATTACGGGAGAACATCCAGAGAGGGACAAAATTCCGCGAATCCCCAGTAAAAGATTACATATGGGCAGTGTATAATATAAATATTACGCCAGAAAAACGTAAGAAAGTCATAATGGAAAGAAATGCTAAATAGACGGAGGAAAATGCAAATATAGAATAAATCATCTTCTTTAAAGATGAGACAATATTAACAAACCATGAAACAGAATAAATCTTATAGTGACAAGGAAAACACTAGTATAAACTATAAGGTATTTAAATTACAAATTAACAGAGGGCAATATAAAATCAGAAGGAAGGATTGTTATAAACACAATCGGGGCGTGATTATAATGTTATTGATAATCATTTATATTAGGGGTGCAAAATTTCCCACTGAGAAAATTCAATCTATACAAAAGATATCGTTTATGCATTTATTAATCATCTTGTGTGTGCTTTCGGCTAAGAATGCACGGCATTCATTCAAATTTTTTTAGACATTCCACAGTAAAAGTAAATAGGGCTCCCACCTGGAATCAAACTCGAGACCCCAATGAAAAAAGCAAACGCGCTACCCACTTAGCTATTCGGGAGACCAATTTCTTTTCATAATATCTTAGGTACAAAGATTTCGTTACAGAGCAAGTTCGTTACAGTCAATATCTGTTCTAAATTATTTCGCTGCAAATATATTTTCAAAGTAATTCAGCCAACTGATCAATTTGTTACGAAAACATATCTTACGATCCATTTTCAAAATGTTGTTTACTCGGCGTTTCTGCAGCATCGAATTTTTAATTCCCTTCGGATTTGTAAATGTTTTGCAAGCTTAGTACACAACGCATAAGAAACAATTGTACATAGAATGAAAATCTATATTTATAGAGTAGCATTCTTTTCGCCGGTACGGATGGAGTACTATAACGGAATATTTAAACAGATGTTTTAACAAATATTCGGTGCTGTATAATTTCCGTAACAAAAGTACTCTTTAGTATTCTGAACACCATTAGGCATTCATGATTCCTACTCACTACTAGTATTTAAAAACCTCTACCACAAGGATCTCTTTCTGTAACAATTCTTCATTGACAAACTCAAGGGAAATCATTCATGGTGAATATATAAGATATTAGAAGGTTCCACGAAGTGAAATCCAAAGTAATTCATCATATCGAGGTAAATTTTTCACAACCATAAACTTTTTTCTTAACATAGTTTCCTTTCTCCCTTTTCTTCTTTATTCTTTCTTATTGTTTTCATTTATTGCTTAACGTAAAAATATTTGCTTCTACTTCAAAGTCTCTTTCCTATTCTTGTGGAAGCGATACTATTATGATATAAATATAAAATGTTTTATTACATAATTATTTAATTTTTCTTGTAACTGAATTTATGATATTTTGTTTTCTTTCCTGCATTCTTCTTGATAAATTTCGTTTTCCTTATCATTTTTACTTACACTTAACTGCCTGAATATAATAAGAGGGCACAACTTAGTCCCTGTTTCACCTGACGTTAAGTTGTATACATTTAAACAAATCTTCAAATGTTGTCAATCCTCGCTCAACCGGGGATTTGTACAAAAAGGGGAATAATCCACTTGAAGATTTCTTGATTCATTGGGAAAATATCTAATCCTTCTGAACTTATATCTATGTGTTTGTGTGTGAAAAAATGAATCTGCAACAAAAATACCATATAGCGAAACAGTGGTTAGAAAAGATGTCATCTATGTATCGAATTTTCAAGATTCCAAACTTTTGGCAGAGAATTTTAGTCCAATTCGAATGTTATGCGAAAGGAATACTAATTCATAAGATTTTCAGTACATTAAAAATTGCAATGCGGGTGGTCTATATTATCTATACAAGGCAGAGGCGGGTGTGGAAGCAACGGAGCAAAGGAAAGCAAAAAGAGTAGAGCGTATGAAATGTATTCGCAAAAAGAGGACCATAGCTGAGAAATGAGGCGGCTTTATCTCCATTTTTACTCATCGATAATTCATGCGAACCCTTTGATACGGAAGGCATTGAATAATTAGGACCTGACGTATGAGGAAAGCTTCCATTGCCAGCGACTCGAAATATAAACAGAGAGTGTGTAGGAAAGGAATGCTACAATAAGCAAAGAAATTGGAGTTGGAAAAACTTCCTTTGAATTGGAATGAAAAGAAGCATTAATAAGAAATTTTGTTAGAGCTACGATGCGGAGATTATAAGAGAGATATTTCTTGCAATTAAGACCTGTTTTCGAGAGAACATCCTTCCGTCCGCACACATACCATCTGGAATTTTTTCAGCAGCACTAAATATTTCTATGTTCACATTGAAATGAAATACTGAATAACTTCAACTGTATACCTCTGATCTTAAAAGAAATATTTCCGATTTTTCGCTACAAATTTTGTTCTTATTGGTAGAGCTAGTTTGAACTTTTGATACATTTTGGAACTGTTTGAAAGCATAACGAATAGCTAAGAGTAATGCAACTTCCGAGGCTTGTCGAGAACATTTTCCTGAAATATTCTCAGGATATCCAAAGTTGCTACGGAACACACTTTTGCGTAACATGGGAAGGACACAGTCAACGAGTTAACATCTTCGGGTGTTAGAGAATGTCAACTTGTTCATTAGTGCTTTATAGCGTCTACTCTGTGAAGATTAAATTCACCAAGAGAAGACTGAATATGTGGATTTTATAGTCATTCCATAAGTTCATTCCATAAATAAGTTTGGAGATTCAGAGAAAGCCTCACGATTATATTTTCTATATTTCACCGTTAAATTACTCTAACCTGCTGTATTCCGTTAGACCAGTTTACTTAACCTAATCCAAAGCGCGAATCAGCTATACCGGTAATAACAAAATTTGTGAAATATTTCTGATTAGATGAAAACAGGAGGGTATAAGGTACAGGAAGTCAAACGAAACAACGCCGGAAACAAATGATTCAAGTGGATTTTCATGTTCTTTTCAGATGTGCCAGAATTGCAGTCGGGAGGCATCGTCCTTCTAGTATGAATAGATAGAGGAAAATGGATTATGTTAACATGTCCGTCTTAAAAGTCAAGGATAAGCGATTGGGACATAAGTGGGGCTGGAATCCAGGCTTCACATTTAAAGTATAGATACTAATTTGAGTCCTAGTCAAATTTTCACTTATCTAAGGAATGATTATCCTTTCTAATCCTTAGAATGGTAAATCAGATATATTTCTATCAGATATATTAATTCAATTTCAATATTTGCCATCTCAATCATCCCTACAATTTATGCAGAATAGTTTAAGTGAAGAAAATCCTGCCTTTTCGACCGAGGAGTATCGTTGGAAACAATATTTATATAATTTTAATTTCTCAAATGATGGCGATACATTTCAAATAACTCTAATCTTAGCGGTATATTACCAATAATATTATTTATCTTTTTTTAATGCTATTGCGAAATGTGAATTTGAGTGAATTCTTTATTCGTACACGTTTTTCAGCCGCAATTTCCTAGTAATTTTCGATATTTCTATTTGATGTAAGTAACTGAAGGATGCCGTGAGAGTATGTATTTTTACCAATGTGAAATATACACATATTGTTCTACTTAAAAATAAATATATTGAATTCTTTACTTCATGAATTTTTACTTAACTAACTTTTGGCTGTTTCGCCAATGTTTTCCATCGTGTCTCTCCTCTCCTTATTTTTTCTCACAGCCCCTGTTTTGTACAGTTTCCTCACGAAGATTGCAACGTTCTTGTGCTGGTTCTTTGACCGTTGGAACTGCTGGAGGAGAGGAAGGACATTGTCAAGGACGCAATATTCCTACGCCTATTCAGCGGTGAAGAGTGGAGGCAGTAATATTTCCATTGTGTTGTGAATGTGAAAACCAGTGAATTGAGCGTGTGCATTGCGCTGAATGTGTGTGAATGTCAATGCGAAGGCAGCTGAATCTGGAATACTTCTTTCGAGGTATGTTCATCTTCTTATACTCTGGTGATTGGCACATTACATCACTTGATGACACACCCATATCCCTCTTAGACAACTTTAGTAAGAGAAAACATACTTAAGATACCTGGAGTCCCTAAAAATTCTGCGAGAGAAAAATCTCGGTCACAATTTTCGATAGGAAAGAAGTCAGGAAATCAGAAAAGAGTTCACAATATTCCGTGATCAGTAAAAAAAGGCACAGGGTCGTTTTCACAGAAAATAGTCGCAATTTTGGCTGATAAATTCAGCAAAGTTTATAAATGAAGCATATGTTATCAACACAACATCTCACAACATAATTAAATGTTATTGTCGCATAGAATGCAACAATTTCCAACTCTTTTTACGAGCTCGTGATTAGCTGCGTCACTTAGATGGGCGGGGAATAATTCAAGAAAATCTTGTGTAATAAACTAATAAATCTAGTCCCTTTTCTCTATAACTTTTTTTTATATTTTACCTGAGAATGTTTCCCCGTGGCCTTATTACCTTAAAAACGTTTAGATGATCCACTTACTTATGCTTTGCTCAGTTTAGATATGCTGATTTGGAGTAAATTTTATTATGAACGGTTTTTTTAGAACGTGATGGGGGAAAGAGGAAGTCTGATGGAAATCTCACGTGATTAAATCACGTGATTTTAAAAGCTATCAGTTGATTGTTTCTCCAGTAATTGTCTTCAAATCTATCTTCGCCAATTAATATTATTTTATTCCATCGTTCTTAAAGATATTGAGAGCAATGTCGTTGCTGATATAAAATTACAACAGAATATCCTCATTTTAAACGCATAAAATGTTCATTTTTAAAAAGCCCTGTGATCTGTACAACCACCACCAATATCAGACTCTTAAGCCATTTTCCACACTTTATCATCTTACCCTGGTTCATACTTTGTATGTTTATGATGATGATATTTTATAAAACGTTTCCCTTATTAGATCACAATGTCCAACGGATAAATCTTATTTTTATATTTGCTGTTGTCAATGATTATCTTCGTCATTTGAGTGTTATTTCTTCTTTACATTCGGCTGTCCAGAAAAGCTAAGCAATGTATCACGTGGGTGCAAACGTAACCATCAATAATCAAAAAATGTCTACCTTTCACTTGGTCGATATTATCTTTTATACTACCATAACTACTATCTACGCGAAGTCAAGTTGGAATTTCTTCTACATTTCCCTTCGTATATTTTCTAGCTTTTGCTTGCATCACTTCGTCGTTAGGGTCCTTAAAAATACGTTTTCTTTCACATTGCTGCGATCACAAATGCTTTTTATTCATTTTCATAATGAATTCCTTCAGTAACTAGTGTTTATTCGACTAAAATATTTATCTTCACGTTAAGGATAGGGATAAGGTCTCCACTGTTCACGAATTTTACTGCCTAATGTCAATACTTTAAATTTTAATCAAATTTATTTTGTAACGGGATGTAATGTATCGAGCCGAAACCTTTAAATAAAATACTCTTATTTCTGTTGGAATGAAAACTTAGCCCGGATCTAAATGATACAATTTCTTGGATCCAAACTGAAACCTTATTTCTTCCATTCCGATTTTCAGTTTCCAAAAATGCACAATTTTAGTCCATCTTAATTCGAGAAAGGGTAATTAAAAATATACAACTACGAATTCGAGTTAAAGTTGCGAATACTAATAACTGTACTATTTATTCTAAAATTTAAAATATAAAGTGAAGAGAAACGGCTAGAAATAATCTTTTTAAAGTATTCAGAAAATACTACGTTTCCACGCAACTGAAGCACACAAATGCGATTTAATTGATAATTCAACGAGCCCTAATTTAGTTAGCATGGGAGCTGTTTTTCCAACGAAAGAATCCAAAATAGGTTATCGCATGTGAACTCGGGTGATGGGATGAATATATTTTCATCGCAACGAATTTAAAACTAATTGGAAATAGGTAAGCTCTTGTATTCTGATCAAATAACCAAAGAAAGAAAGGTCACTCAAATACATGTCGACTGGATGATGAAATTTACTTATGCGCATTAGTGCATGAAACCTAACTTACATCCTTATATGAAGATGAATATTAGATATAACACATTTTCCAGAAAACATGCGTCTCCATTCCACTCTTCTTTCTTTGTTTTCCTTCATTTTCGCCTTCTTTCCTCTGTCATTGTGTTTGGAATTGAAGGCAGGAAGTTGCTAAGCAACGGACGCATAACAGAGGATTGTCCCCTTCTGCATTCTCTTCGTTCCACTCCTTATAACATTCTCTATCCCTTTATTTTCATTCCATTTCCACATTCCGAATCCCCTCCACTTCTATTCTTTCACCTATCCCTTCTGTCTTTCTAAATATAATTGTACATTTTCTATTTTTATCTAAATAATTTTCACTTAAGTTTTTTCGTATTCACTGTAAGGTTTTGCCTTTTCTGTTTAAGTTTAATTTTGTTCATTTTACTGCAATCTTGTTCATTTATAGACTGAGAATTTGACGTTGCCTCCATTATTATTTTAGAAAGTATGTAAATAATATATTTATAATTTTTCTCATTTGTTGGCCGTCATTCTCATGTCCCTCGTCTTATTTCGCTCCATTTTCTTTCTGTTACTGTTACCTACGTTTTTTGACGCCATCTCTTGGTTTTTAAATTAAATTCCGGCTTTTTTCTGCATTTTATGCGTGTTTCCGTACTTTTTCTCTGTAAATCATATATTTCCCTATAAACTCCTAACGATCGCAAACAAACCCAATAGTAATCGAATCACGTTTTGAAAGACAAACTTTGTTTGTGTTGTTTATTCAGATTCTTGTATTTCTGGAATCAAACATGAGTGAAGATCAACCTCATCTACAAAACCTCTTTGGTTTAGCAATGAAACGTATCGCATACTCTCTTAGACTGACTTGACTATGAATTCGATGCAAACACGTTTATGAACTCTGTTCGACGGCCACACTTCTGCTTTCTTTCCTCTTTTTCCGTAGGGCGCTCCATTCTTCCATACTTCTCGCCTTATGTCTCGATACGTTACTTTCGTATTATGCAAATACCTTCCAAATATTTGGAACACGTTCGACGCAGGCTGAGTTCTTGAGGTTTGATTTCTCGAAAATATTCCGATTCAGCAGTCGCGAAGATGGATATGGAAGCTGCAAAATTTGTAGAATCGGTTGGAGAAATCTGTTCTTGGATCACGAAAGGGCTCTTTCTAAGTTGCGCGCCATTCTTTTTTAAGTGCCGCTTGAGATGATTTGCCACTAATTGAAATGAAAGGAACTCGGCTGTTAATGAGGCTCCCATAACTTAGAGAACACAGGAAGGATTAGTTAGAAACGTAATCCCTTTCGTTCATGAAAGACTGGTGGCTTCCAAACCACAAGTTTTCGGCTATCGGAGAGTTTTTCGAATCTCTTATGCCTATAATTATTGAGAGTATTGAAACCCTTTTGCTTTAAACGAAAACCAGAACTTGACTCTGTCCACAAAGATTATTGTGTACACGAATAAACATCGCTCTTCATCAATAAACTTATTCATGTTTATTTACACAAATATTTTGTGGAGAAAAATATGAATAAGTTCCACCAGGTTACGCTGTAATTATTTAATCACCTTTAGCATTATTATTCGCAAATTAACTATAAATTTGCACACAATGAATTTTGTCGTGGAATTTCATATTCATGTCGTCATTTAAATGAGGAAAATCAGGATATTTGAATGAAGTTATGAGCTTCGCTGTAAAATCAGTCAGCTCATGTAGCGATGTTCTTGATTTTCAAGAGTAAATAGAATATATTCGCAGCTTCAATCACCATCTGTCTTCTGTGAAATTGTGGACTGAGTGGAATTTTTAAAAAATCTACGGGAATACGACTTCTAAATATACTGATTTACAAAATAAAATATTGTTTTGTCTCAGAAAAAAAAGTATGATGATATTACTCAGATGGTATTTATTCTCCTAAATTCAAATATATATGATGTATGATTTCCCCATCTTTCGAGGATTCCAGGAGAGTCAATTACTTTCAAACATTTCTCCAACAATAATCGACCAGCATATTAGGATTCCACTTGTCTCTTTTCCATAACTGAAATCTACTAATGAAAGTATTCCCCGGGCTTATCGCTCACTGAGCTAAGATTTTCCTGGGAAAAAACCTAAGTGCAGCTTCTTAATCTTTTATTTTTTTGAGGAGTCAATGAGTCATTCTGTTGGGTTATGTTCAGTGTAAAAGTGTATCCATAAGAGAAGAAATTTCACTGCAAGACAATTAGTCATTTTCTCCAGAAATATAATCTTTAAATTCAGAATGAAAAATACGATAAGTGATATGAAAAGAACATGTCTTTGTCTTGCTAAGAGGATTCCATCCTTTTAGCCCGGAAACAAGCCTTTCAGACTGTTTTCTAGTTAACTTCAAATCTTTTATGATATCGTTAACCTCTTCTGGAGTCAGAATATGATCAGGCATCGTTATGACGATTGAATGCAACATTAGATCACGCATACATAGTGTTACCAATGCTCCCACAAATATTCAATGAATAAAATGTTAAGTATGAAATTATATTGAATTTATTTAATAAACCGTGAAAGCACAATATCCATTAAAAGAATCCGCTATCCGTTATGAGCCATATTTTTCCCCATTGAAATTGCTAAAAATCTAGCAAATTTAACGGAAATCATGCTGAGTTGTCTGGATTGTTTTTAAATGTCTATATATGCACGAACCTACACAACAGTACTAAATGAAATAAAACACTTCGAAACATACACAGAATGTGTATGTGATTCATTTAGTATCCAGTTGAGCTTAGTCGCATTAGATTCACTGCAAAACAGTAGTAGAATTGCTTTCTTGGTGCTACTCCTTGCAGTTGAAATATTTTTTTATTGCGTTTTTCAAGAATTTATTTTTTAATTTTGTAGCTAACGCATACTTGCATATTCTTTGTACTCTTCAAATATTTATTGTAAAATGGGTCGATCCCGTGCAATAAAGTTATTATAACAATAATTATTATTATAAAATAAAGTTAGAGTTAGCTCATTCAGTTCCATTATATTTACAGAACACTAAGAGCTTCAACTGAAAATAGACAAATGGAAGAAAAACGTCTTAAACGTTTAGAAAAATTAAAATAACATTAAAACTGCGGCTGATTCCGAATATATTTGAAATCAGGATTAAATACTCTATTAAGTACACTTATTGCTGCTCGTTAGATCATGTTGACCAGTTATATTAATGTTTCTCTGGAAAGGACGACATTAACTCTTCCGTCCAGAATGATGAAATTAGTCAGGTACATTATTACAAATAGGTATATACCAGATGGTAACTTACCATATCATTTCTAGCCAAATATATAACTTAATGTACAGCTAGTTCCAAAAAAAACTTACCACCTAAGCCGCAACCCGCATAACAGACGTGAAGCTCCATGAGAGCGAGTCTAGAGTTTTCCACGCATTCTATTGGCTCTTGGAAGGAAGGCGCCTTTTTAAACCGTTTTGAAACGCGTTGAACGTATTTGTACCGTCTTTATTAGCATCTAGTTAAACTAGATTTAGTGCTACTTTTTACTATGTCTGCAGCATAGTATTAAAAAATGAATGAAAATCGGATTTCCTTATTTCGGCCAGAGATTTCTGCGTAATTCACCTTTCTTTGGAGGCGTCGGGTAAACTTACTTTAGCTGCTTCAATTATCCAATAAAAAATTATGCCATTGCAAGATTAAAAAGGATTATATTATTACGTTTTTTATGCTCTTGTCGCCTACAGGACGAACTTTTAAATTTATTTAGAGGAAATTCACAACTATGACTCAAATAGAAACATGAACGAAATCTCTGTAAGGAGAAAAAGAATAATTATGAATAAGAACACAATCAACTGTATTTCAACTAATTTATGTTGCAGAAAAATGTTATCGAGAAGGGGAGCATGAAAACACTGCGAAACCTACTAAGGAAAGCAAAGATGAATAGAAACTTTATCTGGGCGAATACAGTGAGAAAGAATCATTTTAAGTCGACCTGGTAAAGAGCTCTGAAAATTAGACCCAAAACTTATTACAATTAAGTAAACCAAGTAAATTACGATCAACTACATCAGATAATCACATCAAATAGTAAAAAATTTTAAATACCACCAAATCAATTGATAGAAAGTAAAATATCAATTGGTGTGCTATCATCATTTTCTAAGGCAATTGTTTAAAATTCAACCTGCTAATTTAGTATTTTAGAAAATAACATAGATATTAGAATAGTAGCACTCCTAATTTTAATACTGAGGACTACAAAATTTTGTCACGTATCGAATAAAAAATTAGTTTACGACGAAATTAACGCCAGCATCTCGTTACACTTTTCCGAAAATATTGTTCATTGCCAGTCCCTGAAAAACTATCCCTTTAATTAAATCAAGTTCATGTTCCTTGCAAAATTATGCTGTCCCAACTTTTATCTGATGCTAAATCTCTTTCTTGCCCCGTGGTGCAAATTTTGACTCGATTTCTTTGCTGTTGAATTATTCTGCAATACAGAGAAGTATAAATTTTGCTTGATACGACAAATAACGGGGCATTTGGTATTTTAGAATATATGTGTCAACACGTCATTCTGTTCCTCCACCAGACATTCGTGATAACGGTATCAGATGATTATTATTATGATTATGATTTTGAGATGAGATTTGGCTGTTTCTGACAAATTCGCGTCTGAGGTTTTACTAAGTCTTCCAGAGAGAGGGGAGGCCCTCCACACTGGCCCTAGGAGAATCCCCTATTCATTCCTTTGTTGCTTCTTTTTCTTTTGTTTCGTCCATCGAAAGGTATTGTCTATTTTCTCAAAGGAACCATAAAACGGCCGATGGGTGAAGGTGAACTCCTCTCTGAGAAGAAAAACCCCCTTTTCGGCATATTGTGGATGGTCGTATGTATCCGGGGTAGCGAATTTGAAAGAGCTAATGAGGATTCCCGACCGCACCCCTGCTGAGCAGGTATCAAAGGTTAGGGTATGGTGGCGGCGACCGATCACAAGTAAGGTGGGAAATGGTGGATCCTCGATTTGTAATCTTCGCCGCGGGTATTCCCTTAGGGAATGAAGATATTCAACTCTATTTTTGAGGTAGACGACCTTTCAGGACTTCTTGCAAGGAATACAGTTTAAGATGGTTAAGAAACAACAGTCAGTATGGAAAATCAGAGCCTTAAGACTGATTTGCATATTGGGTATATATTCCAGGTTTTCTATACTTGCATATTGCAGGTTTACATGTTAACACCTGGTTTATTTACATTTTCATTTATACCCGGCGAGCCGCCGTATGACGTATGTCAGGGGGTGTGAAAACACCCACAACACGATTTCCATTGTTATACTGAAATGATTTTCAGAACTATGCGCTAGGTGAAAGTGAGACTAATGATTAATGATCGCTGCATCGGTTTCTGAATGCCTCAGGTGAACTATATAACCCGAATTGTTTGAATGGTGCATAATATGTATAATAATTAAAAGAAAAATCACCGTCAATAATTATGAATGATGGGTAAAAGGAGTCATGGAAGAATATCTTAAAAAATAGAAACCAACGGATTGTAAACAGACTTACATGAGAATATTCTTCTAATTCTCATGATTCATACCTTAGCTGTTAAAATATTCTTGGTTCTATATGTAATCCATTATTCCAACATTCACTCCAAGGACCTTCGTAACATCTTTCATCCTAGGCACATCATAATTCTCTACGATCTTTGCGAAGATGTTTCGAATTTTTTAAAATGGTAATGCAAGGAAGATCATTCTAGTTGAAATAGGACCTTCGGAAAATCTGAACGATAACATGAAGTTGACAATTTTTGGGTGTATCATATCAGAATTATAGTATCTCTATATTCTGCTTTTAAAGTGAATGGCATAAACTGTATTAGCTTATACTAAATAACTAATTCAACAACAAAAATGAAAAAATAAGTAATGCTGCCTATCGTCAATTTATATGAATCAAGCTCCTCGTCAATGATTGTTTATTTATAAATATTGTTTTTTATCCTTTATTTTGTCTCTATATTGAGCTCAAAATTTCGTAGTTTGAAATAACTTGAGAAATGAACAATGAACTAGAGAAATGCCATCTAATAATTATTCCTTACGCTTACGAGAACCAAATCGTTTAACTTCTCTTAACAACATCTATGATACAAAGTTGATAGAGCGTTGAAGATGATCTTACTAGATCGACTAAAGTTTCTATTATAATGTCACTAAAATATGAATTGAAACGTAAATACGGAATTGTAGACACACCGCATATTCAACGTCGCAGAAACTTGAAGTTTATACGCCAATTACCGATAAATTATATCTCTAAAGTTATTTAGAATAAACCATTGGCTTGCATAGATAGTAATACTAATGTTAGCAATTTCTATCGGTTTGAAAAGACCTCGGAATCTCTTTCCAAAATAAATTGCTGATAAGAAGATGATTTAGGTACTGGCTTAGTGAACTACTCGAACTTTCTTATAGAATTAAAAGAAGGTTGCTACAATACATTGAACATCGCTATTGTATACAATTTCGGAATCCTGGGAATGAACATGCATCAGAAGGAAATTTCTAAAAGTATGGTATGCCATCGACGTTATATTCTGTATATTTGAATGTTAACCATGTTTGACTAAGATATTACTTAAATTGGATAAATGAGTAGTTTCTCTGGAGGCTGTCATAAACGGAAAAAATATGTGTTGGATGAGAAAATTGAGGTGAGTGAGTGCGTTATACTTTAGAAAGAGGTCGTTGCTCCTACTCAAAGTAATCAGTTGGTCGAGGAGGAACGCAAGAAATGCCATTACCTATTGTGATTTATCCAAAAATCTGGAATTAACATACCTCTTACACTTTAGGTTGTTAAATCCATGTGAGTGTATGTATTACTGTTGCCGTAGCTTCTCACTTCCCTATCTCTATCAAAACAGTCTCCCTCTTGAAGTCCTGGTGAATTCATTGCTTTATTCACTTCTTCCAATCACTCCTGTATCTTGCTTTTCAAATTTGTCATGGAATGTGGAGAGATAAAAAGTTTCTCATAGCCAATACATTTTCAATACGAAGGAATATTTTCAATATCACCAAGCGATGAATATGTAGATAGACTAGCCATACCAAACCACCACCCATTCATCTAAATCATTAAAATTCTGTCGAAAAATATGAGAGTTACGCAGGGCCAGCCATCAACCGAGGGGAGCAAAATTTCAACGTGAGCCTCATATACGCTTCCCCATGTGATATTACAGGGTTGGAATTACAGGTAAAACGGCCCTGGGAAAAACTATTTCACCATGTCCCTATTATTTTGCGTATTTTTAACGTTTTCTACATTATAATAATTGTAAACCTTATAATAAACAATTGAAATATAAATAATGTAGGCAGTTTTGTATACATTCAAAATTAATTGAAAATTTTACATTCATAGCTAACAGTAGCATTCAATGAGCATTATGACCAAACCTCATTCGCACTATCTTTTTGTGTATTTTATATCTTTTAAAGGTGATAAATATAGCGAGAAGAATGTTTGAGAACGTAATGGTTTGTGACTGCAACCATTTCAAGAGGAATCCACAGAAGAAATCAAGTTTATTCGATTCACACTTCAATGACACCGAAAATAATTAATTAATGAATTCAAAATTAATGTGAAAGATGGTAGTCTCGTATTCGTCATCTTTATTCATTCAGGACAATCGATTCTAGCACATTTTCTCTCAATTGATTTGGACGGTATAGTAAAAATTCCAACTGCATAGATGATAAAATTTACTGATTTTTTACCGATCGAGTTTTAATTTCGATGCTTATCTAATAAAACAAAATTTATCTAAAATACACAGAGAATGCCTCGAGACTTCATACTACATATTTACTTATAGATTTTTTAATGTATTTAAAGTAATAGCCTAGATATGGCCATGAGTTTGCCTTACTTTACTTGTGTAGATTGCATTCACATACGCTGTGATAAAACAGGTGATCGATATGGACTCCTTACGTATATAATTTTAAAGGCTAATAACTGCTCTCTTCAACGATGTATAATATTAGTTACTATTATATTATATAATATAACCAATTATAACCGCAGAGTTTTGAAAGCAAAGGCATCAAATTCGAGGTCTATATATTTTTGGTCCGACAATGATTCAAACAGCGCGGAAATTTTCTTTCTCCCATCTCAGTGCTAAACATAAGCTCAGAGCGGCTCAGAGGCAGGGTTTGCGAAAATTTCCTTCAGCCTGCTCGTGCCTTTCGTCTCAGACTCGAATTTTATGACAGGAAGGGAAGGGAAGGGGGTTTGCCTCGGTATCCTCGGAATAACGGGACCTCGTGTGCGGCGTTTCCCTCTGTGCGAGAAGCAATGCTAGAATATATACTGATTCGTTATAACCATTTTATAATAACTGAATTCTTGCATTACGACATCCGTATTGTTATAATACTATTCTGCTAGGCCAATGCCACCAAACTCAGGATACTAATAAATCTTTGCAATATTAATAAAGCAAATAAATCCATTTCAACTCTGCAGGCGGAGTTATGACTCAAGCAGACCATCTCCGCCATGTTTTTCCTCTCTCTCTCTCTCTCACTTCTTAAGGCTCGCTCGGAGGAAATCCACTGCCTGTTATGCGGGTTGCGGCTTAGGTGGTAAGTTTTTTTTGGAACTAGCTGTACATAAAATTCTTTTCATACATTTACACACTATAAATACTAAGTCTTTTCGTTATGATTCTACATAAACCCTGATTTACTTTTTAGGTATTACTTTATTATATTTATTTAAACTAGATTTGTCTAGCGGAGCTGCAAATATCCTTGTATAGGCCAGTCCAAGCAACTTCGAATCTGTTTATGAAAGAATATTCTCCCACGTCTTTTCTGAGACCTTTTGTTCCGATTTTGAACATCAACATGAAGTTTTATTCGAAAAAAGATTGGTTTCTATTCTAAAAAAGTGTTTTATATACGCCCAAACGGACGTTTGATCTTTCTCGTCTCAACCGAGAAACTTTAGATTAACTCTGTTAAGAGGGAAGGATATATACATTGAATGAAGTTTTATTTTATCTACCGTCGAATTTATTCAGTTGCTTTACTTAGGCTGAGTAGACAAAGCCACATAAATGTGTCTTATTATTCGTTGATGGGAGAAACAATACGAATAAATACTTTTGAATTCCCAAATAACAGAGTAATTAAAACTTAAAATTTCTGTGGAATCGTTTCCTACAAAATTAGAAAACTTGTGCCATAGAAAATTACGCACCAAAAGAGATGTTCAATTTGATCGTTTGGAATTCCATTTCTTCTTTTCAGATTATCTCTCGGTCTCTTGGGGGGAATAGTACGCTGTTTTTATTCTTCCCGAATCCTACTTCCCTCATGACCATATCATGAATTCTTAAACGTATCTGTTCATCTCTAATTGAAGCCTATGAAAAGGTAAACAACACCGTTTCAACGTTAAACATCCCGAGAGCTTAAAACTCAATGGTCAGAAGTTAGACGTTAATCAGCAGATAAATGTCGCAGTCATTTTGTTCTAGGGCCGGAATTTTTCCCTCGGACTGAAAATACAATTTGCTGGAGCAGACTAGTGAAAGATGGAGTCCTTTCAGACATGTGCGAGTAGAAGGAAAGAAATATTAAATTTTATCGCACTAGCCGATTATGACACTATGCACAGAAAATCTTTTGAAATTAGATTCTATGAAAACTAAGTTTATCTTTCGTTTATCTAACATGGAGAAATACGGGATAATATATGGATTTCACCCAAAGACAACGATTCATTCAGGGGACGTTTCATCCAGAAATATTTCATCCGAGACATTCATTACAAGGATATTTCTTTCAAAGGCGTATATGTTAATATAAGATTATTTTATTATCTTTTTAATGTATATTCATTGCAGATAGAATAACTGTTCGGTGGCAGCGTTGTTATGTGTTTGTACTTAGGCGTGCTTAAGTACTTAAGAAATTTACTTCGGGTGAATTAATTTAGTTATATGAGATAACGTTGTGATAATAACTGTTTAAGTTGTCGCGTTGGAATTCAGGTATCCTCAGACGCTCCTAAATCGTTACAGATAATATTGGTGTAAATTAAATTGCAGAAATTACCAACAATTTGTTAGACTTACTCAGACTCTCATCCGGTCCTATCACAACCATTGGGCGAATAGGAATTCAAGAATTCGTTCCAGTAGCGTAAAATTCATAGTATTCAGGTTGAAAATTACATTTAATACTAAATCATGTCTTGATTTCATTGAGAATGTTCTCCGTCACACAGATGGAGAAATCGAGGACTTTCCTTTTAATGCTCCTATTCACCCTTAATTTAGGGTAAATTTTCACAATACAAAGAAGCAATTTTTATCAGTAAGCATAAAAAATGTTTTGAGAAAAGTGAGGGTGTGATAGAGCACCTAAAATTGGTCGCAAATTGTTGCACAACATTTTCGGTTTCTTTGGTATGTTTAAGACTTGCGACAAAAGGTAAAGCCACTAAGCAAATTATTAATATAACGTGTTTACTGAACGAATGAATGAATATGTTCTCACTGTGTCTCAGTATTTGTATCAGCTCCGACAGAGGAATATATGTTATTGTACGATATCTAAATATCAATCTCACAAAATGAGCCATTCTGAGGAAGGGAATTGCATGAGACCAGTATGGAGATGAGGCGAAGTGAACACTTTGACGGTGTAAAAAAATTTGGTTAATTGAATGAAGCGAAGGATAGCAGTGAATTAGGTGTCTTAAGCGGGATGCTGGGCGTCTTAAAGGGTATTTAACCATATGTTTCATGTATAAGGGACCGGAAGAAATCCGCATATTAAGCAGAATAACGTTTTAAGCGAGAGCGTCTTGTACGGGTTTTACTATAGAAATCTATCTTCTCTTGTGTTCAACGTCAATCCCTCTTATCTAATTTAGACTCTCAGTGATGTAAATGCAATAAGAATCGTACACAGCGGTAACCATGGCGACTGGAAAATGTCCTCTACGCAAATTTCGCATCCTCCGTTAAACGAAGTTCCACTTTATGCAAATGAAATGCGCCACAAAAAACGTTAGATTTTAATCTTGCCCATCCAATTTTCCGATACTTTTGAGAAGAAAAACGCTGATGGCGTTCGCAGGGAAATTATTCATCCGATAAACGTGGACAGCGATGCAGAGGGGATCGAGAAAAGAGAATTAATTGAAAAAATGGAGTAAAAAGAAAGTAAAAAAGATGAGCAGCTTGCAAGAGACAGTCACAGAAAAGGAAAGATGACGAGTCCTAATCGGAAAGTTTGCCTTACGATGAAATTGAGAAGGAATGATGAAACAAAATCACTAAAGTTATACATGTGGAGAGAGGATTTGAAATTGATACCATTGAATCCTCTTCCCACTGATATATCGTTTTCACAATCTTTTAAAAAGGATAGAAAAGAAATTGACACTCGACTGTTAATAAAGAAGTGATGGAAAAATTCTCTTTTATTATTATTGCCTCTGTTTTGTAATCGAAAAGTTTGACTAAAGGACGCAATTCAAATTTAAACTTAAGTAGTTTTCCAGGGCGAAAATTTCGCACAAATGGTTACTGGGATACATTTAATTAATTTAAAAGAATGCGGTAGCTTGAATGAAATGCTGTCTTAAAGTGACACATGTTGAGGTCCGTGGTTTTTAGCCTAATAAGAAACTACTAATCTTTAAATAAGAAACTACTAATCGCGAACTCTTTGACAATCGTTTTATTGCACGACTTCTTACAGACAGGTTTCAACTCATACAACCGCCACATGTTCCAAAATATATATCTTCATATTTTAATCCGCAGTATTAGCTCAGCTGCCAACCAAAAGGAGTTTCATTTTTCATTACCAACCTTTAAGCAATGTTCTAACAACATAAACCTTCTTATTCGGCTATCATCTTGTTTCTGTGGTTGTCGTTCCACATGCAAAGATGCTAGTTCATGCCGATTTATTAAAATATCATGGTCGCGTCCTAAATACAATATAATATAACGCCGAGGTCTTTGTTTATGGAGACTTTGATATAACTTGAGAAAACTATTTCGAACATTTTAAGACCGAGAATAAATATCGCCGTCCGATGAGAAAAACTATTTATTTACCACAACTATTGTAACGAAGTAAACAATAACTTCCTTCAAATGGTCAGTCGTTTATATGTTTTCGTGAAGTGTGAAGGGGGAAAAGTCCAAGTCACCGAAAATTGACTTTTAGAAATTAGAAATTTACAACTTTTTAGAAATATTGAGGATATGGGAATAAGTTTCAAAGATTTTCGCAAAGACTGAAATATTTTCATTGATAAGCTGTTGTTAGCCAATGAATTGTCGATGAGAATTTTTCGGTCAAAGAGATTAGTGAACACTTATATATCTTTTTGGGTGTTCAGAAGAAGGGATTACATTGAGGACATTCTCCAAGTTTAGCAAAGCAAGCAAATGTAAGGCCGTGACCACGCTCTGCAATTTCATTTTTACAAATTTTATTTTATTCTTTAAAAAGGTCTTTTTACCATGTGGTACTTTTCATTCTGAACCAATCGTTAATGAAACGAAAGAATACAATGTCCCATCAAGCAATAGCACAGTTTCTATTCAGGATAGCAACATCCTTTCCAAATACGCATTTAGCTTCTTAGTTTGATTTTATTGAACTCCGTTTTCGTTTCAATGTTTATCAAATTATTCTAGATTATATGACTCGTGATTACTGTTAAATTCGATTCAATATCTCTTAACATTCCTTTAATTATTATATTTTAGTTCGAACATAAAATTTCATCGAATTTCTTTTTTTGAGCTCATGAATTGTCTTATTTTCATTTATTATTTTGTTTATTTATGTTCCAAAAACATTATCAAATGCTCCATTCGTTGCCTTGGATACGATGTTATCGAAAGATCGAGTTTGAGATTATGGTGTAAAAGATGGTATTGAGGATTGCGGTGTTCATAAAGGGAAGAAGGGAGAAGATGGTGTCTAAATACGTTTTGGAAGAAGTTAAAACATTTTATTTCATTACATACAGGAATATTTAAGTGCTAAATAAGTACTTTTATTTGAAAGAATTTTTAAAAGGTGTTTCATTTCTTCCAATTATGGAAACCATTCAACATGTATATACTTTTTATTCTGATCCTTGATTTCCTTACTGTTCGTAGTTCGTTCTAGTGGTTTCACTCAATCCACAACCATACGACTTAGGAGTAACTCTTAGGTCCAACATAACCAGGATGAACCAAATGTAATATGAATCTAATGTTCAAAACATCCAAACTGCTGTTTCTGTGCTAATAAATCAGAATTCTTAAACGAGGGAAAGCCCCACTTAATTTTGGAAGTGTAAATAAGCCTCCCGTTGGTTAAGCGAATATTTTGCATGTTTAATAATCCTTAAATACTAAATGGGATCATAAAATCTTGATCGCCACTTCGTTTAATGACGGAAACTGAATATTTCAAAGTCAATGAAATGTTAACGAGGATGCATAATTCTGGATTTCCAACGGTGGTGGATAGAAAAATCATTCATTTGGAAATATCCTTTTATTCCGCTGTTAATTTCGACGGAAAATTGTTCCGGTTGAATTAATTTAGATTTTTAGATTATAAATGCAGTTTTGATTGTCGATTCAAATTCTTTTTCATTCCTTGCATAAAACTAAAGCGACTGCATACAATTTTCGCTGTGAATTGATAAAGCCTTGCTAGGGATGTCATAAATATGGATTGGAATTTTAACCATTTACAATTCATTGGCTTTTCAATGGAGATTTTATTGAATCTTCTGATTCCTGAGATAACTCAAGTCCTTAATTCTTAACGGGGGCTCTCCTTTCACTTTCTCATACTAACCCATTACTCATAATCTAATGAAACCCAGTTAAGAAGTTTTCAGAGGGAAAATCGCGTCTTAAGCGGGATATCGTTGTTGCCTTATATCCTATTTATGAGGAATTTAAGTCTTAATTACTTAATTTTAATCATGAGGTAGTTTTCGCCAGATAGTAAATTAAATAAACGAATATTGAACAGCAGTGATGAGAGTGAATCACAGAGCGCGAATCTCTCCAAAACTACGCTCACCTCTGGCTTATTTGATATGATTGAGATATTGACGAAAGGAAACACCTCCAAGCAAATTCTCAATCTAACACTGCTTTTGAAGCTATCCCTGTCGACAGTGGAAAGGAGATCGCCTCGCGATATATTCATTATATTCTCCATATATATTAGTCCTTCCAAAGAAGAAGTTCACGAGTAAACAATCTAGAAATAGGCGTGAGTGACAGGTCTAATGAGGATTGGCTAAAGTGGGCTTTTGGAAACACGCCTGAAACCGCGTCTTATTTTTAACGTGTGAACGGAGAAAATATAATACTAAGCGGAATAGCGCCAGTCTTAAGCAGCAACTCGTAAATTGGTTTTATTTACATTATGAAATGACGATATATTTTAATTTTGACGATCTATCGCCGGTCATTCAAACACCTCCCAAGTAATATTTTCTATAGAAAAATATTCCCATTATTTATAACACCTTTTGTATCTACGATATTATTTACTGTGCAGGTGGACTTCAATATTATCAAGATCACACCGCTTGAATTTATTGCAGTAATTTTATTTTACTTTAATTTTTTTACTTTACTTAAATTTATGACAGTTTTATATTAATTACAAAAGTAGATAGTCTGTGTGCATATACGTTTTCCTAAACTCGTAAACCAGAAGTTACACGATTTTCTAACATTCAAAATTGTAATTAATTGATGACATATTTCAAGAGCAGGTTTTAAGGTACTCCTTATTTACCGAATGGTCCTTGGTTCGACCAAAGAAGCGTTCTAATATATGCATGTAAATTCCTTTTTATCGATTAATTTCATTTTCAAATGTTAAGTCGGGAATTATGGTGGTACAAAATCAAAACCATAAGAGAAAGAATTGAACTAACATTCTTTTTCTGGTCGTGGATATTGTTATCGATTCGAAATGCGAGAATTTAGATGAGATAAACGAAATTTTTATTAAATTTGTAAACGACACATCTTCCTGAAGACGAAGTCAGTTGTCGAATCAGAGTTTCTATATTTTCTAATTAAAATACACGCGGTGTTTAGACCCATATAAAAGCAATATTTATTTAGGATGAAAATCGCTGGATAGAATCTACAGCCAATTAGGTCAGTACGATCTTGTATATTAAGAATGGGATATCACATATTGTTTGTTGCTTTATCATGATCAGTGAGGTAAGAGAATAAAATATTTGCTAAACCAGATGCAGAAAGTGAAAATCTCGGAGGAATTCGGTAAATGTTCAAAAAATAAGGTTAACAAAGTAGTTTTAATTTTGCGTTCAATGCTAGTTTTACAGTGGCCATAGGAAATCTTTGTTAGGACTTCATTTGGTGAACTTCCTTGCTTTTGTTTTCTACTTCCAACTCAAATCCTTCGTTTACATTTATGCATTCAAAAGTGAACATTTGTCACCTTCGAATAAATCACCGTTGAATAAATGGATATTCTCATCCCTTAAATTAACTATTTAATGTTCTCTGGAAAGTACAATATGTTACAATTAGCATTGCATTTATCAACTTTTACTTGTGCGGCGAGGGGGAAGTTCGGTAAGTTTTAATAATGCAAGTTTACTGAGTATGGTGTTTTAGTGCCCATGGAAGGTTTTTCCTGTTGTCTTTTGGTAAACTCCTGGCAAAGTTAAAGTTCATTAAGCAATTTAGACATTGCCACCGGACGAGATGCCCAAATCGCAATGATAAACAATTAGGTGAAATCCGACTTGCTAAGATTCGTTTTCTCTGCTTCTGACGCCTCTACCTCCAGACTTCTCAAGACCTCCTCATCTGTGTTAATCGAATCACGTTCCCAATTAATATTCGAGACTATCTTTTCATCCGTATTAAGAGTTTCTTCGTCTAACTACTTAAATAACTTCTACGGAGACCGTCAAGTGGAAAATTACTAATTGAAATCGTTACCATGGCTGCAAACAATCTTCCATACGCTGAAGGAGCCGAGGAAAACATTTTTAATCGAATTATAAACGGCTTCTAATGATACTTTAATTTTTATTTATTTTATAATGTAATCATAAACTTATAAATCCTTTGGCTATTATGTCCACAGAAGTTGATTATGTACATACATTTAACCCAGAAAAATTGGTACAATGCTTCATGATTGGCATCATAATTTTAAATGTGTACATTTTCCGCATCTCAAAATGACATTAGGTAGGTGTCTTGTGTCCATGATTTCCTTATTTTAATTTATTCGTCAACATTATGGTTGCTATGGTAACTGATTCACAAGAGACTTGGATGCTTTAGTGCAACTTGGCGTTCAGGTGGGAAATATTTTAAGTTAATAAAGGTCTGATGATGAAGCTGTAACGGAAACTGGGAGTTGAATCAAATATATAAATCCTCATGTTATTATTTACATATTTCTGAGTCATTATTAACAATATGCCTCCTAATGACTGTAAGGCAGATTGAAAATCAAAAGCTGTGTTGAATCATTGCACTTTTTATTCAAATTACAGAGAAGGTCAATCGAGAGATACAGGAATAGTTAGATATTTACCATTTAATTTGGACCTACGAATATCGCTTTTCCATTCTGAATCAATATGAATATATTCAAGCGACACCCCTTCTATCCCTACCAACTGAAAGGGTTTAATATCCCTAAACGAAGACCTCAATCAGAAGGGCTTCCACGAGCAGGGAAACATCTGCTACTCTATGGAACCTCATGGCACCAGTCCAAAAGACTCACACTTGGAGTTTGGTATCCCTTCTTCCAATCCAAAGGCCAAAAACTGCTGCGAAGGCATCTCTTCTTGGATATCTCAGGAGTCCGTTTAAATGTCGTCGATTGTGTCTTACTATATACTGAAAATTGTAGAAAAATAGGTAAATTCATTGAACTTAAGATTACCAGCAAATTGTTACCCATAAAGGAGAAAATAACTTACAGTATACATGGGTGGTCTGAAAAGTTTCCGACATTTCGCCATTTATCGACATGTTTTCTGAAAATTTTCTGAAGATTTCTGAAAAATCTGAGGTCGGAAACTTTTCACATTTTTCACAACTTTTCACCACCCTCGTATATAAGGTAGGTACATACATTAGTCTCTTACTTAACCTACTCCTGCCCACAAGCCTATATCGGTTAATACATCTACTCAATAATTCTCCTATCATCCAACACCTTTTTTCCTCGTTTTGTCAATTCTGAATTTCCCTTTCAAAGGACCTCTAAATATCCATCAATTTTAAGAGAGAATGTAACGAGACCATCTTTTTTCCTTCACGTTTCTGCTTCACCTTTTGTGCATCTTAAATTAAATCTAAAACCATAATTTGCACATTTTTATACTTTACCAATAAATAAATCTTTTCCCAGCTTGATCAAAAGGCGACCATTAATCTCATAATTAAAAATCATATAAGAATCAGGTTTGAAAAAAGGAAATTTTTCATTCTTCGATGTAAATAACTCTTTATTACATCTTGGAATTGAATGCTACAAATTTCCTTTGAGTCTTTTTCAAGTACCTCCTTATTTGTGAACAACTGGTTGAGATTTGGTTCAAAAAATAGTGACCGAATGTATATCCTACATTATGGAATATTTACCTGTACATTCATGCATTATGAACTAACAAACGCATTCGTTAATTATCAGGGCCGTCAAAATAAAAGACCAAAAAATTAAAGGGACCGGTACACATATTGGAATCTGCCTTGAGGATGCCACTTCCTCTTTAGCCGGAAGTTGCTCTTCTCTCTCCATCCCAAAATCGATCAAAACTTGCTTCGTTATCCCTCTTTCTTCTCTTTCTTCTCACGTTTCTCCTTTTTCCCCTTCACTGCGCTTCTTAATGACCTCCTTCCTTCATCTTCTCTTATGTAATCTTCCTCACTTCTTCCATTTTTTCTTCTTCCGGAAACATGCCTCCTTTTCTCGATGTTTCTGTTTTAAGCATTACGCGTCCATATCAAAGTTTTGCATCCATTGAGTTTCGCAGTGACCCTATTGAGGTCTTATAATCCTCCATCCGGTATTGGAACACAATGAGGGATGAATTAAAGGCGCGCGTTAAAAATATCACAAGTAAAAATGCCACTGTAAAAGTTGCCACACTTTTTGATAGGTAAAAATGCCTCTGTAAAAATGCCACACTGAAATTCATTGGGCGGTAAAAATGCCACAGTAGAATTTTCACGGGGATATAACCATTTTGATAATGTTTAAGACTATTTTGACATTGGCTCAGATTGTCGTAGTTACTCCTGTATGGAATGCAATAACTTTGTTATATGTCAATCATTTCAATCGTCTTTACGCAGCAATACAATATTCACCCTTAGGTCAATGTTTAAAACAGTTTTGATAACGTAATGACTATCACTCACGCCGTTATTTATTACTATTGTTACTATTGGCTGGAATGAAATAAGTTTTTCTGCATTTTAATCCTTTTTACCTCCAAAATCAATTGTGCACTACTCGCATCAGAGGGTAAAAGGGAGATGACGATACCTATGAACCTTTTTGGAGTTGATTAGTACAAGATTACTCGCCGCAGCGAATGAAAATAGTTTAAGTGGCGGAATGGGGAACTCAGATGCACATTTAAATGGCTGTGTGATGGGTATCCAACTTCTCGTGTTGACGTTTCATTTGTCTTGAACGGCATGCTTTTGCGAAGATCCAGCTTCATATTTTGGACCTAATTTGATCTGAACGATATTACATAGTCTCTTCTGTTGAGTCTAGTTTAACCTCATTGTAAAACTGTAATCTTTTGTAGTTAAAAACATAATGAATTACTTCCGACTTTAATTCGTGGAACCTCCTGACGATATTTACCGTGCATAATCTTTTCTAGTTTATCACAAGATGAAATGTCTCCAATCGCTTCAAAACAATACTAAATTCGTAAACGTCAGAATTCGTAACGCTTAATAAATTTAAATTTCTTTTTGGATATCTGAGAAAAATGTTGCAGATTAGGAGCAGTTGACCAAAATACTAGATGTCATCTGATGATGTTGTCGATTGCCCAATGTATCTTAAAAGAGGAAGTGTGACTTGAGTCCAAAGTCCATGTCTTTCCATGAGTCCAAAACAAAGAGCAAAGCGCAACAACAGCCCTAATACCGTTGATTTATTTATCCGCCTCAATTCAAAGCGTCCTTTCTTTCGAAATATATTAAACACAAATTATATTTCATTTTCATTACGGTAAGCTAGTGAAAGGCATCAATTTCCTTAAATAGAAATTATTTTCGGACAAAATAAGTCCATTTTTAAACTGCGTTTAATATTTTTCCCTTCCTAAGAGGATACATGAGTTTTCTCGAGGAAGAGGCAGCTTTGAACTCTTCTTGGAATGGTTTTAATTCTGATTGTTAACTTACAAAGCATACAAACGCAAGAAATTCCCGCCCGTCAATATTCTGTCTTTTAATTTTTCGCACCGGACTTAATAATGGTAAACTTTCTTTGTGGAAATTCAGGTTTCATGGTAATCTGTAAATATATTGTATCAGAATGCTTCACATATCCTACCCGCGTGTGATTGCCGGGTATCAATTGGATAACTGTAGAGAAAATAGCAGTACTTTGTCACGGGATTAACGCTAAAACCAGAGACCCTGATCTTGGATATTCTGTGAAATAATTCCATTTCCCAAAATCTTGCATTGCAACCGTGTAATAAAACAATTTTCTTTTTGTTCTTCTTCTATTAAGAATCATTTTTGAAACGGCCAAACAGTTTCCTTCTCTCTTCGTAATCTTTATAAAATCGCATAAGATGACAAACAATAACTGCAGCGTTTACGAAATGCTCATTCATCGAAGCATAAAAATGAAAATAATTATGTAAATGTTTACAGTAATGCAGTTTCCACTGATAACTCACAAGATATGCGATTCTATATCCATGTGTTGAGCGAAAGCCCCTGAATTATAGGCAATTCTGTTTACTGCATGCCTTTGGACTCCCCCTTAGTCAAATCCTGCTGTGATAAATACCAAAAGGACGGAGAAATATATCTTGTGAGTGTAACGTAGGATACACGCTACACCAATTTTGAATTTTATGTAAACACATAGTTAACAAAAAATAGACCTGAGGCTTCGTAAAAGAATTGTTATAAAAATGATTATGTCGACAAAAGGGATTATTCCTCTGCCAACTTTTTTAATTGAGTAGACATTGTACATTTGTAGATAGTGACTTTTTCGTAACAGCCGTTACTTTACGGAATTCATTTTCTGGACAAATGAATCTCTTTGTATCAAATCTAACGCTTTAAATCATAAGGAAGGTCTTCTGCTTTCCTCACCTGATGATGACTATTAATAATTGAAACTGGTCGTGTGTGGTGGTGTATTAAAGTGGTGGAATTCGATACTTGACTTGTTTCATTTGCCCAATGACATTTTCAGTGTGGCATTTTTACTGTGACATTTGTATCTTGCCATGTTTACCATACCATATTTTTACAGTGGCATTTTTACCTGGATTCGAATTAAAAGTATTTCCTTAGTACAGATGTGATTGATAGAAAGTTTATTTATTCATTTAATAAAAACCCATAAACAGCACGAAACCTTCATTGTGGATAACAAAGTGTAACAAATTTGAACATTTAATAGCGAGGTATTAATAAAAGTATAAATTCAAAATATAAATAAAGAGTTCAAATATCACAATAAAGAACAAACACAAATACTATTAAATATGCGATTTCAACTATCAAATTTGTAAAAGGAGAGATTATGATAATAAAATATTTTAATAAAGAACTAAGTTTAAGTTGAACCTTAATATGATTGGAAAAGATATGTTATACTATTATAGAGATGAGGTAAGCTGTAAATGAAGGATCTTTTAGTGATGGGAAGTCAATGAAAGAAAGTGCGTTAGGACGGGAAGGCACTCGGAGGAGAAAGTAGGAGATTAAAGTCTTACATTTGGAGACAAACAAACTCCAGCATTTAAAGCAGCGTTTGGTTTTGAAGATAACGTACTTTGCAGTTGCAGGATTGGAAGATCCGCCAATGGAAGGAAATCATTTGGCGGATCAGCGATCACGTGACGCCAGTCATCTTTCAGTGGCAACTGATTACGTCTCTTTCCATCCGTAACATCTTTCAATCCTGCTTAAAGTGCGATAGCCGCGTTTGGAATCCGGCGAACCGATGTAGATTCCCACACGAATGGAAAGGGAATTTCGGAGGAAATATTTTGGAATACTTTGGGGACTTCTTAAAGGAGATGTACAGAAATGGAGGGCTTACTTAGACAAGGACTTTCCAGTCTTTTCCATCGTGATTCAATCCACTACAGTGCGACGAAGTTTTCTCACAGCCCCATAAAATTGAGCTGCATGAAAATTCCTCTCTTTAATTAGAAACTGAAGTGCTTGTTGATTGTCATAGATAAGGAAATATAAAAAACCTACATACGTACCCTGCAAGCCGCCTTTCGGCGTGTGGCAGGGGGTGCAAGCACCATGGTGCTACTTTCATTGTAGATTATTTTAGCGTATCGTTCTCGGAAAAAATGAATTCTCGAATCGACTGGTTCTCGCATACATTTCTCTCAAGTTTCTCAGAACACGTAAACGTCCTATATGGTAAGGAATTATCGGTTACGTTTTCTATGAACGTACTCTGACTTAATTAAGGAAATTAAATCTTTGACTTTGATTTGATCTTTTTTCTTCTGAAGATTCCTATCCTGTCTCCTGAAGCATCTGAGCAACGCCAACCGATATGTCTCAGTAATTCTTTACAAAACGTATTACTTTCAAACGTACCTTTTCTAATACAACACACTTCACTGCACTCTAGGTTAACGCAAAGCATCATCGCTTGCGGTTCTTACCGCTCTTCACGAATCAAAGTTTACTACATATATTATGGATCCCATTTTAAGTTATTCGTGATATAATATTTTTAATGTTTCCAGAGTAGTTTACTTAAGAGTAGAATTATCCAATGCACAACTCACTAATTTAGCTATCGAGAAATGGCCTACCTGCAGAATTCTTTCAGTCTTTCCCATAAAAAGTTAAATCCATTATGAATGGGAGAAATAAACATTATGGAAGTATCTATCGGTACGATATCATAATAGAATGGAAGAAGGAAGGACGGTAATAACGTCAGGCTTTCCTCCAGGAAATATGTTTGGAGTCCACAAAAACCAATTTTGTACAAGACTCTACCAAGTTAGTTTTTCTTTGTGTATGATCATGAAGGAGTTGCACCATAACTCGCCTAAATCTGTCATTTTTGTCAGACGATTGTATAATTTAAATGAGACGGCTAATTTAAATGACTGCCGCCTTTTGCACTTCTATGAAATTGCTTTCTGGGCTGACTGCAATAAAATGGCTGTAAATGTCGGATGAAATAAACTATTTCGATTTAGCGAATTGGGCTTATGTTTTCAATAATCAGATGCTATTGGAAGGGACGACTTTATGAGTAACCTTTACGAAAGATCTTCAATGGAGGCCGCACAATAAATAGGGCATATATAGACACTTCATCATGAAAATATTAAGAGAAAATAAAGAAATAGCGCAAAAATCAATAGTCAGACCCATACTAGAAATCGGCTCAACAACATGGGATCCCCCATCAGCTGTTAGGGCAAGTCGAAATGGTGCAGAGAACTGCGATAAGAATCTCAAAAGGACTGCACTAAAATGTTAGGAGTGACTGAGGAGGAATTTGTATGGGAAGTTTGTATAATCCGTATTGAGGAAATCCGGGATGTATTTCCAGTAGAATGGAAAAGCCATCGTAGTACAGTAGAAAGGATCATAGGCATAAAAGTCCCTTCTCCAGAGTACTGATGTAGGTGAATTCTCTTTCTGTAATAGAACAGTAGAACGCCTTGCTTGCTAGTATTTTTATTCCCTTCCTCGTGTGCATTCCTTTAAGGCAGTGGAGTGCTTTAGGTAATGAAATCTGGTTTTCGAATGATTAATGAACATTTAATTTAATGGACAACTGTTATTGGAAGGGAGATTATAACCATGTGTATGAGCTATGTTGGTTGAGTGTTATAATAGGGTATGAATTCATCTTTATGTACGTTTTATAAATACTGCTTAAGGGAGGTTTCCCTCCCTTCTAGGACCAGGCATATTGATATTCCGTCATTGCTAGTTATTGTCATGTTCGTAACTGTAGGTAATTTGGACTATGGTTAAAATGTAAATCATATACAGATTGTATCCGCTCCCACCTACCTGCAGTGTTTTTTATAAAAATAATAATTATTATAAACTGTTCTACCTTTCGGTAGGTTCATGTTCCCCCACATTCCCTATTCAGTTCCCACTTCTTCAATTCCCTTTAACTTATCCCACCCCTTAATACATCTAACAACTTCTGTCTTTCTCTTCCCATGTGTCTTTTCCCTAGCATTCTTCCCTCGATCACTTTCTTCAATAATCCCTCTCCTCTCAATATTTGACCCAACCATTTCCTTTGTCATTTTTTAATTACTTCAATCATTGCTATTTTCTCCCCAACCATCTCTAGAACCTCCTTGTTCATTTTTCTATCGACCCAACTTACTTTCTCCATTCTACGCCATACCCACATCTCAAAAGCCTCCAATCTTTTGACATCCTCTTTTCTTAACGTCCACGTTTCACACCCGTACAACATTACACTCCACACCAAGGATTTTATCAATCTCTTCCTAATTCCTTTATCAAGTCCCTTTGTCATCAGTTCCCTTCTTTTCATGAAAGCTTCTTTAGCTAATGCTATCCTTTTTCTAATTTCTGTCGAACATCTTCCATCCTTAGAAAGAAGACTGCCCAAGTATGAAAACTGTTCTATTTGTTCTAGTTTTTCCCCATCCACCCTTATCGTTAATTTAGCATTCTTTCCCTTTGAAAACCTCATAATCTTAGTCTTTCTTAGATTGATTCTCATCCCAAACTCCTTTGCTTTATCATTTAGTGCATTAACTAGGCTTTGCAAACCCTTTTCCGAATCGCACACAATAGCTTTATCGTCTGCATATCTTACTGACTTCACTACTTCCCCACCAACCTTTATTCCCTTATCTATTTCATCTTTAATCATTTCTTCTGCATATATGTTAAAAAGAGATAAAGGACCACCTTGTCTTACTCCCCTCTCTAACTTTGCCCATTCCGATTCCCCATTAGCAACTCTTACTCGTGCGGTCTGATTTAAATACAAATTTTGCACTAAACGCCTATCTTTCCAATCCAACCCAATTTTCTTTAGTATCACCATTAGTTTTGCCCATTGAACTCTATCAAAGGCCTTTTCAAAATCAACAAAACAAACACAAACATCCCTTTTAAATTCTAAGCTTCTTTCTACGAGAACCCTCATTATCCCAATTGCATCCCTCTCTGAAAACCAAACTGATCATTCCCTATGAATTCCTTAGTTTTTCCCTCGATTCCTCTATTCAAGACCCTAAGAATAACTTTTGCCGCATAAGATATTAAGCTAATTGTTCGGTAGTCCCAGCATTCTAAGGCATTATTCTTTTTTTGTAACGGAATCAGGACAGACTTGGTAAAATCCTCTGGCCAATTTCCTTCGTCGTAAATTTTCCTACATAAATCGTAAAATTCTTTTTTACCCTTTCCCCCAAGATTCTTAAGAATTCTACAGGAATCTCGTCCACACCCGTTGCTTTCTTCCCCTTCATGTCCCGCAGTGCCCTATCAAGTTCACTATCTAGTATATTCGGCCCAAGATCATCTTCCTCTACTTCTTGTATGCCCTCAATCTTTATGTGGGTAGGCTTCACGTCTTTCGAATACAATTCTTCCACATACTCTTTCCATCGTCCCCTTATGCTTGCTGGCTCTCTTAAGGAGTTTCCCTTGTTATCCCTAATAGTGGCAATTTTATTGCTAACTCTATTCCTTGTTAATTGTTTTACTTTTCTGTATAATAGGTCGACCCTCCCACTTTCAGCCATCTTCTCTATTTCGTTACACTGGCCCTTCCACCACGATTCTCTTGCTTTATTTGTTACCCTCCTCAGTTCGTTGTTTAGGGCCCTGTACATTCTACGCCCGTGTTCTGTTTAACACTTTTCCAGAATAATAATAATGAACATAATAATAGCTTTAACCCACTACACCCATTCCAAATTTTGTTGACTACGTCTTGACATAGGAAACTTGAATTCGAAGTAAAAATAGGCTTGCGGTGATTTTCCCATTTTTCTTATCTGGATTCTCTGAAGGGCACCAGGAAATTCAATGTCTCTTTCGTCGAGCAATGCTATCCAAACTGACTGTTGATGAGCTCTTTGAATACAACCAAAAAAGCCGCTTTTCATGGAAAACAGCGTCTGAAGCGAAGTTGCGTTTTAACTTGGATATTAAAATTCATTGTTTCCTTTACATTAGAATATTAAATAGATAGTATTTTTGGCTCCTTAATTCTTATAGAAGTGCTTTAAACCTCAAAAACGAACAGGAATCGTGTTTATTTTCGCAGCTGTAGAAGACTGTTGTTATGCAATGTTAGTCGTCACATTTCTTATGAATGGTATTCGTATGAAGAGTGTGTCTTTTTGTTGCTTAATATTGGTCATTTGTCACGCTTAGGCAATTAGAGAAGAATAATTGAGCCTTCATTGACTGAGTGTTTCTGGGAAATATCCACGAGTAGTATAATGGCTTTATTGTGAAATGAGAAAACCGCCTATTCAGTTAGATAGCTTCTTAAGCCGGTGCGTTTTAGATGGATTATACCTATTCTACTTGAACAATAGATTTAATTCCGTAATTATGGACAAAATTCCTTTTGGTTAGAAGTGTAGTTATATAAAAAGTGTCATACAATGTCATTTATAAAATTGAGAAACGAAAAAAGAGGAAAATATAACCCCTTTTTATTTCATTCGATTCGAATTTGGCAAATGGTTGGTAAGCCTTTTTGAAACATAAGAATAATTCAATTTTAAATTTCGCACACACCAATTAAGGAATATTAATCCGGAAATATATTTTTACTTAAAGATACCTTTGCTCCGAAGAACCTCTCAAATAGCATTCTTTATAAAATTCTGCTCATTTTTACGGGTAATCTTAAACTAAAATGATAGTGAAATGTTTAAAATACATTCACTGAGAATCGATATAATGTTTAAACCAACAAAAAATGAAAGTTATCTAACTGACATTCATGTATAAATACTCCATAGGAGATGAAAATAAAACATTGAATAATATAGATGAAGCAAACATTTCAAGGACATCCTCTTATTTATAAACATCTATTTCCTTGCACACTGAATCAATGCATCACTGACCATTTGTTGGAGAATGTTTTCTGTTTCATGCTAAAAATAGTCAGACCAACGAAAATGTACCATTTTCTAAAAACTTCGAGTTAAAATATAATATTTGTGTTTCGTTATTGGATGTCTAGATATCGGCGTTGTAATATTTGGAATTTGTTATTTACCTGGTTAAGTTTGTTGTGACGAGTTTTACTCATCGGTTAGCGATATTACACGCGGTCTAAAAATGATCGAAGCTGTTTTCGAAAGTTATATTTTACCTCCAGAATCTAGACGCCGTACGCAACCATAACTAAATTCGATAAGCTGGCCACCTTGCGTATTTTGAGAACGACAATGCTATAAACATGAGAGTTGCCGTACATTTTGTGTCACGCTTTAAGACAGTTTACAATATAATTTCATTCAAACTACCGCTTTCTTTTAATTGGATTGAATGCACCTTAGTGACTATTTCTGGGAAATTTTCGCACGAGAAAACTACTCTAAAATTCCATAACTATATTTTAAGTAAATTTTCTTTAAAATGATAGAATGCACATTCGAAGAGACTAATTTACAAAATAGCAACTTCAATCAAAGTCCTAAAAAGAAGAAAAGAAGTTGCTTGACTGAGATTCCTGAATTAATTGAAACTAGTGACTCATGAGTGAGAGTTAACTACTGAGAATAAAATTGTTCTGCGGCGATTTCCCCTTCTCTTCGGAGTGCAATCAGTTGATGAGAGTCCATTCGGCCGTGACCGACAGTTCTGTTATGCAACTGGTCTTTTGTGACTTTCTTCGTTATTTATTTATTTATTGTAAAAACGCTGCAATTTGGTCTTTGGACGGTGGAGGGGAAGAAAGGAATTACAATGACATGGCATTCGCCCTTAGGCGGGCCTTTATACGCCCTTATAATCGCGTTCATATTCGTGGCGAATAGTAAAGATTCAGTATTTTTCATGATTTTTATGTTCTTCGGGGTGATCGCCGTTAGATTGGTTTGTTTATAAAATTGTGCTCATTAAAATAAATTCCTTATTATACTTTAATCATGATAAGAACTAATTCGCTTTGGCTTTTTGTTGTTGTTCATTATTTTGTTTTCTCTTATATTTATATTTCTGTTTTTTTTTAAGTTTCCTATCTCACATAGGTACACTTTCGGTACATGACAACGTATTATAATTGGGGAATATCTTCTTCTTTCTTGGTTTAGGCTTTAATTCTCTTCCGAATTCACTTTTATCATATTTTTCTTGGTCTTCCGACACTTCTTTTGCCCACTGCCTCATACTCGAGTGCCAACTTTGGAAATCCTTCCTTAGGCATTCGTAGCAAATGCTCTATTCTAATACTCTACTAATTTAATTGATATTGGCTGAACACATAGTTTTTCTCTTATAGGTGTATTCTTTAATTTGTCTATCCTTGTACAGCAACTCGAAGGAATTTCATTTCTGATGGCTCTATTCGTTTGATGTCTTTTGTTGCTCAACATTCGGAGCCATACAACATTGATTGAGGTTCATTTACCTGGGTTTCTTTCCTGGTTTTGCCTTCTCATGGTCTTCTTGTCGTCCTACAAATCCTCCGGAAAATATTTATTTATTTTCCGATTTTCCTCGTCGTACGTTATATGATATTATATGATATCCCAAATACTTGAAATGGGACACCAAAATATGATCTTTTATGACAACTTTTGATCTTATCGAATTGCTTCCTAAAAAGGCCTTTCGGTGTTTTTCTCTCGAAATTTTCAGGTTATATCTGTTGATCAGTTGTTGTAATTTATAAACCGCCATTTGCAATTTATCCTCCCACTTTGCAAAACACCTCTTTGAAAATGGTCATTCAAGTGATTTTTCCCCAGAAATCCTTCACTTTTAAAGTAAAAGCCCTCGACTGAATGCCCTGGAACAGCTTTAAATTAAACGTCACCTCTCCTACCCCAATTGTTTCCTTACTAACGAGTATCTTTTTCTTTCTCCCTCCCCCATCTTGGATTCCCTTAGTCACCAGTAAACTTTCCCCTCCCCCCTAATTGGTTCTTATTGTTGTATGTCTATGTCTAACTCTTCTACATTGTATTTCTGTCGGTCATCACCAAATTACAACGTAAGTCACGCCAGTTTGAGGATTCAGTCTTGTGACGATGGCAATATACCGAAACCGTTAGTTCCTGAATAAAAGATTTTTGTGGAAAAGTAAAAATCTGTGTTCAGCAATAAAAAATCCTCTTTTCTCCCGAATGGACATTCCAGAATTGACAAGCATTCCTCTGTTGACACGATCGAACGCTTTTTCATGATCTATGAATATCGTATACGTCTCGAGGTTAAATTTTCTTCATTTTTGTATGATTTGTTTTAATGGGAAAACGTCGTTGATGCAATATGTTCTTTTCCTGAAGCCAGCTTGTTCTTTTAGTATAATGTTATCGGAAGTAGTTTGTAGCCTACTGTTTAACTATATATTTTGTATGCTGTATTATGTAGACTTATACCCCCATACTCTTCCTCGTTACTTCTTCCTCCTTTTTTAAGTTATGAAACAACCCTCCATTCATCTGGAATTTCATGTTTAACCAGCACACGTTGTATAAATATAATATTCTACTTTTTCTACCTAAATATTTTATCAGCTCTGAATCGATTCCATCCATTTCGGAGGATTTTCTATTCTTTGTATTATTCAGAGCAAAATCCAGTTATTTCGGGTCAATAGGACTAGTATATATAGAATAATATTTTGTTTCCTTCGGAGTTTGTCTTATCAAGTGTTTCTTTTGATGTTGAATCATAGCATAATCTCTAATAATATTTTATCCATACTTCCTTCAGTATGAAATTTCATTTGCAGCAATATTTTTATAACCACTGAGGCGAAAGACATTGGTGTCATCGATGGATTCATAAAATAACTAAGACTACTGTTTTGTCATCTTTTTCAAGTTTATAAACAATATATACACTCATAAACACTATGAAAATGGAAGCAAATTTAAAAGCTTGGGTCAATAATTTAAATAAAATCCCGAACTAAAATTTCGTCCAAATAAACTGAAAGTAATTGACATATACACGAAAGTGTTTTTATGTAAGTTTTAGTGTTCGAGTATTCGTTTGTAGTGTTTGTTGAAATGTATTTGGGTGAGGTAATAAATAGAGCATCAGAGTCAGTTTCGATAAACCTCGTTTTATCGATAGATATCTATGTCTCCAGTAACGAAACTCTATGGGTAGATTCAAATTTTAACTCGATGTTTTGACGAAAAGTTAATTTTTTCATTGGCCGATCTAATCTAAGCAGGAAATGGAAAACTTTCTCTTTAAAATGGTGTCATATTTTCCGTTTGAGTGCGAAGGAAGAAAAGGGCCAGAAAACGGATGTTTAGAAATAATTTAGAAGAGAATCCGATTCCACTAAAATCCTTTACGAAATTCTGCAGTCAGTGATAAAGATTTCGTCATTAAAGTTTTTTTTTCTTGTTTTTAATATAGTAATTCTGTTTTCCTTTGTCTTCGTACTTGTTCAGTTGCATATTCTCTTTGTACATTCTGCACTCAGTGTGTTCGCGGATCATCCTTTTTATTATGGGTGTTTTCATTGGAGTTTTTGCCTTCTTTAAACTTAAATTGAGGAAACTCCCAGTCTTTTGTGTTACTCTTCTTTTCTTCTGGCTGTAAATCTTAGATTTAACTCAAGTAACAACGGAAAGAAGCATACTTGTTTCTTACTTCGCCTTATTCAATATTAATTCATTTTGTGCTTTCATAAGACTAAACTAATTGAATACTCTGCGACTGTTACGTGGAATATGATATGAAATACTGATTTTCTCGATTACGAATGTTAAGATTAAGAAATATACTTCATTAGTAGTACTATAAATAGCTTACAGGAATAGTGTAAAATTAGATGCGCCAACTGAATCTGTACCCTGATCAACTTATCCATTTTAAATACATACATTAGCTTAAAGAAATTAATTTAACTCAATCATCCTAATCTTTCTTCGGTCATCCTGACTCCCGTCGATTCGTCTTCTCGCCGCTAGGGGGAAAAGTGTCGCTACTGTTTTCATCCACGATAGAAACCCACCGTTTGCATCGATATCCACGCATCTAAACTCTATGGGAAAATCCAATCTTGGTTTTTCCTGCCACTTGGACCTAAACAAAATCCCTGATATATTAGAGAGCGTGAGAATATAAATGCAACAGAATGTTTACAAAATGTTCTTCATCAATACAGTCACGAATAGCACGCGTCATTGCTAAAACGATATGTGTATCTTATCCTATAACAAATACCTCAATTAACATAATGTATTTATCTCATATTTAATTGACACAAAAATACAAAAATCACTGCCTGCTTTATGTAAACTCTGTCGTTGTAAATTCCACTTCCATTCACACCGCCTATGATTTGTCTATAAATTGTCTGTATTATCTATTCTGGGAGCGAAATATAAACGCTAGAAATCATTTGATATCAGGTTTAGGTATATAGAAAATTTGCAATAGAGGAAAATTTATCCAAAATTAATTTGAATACTCGGAAAACAACTTAACGATCTAATTATTTTGATCAGGTAGTTGTACAACTCATCAATAAAATGTCAATTATTTTCTACGAATACTCCAAAATCTAATCATGATACCCCAAATCAAATTTATTAAAGTGGTCGTTCATAAATTAAAACGACCGGGAAGTAATACGATGCAACGTTGTTCAAACATACCACACGATACTAACGTGACACAAACTTTCGGCAATGTTCATGTTTCTGTCGTTCTGCTCCATAAAGATGGCGGTGGTTTAGGTTTCATCGAGGTCCATTGAGTCTATGCATTACTTCCTAAACCTTAAATAAATATCACTGTTCTATTATAATTACTATTTACAAACGTATCTAAGTAAACAAAAAATTTCTGTATTTAGCAACTCCGGTATCTTTACGTCCAGAACAAAACACGATGATTAAAATATTAACTTGAATTTTTGACCAAATGGTACATTTTTCATTAGTCTGCCTTTTTTACTCACTTTCTTTATGATCACTGTTACGTAGAGCGGCGGCAGACTACAAATTAGTGTATCAGAGATAATCAAAACCCATGGCTTGGTTAAAAAGAACTCTTATAAGCTATCCGATAAATTTTTAATAAGTTATTTACGTGATGAAATACTGTGATTCCTGTAAAGGCCAGGTGTGAAAAATATTTCGCGAGATTACAGCGACAACTAATAGCTATTGCTGGTTTCTCTTTCATTAGAAACACAAATCGGGCCACACGTCATAACTTGATATGAATATAAATTACATAGAAATGGTGGGGATCAGTGATGTGAAACTGTTATATCTGTTAGGAAAACGATAATTTAAAAGAGAAATCAGGAGAGAAGAGCCAGAAAGGGAATTTAGTAACAAATATAAGGAGGATGAATGAACATACGAAGAAACAGACATAAGGAAGTTCAATGAAAGAGGAAACCCTGGTGGAAAGAAGAAACTCTTAATTTCACAAATTTGAGTAAGAAATATTTATCGAAGAGCAGCAATATAGAGGAGAAAATGAAAGAGCTTCAATGTTTTGTGCATTCCCATGAAGCAAGTACGTTTATGTATAAATGTTTCATTAAAATTATGGTTCCATTAGTTATTTACGTAACCAAGAAAAGTGCCTCATCTCTATTTAAATAATTTATTTACCATCTCAAAATCATTCTTGAATTCTATTTTATCCAAAAAGTGTAGCATTATAATTTCGTTAAAATATTTAATAGTTAAATATATCATAGTTATTTTATAAGATTTCTCTCAAAGTTGTAGCTATGTAGATTTTTATTATTCTTCGGTTAAGAAAATTCTCTTTGAGCGAGAACATTCTGGATGTGGAATTATTAATCCAAAATGTACTGATTGTAAATGTTTCTAAAAGGCCTGTTGTATGATTAAAAGCACTGTCCGGTGCAAAATGACCGGATGACAAGGGTTGTTTGATGGGACGTGTGAGAAATGACTGGAAACCAATTTGAAGGAACGGTGCATCATAAAAAACTATGGCAACGCATTGTTAGAGATTGTTTGGGTCAAATATCTTAGAGGAAATTGAATGTAAATTCGAAATTAAAATTGTCACAATATTTGCTGAAATTCGTTGCCATTTTGGTTCACAATAAAACTCGATAAAGACGCATTTCAGTGGTAAAACCGCGATATAACTGGGGTATCACATTTTTTTCTTATACCTTAGAAAACCAAAGGAAACTGTTTCTCTTTTAAGAGCATTCTTTTATATTGAAAAACGAATTTTCATTAGATATTTTTACTTGCCACAGCTGTAGATATTTATTGTCTGCAAACGAATCTAGCCTTGCCTTCTCGTCACATTTTAAAGAACAATCTGAAATTGAGATCGTTCTCTTTAAATTTAGCCAATTTTACTCTAAAATGAAGCAATTTTAACAAGTTAGACAATCTGAACTATTCAAACTGTATTCGGTCGACTGAGGCGCAGTGCATTTGAGAAGAAATGTGCAAAGTATCTTAGACGTCCTCAGCTCAATGTTAAAGGGGTCGAGAGAAAACAGTGCTTCTTAAGCGGGTGCGTATCAAGTGGGTTTTACTCCCCCCTTCTTGCGAGTATTTTGTGGTACTTCTCTTAATAGGAGCAGATAGGCATTTATATCCACAAGATAGATTTCTTCTGCGCACTTTTCTCTCTTTCTTTTCAATATCTCATACCAAATGGTTGGTCATAAGATGAGACGTGATGAGAACCTCGCCCGAAGAAAATATTATCATTACTAAAAGGGATTCCAGCAAATTTTACTCATTTTTCAGCCCTAACTCTGTTACATATGCTTTTCAATCTCTCAGACGGTCTAAACTTTCGCTACTACTTTAATAAAGAGATCTTTGATGAAGCAGCAATGCACATGTCTGAAATCTGACCATTTCCTTTTCCACATTGGCTTTCTTTAAAAATATTAGGGTTTTTGAATCAGTTCTCAAGAATATGCTATTTCGTAAAAGTATATGCCGGTGGATATTAGAAGACGTTGAAAGGTTTTTTTCATTCAACTGTATATGCTTTCACATGCTGATTAACTTGAAGGTTAAGATATCACCGTTGAATAACATATTAAAATCATTGTTTACGTTTTACATTGTTCAAGTTCGCAAACTTGTTGACACGAAAATAATTATGTAAGGATTAAACGAGCCGACAAGGTTCTTCAAGGGAGAATACATACATACGTTGATTCCTCAGAACATTTCTTAATTCATTCGTATGCTATGTAAAAGGTGTTTATTAAGGCGAGGTTGGCGCTGAAAAGTCTTCTGCCTGACCTATCGTCAAAGATATAGTAACACAAATAATGCACAGATAAATGAGAAGTGAGCTGAAAATCTTAGGAGTGGAAGCATAAAAAACATTTTATTAATCTTAGGGAAAATAATTCTTAGAGAGAAAATAGTACTAAGAAAGGTAATGCGAAAAACATATGCAAACCTCCTGTCAGTAAAAGCTAAAAGATGGAAAGGAAAACATTGTAGAAGATGTGAATCTTAAAAGCACTTCCGTAATATATGTGATATGAAATGAAAGCAATAAATGGACACTGTAATAAGTAAATTGGAAAGAAAGAAATAGAAATCACAAAAAATCAACTTATTAAACATACTACATAAATATCAAAGGATGAAAATCGCTTACAAAATTAAAAGTTGGAAAATCCGATAGAAAAAGTTCTTATGAAATATTACAGAAATTTTAAAATATACTCAATATTTTAGCACAGTCTATATCTCCCTAACTATTCATACCAGAGGAAAAATTCCACGTATATCCCCATTTCAGTAAAGTAAACAAACACCTTTCGTAGCGGAAACTTCTAAATTTTTATCCTGTGAGCTGAGAATTTTTCTCCAAGACCGAAACTCAGATATATTCGACTCAAGAGCGTAAATAAGAGAACTGTGATCTCCAACCTTCCTAGGTTTATTCTCGATGTCCTCAGAGACATAAAGGAACCCATCTCGGCTGCCCCGGTAATGATCGTAAAAGCATTTATGAGTGGTAAACCATTCCGAATCGGCACCATAAAAAGAAGAAGGAAGACTCTTTTATATCCCCCTTGTATTTTATTCCTTCTTCTATGCGAATACCTTTGCGTTCAAATATATTGAATTTATCGCCGAATCTGAGGAGGCTCTCGAAGCGCGTTCGGTGAAAGTGATCCTGGGTTCGATAACCGGTGGGAACTCAAATGTGCCGTCAAAGCACTTTTATTTGTCTACTTATCTACTAGAATTGAAATGGAACTCCTCCGTCCAACTTGATGAAACTAAATTTAACTTATAATAAATATACAATTATTATTGTGTACATGCGATTCCTTTGAACATTCGACAATAAAAATAATCACTTCGCAATAAAATTTTATATACTATAAATGAAAGAGGAACCGAATTAATTTATTTCTTTATCAGTATTCCATTTTAATGTTGATAGTATATAGCTTCCACTCAAAAAATCGATTTTGATAGTATGTTTATTAGGTTTCCAATACAATATCTGCTATTATTTTAGTTGTTACCGTCGCATAGTGGGCTAGAAACGAAAAAAGCTGGCCGCGGATTTGGCCCTTGTAGCGTTGTCGAAAAGTCGACATATATTATTGGGGCAAGATTTTATTTCAGATTCCTATTAAGAAAGGTTTATAGCTTATTGTGGTGTAAGTAATCCTGTGTCACACGGTGTCTCAATCTACTATTTTCCTCGCTTTATGTAAAAATTTGTTCCAAAATAAGGGTCGGCCATTTTGTAATGTAAAGTATATAAATATTCAACAGAGCTAGTTGAAACTAAGTCTTATGAAGGAAAAGGAACATATTTATAATATTGCATCATATTATATATTTATTTCACAATCGACTGGAAGTTGAAGAATTTCGCGAAAAATCGGAAACGGGAAATTTTCGTAAAAATTGGTCAACTTTGATCTCCTGTATAATATTAATGCGAAGGATCCAACGTAAACGACCTCCATAGTTGTATGTAGGATTTATTCATAATCAATCATGCGAAGTTTCGAGGTCCGCTCTCAAGAAATGCGTTTTCGTATTTTTGGTCAGCTTTTTTCGATTCTAACCCACTGTGCGTCGAAATCATTTTGATGATAAAGTTTTCCATGATTTGGAGATTATGCATATATTATTTAATTAAAATAGTATGTACATTCATCTACATCTATGGTATTATTTTTTAAATATATTTTATCTTATATTGGTCCATACATTCTTATGAGAGTTCAACGTAACATTAGTTGTTAGCGAGACTCCTCCATTATAACCGCGCAATTATATAAATTTTTCGTCTGTTTTGTCCTAATTCTCACAATTAATTCTCCAGAGCGTTCATACATTACGAAAATAAGTATATTTATTCCATTTTATTTCTTTCAGTACTTGTATTCATTTTGTAAGACCATTATTACTACTTTAATTGTACTAAACAAGAGAAGATCGAAATGAACGTTTATTTTTATGAGAGTATATTCGAGTGTCGTAATCATTCTAATTCGCAAACACGTCGATGCGTCCATTAGTCCTCTAACGATTCACGAAATTCTTTATCATTGGGAAGTGCGTGAAATTACTTTTGAAAATTTTCCCTTATATTTTCCTTATGTGATTTACTGACATCGGATGCATAAATATAAAAAGTTATAAATATATACACCACGTTGTTTATTTTATAAGATTATTTGATCCAGCAGCAGCCATGGTTAGCAATTTACATCGGATAACATAATAAATAGGAGAACAAATAAATTACAATGTAAAAAGTTAACAAATGTGTACATTTGAAAGAACGAGATCAAGGAAGGAATTTCAAATACCGAGCTATGGATGTTGTTTATGAAAGAAATGAATGCAGACTTGGGTGAAAATTGGTCAATGGAAGGTGTTTGTGTGGGAAAATTGTTAAATATCTTAGAAATACTGCCAACTTAACGAAACATAACTCCAAGGGTGATTCTTGAGTCGACATTTTTCTTGATTTTTATGGTTTTTTGGGTGATCTTTCTAATTTATTCTAATTTACTTCGTTCTCTTCAAGTGTGTCCTTAGATTTGCATTTCTATTGAACGAATCTTGTTTAGGAAATCATTATGTACGTCTTTTTCGGGCGTCATTACAAACTTAAAAAGCCGCCGTCAGAACATGTGAGAACGCCTTCTCCTCTAATTTGTACTTACCATACCATATGTGTACACTAGGGCGTACCGAAAAACAAAAATTTTTAGTAGCGGGAACGTAATAGGTTGGAAAAGTTGCCTTTTAGGCTCAATAAGAAATGTGCAAAAGATGGGCTCTAACAAAGTTCGTCTTGGGCCTGACCAAAGAGCTCAAAAATTCGAAATTTTAGTGAAAATTGCGTTTTTTTAGGTAAGTTAAATTTTTGACGGAGCATACATACATTTGATTAAATGGCTGTTTTAATTCGTTTTGATCGAGGAACAATTAAATTAAGCCATTAAAACCGAATATGACAAGATATCATACTTTTAAAATTTTTGGAAACACCATGGAAAGTGGCGGCTCATCGCTGGTTCAGCTGCAGTGAGCTATCCAGGACTCATCATGAGGTAGAGCCCGCTAATCGAGTCCCACCTGTCTACACACCCGTGGACGCATACCAGATAACTAGCTGATGTCTTTGAAGGTTGCTTTTGTTCCAGTTTTTGGTATTCACGAGAGGATCATCTCTCCTATGAACCCGTCTCTTGCATCGTGGCCTCTTGCAGGAAAGCAGTGTTGCTCCAGCCAGAGGCTTTCGTTATGTCCTATGTGAGCTGCGCAGTTTTCAGCACACACAGATGTAGTGGGAAAAAAATCATTGAGAAGGCAGATATGACAGTACACATATAACTATGAAAATATGTAAGAGGCAGGCATATAGTTGAATATCCGGGCTTCTTCAAATTGTATATAGAGCACTCGGCGATTTTTAACATAAATATAAATGTTATATTTCGACTTTAAACGTTGTGTGTGAATAAAATCCACGTGCAGAGAAATCTTCCGAAGTCTCTGCTGCCTCCTCAGTAATATCTGTAGAATTATCTATTTACTAGTTTCCAATATTTACATTAAGAAAGAATTAAAATAGATAATTTACAATCTTGATAACAAAACAACTGAAGTTTATGAAACCGAAATCATTACACACAAGTATAAAAGAAAATCAGAAGGAAGACAGTCAAGAAAATTAACACATTTGCAAATACATTTACGTTTTTAATTCAAGGATTAAAAAACACATTACCTACTGAAATATCTTTTATTTTCTTTGCCCTTTTGAGAAAAAGATCAAATAAGTTGAATCCGCCAATGGATCGACTTTCTTGAGAAAGTCGTTCTGTACTTAAAAATACTTACATTTAATAATAATGAGATAAGGATGTTGGTCACTATTATACCACTTCACATAAATATTCTAACAATCTTTTATATAAATTCGATGGACTACTTGCAACATAGACATTTTATTTCCACTGAAGGGCTTTCAGCAAGAATTTTATTGACTTGTCAAATTTCAAAACCGCTCTCATTGTCCTACTCTGCTACTCTGTAGTTTATTTATATAAGTAGTGAATTCTTAATGACGGAAGTAAATTTAATTTTCTGAAATATGTAAAATTATAATCGCATACATCCTTCCTTAAGAATAGTAAAAAGAATAATCTGTCTTCACTTGCATAGAGGTTTAATATATTGTAATTGAAAAGGGGTCCTAATTGTTTTCATCTGAAATTTTCAACCTATATGTCTCTTGTGAGTTTGATATATAATTTCAACACTAGAAATTAATGTAGGTTTTGGTTGCTAAACCGCTTTTTGTTCACATTTTATTCTCAAATCATTTCGACAGCAAAGTATCCTGAGAACGAAAGCCTTTATTATTTGTAATTTAATTTATAAAGTACAATTTTCAAATTCTCGTAATTTCGACTGCAAAACGATATTCCACGAGCAAAATAGGAATTTTTATTCAATTTCCTTTATTTTGATACTTGTATGGATTTTGATTTGATTGTGGAAAAGAAATAAATCTGCAAGCGATCGATATGAATTTGCATAAATTTCCTATCAGAGCATTTCGTTTTGACTGGAGTCAAACTAAGGATACTTTTTAGAATAGAATCGAAATGTCTTAGATTATTGGCCCTTTAATGACTCCCCAAATTTCGTAATCGTCAGGAAACGAGTGAAATAATGTTCCAAGATTTCCTCCGTGTATTTCTTTTGGGAGTTCTGACATCAGATAAATAAATATTTAAAGTTATAAATATGTACACATTATTATATTAAATTATTGCAGATAGGGCTGGTGAGCAATCATCAAAATGAAGGGGAATAATAGTTTGTACAATTAATGTATTTTCTTTGAAGACATTCACTTCTTATCGTAGAATTGTTAAATCAAGGAAAGACTTCGTTATCACTTGCTGTTATCAGTTAAATTTTCGAGCATCTCAAACTTTTCATATTCTCCACCGATGTTTTGGCATATTTTCATGCAATTTTCCATTCTTTTAGTGTATGATATAAGATACGAGTTGTTCAATATTCTCTCTCGAACTTTTCCTGTGGAAAGGTAATCGCGTTAATAAAATATCGAAGAACTTCCAAAGAATTTCCAAAATCTTGATCTCCAAAAGCCTTATGAATAATGCATCTGATAATGCGGAGATACAATATATTCCGGCTCTTTTATGCATTCTTAAGGGCAAAAAGAATTCGCCTTCTAATCCCAAAATTTAGATGGAAAAGTTCGTCGTTACCACTTGTTTAAAACTCTCACGTTCGACATGTGAGAAGAAGTTTTCCATTTAATAAAGGTAAGCAGAACCGATTTTTATTTATTCTGTGGAATTTCAAACTCGAAGAACTTGCTTCTTAACGTTTTCCTTCGGTACGATTCGTTGCCACCACTTTATCATTTGATATGGAATCCACGGCAATCACGACGTTGCGTATCATTTAAATCTTTACTATTAATCCAATAAATTATGCCTTGCTCTTTAAGAGATCCGAGGGTCGAACACACAGTCTCCCATAATAAAGTTAAATAATTTACTTAGGGTAGGGACAGTTCGTGTACACTACTTCTTTTGTCTTTTTATGGCTTAGTCCCGCGGATTTTTGTCAATGAACGAGAGCCCAGAATGCTTATTATAGTTTAAGAGAATATCAATCTCAATTGAACCCATTAGTTGCATGTCAAGTGTTCCCTGAGTAAGATAAACAAGGAACGGGACCACGCTTGAAGTATTGGCTTTAATGTATAGAGTATTTCTTCGGAATTTAGAGTCTAAGGCACCATCAAAACAATAATTGAATACGGGTTACACACATCCATAATATGTGTCCGTGCTCTTAAGGCTTTGTTAAGAGCGAAGAAAAAGTCCGCGAGCGATGTTACTTTGTATCATCTCGCGTACGCATGCAGTGTCTCGGTAAAATGTTGTATTTGCGAATAAGAAAAAGTACAACAAATTGTAATGCGTTTTGTCAAATATTTCTATAAGAAATCAATGAGCGTTATCCGAATGCTTTTGGAGGCAGGATGGGAATCTTTAGAAGGAAGAAATCTCAATAAATGTCTTTGTTTGCTTTATTAATTCAGAGAGAGTATATTTGTATGTAACCCTTCTTAGATGGGATGGCCTTTTTGTTTTTTAAAGATCAGAGAAATAGATGCTTTAAACAGTCGATTTAAGAATTCATTTTTTACGAAAGTGGGGTAATGGAGCATTCACCCCCTGCCACATGAAGATGTTGGTGTGAGCCGTGGAGTGAAAAGCAGCCATGTAAGGCAATGATTTTTGTATGAGAAAACGTCTTTCCATTAAAGGCTTCCCCGCTTTGCATGACAGCGCCATTCGCGGATGGAGGTGAAAGCCTCCTTAAGATGCGTATTTCGGTCGCTTTTATATACATCTGAAAGAGAATCTCCTCTCATCATTTTCCCTTTTAAATGCTCTATGCCTCTCTATGCAATCTTACTATCATAGGTATAAGGAATGATAGAGAAAGCTGATCTCAGTCTATTCAGAGTCTATTCTTTAGGTTATTTACAATATAAAGTAAAACCGTATTCAAAATTGCTCATTTAATCCTTACAAGAAAGTTTGTTAGAACAACTTTGTAAACTTGAATAATGTAAAACGTAAACTATGATTTTAATATGTTGTTCGTATGGTAATATAAGATTAATAAAATGTTTTTAATGCTTCCACTCCTAAGATTTTCAGCTCACTTCTCATTTATCTGTACATTATTTGTGTTACTATATCTTTGACGATAGGTCAGGCAGAAGAAGAAGACTTTTCAGCGCCAATCTCGCCTTAATAAACACCTTTTACATAGCATACGAATGAATTAAGAAATGTTCTGAGGAATCAACGTATGTATGTATTCTCCCTTGAAGAACCTTGTCGGCTCGTTTAATCCTTACATAATTATTTTTTTCGACCGTACACGACTGCGCGCTATCTTTATATTACGCGCTTCCTTTCACACGTCATCTATGATTATTCCGTGTCTTTAGTCGATAAACCGAAAACATTTACATTATTCTTTCCTGATTATCTATCAGGTGAAAGTTTCTACAATTAATGAGAAAAATTAAGTAACGACGGCTCTCCAAAAAGCAGTTCGTAAGGGCAGCAAATATTATACAAGAATAGTTTGCACTCATTCCGATGTGATTGGCTCTCATTACTCGACTTCCCTAATCGATTACTTTCGCATGTCGTAAAAATGAATTCTTGAATCAACTTGTTCTAGCATCAATTTCTCTGATCATTATTGGGGTATGAAGACGGCCTATTTAACAAGGAAGACGCATCATATCGGCTAATACATCTTTTAATTTTTCTGAAATTATTTATCAAATTAAGTCTTTGATTAAACCTTCTCTCTCTTAAAGTTCCATCCTACCTCCTAAAGTGTCTGAGAAATACTCACCGATTTATCACAGCAATGTCTTATGAAATGTATTGCAATTTGTTTTACCCTTTTCTAATTCGCGTAACACTGCATGCATACTCGAGACCAACTAGTAACATTGCTTGCAGACTTCTCTCCTAACCTCTTGATGAAGCCTTTCGCCCGCATATATTATGAATGTTGGTACCCCATGTTAAGTTACTCCTGAGGGTTTTTCCAAGATATTTTACCGAATCGACAGTTGATAATGTTTTCCCATCAGAGGGATGGGGCAAATAAAGCAAGTTGAGTAATTCAGTTTTGTATTTAAGATATGATGCACATATTTAAATATTAAAGAGCCAAAGAAACCTTCTCATTGTAATGCAATAGAAATTGTAATGCTCCAGTGAAGGAATGATATTATAAGGCGGATTTCCCTAAAAAGAGTCTTAGTCGGGGGTTTCATTGTAATTCTAATTGTAAACAACACAAAGCACCATGGCAACCGAAGTGAGCATAAGAACTCTATGACTTAAATCGTCTATATTATGAAAACGAATTCGCGACCAATGCGAGCTCTTTGATGTCAAAGAAGAATAAAACGCTGTTGCAAATTGTTTTTAAAGGGATTTGGATCGAATGCAAAGAAGGAAGAATGGACCCGATGAAAAAGCAAAAGGAATAGAAGAAACATAAATCAGGTGTCGAACAGGATTTTGAAATAGTGTGGAGTGAAATAGAATAGTATCGCTACAATAGAGGAGGTGGTGCGTGAAAGGATCTATGGTGTGCAAATCATAGATAATATCTTATAAAAATAGATAAATTGATCTTTTATTGGCAACTTTAGGCCTATGTGGGCCCTAACATTGCAATGTGTTTAACGATTAATTAAATAAAGAATTCATTACAAATTGATACGAAACACATTGCCACAGGAGATTCATCCTGTGAAAGTTTTAAAAAGAAATTCGATTAACCTAAATATAGAAGATTAAATGAGACTGAAAATTCCGTCTCTTTTGATGAAATGAAACAAACCAAATGAAATTAATTATGTAAAGTAACTAAAAGAAAATAAATCAATTGCATAATGAACATAGTGAAATCCTTTAAATTAAGATAATCTTAAAAGTATTGAGAATGACATCAAACCGAAATCGATGTTCAAGTGAGAATCAAATGGGCTGCCAAAATGATTCTTGCAACAAGGAGAAACTCTCTCTTGTGCGTGAACCAATTGACATTTCCAAGTTTCAGCTGACATATTTCGTTCAGTCGAATTAGAATCGGTTTTACGGCGGCTAAAATAATGAAAAGAAAGAAATAAGGAAAGTAGAACAAAAATAATTGAACTTTTCGATTGCCGAGTGCTTTCAATTCCTTTCCCTTTGATTGCACAAGAATCAAAGAAAAATTCTAATAAAACGAATGCGAGGATAAGCAAGGCTTCGGATAGATCAGGTCACAGTATTATACTTGAATATTATATCTGAAAAATGAACAATAATGAAGGATCAAACAGTAACTCTTAATACATCAACGTTGTGCATTTTTAAACGGTTTAGAGAAAAGGGAAATTTTTATACAAAATGATATTTTCGACATTCTAAGAGGAAAAATTCCAAAAAGTCGATAATGATGGATAGATTTTAATTGTTTGAGTCATATTGAATGTCTCCTCAAGATAAAAGTGGATGATCATTTAGTAAGTAGTCTGTAAATACTGTAAATATCGATGTAATAATTTTCGTGTATTTAAAACTTTGTCCAACGTTTTTTTGTCATTTTCTGTACTATTCTATTTTCATGTAATGCAGGGGTTGTTTTACTCGTAGTTAGTATCTTACAACCTTGTTGTTTCAAGTGAATTTTTGTATTTATAAATATTAGAATAATTTTACATGAATACTTGGGAACGTGTTTAGTGTTATAAGTTTTCTTTTGTATTACACTAAATTTGCCAATAAGTCGCGAGTGCGTCGAAATAAAAACATGTGAATTTTTAATCGTAAGAGGGCGTTTCGAGAGGTATTTTACCATGTAAATCGTATGAAATGGAACGGGAGAAAGCCGTATATTTAGCGGGATAAAGTCTTAAACGAATGCGTCTTAAACGGGATTTTATTGTATTTTACTGTTGTGACTTTTCATTTGATGAAGTTAGATACGAATTCATGCGAATAAATTGAGCCTACACATCTCTTATCAGTGTTTTTATTTAATTTATTCTCATTCTTATCCCTTTTGTTGAGATCTTTAATAGTAAGATAATTCTCTGATTGCAAATATTTATTCACAGCCTTCCTCACAAAGGCTGCAATGTTGGAATGGCGCCGTTGAAAAGCTCCTGCTTGACCAGAGACCAAACCTATTCTTATTTGAGGACATACACAATTGCGATAAGAAGAGGTATTTGCAGCGACCAGGGCTTTGAAAGTGTCCTTTGGTGACGTAACAGTAGAGAGTCTTCAACAGTAATACTTGAGCGTTGTGAGAGTGCGAGTCGGTGAAAAAGTGTTGTGTGTAAATGGGAGAGCAGAAGACGGCCTTTCGAGGTATGTTCATCCTATTTTTATTATATTATCTCGTACTTCAGCTTTTATCAGTAGCGGTGTATTTTGGTGATCTCAGACAAGTAAGATTTCAATTCAATCTCCTCCTAATTTCAAACGATCTTTCCTCTGAATCCAATCCGATCCTCTTGCTTAGATGGGTTTATGAATATTCCTATTATTAGTCCTTTAAGTGCAACGATGAATCGGAAGAGGCCTATCAAAGGGGGCGTGAACTGCAGTTAGCCAAACTCTTACAAGGGAACGTGGCGGCAAAGAGTACTGGGATTTGAGGAAAAGCTCTTTGGCCAACAACTCTATTGTAGTAATCACCAACTTTTATACGTTTCTCAGAAAACAGCGTTTAAAAATAGCGAAAAAATTCACCGCTTTCGATAAAATGACCATGTGGTGATTAGTGCGGCAAAGTCTTTGATCGAATCCAAAGGAAGAAGTTTTTTAAAGTTAAATTCCTACCACTTGATTTCTTTTCTTTATCGTCATATCCCAGTATCTTTGCCGTAACGTTTAAGCTTCTCTTGTCAGGAGTAACATTATTCTTAATATTTTAAGGAAATCCTTGAAATTATTTCCTAAAAGAGTCGAATTTCAAAATAGAAATTGTGGTGGATATGTTTGTCTTTCAGACCGATAAATACGCTAAATGTCGTGATTCCACTGCCTCTAAGATTCATAAACTCTATATCTAATGTTACCTAATAATCCTCTTCATCTTTTAGGGTTGTTTGGTTCGCCATCTCATTGTAGTAGACTATTTCGTGCCTTTTGAATGAGGACTAATCGCAGCGCTATGATGAGGAGCAACTCTGATTAATTAATCACTTTAAGAATATATGTACAGCAAAGTGTGTGTTTCGGTTCATTAATTCCTACGATCTGAGGAACCTCAAATCGGGAACTCATATTCTAGAACTAACTACAGCGAAGAAACCATAAAATCTTATTATTTAACCGATCATTAAAAATATTGAAAAATATCGTGTATTTTGACTCTGGCGTATTTTCTTTGTATCATCTTTTATATTTCTATCATATCTCATAATATTTATAATCATGTAACGACTCAAAAATGGCAAAATTCTAAATCGAATCCTTGAAAACCGTGTTATAAACCGGAATATTACAAATTTATAAACGGGATAACCTGAATATTACAAAGTTTGATATCTTTTACATTAGAAAACGAAAGGGAAGGCGATTTTGGCAGCTTCAATTTTAAATCTCTCTCCCTCAGTATTCCCTTATCGATAATTTTCAACCGCTGCTTCGCTCTACGTCAATATCCAATACAATGGAAATCCGCGAACGTCACTCCGATACACAAATCTGGTTCTAGATCTAATATATCAAAGTATCGTCCTATCTCTCTTCTACCAATTTTTTCCCTCATCTGTGTAAAGATAATTCTAAATCGCTTATTTACTTCACTTCTCCCTATCTGTCTGCTAATCAACATGCATTTGTACCATGTCAATCTTCACTAACCAATCTTGCGATTTTCCAAAGCCACACCGTAAGATCTTTAATAAACAAATCCCAATTAGACTCCGTTTTCTTAGACTTCTCTAAAGCATTTGATTCTGTAGACCTCCTTCTCCGTAAACTTGAACACCGCTTTCGTATTAATGGAAACTTTCTCTCTCTGATAAGCAACTATCTATCACTTCGTACTCAATCTGTCGTGATCGATAATATTAAATCCGATTGGTCTGCGATCTCTTCGGGAGTTCCTCAAGGCAGTGTGCTTGGTCCATATCTTTTTACGCTATATGTAGATGACCTATATACTCTTTTCCACTCTACCAAAATCCATTCTTTGCTATTTGCGGATGACTGCAAACTTTTTACAGAAATTAATAGTATTGAGGACTCTTACCACTTCCAGGATGCAATAAATAAAACAAATCAATGGTGTGGAATATGGAGGCTCCATCTAAACCCGCTTAAATGTTCGATGATGACTATATCTCTGCGTCCCCTTTGAAATTTGAATACTTCCTTAACTCCTCTCCACTTAAAAGAGGCAGCTCCCATAAAGACTTGGGTATAATAGTCGACTCCAAATTGAATTTCATTGACCACATCCAGTGTGTCAAAAGAAAAGCTCTCTCTTTACTAGGGATCCTCTACCGATTCACGGAAATGAAGAACCCAAACGCTATAAAATTATATTTCACATCTATTGTATTACCGGTCTTTTCTTATTACTCCCCTATCTGCTCCATGGCAATAGTAATATTTCCTCCCTCAATCAAATCTTCAACTTTTTGCCTATATTGTAAAATCTCGTGTGCCTTATCTACGCAATAGCTCTGCAGAGTCTGTTTTAAAACATCTATCCATAAGATCCCTAAAAGAGATGCTAACAAAAGCTGATCTTTCCCTTACTTATAATATAATAAATGCCCACATTGATTCCCCTGAAATAATTTCATTATTAGGTTATCATGTTCCACCTAGGGCAACCAGACTAACTTCCTCTTTTACATGTCCCTAGATTTAGACTATCCATCGCGCAACGTTCCCTATTATACAGACTTCCTAATCTTTTAAATTCCCTTCTTCCCTACATAGGCCCTTTCAGGCTTTCACTTGATGCATTCTTCGTAAATTCTGCGGTAAAGCTAGTAAAAAGCTCGGCTTCATAAAGCGTATTGTCGGTAGATGCGATGAGAAAGTTAGAGAGATGCGATGAGAAAGTTAGAGTCAGGCCCCATCTCGAATGCGCGGCAAGTATCTGGGACCCAGCGGATGAAACGGGTACCCGCGCACTTTAGAAAATTCAACGCAAAGCGATACGTTTCGTTAAAAAATGCTACGAGAAAAAGGTAAGCGTCACGAAGATGCTCTCAGATATAGGTTGGGCATCATTGAAAGAAAGGCGGTTAGAAGCTAGGTTGCGACTCCTTAATAAATTTAGAGAAAGCACGTTTTCCCATGACGTAGTTGACATTATGCGACCCCCCTGTTACTTCGGCCGATCCGACAATGAGAACAAAATAAGAGAAATAGACGCTAGAACTAGTCGATTTAAGAACTCATTCTTTCCGCGAACAATACGCGATAGTAATAGGCTAAGAAAGTAGCTCAATCGACTGGTGTTTACACCCCCTGCCACACGCCAAAAGGTGACTTGCAGGGTATTCATGTAGATGTAGATTCTTGAAAGAATGCTTGTATAAAGATCCTTGTAAAGAATTTCCTTAGTTTGTATTTGTGTATATATTTTGTCTTATTTTTGTTTTATTTGTTGATTTTCTTATTTCATATTGTTATGTATATTTGTTTACGTTTGATTTTATGGAATTCACTTTAAACTGGCGGCACCGCTGTATGTGAATCTTTGATAAATAAATAAATAAGTGTTTTATAACTTAAAAGGGAATCTTTTTTTAGTTTAATTTACTTGGTACATCTTTAGATACCGAGTCCGTGAACCATTGAAATGGAATATGCAGTAAATTTAACTTCTTCTAATGCTTTCTAATAATGCTCTGTTTTTGTAACGCGACGGAAAAAAGTATTGCAAAGCATTTTGGTGTCAGAAGGCGGATTATGCGGGAACTAACTGAAAGCACTCTTCCTCCGAGACTTCAGCAACCCAAAAAGAGCCAGTTGAAACCGGCAACATTCAAACCCCTTAAGAATGGCAATAGATTTTAAGTATCGCAAAGATAGGCACGCATTGAAGGTCCTCATTCTAGGAGATAACGTCACCTTGCCGCCAGTCCGAAATCGTAGTAAATCATGCAATTACACTGGTCATATAATTTTGTACTGTGACTTGTTTAAAACTACCTCTATCGAATGAAACTGGCGAAATTATACCACAAACGAATACAAAAGAGCAGCAGATTTTGCGTTTTTACGAAAGTAATCTTCATCCAAATAGTTGTGGAAGAAATCCATTCTAGTACGGCCCTGGGCAGATGGTAAAAAATCATTGTTTGTTAGCGAGATAGAAAACTTTAAAATGAACATTGTCAGGTATTATTTTACAAACTTAACCTCAAAACACTAGGATTTTGGTGGAATAGAACTCTCGTAAGGAGAATTCACTTATTAAAAGCGAGCAAAGAATCCAGCTGGGTATATCCTAATTTTACCTTATATTTTCTTTCGAGCAGTGTAATTTTCCACGGCATTGCAATTATCTTTTCGATAAATTAATTCTAGTCCGTCCGTTTAAAGTTTAATTTTTCTTAATTACAGTAATTCACGTTTTTCTAGGAATTGCCATTTGGCAGTTTTTAAATGCTGTAAATGATAGGTAACTATTCTCAGCTCAACTATTATATACTCTAAATGCAAGGCTATTAGGATAATATGTTACATAATAGATCATATATGATTGAATTGATACTTTTAAATCATAGTTTGACAATGAATTTTACGTTTGCCTCGGTGATCAAAATCTAAACTTTTCGTGCATAATGAAACATTTCCATTAAATAAAACTATGGTATTTAATTACGTAAATTCCTTAAAATTTCTAAAGTGAATAAATTAAAGGAAAATTTATGCATCCCATTTTTATGAGAATATGTATTCTTTACTCTGAGAGCAGTTAATTTCTCTAGTGATATTGAGAATACATTATAAATCATATTATGCATGAGGTGACAAAGTAGTGGCCCTAATAACCTAATACCTGCCCTGTTTAAGGAAGATATTATTATTAGTTTAAATACGTTTTCAAAACATTTTGCTATTATTTCCACCGAAAATTACGATTCATTATGCAGTTGTTATATTCTGTGTATATCATTGCGTTCGTTAATCCCGCCACGCACACTCTTATTATATTCTCCGATGATGTTGTCGGTAACAAAGTTTGTTATATCACCCGGCAAGGATTAAAATGCCTCCCACATGTGACTATACTGTGTAACGTTTAACATCAAATCGTATGATATAAATATCACGGGACAAAACCGAGTGTATTGATTTGTTTACACCTCTGAAGGAACTTTGGATAGGGAAAACGAAAATGACGCCTTAAGAATAGATGCTCAGCTGAGTCGTTACCTCTTCTCTTGAGAGAAAGTTGCGGCATATTAGATTAGGGTCGTTTATAACCTAAAAATGCAAAACCTTCTTTGCTTGCGCTGCCTGTCGTGGTTATCGACGTCACCATTCCTTTCGATCGGTTGGTTCTTTTGAATGATACATAGGTTTTCGAAAACCCGCTGCACTGTAAGCACAGGCTCATGAGAAATCAGAAATACCTGAGAAAACAAGTCAAAAGGCGCTTCATTCCTGTGGGCCTCGAATCCTTGGAAGAGGAGTTATCGCAGCTGAGGATAACACGTTCTTGACTGGCGATTGCGACTTCAATTCAAATGATTTTTATAGTGAATTTCATCACTGTGGTAAATCTACGTATCTCAGGGATATGTAAATATATGTGACAACTATATCTTACATTCGTTCATAAAAAGAGAACATCAAGATGAAAACTCATTTTCTTTGACGGAGGAAACAAATGTCAAATTCAAAAGTCATAGTTTTTCTTACGCAAAAGGACGAATGCCATTTTTGCGGCATAAAGATATTTGAAAGAAGGAGCCAAGATTATAGATAAGCAATTTTGCCCTTTTTGGCGTTCTTCCGCTTCTGCGAGGGAAAATATCGTTTCTTGCGCTATATCGCAACCTTTTTCGAAAATATCAATGCAGTCGCTTTGTTAAAGAATCATTTGTTGCACACATTGTCAATTCTATGGAAACGAAAACTTTCTTATTTTCCGATGAAATACCACTTTCAAAATGAAATTCTACCGTCAGAATTAGCGTTTTTATCATACTACCGTAATGTCGATGATTTCTCTGGGACACTCTCTAATAATTTGGAAGAATTTCGCAGTAAAGGCTCTTTTAATTGTTTTTACAATATTATAGATACATTGTTTTTATTATTATCACAATATGTTATAGTTGGAACATTCGTCCGGTGGCAACACATAATACTTATTAAATAAATTCATTAAATGTACAACCTAACTAAAACACTACAAACAATACAATAATACAGGTTTCATCAACAATAATTTCATACAGGTACAATTCAATATAGAATAATGAGCACAATAATAAAAAGTAATGAATAAAATAATAAATACAACATTATACATTTTTCACATATTACTGCACACTAGATTATCAACAACTTTCTCCCTCCCCTAATACAGGCTTTTTCGCAGTAGGTCTTCACAGTACTCCCATCTTACATGCATCACTCTACCTCTAATCTTGTCACTCATCCTTAATAGTTTCACCCAATCTCCTTATAAATTCCCTATGATTTTTACAGAAGGTCTCCTTCAAGTAAATTGTTTCAGTCCGTAATAATACGATTCAAAAAGGAGAATTAATTCATATTTGTTCTCTGTTTTATTAATTTAACTTTATATCTATGGTCTTTTCTGCCATGAAAGTTTGCCTTAGTGATTTTATTTGAGAATTCCTCTAACGATTTAGTTCCTGTCTATGCCTTAAAAATAGAGTTAACCTTTAGTTCGTTCCTCTAATCTTAATATTATAATAGGTAATATTAACAATAAATACCATAATATATAATGTGTATAATTCCTTAGCAAAACGAGTGAAATAACAGCAAATCAGCACATGGTGAGGAAGTAGCTTTGATTGAAGGTTCCACTGCGAAGGGGTCCAGCTGATGAAAAGGAAAAATGTTCCACGCACTTACAATGCTTTGAAAATGCTCAATATATGTTCACAGATCATCGTCGAAAAGAATCGAAACCCGATTGCTCCGCCTCAGTTGATAGGCAGAAAATTGTACAAGTTGACTCTGTAGTATGTTGCAAAGTTATTAAACAGTAAGGCCCCGTTTAGACACATTCTCTTTTAATACGCGATTTTCTGTCTGTTTCTACCACACACATGATAAAATGCGCACGCTCTGCTTATCAGGCGAATTCCATAGATGTATTGAAACCTTCTTTTGCCAACCTCAGTTGATTGACCGAAGTTCCTTCTTCCCTAATTTTCTATTTAGTAAAATTATTTTCGTTGTAGAGTGAAAGTTGCCAAAATTCAGTAGCAAAGAAAGGAAGAAAGATCTTTGTGCGAAAAGAAGAGCATTCTTTAAAAAATGAAACAGTGTGAAATGACACAGGAACTATACATCTTCCTCTGAAACAAAGAGTAAAACAAAGAAGAGTGTTTAAGGTGATATCTACTCAATGAAAAATTCAATAGCCAAAATCCATTTATTCTTGACGTCAAAGAGATTTCATTTTCCTGGTTATGACTCTGCTTGTATAGAACTCGGTTACCTAAGAAGTGTCTTTACCGGTTTTTGCAGTAAATATTTCATGGGACTCAGTATCTAACGAAAGTCATAAAACATAATTTCTTCTATTAAAAATATTCATTTAAAACGCGACTGTTATTGATTTTCCAGATAAGTTGCTATTAATTTCCCATGGTCGATAACTCCCACTTCAGCTCTAAATTCATATCCGCGATTTAATTAAAGAAGACGACCTCAGGCCACCAACAAAGCCCTGTTTTCCAGTAAACCGATTACGACTAGCGACTGTTCCCATGGTGATGATGACATAACATGCCTCCGGCCGATTCTGGATGTATTTTAAATGAAGAGAATTTGTCTACTTCCATTGCTATGCGACGGTTCCATACCATTCGTACGGAGATGAATTACAATTAAATGGAGTGTGTCATTATTAGAGATTAATTAGAAAATTCAGAATCGCATTTGAAAATTATGAATAGCCTGGTTTTAATTCTTAATCGAAAAATGCATTCGTTAATGTCAACCACGACCTTCAATAAGATATGTTTGTACTTTATCATGTGGATATATTTCAATGTTTTCAGTTTTCTTTAATAGTTATCTTCAATAAATACAAGACTAGTTTATTTCTATTCTATCTATTCTAATTCTATTTACCCGTCAAAAGTGACGGAGCTAAATTTAACTTAAATTTACCACTAACGCATACAACTGGCCCTTCTGAATAATCAAAATTAATTGAATTCTTACATCGATACCCATACAATTTATATATCAGGATGCTTAAGCAATATCGAGTTTATTTTAACTGTTGCCTTAAAATCATTTCCATACTTTGAGAACAAAGAATTTATTGTTTGAAATTTTATTTTTTAAAATCAATCAATCAATTAATCAAAATAAAATTTACGTACATTTCTCCATTTTCGACTCGTCTTGAGTCGAACCAAGGATACTCATGAGGTCGCTGCATATCGATATATATTAAGTTACCGATTTTCTAATAATTCCACAAATTTTATACTTTTATCTAGTCGGGAAGTGCATGAAATCAACTTCGAAGATTTCTCCCATGTATTTCTTACGGGAGTTGGTGACATCGGATCAATAAATATATGAAGACATGAACGGTGTTTATTATTTAAGATACTATAGCTTTAGTCACATTTCTGGATATTATGCGCATAGCAGCCATCCACATTGAGTGAATCAAGACTCAGGCGGCTATTTTATTTCTCTATTTCACGTCTTTATTATGGATTTCGTTTTATGGCTCATCCTCTGGATCAATCCTTCTTAACCGATTGGCCGTGAATATTCAGAACTCATGCCGCGTAATTTGCGAGAGTGACAAATTTGCATAACTTATAATAGCAATATATTTTCGCAAAAATGAGCCACTTCGCAAGCGAGAGTATGTAATGTGAGTTAATGTGATTGCATTCGATTCAATACGATTTTTAGGCTTTCCTTTTATACTATATGTGTATCTTCAGTTTCTATGGGTGCGCAATTGGAGATTGATCTCATTTACGATTATTAAGAGCCATCAGATGTGTGAAATTAGAATTTTGCATTCATTCGGACTTCAATTTAATTCCGTCCAATTTGGCGGGGATTTTCAATGGCAGATAAATGATTAGGATAAGCAAAATGGCCTTCGAAACCAAAGAACTTGCCTTGAAAAATCTCTGAAGCGGGGTATTTGTTTCAAAGAAAGAAAACTTAAGTAAGCTTCAAAAGTAGGCATGTAATGAACGGAAGATAAAATAGCAGTTCCACAGCGCAAAGCAATTCGCATTCACAATGAGAACCACTTTTCCAAACGGCGCAAACTATTCAGGATTTAAACGAATAATCCTCGCCATTAAAAATTGTTCTTTCGCAGTGAAACTAGCTGAAGAGCGTAAGTGAGCGCAGAATAACCTTTTTCTCGGAAGACACTTCAAAGGTTGAAGTGAGTGCTGAAAAAGAAGAGATGTTGACAACCCCTTTGGTTACGAAGGAAGAAGTGACAGTTGAAAGGAGAAAACCGCAGCTGAAAAGTATTCTGACGACCAAATGGGAGATTAAATCAATGGGAGCGATGCATCGGCTAAAAGTTTAACAAAAACTACATAAATAGTTTCATTCGTATAGGGATCATAAGCAGAAGGAAACAATGGACTGATATCGCCAAGTATTCGTTTTCAAGTCTTCATTCCCTTTTCAAAAAACAGAATGGAGTTTCGAAATAGATGTTGGAGTTCTGTCTCATATAGTTATGACTTAAGTTTTGTTATTTTTCGTATACTTGTGACGATGTGAAAATGATGAAGTGATAAAAAGGATCTTGTGACTATGGTACACATAAATTTGAGATTATGGGATGTATGTGGTGTATTAGGGGTACCGAAGGATGTTTCATAAGGTGTAAAACCCTTATTTAGAAATTAATGAGCCAAAAATCTTTCTGGTGGTTTTTCAATGCAAAATAAGTTAAAATTTGTAATATCCCGCTTATACCGTAGTTTTCCGTTTTTTCCTCGATAACTCTAGTTTGCTCGTTTTCCCTGATTTATTTATTCTCATGACGAAAAGTCGGCAATGAGTACGACCTCATTCCGTTAATTTTGCCCTACAGCAATGCATTCATCCATGCAATGCCTCAAGTGAGCTTTACTTCGGTATGAAAATGAAGCCATGTTATTTAAAGCATCGCTGAAAACTCCCCCTACGGATCTCCTTTTCGCGAACTGACGAAGCTATTTGTGCGGTTGGACCCTAATCACCCAAACCTTTGAATCCCGCGGGTGAATCAGCTCGTTTCCATGGCATTCGCTTTATCGTGAAAGGGTTTTGGGAAGATTACGCCTTTAAGGATTGCGTGGTCTCTATTCATAGATCGCAAATTAACTACGAGGATGACCCGAATTTAATGTGAGATTATCAAACTTTTAGATGTCACTAACGAATGGAGTTGATGCAAGAATAAGAGCTTTAAGAGGAACAAAATTGACCTTCGAGAAGCTTCTGATATCTTATAAACTCATCTTACAAATTGCCTGTATTTAATAATAAGAAGAGCTCAGTGATATATTCTCAGTTTTATTTTCGGTTAGTTTAGAGATATTTCAATTCCTAAGAGTAAAAAAATCTGTAGGTTAACTAGAACATTTGAGTAACCTCGGTGAATACTATTAGATCTTTAATATATAAGAAGTTTATTATAGTATATGAATAATCAATGTTGCTTATAACCAAGCAATGATCCTGTTTATCCAGCCTGTCTTCGATGTTCTGGTACCTTTACTCGTGGGACTGCTTATCTTTATTAATTAGTCCCAGATGGCAGTCAAAAACATTAATTAAATTAACAGAATGTGCTTAATGTTACTAACAAAAAAGCTTGGGTTTAAAGATGTAAATGTATAGAATATTAAGTAAATAAAATCTCAAGATGATGAGGCTATAGAATCATACAGGGATCGCCATGGAAACTAAATAATTCACTTTTCTTCGTCACGACCACATTTTAATTCCTAATTTTATTTATTTTTTTATCAATCAACATTGATAATTCAGATCGCACTCTGTAATGCTTTCGGTAGAAACGAAAGAAGCCCATGTCACTGAAATTTATTTTATTACGGATTTACTGGAAAACGTAATATTACTTTCTTCGTGTAATTAATCTTATTAGGTCAAAGAAGTCTCCTTCCGTATTTCACCATTAAAAAGGTCATTTTGGTCCAATTCCACTACAACTGAATCACGAATACCTCTCTTAAGCTATCTTGTTATATTTCGTGAATGCGGCCCTCGAAAATTACGTTTACTTTTGTTTCCTTAGTCGTACAGGTTAACCTTCACTCACGAAATTAGTTCAGTTGTTCCAATATCAAAAGGTTCGTATCTCTAATGCCAGTTTTTCACTGAATTCATTGGTAAATCAATTAATCCGTTTTTTCATGGAAATATTGTAAAAAGGTGTGTATACTATAGAAGAGTTATTTGTATTCATATGCGTTTGCATCCTTACCTTCACACATTGGTTATGCTTAAATAATGTGTACAAGATGTACACGAGATAGTCCCTCTCTCTAAGTGCCAAAGAAGACTATTTAATCGCACTTTTTTTAGCTTTCTACAAGATGAAGAATTAGGCGATAATGGATAATTCTGTCAAATTGAATAATCTGTTGTAAAGGTTGACAAAAAGTTGCACCAGGAAGAGGTTTCTGTCACGGTCATATACATGCGCTTGTGGATATAATACTACACTTTATTAAAAAGTACCATGCGTGTCGAACTTCGGTTCTCGAGATCATAACGGAATAAGAGAAATGTTCATTAGTCCATATGTTGAGCGGTTCGGAAGTTAAGGTACCACTTTATTTCTAACTGGATTCACATTGCTCTCAAAGAGATAATTACTATTAAATAGCGTTAAAAATGTATAAATGACATGTTTGTGTGAATATGTATTAATGTACGTGTGTTCGCGTAAATATCTGCGTCAAATTCCACAAAGTTACGCTTGAACACATCAATTTTATTTGTGTAAATATTCGAAAGTTTCACAAATCATGACATTTAAATACAATGCATATAATTTAAATATAATAAATCCTAGAAAATACAGGTAAAGTAAAGCGCTTGAGAAAGAGTTTCTGTTATTCGATTTTGAAATTCAGAAATAAAAATGGCTTTACTTGGCCCACCTTTATAATGGAAAACTTCCAAACGCAAAACTTTGTAACAAGTGGAGAGGAAGTCGTGGATTAGGCGGTGAATTCTTTTAAGAGCCGGAATATATTGTATCTCCGCATTATCCGATACATTATTCATAAGGCTTTCGGATATTAAGATTTGGGAAACTCTTGAGAAGTTCTTCGGTATTTTATTAACAAGGTTACGGAAAAGTAGAAGAGTGAAATTTTTCTCAACCCGTTTCTATAATATCTTAGCGCGTAAAATTGTATCAAAATAAACCGAAACTTCTGCGGAAGACAAAGGAAAAGTTTGAGGATTAAATCGATATCACCTTAAGATAACGAAAACATCCAATAATTCATATTTCTTGATTTTGTTACATAAAAATAAGGTCTTATTTGATGATTATTTTTATTATTCGTTAGAAAAGAATTAGCACTATAACAAATTATAAATAAACACAAATACATAATCGATTTATGCTAAAGGGCATATCTGTTGGAGGATTCTGTGCTAAAAGAGATGACTCAACTTTTTCGATCTACAGCCTATATGAATGAAACACAAAATCAATTCAAATGGAAAATTGTTTTACCTATTCCTTTCACCCGATTTGAAAATAGCCACACGTTTGAGAATTTGTCATCCTTAGTCTTACTGTAGTCAATCATAAGCTAAAGGGTTTCTTTGGTTTCCCTTGCACTGTTCAGAAGGGAATTTGAAGACCTCTGCTTGACTCTCCTTCTGACTAAGATTGCTTCGCTTTTTTAAGTTTTCCTTCTTTCTGAATAAATGATTCGGTAGAGTTTATTAGAACCGATAAAATGAAAAACTTAAAGAAAAATTTATTTTTATTTGACATTACTTAGTTTAAAAACGTAAATAAAAATGCAACAAGCTAACGTGTGATCACTTATAAGATGAATTTGAAGGACAATGAGTTGTGACAGAAAAACGCTCTTTCACTCACTCATTTTTACTGTTCGGGAATTTAAAAGCACCGCAGTTAAAATTGTTCACATCCTGAAGTGATAATGGAATACGAGCTGGCGATTCGTTAAGTTCGTATGTTGATTGATTCGTAACCATAGCACTGTACTTCAATAGTGGCTATGGAAAATTTATTGTTCCCCACATTCAAAAATTAAATTAGATGTATTAACGTGTGGTTACGTGGCTTTTTTTATATTGGAAATGAAAGGGCTGTTTATAACCACAAAATTTCACCATCTTTTCGTTTATTTTCTCGAAAATCCGCATCGTAAAGGATATTCCAAAATAAGAACTCGTCTTTTCTTTCTTTTGATATTTATCTTGATCTCGTGTGACCGTAATTTGTAATTCAATTCTGCGAGAGAAAATATCGATCAGAATGAAGTTTTCGAGCATTTCTTATGGAAACCCTTTTATTCTTCTGTTGTCGAACCAAGGACATTTGGGTACATAATAATTAGCCTATAATCTGTAATAGGAGGACTTTAAATGTCACCTTAAGTTTGAAATCCGTACAATTTGTCACATTAATTTCCATATGGATATCGGGTAGTTATTATTTATATATCACGTATCTTACGGCGAAAATGAATATTTATTTATTTAAGTCATTAAAAAATCCGCTGAGTTATTCTGATGAATGTAATATCCTTTACTTTATCTTTTCGAACAGAAAAAGTCTATTATCCTTAACTAGGAAAATATATACATTTCATAAACAAGCCAATTAAATGGCAAAGTTAACGTCGACTCATTTTAGTAGTTTCTCGATGTATTAAAGACTGAGGAAATCGAAAAACGAGGATCTCTTGTTTGTATGGTGCCAATTCGTAATGTTTTATCACTCGTAAATGCCTTTACGGGGGCAGCCGAGATGGCCAAGGAAGGTCTGTAATTTGCCTTCTTCAATTGAATCTATCTATTTTGGAGAACTCAAGCGTTCGCTTCTTGGATTATTGATGTCTTGGATAATTTTATCAGCGGTGTTTGTTTAGGATTACTAATTAGAATGACGATAGTACAATTTGAGAAGTTTTAAGTATTTGTAATTTTTTTATTTATAAATTTACAAAAGTTCATCACGGAACTGTTGATGTTAGCAATTTCTGGCAGCTTTTGTAACTTTTGTTTTGTTGTAACTGATGTATAGAGTAGATAGTTACTTATATGTTTTGTAAAATAGTTCGGTATATGCTGGTTATTCGATCCCTCCATTTTCATAAGAGATTCACATTAACCTCGAATTTGGATACGTTCCCTTGCGAACAACAAAATATTCAGAATAAACGTTTTACTGTGTCAAAGTTAAACTTTCTTTGTACCCATTGTTTTGAATTCAACAATGGACGCTTAAATTTCATTAAATTTAAACCACAAAACGAATTCCCAATCCTTAGTGTGCAGCTGTACATCAGATTGGCGAATATCCTCTACGCCCAAAATAGATTCTGTTTAATTTTAAATCAGAACAAAACAGAATTCAATGTCATTCAGTAGAAGAAGCCAATCGTTATTTTTCCTTTATTTTTAAGAATAAGATAAGAAATAAGATTAAGTCTTTTATTAGTCTAAATTATGTCATCATTTTTATTATTATTATGCAATTTCGATTATCCTGTCCAGAATTGAGCAGATTCGGTGTGATAAACAAGGTAAAAAGTAGGAATATATCTCACAAGGAGAAACCCTCACTTTTGTCACACTCACTATTAATAATAAATAGTATGCTCAATTTGTAATCCCGTTAAGTAACCTTCGTGAGCGATATTTTTCCATTTAAGGTAGTTAACGACTATCCTAAGAACACAAAAGGAGCTTACATTCAAGTAATTGAGGATTTCATAATCATAAATAGCGATTGCTTTCTAAAATTTTATATAATAAACACCATTGTCTTTATATTAATTAATTTATTTATCCGATTTCAGCATTTCTCGAAAGAAATGAATGTAAACCATTTTTCGGTAATCAATTTCACTACTTCCTGACGAGATAGAAATTCAAGAAATACATGCATAATTGTGTATTAAATATCGATAGTTTTTGCGCAGTAAATCCTTGGTTCGATTCCAGATGACTCGAAAATATCTTTATAATAAATGTTAAGAAAGAAAAGAAAAAGATATTTTTCATCGTCGTTAATCTATTACAGACTTTCTTTAGTACACTGAAATCAGGAATAATGGTCCTACGAAATCCTTACTAGTACAAAAAGAACGGAAACTGAATATAGATAGCTATTTTGTCGTTGCTTGTCATGTATTTTTTACCAGATATCCTGAAATCAAATAAATAAATAAATAAATATATAAATCGTAGTGATTGTTAAATAAGAATATGAAAGGCAATCGCTATATATGGCTGAAAATCCTAAGTAATTCGAACGCAAATTCCTTTTTCATGCTAAGGATAGTAGTGAAATACTTAAAATGGAGTAATATCTAAAGTTACTTAAGGAGTTAACAGACCTTTCTCAACTTCAAAAAATTCAAATATTCGTTTCTTTGCATTAATGTAAAGAATCAACCTTAAAAATATTCAGGCAAAGTGGTATTTTCATATTATAAAAATTAGCTGAGCTACAGCAGATTTTCTTTGGCAAAGCAGAGCACTCGATGAGCCGCCAGTGACACTCGTAAGCTTAAGGTGTCGAACATGGGTGTTATTACTTTCTCCTAAAGCCTTCTTTCCTCAAAGTAACATCGTGGTACCTATATTCATGTTGAAATAATGGTTCTCTCGTTTTATGAAAATTATAAACTTAATGAATAAATCCATGTTATTATGTTATTCTTCCTGCACAACTTTCCATTATTTTTGACAAATAAAGAAAAGTTGTGCAAGGTAGTTAAAGAAACACTCTAAAAATAAATTATAAAAAAAGATGAGGTACCTGAGCTTTTTTGTCTTTTGATTATATTCAAATGCCTCCTTTTGGATGGCTTAATTTTTTAATAGATTACTCTAACGTTATCTATGGAAGAATGCAGCATTTCCATTTTACCATAGGATCAGGAAGCGAACAGTTCTATTCTTGTTTTCGCACTGTATTTGTCGTATTGAAGAAGTCTTAGCGCAACGAACACATGGTATTGAAAATTTCAATAATAATTTCAGTAATATGGAGAGGTGCTATTCATTGGGTCTGACATAGAACGAATTTTAGTTGATGTGCTATGAATGGTTTTATGCTAGTCCAATGACAACCACATCATTTTAATAAGTGTTATGAAGTAAATTAAGGTCGAAGTGACTGAAAACATCGACTACTGACAAAGACAAGACTAGGAGCGAGCAACATAGCCCACGGAAGATTGCATGACACCATCAAACAGGAGACTTATCCCTTATAGACAGATGTTCCGTAGAAACGACTGAATCTATAAATGGAGTTAGTGAAAAATAATTCAATACTGATAAACTTTACCTGTATATTTTACTGAAACTTTATGAGTTTATATCTTTACACAGCATTTTATTCACTCACTTTATTCATCGCAATGAAACTTGTTGAAAATATATAAAATTAAACTAACTATCGTCCAACTAGAACGATTTTCGATATAATTAAAATTAAGAAAAATATCGAAAATTACGCCGATTTTTCAAATAACTTCATTTTTTTAGTATAAACAATTCTCAGAATACCAAATATTTGAATTTCAAAAATCGTTGTTGTCATACGAGAATTAATAAGTAATAAATTTATAAAGTTTAACATAGTGTATGGTTAAATTCGTGTCAACCAACGAGGTGTGTATTTTCTTGTGAGGATAATTTTTCATCCATTATATTTACTTTCAGGTTAAAGTTTCAAAAGGTATTTATATTTCCATACAATGCTTAATAATCATACTAAAAATATCAGAAAAACCGTTTTCTCTTACTAGAAGAGTATTTCTCTCAAAAGTTTACAATAATACCGCTAATCCCTGTAAATCCGGCCTGGAAAGTAATATAACTCCTTTACGGGATTAGTAATTTAGTCTACTATTTATTATTATTAATAATTCAATTAGTAGACAACAAGGAAATTATTAACGAATGAAATTGAAAAAAAGGTGCAAGATATACCAGAGAACAATGCGTTATTTCCTCCAAACTCGACTAGCTCGGATGTGTATTGCAGATTTGCCTGTACTCCGATTAAATCGGATAAATAAATTAATTAATATATAGACAATGGTGTTTATTAAATAAAATTTCAGAAAGCAATCGCTATTTATGATTGTGGAATCCTAAAATTACTTGAATGCAAGCTCCTTTTATGTTCTTAAGATAGTCGTTAACTACCTTAAATACATTAACGAGATTACAAATTGAGCATACTATTTATTATTATTAATAAGTCAAATAGTAAGTATCAAGGAAAGAATTTTACGAATGAAAAGAAAAATGTAATGTCAAACATACCAGAGAACATCGCATTCTTTCATGCATACTCGGCTAGCATGGGCGTGTATTGCGGGGTTGCCTATACTCCGGTTATCAATTTTCAATTATTCATTGCAGCGAAACTAAGCCCCATTCAGAGAAACGCCGTTACACTTTTTCATTACTCTACTTTCTGCACCATAGCAAAAAGTTTCATCAAAATCCCCGGACAAAAGTGAGGGTCTCTCCTTGTCAGTCAAATTAAAGAATTCTGCAACTTGGGAAGTCCCATTGGACCATTGGATAAATATTAAAATAGTAAAATTTAATATTTCCATTGTCTTTATAAACATGTTGTTGATAAATATAACATGTTCATAATACATTTTCAAAATTTTAAGGTTATTCGAGAGGAAGGAATGAAAAGTCTTTAGTCTCCATAGAGAGTTTATACTTGTGTTATTTTTCCGGCTTCGTAATGGTGTTTTCCCAATTTTATTTTTTTATTGATTACATCTTTGTGCTCAAATTTTCTCAGGTATTTCTAAATTTTCGGCACAGTTTTCTTTATTGAGTTTCTTTTATTCTTGATTACCCAAAGCAGGATATTATCTTGAGAGAGAGTAATTTCTCCGTTTTAAGCATTTGTAACATTTACTTATGTATGAACTTATTCGAGGAACAAATAAATAAATGATAATAAAAAGATTTTAAAATGAGGTTTAATCGGCCACCAATTTATCATTTCAAAAGAAACTCTTATTTCTTAATCATCTCTCGATTAAGTAAAAATGTTTAAATACTTTTCCTGACGGTTGTCAATGATGGAAAAACAGAATCCTGGAAGCCGTTCTGGAGACAAGTTAGTTCATGGGAAAGATTATCAAGTTTTGTGATAAAGTGAAGGCAAAACGCTTCTACAATAATTTACCTCCAGAAAAATTAAACATAAATTTGAATCGAGTAATTGAATATGTAAATCAGTATTAAAAACTTGAATTTTAACAGTAAACTTGACAGCTGTTCTTCAAGAATATTTTACTTACTAATTAAATAAGCGAACAAGTTTTTGTAAGTCATTTGTTGACAGATGATTTATGCTTTATATCATAAATAATATTCTAGGCTGGGATTCACATTTTATCTTCAATGGAGTAAATAGTAATTTATTCTCCCGGTATAGCCCTAAGGAATTCTGAATATTTTTTAACTAAAGTTTAAACATAGCAAATGTTACACAACTGTGGCTGGAAATTGCAGTTACTTTATTCCTTTGTACAGATGGGCTGAAGTAAATCAACGAGAATATTATTATTTAATGATTTTTCTTCCTGTTTCCATTCCATATCATTCTGTTTAATTTCAAGTTACTCGGTCCAGTTCCCCTTCCAAACTGCAATGATCCGTAAAAAAATTTGATTTCTATGGTAACATCAACAGTGAATAGAGGATTACACACAATACTGCTCCGTAGAATATTTCTATATCTAAACAGTAGAAAGGAAAACTTCAGAAAAAATATGCTCATGGAATATGGAATGGAATAGGGGTAAAAAATTACTCTTGCGTTTACCCGCTTTTTTATAATAATAATAATAGGAATTTATTTAGGCGAGATTAAGCTTTTTAATCTCATCTTACATCTAATCCTTCATCATTCAAATGTCATAAGAAAGAGGTAGCTCTGAATAAAGTTTATATAATGATACTACTTATTGTTAGTAGGTATAAAACCTAAGTGCAAAGTACAAGAAAATACTAGCAAGATATGGGGTGATAAAAACCCTTGAAACTCATATGGGTAAACTAAAGAAAATCAAAGATGTTAGTAAATAATAATTATAATTTGCGCTAATGCTCATGTAGCCGAATAACCCAGCCAAATCCCCTTCTGTACTGTACTCTCATCAAGCAGAGAAGGAAGACAACCCTTGTCATCCGGTCATATCATCTCCGCGATGTTTTAGAATTACTTAAAACGCAGACACTCTTGAAACGTTTGCATTTCAACCCCTGAATACACGTGCTCAAAGGAAATTTTTTCTTATCGGAACACTAGAAACATCTCCACTCATACAACTTGTGTGTTTTTGTTCTCTCTAAATTTGCAGATTGTGAAAACATACTGCCTCGCAGATAAAAGTGATGATAATAATATTTCTGCAGATAATACTTCTTTTTACTTTGGAGTGCATAGCATAATAAGGAATCCTGCGGCCTATAAAAAGTGAAAATAATGTGAAAAACATATAATAAATGTATATTACATATTTTGATAAAATTTCATCTACATCTACATCTACATCTGTACCCTGTCGATTATTTTCGCGTATTGTTCTCGGAAAAAAAGAATTCTTGAATCGACTGGTTTTAGCATCTATTTCTCTGATCTTTCTCGCTGGATCAGAACGGCCTATATAGCAAGGAGGGCGCATAATATCGGCTACATCTTCTATGAACGTGCTCTGTCTGAATTTATCAAGTAATTTAAATCTCTGATTGAGCCTTCTTTCTTCTAAAGATTCCCATCCTGCCTCCTGAAGCATCCGAGTAACACTTACCGATTTATCATAGCAATTTTTTACAAAGCGTATTGCCTTTCTTTGTACCTTTTCTATCTCGCGAATACAACACTTTTCAGCAGGGTCCCATACACTGCATGCGTACTCGAGGTGAGGCCTAACTAGCGCAAAGTAACATCGCTCGCGTACTTTTTCTTCGCTTCTACCGACTATTCTTTTGACGAAGCCTAGTTTCTTAAGAGCTCGCCCACATATGTTATGGATGTGGGTACCCCAAGTTAAGTTATTCGTGAGGGTTATTCCGAGATATTTTACCGAATCGACAGTTGATAATGTTTTCCCTCGAAGGCTATATAAATTATGATTGGCAAAGGATTTTCTTTCGAAAAAATTAACTACTGAACATTTATCCACGTTGAGCTCCAATTGCCAGTCGTCGCACCATTTTACTATTTTATCTAAGTCATTCGACAGGCTTAATCTATCGTCATTACTTTTTATTTCTCTGTAAATAACCGTGTCGTCAGCAAATATTCTAACGTTACTCTCGATGTGTTCATTAAGATCGTTAATGTATATTAAGAATAATAATGGCCCGATTACGCTTCCTTGTGGGACGCCTGAGGTCATCTTGACTAGGTTGGAACTAATACCATCTAATACTACTCGTTGTTCTCTATCGGACAGGAAATCTTTTATCCAACATATTACTTGTTCGTTGATGCCCGCAAGTTTTAATTTGTACAACAATTTACGATGTGGGACTTTATCGAACGCTTTCCGAAAATCCAAAAATATTGCATCGACTTGTCTTTTACTTTCGGCCGATTTCAAGATATCGTGAATTAATAACGCTAACTGTGACTCGCAGGAACGTGTCTTACGAAAACCATGTTGATTCTTAACAATGAATTTAGAGGTTTCGAGAAAACCCATTAAGGAACTAGTAATTATATGTTCCATTATTTTACCACTCAATGAAGTTAACGAAATGGGCCTATAATTCGATGGATCATCTTTTACGCCGCTTTTAAAAATTGGGGTGACATTTGCAATTTTCCAATCTTTTGGGAACTTACGTGTTACTCTTTCTGAATCATTTGGAGTACACTCTTTCATACACTTTTTAGCACGAAAACAACTAATGAAATCATAATTCTAATTAATCAAATACGAAAATATATATAAACTTTCGTTTTTGAGAACATGTTTGCTTACCGCATACTTTTAATAGACCGTAGTTCTTACATCTTTGTCAGTACCTTATAGAGTTAGTAATTTCTAAGACGTACCATAAAGATATCGGAATGCAAAATTTTATTCTTCAGATAATCCATCGATTATGACGTATTGATCATAAAATGGTGTGGTATTTTCGTTAATTCCAGTAAGGCTTCGATTAAAGTATTACTTTTGTATAGTATTCCATTAAGTCGTGAATCGAAACATGTTTTCATGTGTTATGATGAAATGAAGTTCGCAGTAGTCAGCACTCACAGAATATGGAATAGAAATCACGGAATTTATTTCCGTGCTGTAGAAATCGCATGGAAACAGCTTCCAAAGGGAAGGATAGTGAAAAGGATGAAAACAGTGGCGACAACCTAGCGGCGGCAAGATGAATCAACGTCTCAAGATGGGATGATAAATTGAGTGGATCTGAGCAAATGTGAAAAAGGATTATCAAGAAACTTTCGGCTAATTTTTAAAATCATTTTAGCAGCTCTAGGAATGCTTATTGAAGTAAATTAATACGGTAAACTGTGTCCTTAAGTTAGTTGAAGTTTAATGATAAAGATGATATATTGTAAATAGTAAACTTATTGTTAATACTTATTTATTTTGAGTGAGTAAGTTCCGAAAAATTTTTATTTCATCGTGGAACTTTCTTTCTTTTGGGAAGTTCAAATAGAAATAATAGTTGCGCGAAATGGTATTGGAAATCATAAGAATGACAATTTCATGGAACATTTTTTTTATCATCTGATACTCTTAATGATCCATATTCGCGGAAATAGTGATAAACCCATCTATGTATCTATTATAAAAATATGTCTATCTATCTATATAAATCTATTTTTCATGAATTCAATGAAGTGATGAGTAGGTGTTTCCTCTATGTTATATTTACAAGATTTATAAAATTTAATCATTCTGAGTCTTATTTTGTATCTTTGTACGATTAGTAAACTTGTCTAAAATTAAGCAAAGCGTTGTACCGAAAATCGGAATAAATGACGGCTTTCGTTTTAAATTCAAGAATTTCAGATTCCTCGGGTTCTGTTTTCAAACCGACAAAAATAACGGTAATAATAATGATAATTTTTCTGTTTTCGATTCGTAGACTGTATTCATTAGACAGTTTGGATTCTCTGCCTCACCGTCATCACGTTTTGGCGATTTTCATATTAATGCATTGAAAATTGGTTTTTAGAGGAGGACCTATATTTTTATTCCTCGGGAGTTTTAATCCATCCGTAGCACGCTCCTTCTCATTTCATGCAGAGGAAACGCCAAAACGAACCTCATTAAAACTTCCAAATTGCGATTGAATCCTTTCATCGCTTAAGAAATAATTCCAGACAGCCTTTTTTAACATCCCTTATTTGATGACTCATGTCGAAGTGAGCACTTTTATCGTAGTAAATATACAAAATGTGGCGTCAGAGAGAAATTGTATCGCCAGACAAATAGAAGAGACTTCGTTCGACTATATGCCGTCTTCCCCTTATTCAAAATAAGGTGGTATTCAAAATTTCTGCGGAATCTTACGATTCTTACCTGTTAATGAGCGATGTGAAAAAGATAAAAAGCGCATAGGAATAGTGTCTTCATTTCTTACAGGTATAAATAAGCAATTAAGAATAAATTTAAGTAAATTGCCGTAAAATATGGAATCATGTATCTTTCTAGCAGGTCTAGGTATCCAAAGATCTCCTTCACTTTTGATGAAGCTTTAATAATGAACCTGATGATACATTATGTAAAGATATCTCATGTTAGATACCAATGTTTTGCCTTTCAAAAGATTCCTTTTCCATACACTTTAAAGTCTCAATTCTCTTTCCTTCCGAAATTCCATTCGTATGGGAATCTACATCGGATTCCAAACGCGGATATCGCACTTTAAGCAGGATTGAAAGATGTTACGGATGGAATGAGACGTAATCAGTTGCCACTGAAAGATGACTCGCGTCACGTGATCGCTGATCCGCCAAATGATTTCCTTCCATCTTCCAATCCTGCAACTGCAAAGTACGTTATCTTCAAAACCAAACGCTGCTTTAAATGCTGGAGTTTGTTACTCACGAAGGTTTCTCTATGAATGGAAACTTCTTCGTGCGTCTTCTTAATGGATACATAAAAATAGATCTTCAATTTACCTTATGAATTAATTAATGTTTTCATTTTTCTATTTATCCTATTTTCCGTGATTTTTTGGCTATTTTCCTTGGAATTTTTCACCTGTAACTTAATTACCTCGATTCTTTTATGTATGCGTTTGCGAGTCGCTTTTCCCGTTTATTTTCTCCATTTATTTGAATACCAGTCAATTCGGATGTGTAAGAAGAGCAAGACAAAATGGGAATGTAGGCCAGAAGAAAAGGAATACAAGATAAGAAAACGAGAAGACAAATATGAGATGAAGGAAGCGGAGGAATTCGTCAATAATTCCAGAGAAAAAAGGAGAAATGAGGAAATGAAAGAGAAGAAAGAGGGATAACGAAGCAAGTTTTGATCGATTTTGGGTTGGTGAGAGAAGAGCAACTTCCGGCTAAAGAGGAACTCAACTCAATCCAATGTGATCTCTTAAAATTTTCTTCTCAAATTTCAATTTATAAAATTGGTATACTGCACCCATCGCGATCTTGGACACTTTTTGATAAGAATTTCACCATTTATGTATGCGTGCATTTGTAATACGTTTCAGTTGATGAGTCACCTTTTGCAGTAAGACTTCAATGAATGAATGAATGGTCCAATGAATGAAATTATTTTCTTCACATTTACACGCAGACCCAGCAAGCCTCCAAGGCGTGTGGCAGGGGGTGCAAAAATGTAGGTATGTCTATAAAATTGTAGCTGCTATTTTATTCTCTAATCTAATCTGCTTCCACTGCAGCGGCACCCGTACAATTTGTTCTAAGGTCATCTCGCTCGTCCAACGAGACGCTTTCATCGAACGCGCTGCCCAAATGGCTATCCTTTTGGCATAATTATGTCACTTGTTGGTTCTTAAATGTAACTATGCATGGAGATAACGCAGTGACATCTGTATATTAACAATATATAAGATTGCAGTCACAAACAAATGACGGTATCAATGCCGCAAGCAATGATTCTATATCATTCCACGTTACCGTTTGCATTGTATTCGATTAATGCCGCAATGCATTCGAACTTCTCAGCTTAAACATCGGCGAGGTAGACAGCAGATTAATGGAATCCCGTGTGGTGGCATCTGAATCTCTGCTAATTAATTAGTCACTTAGGAATGTTTCTCTCAACTGTTTGCATCTGCGGATCATCCGAATGCTTAATTATTGCCTCAATTAAATCATCCAAATGAAAAAGGGGATCCTTGATCTGAGGAAGGACATAAACATATTATGCTACCTTTCTAATTCCTTCCTTCTTGATGATCCCATAAACTATTCTTTTTATATTATATCAAATATTATATGAAACGCCTAAGAGGTTTAATTTGAGGAAAATAATTATCCTTTCACGGAAATTCTATTTAAGGGAAATAAGGCTCTTTTTACCTTACCTGTCGTCAATGATATCGATAAAACATAATTATTGTAAATAAGAATAGAAAGAACATTTTAAGGGAGTGGATATGAAGAACCCCTGGAATATCTTAAGGAAATATATTGACAGGAATAATCCGGTGGTGATAAAAACCTATGTAAAGCCACTGATAGTATAAGGTAAAAGACGAGGTAAAAAGGCATGGAATCTTTAATAATAATACTAAAGCAGAAATCAATAACTGGACACATTGCTATAATTGGATTAGAAATATAAACAAATGAAGAGAAAATTTATTCAGCTATTTACAAACATATCCAAGTTAAAATGAATGAATAGTAGGAGTATTCCTACAATATGAAAGATTAAGGAAAATAACATACATAATAGGGCATATAATAAGAATGATAACGTTTACTACGGTCGTTAACCCATTTAAAGATTTGTAAGAATGTTCAACAGTTGAGTAAAAGTGATCGAGAAGAAAGTAAAGGAATGCAAATTTGTTTGTCTGAAAAATCTCTTTCCCGAGAAATACCGTTCTTTCAGCATTTTAAACTATCATTATCAATTGATGAAAAGTGGATGAAGCGGTCGGAATTTAAAGCGGAGTGAAAACAATTATCGGAATAAATGAATCGGATGTAAAATATAATAGACGTATACTTCATTGCGTTTTCTATGCATTAGTATGCTTCGGAAGGACAGAGAGTTGGTTATGTAGAAAAAGTGTTGCTTTATCATGATTAAAGAGGTAAATGTAAAGTATTCAGGAAAACTTAACTTCCCCTCGTATCTATGCATAGTAAACATCTTCAAAATTAAGAATAATATTCCTCAAATCAATGAAATAGCAAAACATCTTAAGTTCTGCAACGAGTGCATTTCTAATAATTTCGGGGATGACTCTCCGAATAAAATATTTCCTCTATCATTTTTTTAAATGAAATGCTACTTATTTAGAAAGCAGTTGTTATTATTACTGAATTTCTCAATTAATTTTCAAATCAATGAAACAAAATGAGCTGCTGCTTCTCATGCGGACTCGTGGGTTATTAATTTTTGTGTTATCAAAGCATATTTTATGATTATACTTAGATTATACATGGGTGGTCTGAAACGTTTCCGACATTTCGCCATTTCTCGACATGTTTTCTGAAAATTTCTAAAAATCTTCTGAAAAATCTGGGGTCGGAAACTTTTCAGACCACCCTCGTATATTTCTATGATGATTTAATTTCCAGTAATAGCATATATAGTAAAAGTTACTTTCCAAGATATCGTCTCGAAACAAACTGCAAATGAAAATTTCAACATTTATCTCGATTTCTCTCGCGACAATTTCCTCCTCAGGTGAGAAACCAAAAAGTTTTAGGCGACATATAAATTAGACTGCACGAGGAAATTTTTTAATGTTATGTTCTAACTAAATAAAATTTTAGTAAGATATGATTACTCGTAAATAATATACTCGTACTATAGCGATCGTCAGGAAAACGGGATCATAAGAGAGAATTGTGGCATTCTCATTTTGCATCTCCCATCTAATTCGACCCTTTTTCATGCTTTCTTTCTCATCTTTTAAGTCTGATTTCCCTGTTCTGGCTTTCTATTTCTTAAGCTTCATTTCTTCCATCTGTTTTCAAATTTCTTTCGTCTCTCTTCTTTTGAAGTTACGCTCGTTCTAAAGGAAACTTCTATATTTTCAAAACATATTCCCTCGTTTCGACGGAGGCTATTTTAATTTATTTGAAAATGTGTAGTCATTATTGTTTACATCTGATCCTTCTAAGCCTGGATGCTTGAAGTCAGTAATATATTTATCTTATTAGAAATATTATTAAGATATTGCTCGCTGGAGTATTTGATAGATACTAAATGAATTAAAAGTATAGTTAATCACGAAGAATTGCCGCCTTTTCAAATTTTTCACTTTTTACATTTCATTCACTGACTTTCACCTTTTACATTTCATTCTATACTGATATCGATTACCCGTTAATACTAAAGGGAATCTCCGATTCACCTTGTCCTCATGAGAAAGAGTTGTTTCCATTCGCAACGTATTAAAAACAAATTCTCCTCTAAAAAATGACGGACTAAATTTAACATATGAAAGATGCATAAATATCTGGACCTCCTTGATTTCCAAAGTAAAAATAATCCCCCCACATTTAAAAAACCATGGCGATAGAAACTGAAGGTATAAGTATGAACGGAACGTCTGAAAATAACTTGATGAAATTTTATTAAACCATGCATGAGAATCACCATTGATGCATGAGAATCACCTAAAAACTCGGTCAAGTAATTTTAAATCAAAGTCAGATCAAAGACGATATCTAGTCGTACTGTTTTATTAAAATGAAACCAAGCAATGTGCTGATTTGTATTAATAAATGCTTGTTCAAGTATCTGTTATTTAGCAATTAAAATTATCAGAAGAGAGAAAAAAGGAACTCGACGGTCAATGAATTAAGAGACAAAGGTTCTCCAAGCGCCGAACGTGGCGACCATCTAAGGGCGATTCCCGGGAAACGGATAATCAATTAGCGGTCACCAGTTATTCAGAATCCCTAATGCGCATTTCGAAAGCAAAGCTTTCATGATCACAGGGGGTCCAACGCTGAATGAGATTCATTCAGCATTTCATTCAGATGAAAGTCATTCAGCATTGGACCCCCTGTGATCATGAAAGCTTTGCTTTCGAAATGCGCATTAGGGATTCTGAATAATTGGTGACCGCTAAGCGATTATCCGTTTCCCGGGAATCGCCCTTAGATGGTCGCCACGTTCGGCGCTTGGAGAACCTTTGTCTCTTAATTAAAATTATGCTAACTGCTTGTTTGAGGGTCAAAAATATTTCTTTGATGGTATCATGAAAAATAAAAATAGAGGGTCCTTACTCCTAGACGATGATAATTTGATTGTGCTAAAGAATATTGAAATCTTCTGCAATAATTCGTGTTTCAAAAGTTATTTCGTTGTAGTTTTAGCTTAGACCTGTCCCATCAAAATAAAACAGATTTTCTGGAGCAAAATCAGGAAGTGCTTTTAATCCATGTAAAGGAACCCGCCTAAAAATGAAATACTCGGTGGAAAATCACGTTAGGAATAATTCTCAGAAAGGCCTTTCAATTTGATGGCTGATAAATAATAATGGTTGATTTAGTGAAAATAAATTTCAAATCAGAAAATAATTACATTTATTCTCTTTTACTTGAATATTAATTAATCCGAAATATTTTGTGCCGCCGATCCTTTTTTCAGAAAGCGTTGTATACACAGTTCAAACGGTTCAAATGGTTTTCGAAATACGATAGCTATGATTTCACTGAAAATTAACCCGTTCATATAAAATATTTACATTGCAAACAAGTTCCATTGATCGCTGCAGATTCGCAGAAAGCCGTTAAATATACAGAATCATATATTCTTGTTAACTTTTCAATGACTTCTAATAATTCAAGTTCCACCATTAAAGGACTCTGAAAATGAAAATTTTATCACATTCGTTTAGTATTTAAGGATTATTAAACTTTAAAATATTCGTTTAACAAACGGGCGGCTTTTTTCCAAAACCCAAATTAACGGATTGGGGCTATGAATTGTTAACTCGAGTGATGGTTTATGGAGCATTAAATTATACGTCACATTTTACATTAGAACAGGGTTGAATACTATGCTTCACTGAGCTAGATATTTTATTAGAATATTAAAAATGTTTTTCTTTGACAGAATTAGAAACAAATTTTTCAGTAAAAATTTACCCAAAATATAAGTACCTCATTTGGAGGTACCTTGATTTTTCTTTCTTTTCCGTTCTTTAAATTATTTCTCTTTCACTTTATGTTTCACTCGAACGCGGAATGGTTATTTCCGGGATATTACAAATTTTTATTTTTCGTTGTAAAACAAATAGGAAGGGTCGTTTGGCTCTTTTATATTTAAATAAGTAATTTAAGCTTTAAAAAAGTAAAAGAATTTTTTTCGTTTGCTTCTCCTTTTAGTTTTTTAATGAAGAAGTAAAAAATCCCGCTTTTTAAGCGGTTTTCACTCGAATCTCCGAAAAGCATATTAACCGGGTGTTACAACAATTAGGAAGAATACGATTATGAATCTTTGGCAACGAAAACCGATGGGCTAAAGTATATAGGCGATTATAGTACCACATATACGGTTCCGATACACATTTATGAATCCTACCAAATCTGTTCATTTGACTTAATCTTTCTAAACAATGTTATGTGACACTTTTCCCATTCTCCTTTTTTATTCTTTTAAGTCTTATTTTTCCTTCATTTTCGCCTTCTTTCCTCTGTCATTGTGTTTGGAATTGAAGGCAGGAAGTTGCTAAGCAACGGACGCACAACAGAGGATTGTCCCCTTCCACTCCATTCTTAATCCCTTTATTTTCATTCTCTCTATTTCAACTCCGATTCTTTTATTTTTATTTCCCGGTGTTTATTTGACAGTTTTCTTATGCCCCATTTATCTTTCCTTATCTACTATTTTCCCATTTTTCTTCTTTAGATTTGTTTTCTTTTCCTTCATGATCCTGGATGAGCATTTATTTACTGGAGTTCGTTGCAATAATTATCAATTTGATCAATCAATAGTGCCGACATTTTCATCTAAATCTAAATGTGTGCCAATTCGGCGTGTTGCATTTTGACCCTCCATTTTAATTCGGTCGATTGAACCGACCTTTTCTATTTATCTCCTCACAGTATCAGAACGGCAGGAAGGATGGCGTCCGTCTATGAACGTCCTTTCTCTCAATTTATTAAGCCTTTGATTAAACCTTCTTTCTTCTAAATATTTCCATCCTGAACAATTTGAATGAAATTGACGCCTTACTTGTAGACGAGACTAGAGCGGTAATCTAAGAGAATTCCTTTTGTCTGATAAGACACGTTTTTACAAAGTAAAGCTTGATCGTGTAAGATGTATTATTCACTCATTGGTCGTAACAATTCCTTACATGTTCAGTATTTCCATATATACTCTGTGACTGACAGGGTTTACTTAATTGTGAAATGAGCCATATATTGAGGTATATAAAATAGATGTGATAAGATGTTCATATGAGTGTTTTAGCATGATTCATCATTGATGTTCGGATAAACATTGTAATGAGAGGTTCGAAAGACTTTGCAAACACCGTATTGTACGTGGTGAACTTCTAATCCACTGACGACCGTGTTTCAATTTCTTTTCTTTCAATCATTGTAATTTCGGAAAACGTGATCACTTATCTGAGAATAGCTTTGTTTTGAATCCCTTTGTAATTCGAGTTCACTTTAACTTTCGGTGTAAGAGTTCGCTAATAGAGTTCAATTGGTTTTTTGGCGCACTACATTTCATTTTTTCGAAATTATAAGTATCATTCATAGAAGTGGGTTTTCATAACATGAATCTTAAATTTATCAGCGAATATAGTTTTCGGCTAAAATCTGCAAGAAATCGCATAAATGAAAGAGACATTCGGTGAAATTTTCTGCTTTTTAAAAATAACTGCAGATTTTGATGATATCATAGAGATAAGAGGCCTATTATGAGTATATTGTAAAGGTTATCATACGATATTTGAAGAAAAGAATACTTACCATGCAAATAAAATGCTGTTATTAAAGTAAATCCTTGTCGCATAAGATAAACGCAGTCCTTGAATTTGTTCAGACAAACAATTACTTAATTTAGATTTCTGTTTTGACCCTGAAATCATCCAGAGGCAAAAGATATCCCTGTCTAAGCGCTGTTAACAACTACCTCGTCATCCATTCTGATGAATTTATCGAATAACTTTCGAAGTTTGAATTCAAAAGTTTCAACTCGTTTAAGGAGGAATTTTCAAACGATCTTAAATGGTAAAATCACCATTCAAAGCCCTTTTCTAATTTCACACAGCCATTTGTGCTTTAATTTTCGTGTAATAACTCCTCTTTAAGAGTGGATTCTGTATGAAAATTAAATCTGGGAACGCAATCACGCTCAACAAGATGAAGCCACCGAATTTAATTCGAGCGAAAGGACAAAAAGGCCCTTTTAAACATTACCAATTGGACCTTCATCGTGAAAAGGACATACTTGTTGAGTGTTGTAAATTAAGGATGATATTTAAATGTAGATATATTAAAATTCTCATCCAATAGTAAGTTATATTTCTCAGAAGACGATTCTTCAAGGAAATCGGTCATAGGATGAATAGAACGAGCTTTGTTCCACAGAATGGTGGGAAATTGAAGGTAAATTGCTCATCATTGCTCTAAGTTGCCATTTAATCTAATAATTATCTTCGTTATTTAAAGTTCGATACTTTTATTTTGAATATTTCATATCACGTCACTTCAGTATCATAAATAATTTTATGGAAATAACTGAAGAAACGATATGATGGCGAATGTATAGATTTTAATCTGAATTAGCGATTATATTTTTAGGCACAATTAAATCTATTCTTTATCCCGAATATCATACAAAATTGTCCTTTTTCCGTCTTCACTCGGATTGCCTTTCCTCAAAATTAATGATATATATAAATGGAATAAATGAAACAAATTCTCGCTACCTACCCGTTTTCTAAAATTTTTCAGTAATGAATTTTTCAAAACTCATCTAAATCTTATGTTTGGAAATTTGGAATTGAAATCTTCTTATGCACAGGAATTAGATCCTCTTTTCCCCTGTGTTTACTTTGATGCCGCCTCTTCCCATAAACAGGGCACGCATAATAGTCAGAGCTTTCTTCCTTTCCGTTTTCATTCCTCTCTGAGCAAAAATCCGTAAGTAACGATCATATATTCCAATTCACTCGCCTTATCGATGCGTCATCATGCCTTCAAATATTTTCAACACGTTCGACTGATATTCGATTTTTCTTGAATTTACTCCGTTCGACGCGATTTCGAGACGATTCAAATAGTACAAAATTGAAGTTAGGAAAACCTTGATCAAGAATGATTTTTTTCCTCAAGAAAAAGCTTTTGAGTTTGCCATAAAATACCGATTTCAAACGGTAGAACTGTTATATTTGAGGTTCGATAGTCGTAGATATCATGATTGAACCATTGGAATTTAAAATTTCGATTATATATTCCTTAAGTTGTCAATTCCGTTCTTGATGTGCAATTTTCAGCTGAGCATTTCACTCTTTCTGTAAATATCCCGAGGATATCAATGGGCATAATTTCCCCATAAAACGTATCGCCTTGCGCTGCACTTTCTCGAGTACATACAATTCACAATGTTACCCATCATATTTATATAGTTTCCGCATATTTCAGACAAGGAAAGTGACAAACAATCGATTCTTCTTCAAAAGTGATTTTATTTTCCTTTCCTCGACGTTTTGAGAAGACTAGACTATGCGATGCGAAGGCCTCCTCACGTGAGGACGCTTATAATTCCCTCCTAAAAGTGTCTTCAACAACATATGGCGAGAGCAGTCGGCGGTAACAAAAGCATTCCATTAAAACGTTCTGAAAGCGCTCTAAGTATCATATTCCCGAAGTATCCAAAGTTTTTCTTTGATAATAAACAAGTGTTTAGGAAGAGTTTTGTTTTCTTAACTAGCATCTAATTTAGTCTCTGTCTTCTTAATGACTGTGATAGTAATAGAAATGTTGTTGAGAAATTAGTGATGCTGAATAAATGAATTCATACATATGCCACTCCTTAATGAATGCTATGAAAAACTATTATTCATTGATAGATGGAGAGATTGATACTTTATTGGCAAGGTTAGGCCCTCTTATTATAATAGCAAAAAATATTAACTAAGGCAGAATTACAGCGAGAGAAAAATCGTTAAAACTGAAGGTTGATAAAGAATATACCCAAGTTGGGAAGGTGGCAAAAAATACTCCGTGAAGACAAAGTAAGTATGTGTGTACAAAGGAAACATATAATAAAGTTACACATTGGGGATAAAGATTAATAAGTAAATATAAATTACATGAGAATAAAAACAGAACAAGGTAAGTTTAAAAGAGAGGGATACTTAATAAACGAATTAAATTTATAATCTCAGTGTAAAATAGTAAAATATTCAGTACAAAATGTAATTTATTCAGTTATTGTGCTTTGGCGTTCAGTCTAAGTCAACAAAAGAAAAGCAAATGACCTCATGGTGCATACTATTCCCTCTTCAGGGCTTTGGAAATATAATGACTGGTTGATATTCATACCTGTTCTCGATCTAATTCTTTAATGAAAGATAACTTTCAAGAAGATGCTTAGTATTGCTCAAATTCGTTTAAAAACTGACGTCAATATTTTTCAGGACGAAGTTCGCTGTCGGATTTGATTGGATTGCTTTCTAAAGAGAGCTATTTTGAACCCCGTCTTTTGGTAAGTCTCCTTATGCCCCAACAGTTGTCATTGTAAAGGTTTTGCCAAAAATGCTTATTTGTTTTTGCACAATTACAGAGAATAGAATTAGAATGATTTGGACGAATATTTACACAGTTTATACATTTATAATTGTAACTATGATGAAAATTTTCTATTTTTAGAAAAATGATAAGTGTATTTGAAAAAAACGCAACCCCGAAGTATTCATCATGTAGTGAATAATGTATTTGTCTCATCTTCAACATTTTCTCAATCCGGTTTGTTGTAAATTAGTATTCATAAGATTTCAAATAGCGTTCTCATGAAAGAGAATGTTCAGGGGAAACCTTGCTTATACTTCTCTCGTCGTGTCTTTAGACGTCTTCTTCATATTCATTCTCCTTCAGAGAACCTAAGCGAAGGAAAGGCAAAGATCGACTATCGATAGAAAACTATCTTTTCTCTTATCCGTCGTATTGCCGCTCTATTTTGGTTAGCACCACTAAACAATGTTAAAATTTCTTGGGTATAATTAGTGTTTACTGTGATTTATTTCCAACCTTCTCGAGCTTTCGTGCGAAATACCAGCACTAATTCCGTTTCCTTCCTTTTGCAATGAATTATTTCCAATCGAATCAGCAACGGATTCGTATGAAAATGTTTAACCGATGACTCATCCATCGCGTATGAATTTCATGTAGGTGTATTAATTGAAATCTATTTTGATATGCTCACCTGACTCAGCCGATTCTTCCTCCCACATTAAAAATTTCAATTTTCACCACCTCTTTTGCTTAATTCCCTTTGGGACTAAATTATGTGCATGAAATGTAATTAGAACAGGCTGCTGCGTGCAATTGAATGATCTTGTTGTAGTGGAACATAAAATACTAATAAGTAACGTTAAGTTATCCAAGACAAGGATGAATATCACTTTTTTTATGTTCTCATTTACAGTGGAATAATTTATCTATCTGCGCCCCAAATATGCATGAAATTGAATCAAATCAAATCACTTACAAGGAGAGACTCTCACTTTTGTCCGGGGATTTTGATGAAACTTTTTGCAGTGGTGCAGGAATTAGAGTAATGAAAAAATTTAACGGCGTTTCTCTGAATGGGCCTTAGTTTCGCTGCAATAAATAATTGAAAATTGATAATCGGAGTATAGGCAACCCCACAATACACGTCCATGCTAGCCTAGTATGCATGAAAGAATGCGATGTTTTATGGTATATTTGACATTACATTTTTCTTTTTATCCGTAAAATTCTTTCCTTGATACTTACTATTGGGCTTATTAATAATAATAAATAGTATGCTCAATTAGTTATCCCGTTAAATAACCTTCGTGAGCGATATTTTTCCATTTAAGGTAGTTAACGTCTATGCTAAGAACGAAAAAGGAGCTTGCATTCAAGTATTTTAGGATTTCATAATCATAAATATCGATTGCTTTCTAGAATTTATAATAAAAACCATTGTCTATATATTAATTAATTTATTTATCCGATTTCAGCATTTCTCGACAGAAATGCATGTAAGCCATTTTTCGGTAATCAATATCACTACTTCCTGACGAGATAGAAATTCAAGAAATACTGCATTAGATGCATAATTGTGTATTAAATATCGATAGTTTTTTCCGCAGTGTATCCTTCGTTCGATTTCAGATGACTCGAAAATACTCTTGTAATAAATGTTAAGAAAGAAAAGAAAAAAGTTCATTTTTATCATCGTTCATCGATTACAAAATTTATCTTTAGTACATACAATGAAATCAGGAATAATGGTCCTGCGAAATCGATACTAGTACCAAAAGAAAGGAAATTGAATATAGATAGTTATTTTTTGTTGCTTGTCATGTATTTTTTACCAGATATCCTGAAATCAGATAAATGAATAAATATATAAATCGTAGTGATTATTAAATAAGAATATGAAAGGCAACGCAAAATCCTAAGTAATTCGAACGCAAATTCCTTTTTCATGCTAAGGATAGTAGTGAAATACTTAAAATTTAGTAATATTTAAAGTTATTTAAGGAGTTAACAGACCTTTCTCAACTTCAAAAAATTCAAATATTCGTTTCTTTGCATTAATGTAAAGAATCAACCTTAAAAATATTCAGGCAAAGTGGTATTTTCATATTATAAAAATTAGCTGAGCTACAGCAGATTTTCTTTGGCAAAGCAGAGCACTCGATGAGCCGCCAGTGACACTCGTAAGCTTAAGGAGTCGAACATGGGTGTTATTACCTTCTCCTAAAGTCTTCTTTCCTCAAAGTAACATCGTGGTACATGTACCTATATTCATGTTGAAATAATGGTTCTCTCGTTTTATGAAAATTATAAACTTAATGAATAAATCCATGTTATTATGTTATTCTTCCTGCACAACTTTCCATTATTTTTGACAAATAAAGAAAAGTTGTGCAAGGTAGTTAAAGAAACTCTAAAAATAAATTATAAAAGAAGATGAGGTACCTGAGCTTTTTTATCTTTTGATTATATTCATCTGCCTCTCGATGGCTTAATTTTTTCATAGATAACTCTAACGTTATCTATGGAAGAATGCAGCATTTCCATTTTACCATAGGATCAGCGAACAGTTCTATTCTTGTTTTCGCACTGTATTTATCGTGAACACATGGTATTGAAAATTTCAATAATAATTTCAGTAATATGGAGAATGGATACGTTGGTGCTATTCATTGGGTATAACATAGAACATATTTTAGTTGATGTGCTATGATTGGTTTTATGCTAGTCCAATGACAGCCACATCGTTTTAATAAGTGTTATGAAGTAAATTAAGGTCAAAGTGACTGAAAACATCGACTACTGACAAAGACAAGACTAGGAGCGAGCAACATAGCCCACGGAAGATTGCATGACACCATCAAACAGGAGACTTATCCCTTATAGACAGATGTTCCGTAGAAACGACTGAATCTATAAATGGAGTTAGTGAAAAATAATTCAATACTGATAAACTTTACCTGTATATTTTACTGAAACTTTAAGATTTTCTATCTTTACACAGCATTTTATTCACTCACTTTAATCATCGCAATGAAACTTGTCGAAATATATAAAATTAAACTAACTATCGTCCAACAAGAGCGATTTTCGATATAATTAAAATTAAGAAAAATATCGAAAATTACACCGATTTTTCAAATAACTTCATTTTTTTAGTATAAACAATTCTCAGAATATCAAATATTTGAATTTCAAAAATCGTTGTTGTAATACGAGAATTAATAAGTAATTAATAAATTTATAGTTTATGAAATTTTTATAGTTTAACATAGTGTATGGTTAAATTCGTGTCAACCAACGAGGTGTGTATTTTCTTGTGAGGATAATTTTTCATCTATTATATTTACTTTCAGGTTAAAGTTTCAAAAGGTATTTATATTTCCATACAATGCTTAATAATCATACTAAAAATATCAGAAAAACCGTTTTCTCTTACTAGAAGAGTATTTCTCTCAAAAGTTTACAATAATACCGCTAATCCCTGTAAATCCGGCCTGGAAAGTAATATAACTCCTTTACGGGATTAGTAATTTAGTCTACTATTTATTATTATTAATAATTCAATTAGTAGACAACAAGGAAATTATTAACGAATGAAATTGAAAAAAAGGTGCAAGATATACCAGAGAACAATGCGTTATTTCCTCCAAACTCAACTAGCTCGGATGTGTATTGCAGATTTGCCTGTACTCCGATTAAATCGGATAAATAAATTAATTAATATATAGACAATGGTGTTTATTAAATAAAATTTCAGAAAGCAATCGCTATTTATGATTGTGGAATCCTAAAATTACTTGAATGCAAGCTCCTTTTATGTTCTTAAGATAGTCGTTAACTACCTTAAATACATTAACGAGATTACAAATTGAGCATACTATTTATTATTATTAATAAGTCAAATAGTAAGTATCAAGGAAAGAATTTTACGAATGAAAAGAAAAATGTAATGTCAAACATACCAGAGAACATCGCATTATTTCATGCATACTCGGCTAGCATGGGCGTGTATTGCGGGGTTGCCTATACTCCGGTTATCAATTTTCAATTATTCATTGCAGCGAAACTAAGCCCCATTCAGAGAAACGCCGTTACACTTTTTCATTACTCTACTTTCTGCACCATAGCAAAAAGTTTCATCAAAATCCCCGGACAAAAGTGAGTCTCTCCTTGTTAGAATACTACTCGTTAGGAACGGCTAAATACACTAAATGATCTACACTGATATGATCGCCGATTGTATGAGAAGTAGCTTCGCGTATGGCACTGTATCGAATGCCGTCCTAAAAACTAGCAAAATGTCATCTGGCCTAAAGCCTTTGTCGGCTGCTTGCATCATATCATGACTAAATTGCTATCACAGAAGCGACCTTGAAGGAAACCATGCTGACTGCGCGTGGTTGCAATGTTTTCATATGTGCAAGAGAACTTAAGCAAGTAGTAGTTTGGTTAGTGAAGCGGACAATATCCATCTGCGTAGTACATTATTTCCCCATAAACAAGCTGATTCTTGATTTTGCGGCAGGAATTTGGACCTCGTGACCAATGTAAATAGCTAAGTAAGCCTAAGTTAATAAGTGCGAGAGAATGAGCTTGAATAAAACAAACGCGAAAAAAATAACGCAAAGAGTATTATCAAAGACATCGATCCACGCGGTAGTCTGCCTAGAATATCGTAGCAGTTTTATTCATATAAATGTACAAAAAAATTATAAGATACAAACAGGCAGTTAATCACGTATCTATGGAACAGGAAGGTTAATCTGTTGGCCGGTAAATGCGAAGACAGTTCAGAGGAATTAGACTGTGATAATTTCATTCTATGTATAATCTAACTTCTATTAATTTCCTTTTAAAGTTTAAGGTGATTTTAAGAAAAGACGAGATTAGTAATTTGGAAGAAGGCGGAGAGTTCATATGGATCAGGCAAATTGAATAAATATTGGCAATAAAAAAAATTGAAATTATTGCTCATTATAGTGCTGCACTTTTATGTAGCAAATACAACGTAATTGTATTGAGGAAATTCCACCAAGAGACTTTAGTAGTATCGATTCAACTTAACGTAGAATAGAACGTTTCATTGCAAATTTCGTCTTACAGTGAACATGGCATACACATAGCCTTCACCAAGATTGGGATTAAATTGGCTATTTTTAAATGTACTTTATACTGTCGCGATCTTAAAGAATCGATTGGAAGGAAGCTTTAATTAACTTTACTGTAAACCAATAGCGTAAAACGTATATTCGTGCACTAGTAATTAAAAAAAATACTACTACCATACGGAAAGCAAATAATTCTAATGCCTGCCAAAGATGAGTGAATTCTTTATCTTATCTCTTTCCGGAAGGTTCAATAATTACAAATACCGATTAAAGTTAGTTGGATTAAAAAGACACCTGGCTAGTTAAGTTAAATGTATGCAGGAACAGAGTATGTCAGCTGAAACCGTATTGTGTCTCATCCTTTTATGCAAAGATACCGGTTAATCTGCCCGAGAGCTAAGAGTAATTATATTTTATATTTATAATGATAAAATGGTTTTATTCTTCATTATTATTCAATATACTGTGTTATTAACTAAACGTTTAATGTAATTGTCCTTTACTGTTCCAATTTTTAGAAAGCTAATCGTTTGAAGTGAAAGCCATAATAAGAAGGCGGTTACTAATATTTAAAAAAAGGATCCTCCAACACATTGACATTTTTTAAATCCAATCACTAGTGTCCGAGTAAATCACGATAATATTATCTTCACGGTGAGAATGTGCTATACACGTATGCGTTAGTGAATGGGTTTGTGATCGTGTGTGGTGTTCATAAGAGAAAAACAAACTCTCCAATTACAATTATTACTAAAACAATATCTTATTCATCCATCGCCATAAAAGTTAAATATTAAGATAAAAATTGTGTAAATTGATGTAAGAATTTATCTTGTGGAACATTAACAATTTCTAAGAGTTTATTTCTCAGGAAGTACTTGGTTGCATGTGACGAAAACGAATTTAACGGAAGTATATGTAAACCGAAAAGTTCTCAAAATGATCACGATATCCGAATTCGGAAAGTGTTTCGAATTAAAAATTATATGCATAATTAATAATATATGATGAATTCTCTTTCCGGTGATTGTACTTAAAAATTAATAAATTCAAATCTCAGAATCTCAGAATTAAAACCCCTGAAATGTTAACAGCATTCCTAACTGGCTGCTTGACCATACCTTAATCGTTCTAACATTTACAAATTCCTCCTGGTTCTTCTCACACACTCTTTACTTTAACCAACACCAAAACTTATTCCTGGGCGCGACATACCGTCGCTAATGGTGGTTCTCCGATGAAACAGCCGATGAGGGAGGGAAGGGGGGGATTGGGGGGGAAACCCTAAAAATCCTAAGAAGTGGACCCTCCAGGCCGTTGTGACGTGCTATAGGGTTCACCTCTATGCCTAGAGGGCCCCCTGCCACAACTTCAAGGACAAGCTCCGACCTCATAGACAGAAAGAACGAGCAGGTGAGAAGTGAGTGCTTAGTTACCTCACCCCTGCAGAAGAAGGTGAAAGAAAGGCCCCTGAAATAGATGCCTGCGACTGTAGGCCTAAGAGTAGGCTAGGTTTGTAGGGAATGCCTTCCCCACGCCCCCTACAGAGCAGGTGGTTAGTACATCTATGGTGCACTTTTAAGAAAACTACTGCAAACTGTTGTCAAATTCATTGCAACATTGGCTGTGATATGGCTGCAATAGTCTATTGTTAACGTTTAGAGTTAAAAAAATGTTGAATTTAAATTATATGTTAAGTGGACGGTTAAATTCTCATCTTTATATAAAATGCAGAAGATATTTAAATCAAAGATCGAAATTGTCGCTTAGGCTTAAAGCAAGAGTAACTGCTGTTGTAAGCACAAATCTTGAGTTAATTAGACTTGTTTGATGAAGTAGAGGAACTTTAGTTCATCTGAAGAGAAAAGAAACTGAGTACTTACGTGTAATTCTGGAGTTAATGATGATGGAATTTCCTGTAGGAAAAGAGAACAAATTGTTTGACTGATGGAATTCCCTTAATGTAAACAGTAATTCAATAATCACCCACATTTGTAACATTGTTATACTTTTTTTAAGAAATCACGGAATTCATACAAAAAGTTGATCTTCTTCTTAGAGACACAGTTTATGGGAAAGTCTGCTTTTGTGCGTGATTCTATGACTTACACAATTCCTTCCTTTCTGAAATTATCACATCGGAAAGTTGCCTAAAATCCCAATTAATTCTTAATAAAAACTGCAAATCTTCAAATAGAATGCCAACTGAAGTGTCGGATATTCTCCTTTAATATAACTATTGTTCGTTTTGTTATTCAATGTTTTATGTGCGACCATTATAAACTTATACTAAAATATCGCTTTCTTGTAAATGAAGAGCAAAAGTAATGTCCGTTTAATAATTACAACACGATTTCTTGCTTAGCATGTCTCTGAAAAAAAATCTTGTGAATGAAAATATTAGAGTATCCAGCGGATTAAGTTGGTACCCGTGAACTCCAGAAAGTGCAGCGCTAGGGATAAATTTATTTGTAAAATGCTACGAAAAAAGGCAAAGGTAACGAAGATGATCTCATACGCAGGTTAGGAATCTTTGAAAGAAAGAATACCAAAAGCTAGATTGAGCTTGACAAATTTTGAGACATCGTGTGCTATTTCGGCCGATTCAATTACGAGCAAAAAATAAGATAATTAGATGCTAGAGCAAGTCTTGCTTTGGATTCATATTTAAAATTTTTGCGTTCCCTACAGAACGTTTTTGGGGGCTGCAAATGATAAATGAGCAATATTAAGTTATAACTAAAGAAATTGTTTATGTACAGACCGGAGGTGAAACTAAGATAATAATAAATGTAATATTTACTGTGTTTGTTTACCTAACTTAGAAAGAACTTGTACTTGAGAAAAGACCCGAAGGCCAGTGAAAACAGGCCATTTTAGAGGGGCTAATGTCTTAACGGTGAAGGAAAAAAGAGCCAGCTGTCCTTGGAGATGATAACGAAGTCGTTTTCCTAAAATATCAATGTGCACTTCACTGTCCTTTGATTTTCATTGAATACAAACAAAGGTGAAAAGGATAGTGCCTCCCTCGTTTCAAGAAGTACTGACTGGCAGGCGAAGCAAGAAGCGTACAAGAGAAACGGAAAGTCCTAATGATACCGAAACACTCGTCATGATAAAAAAAACATAGTTGCGAATACCCGAAAAATACGAAGTTATCTTTTCTAAGAATGTCTTTCTCAAACATATTTATATATTTTAAAATTGCTGGATTTATCCACTTCATGCATTTACATTTGAGGAGATAGTTGACTCAAAAGATCAAATTGTTTGTATCGTTTGAAACAAGCGTCTCTATCGATGTAAGTGAGAGACCAGGAGAGGATCATCAGTTAGAGCGTTAAAATCTACGCAAGTCCTGTTTTAAATCGTTGAGCTTTATGTAGATCAAAAGAATAACATTAAAATATTGATAAAATTTACCAATAATATATGAAACCAAAGACGAAAAGGTGGTGAATCTTAAAATTGCTTTCGAATTTTGATTAATATAGCAGATGCTCCTAAACACATAAAATTTCATTTCACTGCTGATTATAAAACATTCTGGAGATGATAAAAAATTAAACGATATTTAAAATAATTTTTGATTAAAATCCCTCCAACAATACAGCTAATTAATTACTAGGAGTATTCATCGTCTTTCATATGGTAAAGGATTAAATTATTTCAAACATTTAATAATTAATATTTTAACCTTAGAAGTGATGAATAGCCATACATCTTCTTCTTGTAAATTGGTCGTTAAATTTAATTACAAAAGCAACTCAAAATACTAGCTGATTATTTTAAATATATTTAGAATGGGAATAGCATCTTGTACAATTTGGTATGGTTTCGCAGTGATATTTTTCTGAGAGCCAAAAAACATTTCCATCTAAACAGTTGCTTTGTGCTAAGAATTTTTCCTAAAACGAATAAATACGCCACTTTATATATTTATTTAATACCATGATAACGGTACCACTCGGTTTTTCCGCACAGAAAGGAGTACTTTTCATCTAATATAGTGAAGAGATTAGCAGTTCATATGTTTGTAATGGAAAAAAGTTTAAGAAAAGAATTAATTATTGGTCACGACTAAGCTGCTCAAAGAAAATTTTAAACTCCACATGCAATTCGAAATAATCAATTTCAAATGTGGCTTCAAATCGCACTATAAATACCATTTCTTTTTAGCGGAAGAATTTAATAATGTTATATTTCCTGCTGAAAATAAGTTTCCCTAAAAAGCGTTCTTTCATGCAAAACTTTCCCTCTAAAACATGTTAATATACATTGGCTGTTACACGATAAATAACGGACCAATAATTCATTTCGTGCCAGCCGATATACCATGTCATCCCTTTTAATAAACCAATCAGTTTCAACTGGTTTAGATCCGTTAATTAACAACCGAAAATACGACCACTCAAATTCTACACTTTAGAAATAATAATGATCCATCAGAAGAAGAAATGCAAAAGAGAAAAACTCTTAACTGCTCACCATTTGTGGTTCTCCGGGTATTCTTGTTCCTGCTTACTCCTCATAAGTGCCTTTCCACGATCACATAGAAGAAACTCCCAAGCAATAGAAGTGCCGAAAGGGAAGGATGTCAGCATCTGGAAAAATAGAAACGCTAAATTAATTTATTTGCGAATAGCAATGGGGTAATATTGTGTGGTATTATAATCTAGGGTATTATTGTGTTGTGCATATATAAATGCGAGCAATTGGCAAAGATAATGATTCATTTAGGATTATTGTTAAGATCATATTTAACAGTAACCTGTTCTGCATCATAACTATTACAGTAAAATTATTTTTATATTTTATTCAATTTATTAATAAGCACGACATACATAAAGAAATAATGGCTATATTTCAAATTGAGGGTACACTAAACGAAATCTGTATGCACTGAAATCAATGTGAAGTATAATTATTAAATGATTTCCGGCGTTCAAATGCGCTAATTCAGTTCAGTGTAAAAACAGAAAGAACTCAAAAAGAAAAACATGCATCTCTCATTTGCGCGCAGGTACTGAGATCGATGGAGATATTCATCAGAGGAACCGCCCGGCAACTAGGAGTTCCAGATTCAAGACCTTCCTTTCCCTTCCATTTCTTACACATCTACGAAAATCTTCTACAATGCATTACTTATCAGAGATAAAAAACGAAAATTCTAAGGAAACTATCCTTTGATCTTTACTTCCGTTTAAATTAAGTATTTAATAAAAAATGTCCCCAAAGGCAATTAAATATAGAATACTGATATAGGCCAGTTTCGAATACCAAATTCCCTCCATTTCTTCCACAACTACGAAAACTGTACACAATGCATTATTCATCAGAGATAAAAAGAACAAAAAGAAAATTCTAAGACGGCCATCCTTTGATGAAAACTTCCGTTTAAATTACGTATTTAATAAAAAAATTCCAAATTGAAATTAAATATGGAATACTGATAGAGGCCGGTTTCGATCCGTAAATCAAGCCACAGAAATATTGGAACTGGTTTAATTAGCTAAGGAATCCAAAGTCAGCTTGAAATTCAAATGTAGATTTCCGTTACGATGTCGGTCGGAAATATTTTCGAGTCATTCTAGTAAAAAAACCCCCGAAAATTGTTTTCCACCATAATACAGCAAATATTCGAAGAGTAAAAGTGGTATCGGAAAAATTCGAAGGATTACCTTGGGCTTTCGTCAAATAACGTCTCTAGAAGTTGAGAATCGTAAATTCATTTCTTTAATATAATTTGCGAGACAAGATAAAAAATAAACGTACATAGCTAAATCATCCGACGATGAATAATGGTAAGAAAATCATGAAGACGAGACATCTGGATAGTATATCGTCCATAGTCAATCTTGAGAGTATTACGTAACGAAAAAAAAACATGTACACTAATGATTGTCACAAAAATAACAACTTAAAAACTGTAACATCAATTATTGTCTTTAAACTAAGAATTAATTCAAGCAAGATTCATTTATGTTACTTACCGAAACTGGAGAAATCCCCGAGAAGTCACACGGCCATCTTGACGTCGGAAGATGTCTTTCCAACCCTTAATTTAACTATAAATAATTTAAGAGGTTCTAATTTGACAACTTACTATGTAAAACTTAACTTATGCTACACAATTACTAGATATAGAATCTACTAACCTCCAAGAAATTTGAATTCTAACGGTTTTTTTTTCGTAAAAATTCTTCAGCATGTCAGCACCAGGCGAAGTTTCTAGATCAACTAAAGTTTAAACCTAAAAAATCAACGGATCAACGAAACCGTGAGATCTGATTGGTTGTTAATTCTCGCAGTTACTTTTACTGTCACCCCTCCCACTTTTCCCCCTGCCGGAGAAAGTTGTAACTTATAAGTAATAATAAATTGTTATTAAATTAGAAATATATTTATTTAAACATATTATAAGTTTAATTTAAAAATTATTGGAATACATTTCGTTCCTCTAAAACCTTGTACTTAAAATCGGCGTAAAATAGTTGATAGTTCCGTGTGACGTAATTATGACGTACGTCCAACTTATGGTATGAGCAACGGTACGAGAAACATAATGAATTCCAATCATTCAAATTATGAAACTATGCAATGTGATCTAAAAGAATTAATGCAATGACTACGCAATTAATAAATAAACATATGGTTAGTTGCTGTATTTTAATATCTTCCATCTCATATGAGAAGCATATCAGATAATAAAATTTAATTTTTAGCATTTACTTAAAATTTTATATTTAGAACGTAAGGGAAATCAAGCTTTAAAAGTTTTGGAAAATAAATTATATTAGCGTGCATTGATTTCATAATACGAATTTTTTGATGATACCCAGATCTGGCATGATTCCAAGACTTCTGTTTAGTTACTATGTATTTAACGTAAGTTTAACTAAATACTTCGAATTCACTTTGAAGTTTTTATCAAGAAAATGGTAGATAAAATTTATTACATACGTTTCGTACGTCTAAGTTACACAACTGATATATTTCTGAGTTGCGGGGATTCGTAATGTAACAATAATGAGATAAGGACGGGAATAAGGATTTGAATATTTAAGCCTTTACGTCATATGGCGGTCATTAAAATTAATCAATACAATATGTATATCAAAGAGATATGAGTCGTTACATCCAAGCTATCACACCGAATATTTCCATGAATTACATTCGAGTTAAAGATTGAAATATTTTTTTATTAGAAATTTTAGGACACATATTTTATTCGAAGCTTAGAAAATCATTAGCCTTAGTGAACATCTCATTTTCTCCAGGAATAAGTAAAAACTATATACACTCAATACTATAAAGATAAATACATTTCATTTGCGGTATTTATTTAAACCATAGAAACAATTAAACCAGATATATTGAATAATTCAGATGCCACATGTCAAGAGACATAATATTACTTTTCTATGTAGATTATTCATTATCCTTTCTGTTACATCTGTACTTTAGTATTTAGAAAAAGGCCAATTCGAAAATAGAATGAGGCTTACAAGGCAAAATGAGGGGGGAGATTCTTTGCGTTCTTTTCTCAATGAGCTGGAAATCATCCATGTCATCATCTTATGAAATACCTCTACAAATATGCACTGAAAACAGCCTTTCGACGTTTGGTAGGGAATGTACTTATTGTACATTTCTTTTTATCAGTTTCATTCATCAGTATAATCCATTTAGATGAGAAGGAGAAATACATAATTGAAAATAGGAATGTAGAAAGAACGCAAAGAGAGAAATATAAAATGTACCGACATTACTGTCAAAGGCAAATAATAGTAAATAAAATAACGCTAAAGTATTATAATAACTATCTCACAGAAGTAATACTAATTGTAACATACATTGGCCATAATATTTATAACTATATATTGAATTTTATGAGTTGTAGGAACGAATGAGGTTTACCACGGCAGAAGAAGAATAAGATACTTTGACTTTATATTTCTTATTGAGGTAGGATTTTGGGAGTGCCAAGATAAAGTAGAACAATGAAACCATGAAAAAAATTGTTCATATAATTCGAAGAGTAAATAGATAAAAAATTACTCATATGTCAAAAATTAACTTTATCACTGCCTGATTAAGACAAATATTATTCAATAGTTAGGTATAATAGGGGATACGGGAATAAGGTAATAGTAGGGGATACATTTTTCCTATGAAATTCCATAAGATATTTACATTTGTTATGAAGATGGATTAGCATTGATTTCTATGAAATAAATACCTTTGAGTCAAACCAGTGAGAAACTGAGAATCATGAGGGTGATAATGCAAGCTAACTCATCGTGAAAATTGTATGCTTTATTAAGAATAATTAATGTAATGCTAAATGTAACTTTGTGAAATTCATGACAATATACACCGTGGAATAAAGAATACTTCAGTTATCTTTTAGTACTTAGTAATGTTCTTATTATATCCCCCCAGTTTTGTTCATGGTGGCGACAATATGAAAAGTATTGAGGTATTAGTGATGCTTGATCATTATAATAATATCAACCGAAATTACAGCAAAATTTCGTGAACCTCCCACTCTTAGCATTCTGGCTCGGTGGACGTTTAACTCAGTCTTTAAACAAATTAAGTTACAGAGGTACTCAATGCTATTAATTTAGCATCAAGGTGAAATAAATGTGGAACTAAAAGATTCCCAGAGTACCACTCATTCTTCGGAACCTTTAAAATTAGCTAAATTAGCTTATAATTATGTAAATAATGAATACCAAGCTGAAGTTAGAAAGAAGAGATCATATGGTTCACAATTTCTATGGACATACTCTGTCTATTGCCTTACATTACCCAACTTAGATTGTATGTGAAATAGACCACAATATCCGTGTATTTCCTTGTTAGAATAATCATTCTTACCTTCCAATCCTATATAATTCCGGCTTGATAAGTATTAATGATATAAGTATAATAATTCGGCTTGATAATGCACGAAGAACCCAGTATTCATTAATCTCACACCGGAAGTTCATCCATTCAGTTGCAATGGCATCTTAACACTACCGAGTTAAAGACTTACGCAGAATTCCCCAGATTTAGTCCAGATCCATGTGAACACCTGCCTTCATAAGAACTCCAATTTAAGTAATAATTATTCAATCGATGACTATGCTCACTGCTACACTTCGCCATGCCTTTCGAAAAATCACCGATCATGGAGCTGAAACACACCTTTATCCAAAATGCACAAACACAACATGATATTTCACATACACTCACAGCACAAACTTAATGTGATTGATTTTTCATCAGATATCACTTTTTTAAGGCTTCTAAGACACATACCGATGGAAATACTTAAGGTTTTAAGTTCCTAGGTGTATGATCAATCTCTTCTTGAGGCAGCAGGTCTTGGCGTGTTTCCGCGCTTTTAAAGAGGATTATGGTCTACAAAATTTTGACAAACGAAACCTGCTAGTCACGTCATGTGGCCTTCGAACTTCTCAGTACTTTGCCTCGCTAAGTGGACTGTGTTCAAAATGGCACCGTTTACATTTTTCTGTGGGTTTCAAATTTAACAAAGGTGAAAAGGAGTTAGTGTAGACTGGATTCAGCTTTACATTCAGTGATATAATTGGAAAAAGTGTGAGTGGAAATAAAAGGATCATGGTGGCTGTGGTGCATTACTTAATCCGAGTATGGAGCACATGTAATGGCGTCGGTAACTTGAACATGTCCTTCGCGAATATTAAAATCGTTTGTGCGAGAGAAGATAATAAGTCTGAAGAAGGCCTCGTAGAGAAGTGAAGAAGCTTTAAAATCGGATTTCTTCGCAGCTGGACAAATAACGTAAGATGTACGGGCTTTGGAAGTGTGCTTTTAAATTTTCATGTATTCGGACGCAATAATCTGAATTAAAATTGAAAGGAACCAGAAGAATTCTCAATTTATTGCAATATTATTGGGAAGATTAGTTGGAAGAATATCCAACGACGTGCTTATAGAGACAAGACGAATAGCGTTGGCCGTGCTGATTAGGGAATCCAAAAAGGGACTAATGATTCACTTTATTTGAAAACTTAGAATTAGTTTTATAGTTTTAATAATGAATACGCTGAGAATAACAATACAGTGTTAATGCCCAAAATGATTTCTCTGGATCATCTCGAATTGAAACATCTCGTATACGTTTTCCTGTGCTGCCCCATCATTTCTTTTTTTATTAATTCATCTTCAGTCCTTTTCCTTTCGGACTGTAAATTTATATTTTGGCGGTAGAAGTCGGTAGAAAGATTTTTATCACTAGCTTCAAAATACCTGATGAATCAGTAGTGAAAACGTGTGTAAAAGAGAGAGAAATATCGAGAGATTGCAGTAAAAACGATAAAACGGTAATAATTGATTTCAAATGCTGTATCTTTGCAATCTTTCGTGGAGTGATTAGGATTTAACAATATTTAAATCAATTTTATCGTAACTAATATTTCTATTGTAAAATAATATCGATTAAAATTTCGTAGACATTTTAAATATTTCATTACCTGCTATGAATCACATAGGAGATGGAGGATATTAAAATACAGCAACTAACCATATGTTTATTTATTAATTGCGTAGTCATTGCATTAATTCTTTTTAGATCACATTGCATAGTTTCATAATTTGAATGATTGGAATTCATTATGTTTCTCGTACCGTTGCTCATACCATAGGTTGAACGTAAGTCATAATTACGTCACAAGGAGCTATCAACTATTTTACGCCGATTTTAAGTACTAGGTTTTAGAGGATCGAAATGTATTCCAATAATTTTTAAATTAAACTTATAATATGTTTAAATAAATATATTTCTAATTTAATAACAATTTATTATTACTTATAAGTTACAACTTTCTCCGGCAGGGGGAAAAGTGGGAGGGGTGACAGTAAATGTAACTGCGAGAAATGACAACCAATCAGATCTCACGGTTTCGTTGATCCGTTGATTTTTTAGGTTTAAACTTTAGTTGATCTAGAAACTTCGCCTGGTGTTGACATGCTGAAGAACTTTTACGAAAAAACCGTTAGAATTCAATTTTCTCGGAGGTTATGAGAATTGAAATCCAGTAATCGTGTAACATAATTTAAGCTTAACTTAATAAGTTTTCGAATTAGAACCTCTTAAATTATTTATAGTTAAATTAAGGGACATAAAGACTCCTTCAGACGTCAAGATGGCCGTGTGACTTCTCGGAGATTTCTTCAGTTTTGGTAAGTAACATAAATTAATCTTGATTGAATTAATTCTGAGTGTAAAGACAATCATTGATGCTATAGTTTTTAAGTTGTTATTTTAGAGACAATCGTTAGTGTACATATTTTTATCGTTATGTAAGACTCTTACGATTGACTATAGATGATTTACTATCCCGATTATTCGTCTTCATGTTTTTCTTACTATCATTCATCGTCCCATGATTCAGTTATGTATGTTTATTTTTTATCCCATCTCCGACAATTTATATTAATGAAATGAATTTACGATTCTCAACCTCTAGAGACTTTTTTGACTAAATCCCCAGGTAATCCTTCGATTTTTTCCGATATAACTTTTACTCCTCGGATATTCGCTATATTTAGGTCCAGAATAATTTTCGGAGATATTTTTACTAGAGGGGGTCGAAAATATAGTCCACCGCCATCTTAACGTAACGTCCACCGCCATTTCCGTTACATTTGAATTTCAAATTTACTCAACATTCCTTAGCTACTTAAAGCAATTCCAATATTACTCTACTTTGATTAACGATTCGAATCCGGCCTGTATAAGTATTCCTTATTTAATTTCAATTTGGAACATTTTTTTATTAAATACGTAATTTAAACGGAAGTTAACATGAAAAGATGGCTGTTTTAGAATTTCTTTTTTTCATTTTTATCACTGATGAATATAGTATTGTGTTCGGTTTTTGCAGTTGTGAAAGAAATGGGGGGAAATGGATGGTCTTGAACCCGGAGCTATTACATACCGTGGGACTTCCTAGGGATTTCTTCAGTTATGGTAAGTAACATTAATCAATCTTATGTATATTACTTTTAGTCATCCTTCGTTTCGACTTTATAGTTAATTAGTGAGCTGTTGATTATTATTCACGTAACCATTGTTAGGTGTATTCTTAGGGAATATAGTTATTCGTGACGAGTGCTACTCTTATAAGGATCTGCGATTTCTACTACTACATTGCTCATCTTATATGATCATGAATACTTTTATTACTGAGCAATTAATTCCAGTTATGTCTAATTTTATCCAATTATATTTTATCCAATATATTATATACTGACGATATTTTAAACTTGAAGTCACTAGTATCAAGTTCTATGGACAATATCCGAAGAAAGTTTAAATTAATGCTTCTATAGCTTTCCGTGACCGGTTTAAACCTTTATTTATTGGCTGTTTAGATCCAGAATAGATTTAACTTTTATTTTTCTATTTTTAGCTTTTTCTGTCAACCGATATTTCGATGGAATTTTATGTTTGAATTTTGAAGTTTAACTTTGCGATTAGTTGTTAATTAAATCGATGTCATTATTTCTGTTTCTAAAATGTGATTCCAATTCCAGCCAAACCTGTACTTTATGTTTAATTTCAATTGAGAAATCATTTTCATGGAACTTGTTCTTTTAATCGTAGTTAAGATTGCTATAAATTACACATAATGATCAAGAAGAGTTTCGCAAATTACAATTAAAAATTCAGTTGCGCCATGAAGTGGTAAATATCATTCTAATTTCCAGTAGAACTTATAGCGCAAGTCATATTTCTGCGACATTTAGAGATTATGAGTTGTGTTTTGAACCAAATATGTAACAAATTTTGCATTTTAATTTGAACATTAAAATTCGGAACAACTCTTAGCATATTTCTTTAGTTTTCAATTATTTTTCATTCATAATATTATACATAAGACGAATCTGATTTTTTAACTTTGAAGTTCTCACTTATTTAAATTCACAATAGCGTGAGTTTATTTTCAACGGATGGCTTAGACAGTTACAAGGAAGTCACTAAGAAGATTCTTATATCTGATATTTTGAGGAAATCTATTATGAAGTTTTCTTCGAGATAATGATTTTTGGGTGATGTTCAAGGTGTAATACAATACCTAACGATTCTCTTACCAGAAATTGGGTACTGAACTTCAATAGTTAACTTAATATTTACTGTTTTTCAAACAAATCTTTTATTGATTTACTAGCACATCTTTATTATTCATATTTGTTTGGATCGAGTTTCCATACTCATCTCAGTTCAGAAAAAACGATAACTATAGTACGTACTCTAAGTATTCCTCTTTTTCTTTTTGCCTTTCATGCTTGTTAATCAACTTTATAAATTACGAATAAATCTACCGTAAGGATGTCTACCTGGAATTGGATATTTTTTAATTTGGTCTTAACCAAAATCCTGCTTATTTGAATTATCATCATTGGCCAATACTTCATCTAACAAATGTACAATACGGTATCACCTAAAATTAAATTCACTATTCATTAATAAATTAATCTTCTGTTTCTATTCCAGATCCAGATTGTAGCATGCTTTCCTCCTCGGCAATTGTTTTACTTCTAAGTTTCTTCTGCTTGATACGGAAGAAGTTGAGGATTACCGGAGAACCAAAATTGGTGAGTAATTCAAAAGCAATATATAATATTTTATTTACCGATTAATAATCTCTATTCTGTTTTTACATTAAATATATCTAGTATACATTCTGTATAAAATGTATTAATATTAAATTTAGAAAATCTGAGTAGGTTATCAGTGAAAACGAAGGGTTGCATTGGTCTCTTCTGTCCCCCACAACATTCTACTTATATCAATTCGTAGGAGACGAAGCGATTAAAAGGAGAGAACGGTTAACCAGCAAATAGTTTTCTGGCAAAAGAAAATAATCCTAAATTATCTTTCGAATGAAGTTAATTAATATTTTCTAATTTCTCTCAAGAACAAGAAACGTCATTTTTGTTGAGATATTAATCTAAAAGTAATTTAGATAACGTTTAATTTTTGGTCATTAGCTCTCGATTATTTTATAATAAGCAGTGTAATGACAATCAATTTATGATGTCAATATTATAATAAGTAGCGTAATGACAATTTATGAGTTCAGTTTTCTGATGCATCAAGTGAATATCAACTCTCGTTACTGTCGATGATGAATTTCCTTATATATTCCTATTTAAGAAACTCAAATCGTGACATCAAATGTTTCCATGAATAATTAATTCGTTACGATCTTTTTAGATTGTTCCATCAAATTTTTAGCAGGAGAAATGTTTTGGTGTCCTTAGGATTTTCTTTTGTCTTGTTTATTTTGGACCCCTCGTAAGTCACTTTTCCTCTTATTCACTCCCTATTCGTCATAAGACACTTTCCTTTTTGCCTTTATTTACAATCAATGAAAATGAGAGGCAATGAAGTGTACACTGATATTTTTATTGACTTTGTTATCATCCAAGGACAGTTGGCTCTTCCTTTCTTTCACTGTAAAGACATTAGTCCCTCTTAAATAGCCGTGTTTTCACTGACCTTCGAGTGTACATCCAAGTCGGCTTTCTCCTAAATTACCGTAAATACTACATGTATTATTATTCTATTTTCTCCTCTAATGTGTCCATAAATATTTATTGTGTTTTAACTTAATATCGCTCATTTGTATCACTTGCAACCATGCTTAAATACACTGCAGGGAGTCTGAAAATTCATATTTAAGAGTGTGAATGTGCCGTGTTTATACTGGATGTTTTAGCGAGATTTTTCATTTCAACTAGAGTTCGAATCTTATTGACTAATGTCGGATTCGTATTGTGATATGGTGTGTCCGTTTGCTATTCGTTAAATTCGTAAACAGGAAGTTGATTATTTCGTCTCTAGCTTATTATCATCAGCTAGTACAAACGTTCAGAAATTTATAATCAGAAACTGTTAGATCAAATATTCTTTTGCGATTGTAGTCATTTTCGTGAGTTAACAAGTTTTGGTGAAGTAGATGGTTCGGAAAACATTTCAATCGTCGACATACTGATGGCCGTCTGGCACCAATTCCTAGAAAGGACAGCTAACACCTTCTGGGAACATCCCTCCGAAACTCTTATCAATTAACAGCGGATTCCAATTTATTCTCTTTCAAATAATAGTATTCTTACATTATATGTGCCATGCAAATTTCATTACGACCTAAAATTATATTGACTTAATACTTTTGTTAAGATTCTATTGTATTCTCACGCTTGTTTGACAGATGGTTAGCAATAATTGTTGATGGTTAACGAAATTCGGAGTACAATGTTTTCTTAGTAATCTAACTTCACTAACTCCTCGCATTTTATGATGTAATACTCTCATTCACTAGATATTTATCGGCCTGAAGAATTCATACAGAAGAGAATTGGGTAACTCAAAGGATCGCGCACTACAGTAGATTATTTCATGAATTGTGTCCCTGAAGAGAAGTTCTGAAGGCTTTCGTGTAGACTCTGATTATTACTTACTGATGAGAAAGTAAAAATGTATAACATTGTAACAATTGTCGGTAAATGTTTAAAAGATTTGGGAGGATATGAAGGGAACTCTACCTATTAAAGAATTCGTTCTCTTTTTCCACAGGTAGATCCGTCATCATTAACTTCAGAACTACACGTGAGTACTCAGTTTCTTTTCTGTTCAGATGAACTTACATAGAGGATATTAATACAGGTTTTGTGCCTACAACAGCAGTTATTGTTACATTAAGCCTAAGCGACAGTTGCGATCTTTGATTTAAATATCCTCTGCATTTTATGTAAAGATGAGAATTTAACCATCAAGTTAACATTTAATTTACATTCAATAACTTTTTTTAACTTAAAACGTCAACGATGGATTATTGCAGCCATATCACAGTCAAATGCTGCAATGAATTTGACAACAGTTATCAGTAGTTTTCTTAAGAAGTGCACCATAGATGTACTAACCACCTGCTCTGTAGGGGGCGTGGGGAAGGCATTCCCTACAAACCTAGCCTCTCTTTTTCGGGTATTCGCAACTATGTTTTTTTTATCATGACGAGTGTTTCGGTATCATTAGGACTTTCCGTTTCTCTTGTACGCTTCTTGCTTCGCCTGCCAGTCAGTACTTCTTGAAACGAGGGAGGCACTTTCCTTTTCACCTTTGTTTGTATTCAATGAAAATCAAAGGACAGTGAAGTGCACATTGATATTTTAGGAAAACGACTTCGTTATCATCTCCAAGGACAGCTGGCTCTTTTTTCCTTCACCGTTAAGACATTAGCCCCTCTAAAATGGACTGTTTTCACTGACCTTCGGGTCTTTTCTCAAGTACAAGTTCTTTCTAAGTTAGGTAAACAAACACAGTAAATATTACATTTATTATTATCTTAGTTTCACCTCCGGTCTGTACATAAACAATTTCTTTAGTTATAACTTAATATTGCTCATTTATCATTTGCAGCCCCCAAAAACGTTCTGTAGGGAACGCAAAAAATTTTAAATATGAATCCAAAGCAAGACTTGCTCTAGCATCTAATTATCTTATTTTTTGCTCGTAATGGAATCGGCCGAAATAGCACACGATGTCTCAAAATTTGTCAAGCTCAATCTAGCTTTTGGTATTCTTTCTTTCAAAGATTCCTAACCTGCGTATGAGATCATCTTCGTTACCTTTGCCTTTTTTCGTAGCATTTTACAAATAAATTTATCCCTAGCGCTGCACTTTCTGGAGTTCACGGGTACCAACTTAATCCGCTGGATACTCTAATATTTTCATTCACAAGATTTTTTTTCAGAGACATGCTAAGCAAGAAATCGTGTTGTAATTATTAAACGGACATTACTTTTGCTCTTCATTTGCAAGAAAGCGATATTTTAGTATAAGTTTATAATGGTCGCACATAAAACATTGAATAACAAAACGAACAATAGTTATATTAAAGGAGAATATCCGACACTTCAGTTGGCATTCTATTTGAAGATTTGCAGTTTTTATTAAGAATTAATTGGGATTTTAGGCAACTTTCCGATGTGATAATTTCAGAAAGGAAGGAATTGTGTAAGTCATAGAATCACGCACAAAAGCAGACTTTCCCATAAACTGTGTCTCTAAGAAGAAGATCAACTTTTTGTATGAATTCCGTGATTTCTTAAAAAAAGTATAACAATGTTACAAATGTGGGTGATTATTGAATTACTGTTTACATTAAGGGAATTCCATCAGTCAAAGAATTTGTTCTCTTTTCCTACAGGAAATTCCATCATCATTAACTCCAGAATTACACGTAAGTACTCAGTTTCTTTTCTCTTCAGATGAACTAAAGTTCCTCTACTTCATCAAACAAGTCTAATTAACTCAAGATTTGTGCTTACAACAGCAGTTACTCTTGCTTTAAGCCTAAGCGACAATTTCGATCTTTGATTTAAATATCTTCTGCATTTTATATAAAGATGAGAATTTAACCGTCCACTTAACATATAATTTAAATTCAACATTTTTTTAACTCTAAACGTTAACAATAGACTATTGCAGCCATATCACAGCCAATGTTGCAATAAATTTGACAACAGTTTGCAGTAATTTTCTTAAAAGTGCACCATAGATTTACTAACCACCTGCTCTGTAGGGGGCGTGGGGAAGGCATTCCCTACAAACCTAGCCTCTCTTTTTCGGGTATTCGCAACTATGTTTTTTTTATCATGACGAGTGTTTCGGTATCATTAGGACTTTCCGTTTCTCTTGTACGCTTCTTGCTTCGCCTGCCAGTCAGTACTTCTTGAAACGAGGGAGGCACTATCCTTTTCACCTTTGTTTGTATTCAATGAAAATCAAAGGACAGTGAAGTGCACATTGATATTTTAGGAAAACGACTTCGTTATCATCTCCAAGGACAGCTGGCTCTTTTTTCCTTCACCGTTAAGACATTAGCCCCTCTAAAATGGACTGTTTTCACTGACCTTCGGGTCTTTTCTCAAGTACAAGTTCTTTCTAAGTTAGGTAAACAAACACAGTAAATATTACATTTATTATTATCTTAGTTTCACCTCCGGTCTGTACATAAACAATTTCTTTAGTTATAACTTAATATTGCTCATTTATCATTTGCAGCCCCCAAAAACGTTCTGTAGGGAACGCAAAAAATTTTAAATATGAATCCAAAGCAAGACTTGCTCTAGCATCTAATTATCTTATTTTTTTGCTCGTAATTGAATCGGCCGAAATAGCACACGATGTCTCAAAATTTGTCAAGCTCAATCTAGCTTTTGGTATTCTTTCTTTCAAAGATTCCTAACCTGCGTATGAGATCATCTTCGTTACCTTTGCCTTTTTTCGTAGCATTTTACAAATAAATTTATCCCTAGCGCTGCACTTTCTGGAGTTCACGGGTACCAACTTAATCCGCTGGATACTCTAATATTTTCATTCACAAGATTTTTTTTCAGAGACATGCTAAGCAAGAAATCGTGTTGTAATTATTAAACGGACATTACTTTTGCTCTTCATTTGCAAGAAAGCGATATTTTAGTATAAGTTTATAATGGTCGCACATAAAACATTGAATAACAAAACGAACAATAGTTATATTAAAGGAGAATATCCGACACTTCAGTTGGCATTCTATTTGAAGATTTGCAGTTTTTATTAAGAATTAATTGGGATTTTAGGCAACTTTCCGATGTGATAATTTCAGAAAGGAAGGAATTGTGTAAGTCATAGAATCACGCACAAAAGCAGACTTTCCCATAAACTGTGTCTCTAAGAAGAAGATCAACTTTTTGTATGAATTCCGTGATTTCTTAAAAAAAGTATAACAATGTTACAAATGTGAGTGATTATTGAATTACTGTTTACATTAAGGGAATTCCATCAGTCAAAGAATTTGTTCTCTTTTCCTACAGGAAATTCCATCATCATTAACTCCAGAATTACACGTAAGTACTCAGTTTCTTTTCTCTTCAGATGAACTAAAGTTCCTCTACTTCATCAAACAAGTCTAATTAACTCAAGATTTGTGCTTACAACAGCAGTTACTCTTGCTTTAAGCCTAAGCGACAATTTCGATCTTTGATTTAAATATCTTCTGCATTTTATATAAAGATGAGAATTTAACCGTCCACTTAACATATAATTTAAATTCAACATTTTTTTAACTCTAAACGTTAACAATAGACTATTGCAGCCATATCACAGCCAATGTTGCAATGAATTTGACAACAGTTTGCAGTAGTTTTCTTAAAAGTGCACCATAGATGTACTAACCACCTGCTCTGTAGGGGGCGTGGGGAAGGCATTCCCTACAAACCTAGCCTACTCTTAGGCCTACAGTCGCAGGCATCTATTTCAGGGGCCTTTCTTTCACCTTCTTCTGCAGGGGTGAGGTAACTAAGCACTCACTTCTCACCTGCTCGTTCTTTCTGTCTATGAGGTCGGAGCTTGTCCTTGAAGTTGTGGCAGGGGGCCCTCTAGGCATAGAGGTGAACCCTATAGCACGTCACAACGGCCTGGAGGGTCCACTTCTTAGGATTTTTAGGGTTTCCCCCCCAATCCCCCCCTTCCCTCCCTCATCGGCTGTTTCATCGGAGAACCACCGTTAGCGACGGTATGTCGCGCCCAGGAGTAAGTTATGGTGTTGGTTAAGGTAAAGAGTGTGTGAGAAGAACCAGGAGGAATTTGTAAATGTTATAACGATTAAGGAAAGGTCAAGCAGCCAGTTAGGAATGCTGTTATCATTTCACAGGTTTTAATTTTCTTCTGGGTTTCGCGTTCACGAATCTTTTAAGATACAAACACATGGGAGAATTCAAACTATCAGTAATTTAAGATAATATTTTCAAGCGGAGCACTTGAGCAAATATGGAGATTGAGAAAATTGCTAGCATTTTGCACGATATCTGAATACACCGCATTTAAATCTTACTCAGATTTTACTAACCAATCTTAAGAAAATTATCAATTTCTGTTAAGAGAAAACAGGGATTCCATTCACATACTTTACGCGCAATTCATTTAGACTTCAGTCTTTTTTTAAAATTAGACTTTATTTCGAAGTATTTATGAGACTTATAAAGTAAGAGTTGCATTTGGAAATTGAATTTTATCTCCGTTGTACGCACTACATGACAGCAAACTAGAAACCCAACTTGCCCAATTAAACGAATGCAGTTCATCTTCACTGTGAATTAATGGAATTACGGTTCTATGGTACACTAGTTTATTGATTAAGAAAATGACACGTTCTTGAGGATCCGACTCTAATGATTAGCTAACCACCATTCTATTATAGCATTTAATTTTATTCATTACTTTCCTTCACATCGGAACAGTAAAGTACAAATAAGTATTGTTTAATGACTGTAATTAATTATTAAAAATGACGGTAATTATTAAAAATGACGATGTATACCTTAACATTATTAATAAGGGATATCACTCATCTTAACTGACCGAGAGATTTAACGGCATGTTTACATAGAAAGACGAGACGCAATACAGCAATATTTCAGTTTACATAGTCTATATTCTAATAATTGTGGGATATTTCAAGTTTAACATCACAAGATTATAATCGTTTTTTTCCTTTACTTGAGTTATCTAGTTGGATGAACCTTAATACTACCTAGAAATAAATTAGTCGGTGTTTTTAAATTCTGAATTTTTCCCAAAACTGAAGGAAAACAAGTCACTCATCATGGACAGATAGTTCTATAAGTTTCTGGCTATATTGAAATGTATTTACGGATTAAAACTACACCATAGCCATCAGAGTACTTAATCTAAATTTTTGTTTTTGAAAGATTGCTTCCTTCCAAATTAAGTGTTAGATGGAAGAAGATTGTCTCAATCTCGCCCCGCAATAAAGACGTGTTATTATTATTATTATTATTATTATTATAACACTCTAAACTCTATTCGATTTCTATTCTAAATTTCACGAGAAATTAATATTCCGAGAAACAAAATATTAAATTTAGAAAGATGAAGATTATATTTTGAAATGAAAATTAAATGAGAATCTATATCATGATCATCGGTCTCCAGCGACCACTAATTTTGGTAAAATTTTACGGAAGACAAAAGATATATGGAATCTCAGCTGTAACAGATTTCTTAATGAGGTAACTATAATAGCATTTATGAATATGTATATATATGTATGTATATATATATATATATATATATATATATATATATATATATATATATACACGATGGCAATTATAAGTATCATAGAAAATTCCTTATTCCTAACTTAGTTAACTATATTTACTTTTAATGATCCTCTTAATGTTTATCAAGTTACATTCGAACATTTTCCGGAAAAAGTCTTCTATCAAACTGTCACAACCAAAAATACACCTTTTGAATAATTTATAATGACTTTTAAACTTTTATTGAGAAAAGGATCCATGTTTTCACGCATTCTAATATATCTAATGCCATCGATGGCTGAAATCATAATAAAAATCACCTTCAAATGTGATTCTGAAGTACCATATTTCTTCATGCATAAATAAGTTTCGAATGATTTGGGGTCTAAAATCAGGGTTCGTCTTATAAAATTGTCGTAGATTTACGTTAAAAACTGCTACGGTATTCTAGGCAGACCACCGCGTGGTTGGACGTCGTTGATAATAATTTTTGCGTTATTTGTTTTTAGCGATTTTTTTATTTGGTGTTATCCTCTCGAACTTATTAAACTACGCTTAGAGAGTTATTTACATTAGTTACTAGTTCTAAATTCAGGTCCTAAAATAAAGGATCACCTTATGAAAAGGAAATAATGCATATCGGGGATGGATAATTTCACAGCTCCTCCAAAAATCTATAAATCCAATACAGTCGTTCAGGGTAGTCCTCACCTTATGATGTGAAATTGTTTTGATCACAAGTATATATCCCTTTTATCCATTATATAATATCCTTTTTATCTGAACGTACTCTGTCCGGAGTATTGTTTGTTAAAGATTGCTTCCAATTGACTTTCAATAATCGGAAACGTAAATATTCCTTTAAAAATTATACATTAAATAAAAAATTAGGTTAATCTCGGAGAGCCGATAAGGTAACGCGTTCACCATTGGTGAAACGGTTCCATGTGGGAGCCAATGTGGAAATCGTCTCATTTGTCATAAATTCAGCTAGTTTGGTATGAATATAAACGACAAAATACAAAAATTATGAATTTTGCCAAAAAGAAAGAAGTTAACAAAAGCGATTGATGGTGGAAAATGTGATCAGTTGAATCAATTCCCTCTCTTGTTTAGTGTCATTTGTTAGAATGAAAGGTGCACATATATAAAGTATACCCAAGAATGCTTTCATGAAATATTGAGATGGGAAGGATTTCTAAAGAAAGTAATTGAAGGAAGAAGGGAAAAAGCAGAGGAGAGGAGAAAAGCATTAGGTGTTGGACGATTAAAGTGGCGGGATAAAGCAACAAGAAATTAAGGGAAGGGTGTTGATTTGGGAATTTTTGGGTACATGAATCTGCCATTAGCCACTCTTTATGGTAAACCATCAGTTTTAGGGCGTTCCAATCATTGTCCAGTAACAATTGCAATCATTCCTTCATGTTCATAGGCAGTAAAAACCAATAAGACACTTTTCAGGGGATTGAGTGAAAACGTGTTATAAGCAGGATAGCGTTTTAACTGGGATTTGGTAACTTTTTCTTGCTCATTGGAATGACCTTTGGGCCTTTGAGTAATATACGGTTATTTTTGTATTCGAGAAAGAGACCGTTCATTGACGTAGTCGGCTTGCCGATAGCTTTTCGACATCTTATGGATTATATGTATAAGGGGAAGTCAGCAAATATAATCAAATTTCTTATAAAATAAGCGATATACTCTTTGAATTCTAATCAAGCCAATCATGTAATTTTACGGAGAAGAAAGTTCGCAACACTATATTCTCTAGATGTTTATTTTCGAGGAATAGTTTCGCGTGCATGCTGAAAACATCAAACGAGATATTAAATGCACATCAGAAAAGGTGCTTACAAATAAACTCCTGGAAACTGCGAAGTTGTTTACTCTCTTCTCCTTCATGGCTTTCCACAAGGGCACGCCTTATCATACTGATTTACGTTACTAGCTGAGGTGTCCATTGATTCTCAACGTAAAAATAGAATGAGGTCGTATTATATTGCAGTTAACATTCTTCTTTATTAAGATAATTTAACGTTACTCATATTAGCTTAAATAAATAGAACAGGTTATCCCGTACAAAAAAGTTTATCCCTCTAAAGTTTCTCACAATTTAGATCCGAATTCAAACAAGGAGAGACCCTCACTTTTGTCCGGGGATTTTGATGAAACTTATTGCAGTGGTGCAGGAAGTAGAGTAATGAAAAAGTGTAACGGCGTTTCTCTGAATGGGCCTTAGTTTCGCAGCAATAATTAATTGAAAATTGAAAAATCTGAGTATAGGCAACCCCGCATTACACGCCCGTACTAGCCGAATCTGCAGGAAATAACACGTTTTTTACTAATATTTTTAACTTTATTTTCATTTTCGTTTTTAATTATTTTCCTTGTTACTTACTTATGGACTAAATAATAATAATAAATAGATTTAATCAATAGTCCCATTAAATAACCTTCGCCAGCGCTATTTCTTCATTTACGGTACTTAACGACGGCTATCCTAGGAGCACAAAAAGGACTTGCATTCGAACGATTTCGGATTTACTATTCAATAGAAAGCGACTGCCTTCTAATGTTTAATAATAATCACTAGGTGCCTCATAGTTGTTTGTTGAATAATAATCGTCTCCGACCACTTATACGCAGATAAATCCCTAGCTAACGGGAAAAAATTTAAAAATATTGTGGTGGTATCATCAAAATGGGGGAAATTGTCTACAGAGATATATCAGGGCTTCCTAAGAAGTGTAGTAAAACCATACGTGGCGACTAATCGTTTTCTTTTGATAGTTGATTCATGGGGAGGGCAGACAAACTCTGCAATTTATGAAGAAATATTTATTGATGACGAAAATATTCCGACGTGCACAGTAAAAATCATACCACCATACCATACGAAATGCACACCAATATGCCAGCCTTGTGATGTGTATTTTTACAGGCAAATGAAGATTTCCATTTCCAGGTTACAAAACTGTAATTATCTAATTCAAGAGAACCGCGAGATTAGTGCCCGGGAAGACAGCATTCGTATACACTCACTTGTGCATTTTCAACTTCCATCGCCGAAATTCAGAGACATGTTACAATATGCATGGTACGCATCAAAACTAGCGGAGGAAAGAAGTTTTTTCCAGAATGTGCGTCAGGTATGCTTCCCAGATGAAGTGCAAAGAATGAATTGTGATTGTGGAAGGCAATGCTTTGTAAGATGCTCATGGTGTAGAACCTATATATGTTTCTGTTGTTTTTATAACAACTTTCATCCAAATAATTGTAAAAAGACTTAAATTTTCCCATTTGCAAGCAAAGATTAAAAATTTAACATCCATATACTATTATTATTTTACCGCTCATTAGAATAAAATAAAATAAAAAGTAAATTTAAATTCTAGGAGGTTTCTAAAATTACTCGTCACCATCGGATCGTTTCGTATATTGAAAGGAAAGCAATAATAAATATTTTTTACATTTACATTTACATAAGGACCCTGCTAACCGCCACTGGCGCATGGCAGGGGGTGTGAAACACCGAAAACCTATCTACCTTTGACTGCTGTTGGCTTCTCTAATACTTCGCGGAAAAAATGACCAGAAATAACTATCTGTCCTGGCAACTATTTCCCTGTAACGCTTCGTCGTTTTGTCTCGAAGATCACGTATGCTACAAACTGGTATGACAATATCAACTACCTCCTCCCTGAGATCCGTAGTGATAAATTTATGAAAAAGCTTCCTACGGTAATCAAGTCTTCTATCACTAAGCGAATCCCAACCGAGGGATTCTATCATAGCTGAAACACTGCTGTCAAATCTGAAATCTCCCTTAACAAATCTAGCTGCCCTACGTTGAACCATCTCAAGGCTGGAAGTTAATCCCACTTCGTGCGGATCCCAAATCGCGCAGCAGTACTCAAGGAGAGGTCGAATTAGGGAGAAGTACGCTATTTCTTTTACTCTCCATGAGCAACCCTTAAGGATTCTACTTGCTAAACTTTGCATCCTATTCGCTTTACCTACCAAGTTTTGAATATGCTCTTTAAAGGAAAAATTACTACTGAGCGTAATACCAAGATATTTATGATAAATATATTCATGCGCTATATCGTGTATGATCTTGTAAATATTACGTATATGGCATCATTTCAATTATCATTTTACAGTTATCCGAGGTGCTTTAAATTTTTATTGTATTTTTACCTTTTATATTGAATTGTTGAAATAGTTCATTCCTTCTTAATAGCCATTTACATGCTCAAAAGGAGAATACTACTGGAAATATACGAAATATATATTAGCATTTACCTCAGATTTATCTCACACTTTTATGTGTTTTACGGGCTAGATATTTTCCAGGATTTAATATTTTGACGTTTATATACCAGGAGTTCTATGTCGTGTATTACTATTGCATAGAATTTGAAATTTTTGTGATTTTGAATTGAAAGATACATAATTCTGTCATTTCTTCCGCCGAAGTTGGAAATTGTAAATCTAATATGAAATTAAAATCTCCTTAAATGTCTCAATTTTCTTCCTCCTTTTGTTGTAATTTATACCCAAAAACTTATTCATTATTGAAACTGATAAAATTTAAGAACACAATCAACATTTCCTCTCCTGATAATTGAAGATGGGTAAAAATTATTTGTATATTTGTATAGAAGTAAATGATAGCAGGAGAAGTCACTCTCCAGTCATAAGCATTGCGGCACCACTCATGGGGAAGTAAGTTTCTTTCCAAATATCTATCAGTATTCGTTTCCAATAGAGAGACGTTTACCTTCACGAAATTCTAGTTGCTTCGATATATGTTGGCTTGAGTTTTGTAGAGGTGAGGTGACGAAATAGAGGTGACGTCGAGTAAGACATTAATTATGGAAAGTTTCCCGTTAGCTAGGGATTTATCTGCATGTATGTGGTCGGAGACGATTATTATTCAACAAACAACTATGAGGCACCTAGTGATTATTATTAAACATTAGAAGGCAGTCGCTTTCTATTGAATAGTAAATCCGAAATCGTTCGAATGCAAGTCCTTTTTGTGCTCCTAGGATAGCCGTCGTTAAGTACCGTAAATGAAGAAATAGCGCTGGCGAAGGTTATTTAATGGGACTATTGATTAAATCTATTTATTATTATTATTTAGTCCATAAGTAAGTAACAAGGAAAATAATTAAAAACGAAAATGAAAATAAAGTTAAAAATATTAGTAAAAAACGTGTTATTTCCTGCAGATTCGGCTAGTACGGGCGTGTAATGCGTGGTTGCCTATACTCAGATTTTTCAATTTTCAATTAATTATTGCAGCGAAACTAAGGCCCATTCAGAGAAACGCCGTTACACTTTTTCATTACTCTACTTCCTGCACCACTGCAATAAGTTTCATCAAAATCCCCGGACAAAAGTGAGGGTCTCTCCTTGTTAGATAGTGTAATGTTTCAGTCAAACATATTTCTGAAGGAGAGTTTCTCAGGCGGAATCGCAGCTTTGAGACGACATCTGTTTAACGGAACACAAAATTGAATATAAACAATTTTGTGTCCTAAGAAAACTAATTCGTAGATATGGGTGTAAAATATTCGTTCAAAAGTATCATATTAGATGCCTAAGCTTCTTATAGCAGCTAATCAGTGACGTCATGCGGGCGATTCGCGGGGTTTTAATATAAATATATAATTCATTATGTAATGGACACGAATGCAGTACACAACTTGGCTGATTTTGGAGCCTCTTTGCTGAACATACTTCTTTTTAACGATATTTCAACATAAAAATGGTTGAGTGGTTATTTTTTATATTCAATTGAACAAATGTCCTCTCAAAATTACCACCTCTCCTTTCTTTCTTCGCCATTACTGACTCGAATTTATATTTTTGAGTAAGAATAATTTTATGGAAATATTCATGCAACGATATGGCTAAGCATTCATAAAAGTTTAAACTTCAGTTTTTGTAACGCTGCATATATATACATTTAAAAACCTCATAATGACTTTAGTTTTCCTCATTTAATGCAATAATTAAATATAAAGAAAACATTTTGAGCTAATTAAACTTCATGTCATCATCAAAATGAAACCACACAGCTAAAAGCTAAATAATATTTGTCTCTTACTGAAATGATTTCTAAAATCATCCCGCTGATGCGAAGGTTAAAATCGTCTTTCTTCATTTTATTTAAAGTTATCTCCTCGGCTAAAATTCGATATGAATAGAAATTCCTTTTTAAGTCTTTATTTGCTGTATCCATGGTGTTTAAATGAATGTTTTTTCTTTGCCAAAAAAATATACCATTCCAGTTCTTCTGCAGAATATCGAGGCTCGTAAAAAAACAAAATTCTCTCGCAGACCGTTGCTAGGATAAGGACGTCGACAAAACGGCCAGCTTTGGTAATCCAGATGAGTTTGTAGAAAAATTAAGGAAATTACTAGGGCTCAGCTTAGAAAATCCCATTTGAGTTGTTCGAAATCCTACTTCGCCCCATAGTTCCCTCCTGAGGACGAAATCTATGGGAAGGCAAAGGAATTATGAAAATTAAAAGTTAGTCTCTTAGGAGGAAGCTATTTAGATGTGGTAAAACACGTCCTCGATGCAATCAAAGTGCGATGCATTATAGTTGCCCCGTCGCTCACTATGCAGCGCCACTGTTGAATGAAGCAAAGTGGATCAAATTACTTGTACTTTTTAGTAGAATAGAATGGAACTGTCTGTATTAAAGTTGGATGGGCGAAATCTTACTGAAGGATATTTGAAATATTTGGTAGATTAGGAAGTATTTAAGTTTGGTAATTCTCTCTTGTGTGAGAAGTTAATTTTACTACATTTTCCAATATACAATAATGAAAAAATTATGAAAAGATTCATGTATATGCATAAAATTCAGTAAGCCCTTGGTTTCCAGAATATTTCTTAGTTCAATTTTTTTGGAATTTATTTGAATGCGAATCAGAACGAGCTTTGCTTAATCAATTGGTACCATTGACATCAGAATAGCGGGTAAAAATCACCAAAGATTTTCTAGCAAAGGTCTATGATAAAATAATGAGAGATTCATTGTCTGTATTGAGTGACAATATTTTTTACCATTAATTAATAATCATCGAAAAGAAAAATTCACAATCCATACATATATGGTTTATAAAGAGAGGAAATTTTTTTTAAATGAGATAAAATTATTAATCAGTTTATGGCTGATATTTTCTAAAATTTACTGAATAATAATGGAGAAATAAAATTGAGCATGAAGAGAAATTAGAGTAATTCTTCATTCTAGTTTTGTCTTTCGTTTGTCAGTTTCTAAATTTGCTTGAAATCGCTTTCCTTTAGGATTGTTTATAATAAATAGATTTTGTGATTTTAATAGAAAAATTTAGAATGAATTACAACAATCATTTAAGCTACTTTTTAAATGGATGTGCATAATAAATGTACATATATGTTTTCATTAGATTATTCATTTCTACAAATATAAATGAAATTTATACCAAAATAAAATTTAACAGTTTATATACTCGTCGAAGATATACTAGGTCTTACTACTAGGTCTTACTAGGTGTACTTATACAGATATAAGTAATGTAAATAGTTTAATATGATTTTTATATTATTGTAACGGCATTATTTTAACCTGAAAATATACATAGTAATTATAAAAAGCACATTTTTGCATCATAACAGTCGTAAACCTAAAATATCTAACAAAAACATTTTAAGAGCGTTAGTTTATTCAATTAGCCTTTTCTATTCAAAGAGAATATTCGATGCAGAGCGATCAACAGAGACTTGATTCATTTCCCGCAAAAGGTGCGTTCCACTGGAATCAAAGGTCTCAATAATTCAAACCACACATCAAAAAGGAGAAATGGAAGTTTCTTTGACGAATAGACTCTTCGATGTGTCAATTTGAAGGAAAAAATCAAAATTAGAAGGGTTCCTTAATATTTTGTAGGGACATAAAAGGGTCAAAGGTGAACAAAGGCACTTTTCGAAAAAAGGGAGAAATTTTGGAATTTTTAGGCGTCGCACATTGGGCTAGGATCGAAAAAAGCCGGCCAAAAAAAAGAAAGTGTTTTTTTATAGTTAGCATTTTGAAACCACTAACTAGAAAATATACATTTGATTATCGTGTTGATTTCTCCCAAAACCGAGAGCGGCGCTGCTGAGGGCGAAAAGTTGGTTTACTTATAAACGGTAGCAAAATTTATTTTCAGATTTCTCTTCAGAAAATATCGGAGAAGTATAGTATAAGTTATCCCATGTCCATCTAAGTATATTTTTACTATTTTCCTCCCTTTATTTATAAATTCGCTCCAAAATAAGGGTCCTCCATTTTCTTATGCTAATATTCAACTGTGAACATTAAAATCAACCAGTATGAAATTATTTTATAAGATAGGTTGATAACATGGTACTATAGTTTCCCGATAGTTTTCTTCATATGTGTTCCGGCATGAATTTCAAGAATTTCGCAAAAATCGAAGAGCGTCGTTTTTCGCGAAATTCTGTCAACTTTGACCTCTGCATAATTAAAATACTCAGAAATCCACTTAAATTACTTGCACAATTGAATGCAGAAGCTATTCAAAAATGGCCATGCGAAGTTTCCCAACTTAAAAAAAAAAAACACTTTCGTATTTTGTCCAGGTTTTCTTGATTCTAGCCTCCTGTGTGTGTCCTTTACTTTAAATTATTAAGTTACGAAAAATAAAAATTTCGTGGAAATTCAGAGGGCGCTGCAATACATTGTAGGACATTTTAACATGAAAAATATCATAGAAATCTATTATATCGGTTATATTAGAGAAAGATATATGGAATGTAGTATTATAGATATTCTTATACATACTATATACACGGAAAAATCAAAGTTACCACAAAGTCACGATTTACATTTGTCATTATCACAAAATCATGATCAAACATAGCTTTACCAACATCCATTCACCCAAGAAAACACATCTGTGAAATCACATATGAATATCACATACGAATTATAGTACTACATGATAATAATTATAGTACTACGTAATAGTAAAACCTTAATCCATACACACCATCATTGCCTATCAATAAACACACACCTCAATACAGTTAATCATAGGAAACTATGCAACTTTATCATAAACTAGTATATTATTTACGGTATATCATTTACACATTACTCTTAGTATTAGTTCTATACATTTTTCCTTTTTTTAAGGATCAAAGCCCATTATGTTAAGGACTGGGTAATTTAAAAGGAAGTTTGATTATTTACCTTTTACTAATTTACTTTGACGTCTTAATTAGATACTAAAATGATTTCTGGAAGCATTTCTGTAATTTCTAGAGTTCGATAGTTAACCTTTTCATTCCCTTCTTGCTACTGTTGAAACTTTTATAAAGAAAATCAGTTCAATTCATAGCAGCTTCTTCATTCTATAAAGAGGTTAGTCGAAATAGACGTTCTTTCGCTCTGGATGACCGCGCAAGTTTTCTCTTCTGCCTCAAAATTTTCATTTCAAACCCTCTGAAGGGACAATCGCTCACCGCTGCATAAGCGGGAAACTCTTTCTATATTTATGAATGAAGAAATTACAGTTTCTCTTGATGGCTACTTTTGTCGATATCTTTGAGTTGTAAGAATGGAATTTCTTATGCCAATCTGCACTGTGATGAGCCCAGCACAGACTTGAATAATTATGGATAAAGTGTTTGTGTGTATTTTATAACAGCAGTGGTGAACACGATCTCTCCACGTTCACAAAACACTCTTCCTCTGGCTTATTCGATATGTTTGAGATAAAAGGAAACACAATTTGTTGTGAGGCAAAAGTGATAGAAGATTAGCAATGGGATGGTCTTATTTCGCGAATTCTAAATTTTATTCTCCACAATTATTCAATCCAAAGAAGAAATTCCCATTCTAGGGAGTGATGCAAACGAATTTGGTCCATCGAATGATTGGCTAAAGCGGTTCGTCAATCTTTGACATATCAGGGAGGTTTATTCCCACGTTTTTCGTCTGAAAGGTATCGGGAGAAAGCTTCTTCTACGGGTTATACATTCAAGTAGTAATTACCGAGTATCTTATACAAGTAATATTCCTTTCTGTTGTTTACCTTTTGACATTTCTGTGAATATAAAACAAAACAGTAAGGGTGTATGAGATATTCATTGCCTCCATATTTATGGGTACCATAGAGTCAATTTAAAGAAGAGTTTCAGACACACTCACTTTCTCCGCCTTTTTTTGGATTTATAAAGGTCTCTCTCCCAAGACTTGTGTTCAGAGTTAAGCGATGTTTGAAAACAATAATGTGTCCACTTGGGAGAAACGTGTCCTCTAGAGAGGAATATCCTTTGTCTCATTTCGTTGAATTCCCAAGTGATCGCTCTTCATTTGTATCCCTTGGAAACATCTTTCATAGTAAATTAGTCAGACTCATTACTGATTTCAATACGGATTTCTTATTGTTTACTTCCTAAAGTATTCCGTATATTATCCAAGGAATGTGGAAGCGCATTTTTCAAGAATATAATATATATATATATAGCGATATTAAATACATATTTTCCTTTTACTTTGTCATAATACTTTTTGACAATCTCATCATTTAAGTTATTTAAACAGCGTTTGCTTGCTCTTCAGAGAATGAAGAGAATAACTTTCTATTCATTGTGCGTCTATCATTTTATAGTCATCCTAATCCCCGTTTCATTTCACCTCCTCTAATTGGACCCCTTGATCCATCAAATTAGAACTTCATTTGATCCCTTTTATTGATCTCTTTCAATTACACCACAGTTTCATTCATCACCAAATATATCCAGCTTCGTGAGATTTACTTCCCATTTACGTGGACCCGAAAAGGGTCAACCCTTTTTATGAGTGCCCTTTTATGATGCAAATGATAAAAATGTTTCAAATGTGAGTTTGGCTTTTCATTTTATAGGGAATTGAGGCCGAATTAACCACTCAGGGAATTTAAGCCATACCCTAGTGACGCTAGAATTTGGACAAGCAATAATATTTTGAGGGATATGTATTCAATGTGTAAGTTGTGGATGGTTGTGATAACCTTCGCCCAAGTCTCTGTAGTTAATTTCTCTTTAATTTGCGACTTAAGACTTAATAGTTTTCTTCTGTACAGGTTTGCCTAACGGAGCCAGAGGCCATCCTGCAAATGCTACACAATACTACGTTTGCAGTTACACACTAAATATCTACAGTAACAGGGCGGACGTGTTTTTATTGTAATACTATTCATTCATTCTGATAACATAATTTTAAATAGTCATCCTGTAAATCTGAACTGGGCGTTCATTTTTAATTTACCATTCGCTGATTACTGCATATATTTATAATAATAATAATGAATAAATTAGTCCTTTGAGATTACCTAACCCAGGACTATATCTAACTCAAAATGCAAGTTTGACAAAATCTCATGAACAATCTAAGGGGAGTTCATTTTAGGCATAAAAAAGATATTACGAAGAACTATTGACAATACAATCTTGAGATTCCAAATTTAGAAGAGTGTAAACAAGGAACACGAATAGTGTGCTGAGAGAATCACAATATTTCATTGCATTAGAGTTCTGTAAATTTCACAATTCATTATCACCAAAGTATAATGAATATCAGTCCTCCAAAGCTGCTCTCTCCGAAGATCCCTTGCATGGGCACTATTGACTGCTATTATTTGTCTTATTCATATATTATAGCCCCAAAATTACTAATTATCAATCAAACACTGTGTTAATAATAATGTATCGAATGAATAATAAATATATACATATGTATAATATACAGACCTTATCTATACAAATTACATTTGATTAATTAACAATCAAGAAAGCAGAATTTGTAAATTATTGAGGTGTGAAATCAAAGAGAGAGAATTTTATGATTCATCCAACGGTTAGGTTATGTCGTATCAACGAAGTATTGCATGGTGCGAATGTAAAAGAAGAGACCAGATTTAAAAAAAAAATTATTCCATTCATCGAGACAACTGAAATATCGCTCATAAAATATCGAATGTACTAACTGTATATCGTATCTTATTCGAAGTCCATTCCTTTCAAAGCGATGTGGCTTTGTTTTTTCCATGTTCGCATTGAGGGCTTTCGATTTTCGGGAATTGCAACCATTTCAATCAGAAACGGAAAAATCGCTGTTCGTTTAGGAAAGCAAAAACCCAATCTGCGAAAGATAAACTCATCGATTTATTCGGTCAAACGGAAGCATTAAAGCGGAAATGCCATTGGAAAAGTATAATCAATGTTCGAAGGACAGGTAACAGCGATGCTTTGATGCATCCAATATCGTTGAGCTCAATATCAACTTTTTGACTACCTTAAACTGGTACACAAGATTCAAAACGTACTCTAGTTGTGATTCGTGAATCGATGTTACTTTGCGCCTCACCTCGAGTATGCATGCCGTGTATGGGACCCTGCAGATAGAAAAGATACAACGAAAGGCAATACGCTTTGTAAAAAATTACTATGATGAATCGGTGTTACTCAGATGCTTCAGGAGGCAGGATGGGAATCTTTAGAAGAAAGAAGGCTCAATCAGAGATTTAAATTACTAGATAAATTCAGATAGAGCACGTTCATAGAAGATGTAGCCGATATTATGCGCCCTCCTTGCTATATAGGCCGTTCTGATACAGCGAGAAAGATCAGAGAAATAGATGCTAAAACCAGTCGATTCAAGAATTCTTTTTTTCCGAGAACAATACGCGAAAATATTCGACTAGGCAAATAGAGTCATGGTGCTTGCACCCCCTGCCACACGCCGAAAGGCGGCTTGCAGGGTACAGATGTAGATGTAGATGAATCATACTCAATTATCAAGTGGTATTGAGATTATCCTAATTAGGTCGACTTCGCCCTTGTTTCTGTAAAAGCCATTTTCGCTAGTTTAAATTCTTACAAAACGAAGAGCAACTATTTAAAAAATGACTTCGTTTTTAGCAGCAACTAGTACACCATTTTATTTATAAAATGATAATTTGAATTTGAAAATCAGTTTGAATATTTCAACTATCTCCGAGTCGCAATAGCATTGATATTTGATTGAAGAATAATCAATTGGAAAATGTTAGTTGAGAGGAGACGTACAACTGGCAAATATATTGGCGAAATAACCGAAAAGTAAGGATTATGCGCGTTTGGAAGAATGCACATTTTTTGACGAAAACAATAAATGTAGCTATGGATACACTAATTTCTTAATTTTCCAAAATTAATATTATAATAATTAACTTATAATAAATTGATGATATTATGTTTATAAAAATGAAATTCCATTCTGAAGAAATTATGCACCCGCGGTAAGTTTAAAGAATACGTATGGGACTTCGTTTGCTATCTATAATTGCACATCTGATCACTTGTAAGTACGTATAACATGTTTATATAGCATAGAGGTTATTTATTCGAGCCACTGCTTCCGTGTAAAGGGAGTATTATGGAACAGTTGGGAAATATGGAATACTAACATTTCCCTATATCAAATTCGTCTCTATTATCAACTACTTCAGTGCCTTCGTAATTGGTTATTCAGCGTCTTTTGTAAATGCAGATTTTTTTCATGTTTGTAAAAGTTCAGGCGGTAATTTTTCAAAAATGTTTACTTATTATTTGAACTGCTGATCTGAGCTGGTATATCTTTGGATTTTTTCCGAAAGAAAGTCTGGAGGTGTTGTGTGTTTCCACTTTCCCTTTTATTCCATGTTTTATCAATCGCAAAAATATAATAAGTATAGTCATGGCTTCTAATATTAATGTAGTAAGCATGTTTGATAGATGTCATAATAACAACACTTTTCAAACTAAGAAGCATTTTCTTTAATTTATGATTTCTGTTTTAAATTTTTGTTAAGTATGTGTTTAATTAATTTTTAGCTTTCCATCGAAATTTTTATGCTGACTTGAGTTTAAAACTATAAAAGGAAACGTAGTTTTCAGTTAGATTAATAAATCAAATTTGTTGTGGTAATCAAGATGAAATAGCTTCTCATTTCTAAACATATTCTTCCGATAATTGATATCCTTTTCGCTGTTTCTTCCCGACTCATACTTTAAAACATTTATATTGCTTTCATTGGCAATCAAAAACAACATATCCGTGCGACCTGGAAATTGACCTTCACTTCAAATAGATAACATCATATCTATGAAAGTAAGTATAAAAATACTGCCGTTATAATATCGCAAGCACTCGGTGATGAATTTAAACAATCTACATTTGCCACAGACTTTTCTTCTTTTTCTCTTAAAGAACTTTTTGATTAACTACTAAATTAATATATATATTATATATTATTTTACTTTATATTTTATATTATACTAGCTGAGGCGCCCGTTGATTCTCAACGGGGATATATAAATAAGCAGTAGATAATATATTAGGTAATAATTTGTGCAAAAGAGAAAATAACATCTCTCATTTTGCTTGGATCAATGAAAATGTTATCCTAAATGAAAATGTTTTATAATTTCTAACTTCTTATCTTTTGAATCCAAATCTACTATCCACGATAAGAAAAGGAATCGTCTTAGATTTTCTTTCTTTAGGAGCTTCCTAAACTATGTAAGATAATTCTTCCTTGGGATTTTTCCTTGGTGCACCTCTTCGGTCGTCTCGTGTAATAATTACCCATTTCCTTATGTTTCCTGTAAATTTACTTATTAAGATAGTATTGCTTAGCATTACATTGAATGCCTTATGGGAGAAAATTTTGATGGAGACAATACTACTTGCTGTTTGCTCACGAATACAAAGGATCACCCGTGTAAAAAATGAGGTGTTTGACTGAGTTATCATTTACCCGGAATGATAATGTAATACGAGGTATTAGACGATTAGGGAAGTAGAGTCATGCTTAAAGCACCCACTGCCACACGCCAAGAGGCTGCACGCAGTATACATTAATCAATTTAAAGTTTTTCCAGTGTAAATCACACGTAGTAGCTTCATTATTTTCAAATAGAAATGGCAAAGTCGAGGTGATAAAGAAACTTTCCCTAAATGATCATACGTTGCCTCCTGTGAATCAATACTGCAAATTGTTCGTAAATGCAAATGCTGAAATTTCGGAATATTGCCTACTATGAACATATACTATCATTCATTTTTAATCATTACTTTCATATGGAAATATCAATCATAGTGTATTCTTATGGGAAAACGCAATACCTCTGTTTCAACAATCGCATTCGTCGTCAAGGGGACTCGTTGTTTATAGCCTCAAAATTTCACGAAATTTCCGTTTATTTTAACCCAATTCTCGCCATTTCGACCCGATAACGATATTTCACGACCAAAATAAGAATCTTTATTCATTCCTCTTTCTTTTGGTGCTTATCTCGATTTTGTAGGCCTATTATTTCTAATATAATTTTGCAAAAGAAATGTGACCTGCAACCGATAAAACTGAGGTTTACGTGCATTTCTTATGAGAACGGTTTCTCTTGTCTGGGTTCGAACTGGGGACATTTAAGTAAATGAAAAGTAGCCTATTTTCTGCGCAGGGAGTACATTTAACAATCGTGAAAGTTGTGCCATTTATGGTTCTCGTGTTTTAGGCGAACATACACACACACACACCTTATTATTTTAGATGTAGAATGTGAACTGTCACATACACCGCCTTAGAAGATTTCCTTCAAGCGCTGAGTTGGAAATGATGGAAATAGAATAACTTAGTCCCACACAGTGTACGTAAAACACATAAAGAGGAAAGTATCTACATGTTATATGAAGCCTAAGAAGTCAGTTTTTCATATTTTCTTATAATAAAAGTTTAATTACTTACTTTCTATGCCTATGTATTCTACAAATATGTCGACATTGTAATAGAAAAATTCAAATTTATACTCAAATATTATGATATTTCATCGTAGACTATTGATAATTTATATTTGGAAAACAGTCATGTGAATTAGAAAAACCGTTTGATCGGGGTTGATAAAATATTGCAAAAATTTAAGGTTCTTAAAATGTACCTACCAAATTATACTGTGGATCTTTTACGAATTCATTGCATTTCGATTTCAGTTTCCTACTAGATATGCTTCATAATCTATGCACGGTTTGACCAGCATCAGAAAGCAATAGCGAAGCACACTTAATAGATAACGGAGTATAATGGAGTATATGATGGAGTTAAGTCTGTTATTGAGCCAAACTCAGTCCTGCTCTTTGCAGAAGATGTATCTCTGACCAGTTCTCCAACTGCAATGCCAACTGAACTCGGCAGCCCATTTAATGTGTTTCCGCTACTGAAATATTCATCCTGAAATGCATAGGTGGCTGTTGGAGGGAAGTATCTCTTATCTTTCTCTCTAAACGAATTACGACATTAATTCTCTCTCTGAATTGAAGGTTGGATTTCCCATGAGTGCGAGTAATTTACTTCCTCAAAGATTGTTCGGAAAGGTGTTCTTATTGAGATTTATGCCTCCTCTGGCGGACCATTATATAACTAGAAGTCGACCGTTGCCTTAAAACATATTGCGTTAGGAAATCGTTGGGACAGTATCTCCAATACTTTTACGTCTGCTATGAGAGATTTATTGCTGCATTTGAAAGCATACGGTAGGCACTTTGATTATTTTAAAACATGTCCTATATGCGATGGTTTGTTTTTCCCTCCTTCCTTCCTCTTACTTATTTATCCCAATTCTCTATCACTCTACAAGTTCGCCTATTATGGTCCATTCGTTGCATTTCCACTCAACGCTTTTTTTTCAAGCCAATTTTTGGGAGTTTAAGCCTGACTTCGAGTTGATTGTTTCACAAGAAGATATCGCGCAAATCTACGGTTATGCTATACATAAATCGTATGCGTTTGAATAATACATTTTAGGGGAAAGAGATTTTTTAATAGATTCGGTTTCCCATTATCCTATTTGATTTCACTGTACTTTCGGATCGTTTGAATTTTCGTACGTTTTTTGTTTTCATTTTGGAGAATGCGCATGATCGGCCATTTTCTACTCCGGATTTAAATCATTCCAGTCAATAGTTGAATTCCTTCGAGCATTTCAAATGCTTCGAATACCGCGTTTCTCTTTGCCTTTTTATAAAATACCACAGATTTCCAGGTGCCGAAAAGGGGTGACGTTCCACATAAATTCTTCTTATTGTTCTTGTTTGTTTCATAATACAGTTTGTAAATTGAGCGATGTTATTACATACGGTTATGATTTTTGGTTGTTTCAGCAATATCGAAGTGTGATCGAGATATCGAACGACCTCGATAGATTAGATCGTATGTTTAAAAGAAAAAAGGAATCAGATGACTGGAATTGTAAAATGAAGCGGATCTAAGTTTCAACTTTGCCGGTAAGAATTTCTTCTTTCCCATCTGAAATGAACAATATGCGTATTACACGCCGTCAAATTTGGTGATTTTCTTTAAATCAGAAGTGACTACATATTTAAATAATACCAAAAGAACAAGTTATCACTGAGGATGTGAGAATAAACTCTGGAAAAGGGCCGTAGCTATTACTACTTGAAAAATGTCAATTATTATGCTTTTTTAACAGAAAATAAATATGATGCATTACATTGATTTGTAGCAGAAGCTACGCTTCAATACATCAAATTATGCAATTAATGTGCTATGCGTAGTGTTTGTCACATCCGTAAAGAGTAATTCACTTTTTCGATACTTAAAATTACAATTTCAATACGGCAACACATTTAGCGTCAATAGACCAACATTGTAAACGTTATTCTTTGCGAATTATCTCTCTGGTAAAATTGTTTATATACACTGAAAGCCACAGAAATTAATTACGAACAAAGAAAGTCGATCTCTTTGTATGTAAATACATAAAGCTGACCTCTCTTAAGAAATATTAGGTGAAGGCGACCAGTATAACAATACTGTAGTTCTTTTGTGGAAGTGGTTAACATAACATAACATAACCTTGAAACGCAGCTAACGAATCATAGTTTATAATCTTTGATTTCAAACTATGAATCGTTCCCAAGCGAAACCATCTCTGACTCTCATTATTTTAAGGTCATCATTCTCTTAAAAAAAATGTATTTCTAAGTGAAGAGACGCTTAATACTCTCAGCCATTCGCTGGATATTTGAATTAGAGTCGATAGAATATATTGGGAATAAAATGGAAGGCAATGTATAGCAGCAACTGTAAAATGAATTCGTCCTGATCGTTCTTTTATTTATTTATCTAATTGAATAACAAATTTTGTAACTCAAAGGCCCTCCACAATCCATTACACTATAAAATTCTTATTGATCAGGAATTTGGAATTACATCACTGTATTATCAGACAATATTTGAACACACAACTACAAAAGCAAGCCTTAAATTATACAGCATACTCTATAAACCCCATATGTCTCATAAATACCTTTTACATCGTCGTTTCTTTGATAAGCCACACATCACATTCTCCACTATAAACTCATAATTTCCGAAACAAAATGTTCCATTCATCACGTTTTATCTCAATGAGCTACTACATCTATTTGTTTTTCAGTAAGGGTTAGATATTGTTAAATGCATAACTTTTATTGTAAAAAAGTGACTATCGGACTGTATAATGTTATTTAAGAATGTTAAATTTAAAAATATGAGTGTGACAAGGGGTTGTATTTTAACAATGTCTGCCACCTGACTAATGTCAATTTGTAGCGATAATAATAATATCTATAATTTTGTTTATGTTTACTATAGTATTATATGTAGCATTTTTCTAATCTATTAATTTAAAGCATAAGTTGCCACCCGATTTATTGGCATATTCCATATAATTTATTAATAATAACCATAATATTATCCCGATGGTAATTTTAGCAACCGGAGTAATACCTAAAATATTACATAATTGCCAAGAAAAAAGGAATATACAACCATATTTGTGCTCATTAACTAAAACAACAGTATTCCATAATAAGGGGAATCCTAAACTAATAATAATAATATTAATGAAATCAATATATCAGCCTGATCCTATTAGTTATTTGCATTCGGTGTGTTTCAGTGCTGAGAAGTTAAATATTCAATAATAATAAAGTAAAAGTACTATTCGGAATACTTACACTCATAAGAATCAAACGAAGGTGAAAAAATATGTTCAAGAGCATGTATTCAAAGGAAAAACGAATTAAATGGATTTACTTCAAAGGGAAGATAAACTGCCTGCATTGAGAAGCTTTTATTTCCTGAGTTTTGCATTTTTCGTCTCGACAATACTTTTTCCGTTTGACAAATTTCTGATGTTCTCCTCTTAAAGAATATCCGTCCCTCATTTCCACGCTTTGAAGATTCCTTTAGGGATTTCCTTAATTTATTTTTACAATATATTATCTCTGTAATCAGCAAACGCTTGGGAAATGTCCATCTTAAGACATGTAATTGCCATTTCTGAAATTTCTTACACTAACATGCTCTCGCAAAATTAAAAGATTTGACTACATAGGCAATGGTCACCGGAAAAATAGAAATTTTATGATTTATTAACAACAAAAAATAACAAATATAGTCATAAACGCTTTAAACGTAATGGCATGGGTATTTAAATTCAGCATCTATGTCTTCGGCACTATATAATTACCTTTCTTAACTTTCCCAAAAACACTTTTCTTTCTTACCTTTATCAAAAAGACTCCAAAAACACCATTTTAATGTTACAAATATCTAAAACATTTTCCAAATATATACGAATACAGATAATTAGAATATGCATTACCTTAAAAAGAGCCATCTAGATAATTAATTCGATATATGACCTTAAAATTTACTCTATTTAGTAATAACACCACTCATCGTATTATTTATTTATTGAAAGAACGCTGCAGTTTGGTCTTTGGAGGAAGAAGGGTTCCTTACGTAAGAGCCTTCACGTAGTTGCCACTATGTCCCAACCGTACTTATCCCATGTTCAATGTTAATGTCCTTTTAATAAAGCATTTAACATTTTTGGGAAATATTTTCTGTAGGTTCCATTTCTCTATTTATGAATTCCGAGTTTCTGTTTATTTATTTTGATAGCGCCTTTTCCTATTGCTTCTTTGCCTATTGCTATGGAAACGTTTTTTGCTTCCTTTAATTTTCGCATTTCTCCGGTTTTGGGGTAAAGCAAAAAAGGGGAAGAGAATTTCGCCGTAGGGAAATAAAGACTGTCCGGAGATTCATCGGATTCTTCATCGCTGCAGAACATGAGGTCGGAAAAAGGTATTGCTTCAGAGATGAGATGAAGTAATATCGTGCTCTCCTAACTCGTCGTGGATTCTCTCTTTTAGATGACAACGAAATGGGATTCAAATTTCCTTCTATGCCTGACTTAATGCCCTAGATTGAATCTGGCGAAGGATTTTGTTTCCTTAAAAATGCAAACATGATAATGAGTTTGCCATTCATTGCGTTTCAACTGTAATAACTTGGAGAGTAATTAAGTAGGGGTTAATCGCAAAGCAAGCAGAGATAGTACTTATACAGGAAAAACGAACTACAGTATAATTCGGGGAATGGAGTGAAAACTGAGTTGAAAGCGGGATAATCTGGATTTGCAAATGTTTATTACTTTTACATCAAGAAACAAAAGGGAGGTTGACTACCCCATTTAAAAAATTATATTTTATTTGCTTTTGTAATTATTTTTGCCACAGTATCTAGAGAGTTCTCAAAGCTCTGTTACACAGTTTGCCTTCTCGTCATATATTTTAAGAATGTATTTCTTTCCGTACAAAAAAAATCGTTTTCCTTTGTTTCTTAATTAGGTTATTTTTCTCTTTGCAATGATGGAATTTTTATCAGATAAGCTAAAAGAGAAGAATGATGTAAGCCATTTTCTGTCTACTGAGACATTGGCTGGTTTGCAGTGCTTCTGGGAAGAATCTGCCGTTTCAGCAGTTGTATCATTACGAAGTGTATGAATGAATGTAAGAATGATGTAAGCCATTTTCTGTCTACTGAGACATTGGCTGGTTTGCAGTGCTTCTGGGAAGAATCTGCCGTTTCAGCGGTTGTATCATTACGAAGTGTATGAATGAATGTAAGAATGATGTAAGCCATTTTCTGTCTACTGAGACATTGGCTGGTTTGCAGTGCTTCTGGGAAGAATCTGCCGTTTCAGCGGTTGTATCATTACGAAGTGTATGAATGAATGTAAGAATGATGTAAGCCATTTTCTGTCTACTGAGACATTGGCTGGTTTGCAGTGCTTCTGGGAAGAATCTGCCGTTTCAGCGGTTGTATCATTACGAAGTGTATGAATGAATGTAAGAATGATGTAAGCCATTTTCTGTCTACTGAGACATTGGCTGGTTTGCAGTGCTTCTGGGAAGAATCTGCCGTTTCAGCAGTTGTGTCATTACGAAGTGTATGAATGAATGTAAGAATGATGTAAGCCATTTTCTGTCTACTGAGACATTGGCTGGTTTGCAGTGCTTCTGGGAAGAATCTGCCGTTTCAGCGGTTGTATCATTACGAAGTGTATGAATGAATGTAAGAATGATGTAAGCCATTTTCTGTCTACTGAGACATTGGCTGGTTTGCAGTGCTTCTGGGAAGAATCTGCCGTTTTAGCAGTTGTATCATTACGAAGTGTATGAATGAATGTAAGAATGATGTAAGCCATTTTCTGTCTACTGAGACATTGGCTGGTTTGCAGTGCTTCTGGGAAGAATCTGCCGTTTCAGCGGTTGTATCATTACGAAGTGTATGAATGAATGTAAGAATGATGTAAGCCATTTTCTGTCTACTGAGACATTGGCTGGTTTGCAGTGCTTCTGGGAAGAATCTGCCGTTTCAGCGGTTGTATCATTACGAAGTGTATGAATGAATGTAAGAATGATGTAAGCCATTTTCTGTCTACTGAGACATTGGCTGGTTTGCAGTGCTTCTGGGAAGAATCCGCCGTTTCAGCAGTTGTATCATTACGAAGTGTTTCGTATGAATAGGATCGTGAGAAAACCGCGTATTAAGCGGGAGATTTTTCAACGGGTTTTACTGCATAAGTTCCCATTTAATAGTTTCAGTCCATAAAATCCTTGGAAAATGTCAAATTAGAGTGATGAGTACCTGGAGGTCATGTTGAAGGCTTCTTTTCCCGAAGTGTTAGTTTGAGTTGGATATTATTAGAGTGACAACGGAGGTCACCTTGCTCTGGCCGTAATTGAGAGGCAGTCAAGCAAAGGAAAAAGTTCATTTCTAAAATTGGAAAGATTTATCCAAGTGAACATGCCGCTAAATATACATTTTAATTCGTAAAGAGTGGAAAGTTGTATGGGCAATATGTATTCACTTTAATGAGAAATTTCCATCGATAGGATTCAATTCTTTAACCTCCTTTCAATTGAATTGAATAAAATCTAAATAAAAACTTAGTAATTTCTTAGATTTTTCTGAAGTTTTTCCGCCACGTAAAGCCAACGATGATACGTGATATTATATTAAGTAGAATTTTTTATGGATGTTTCTCATAATCATAAAGGGTTTATGCAGGGATTTCGTAATCGGGAACATGAAAATTCATTCGCAAAAGTCAGAGGTTTCAAACTATGCAGACTGGTCATAACTGAAATATACTGCAGTCACACTTTCAGGTCCGACGTCAAATTTATAATTTCAGGATCTCAAGTTGCAGTGTTTGCCAAACATTCTTAATTAAAAAATATATGGGCAGTAATAATTGTATCTAAAAGAAGGCAAATAAATTTAAGCATTCCTTCTTACTCATTTCACGGGTATGTTATTTTTGATTAAAATTAAATGATTAATGTAAAAAATTGATTAGAAATTATATTTAGGAAACTTGAATTTTACCATAAAACCTATTCATAGCCCTCAGTTACGTCGTTTAGTACTTGCGATTGGATTATCTCCGGTTCTAATTTAACTTCGGATATTTTTAAACCTCCCATCGCCAACTGCATTATATCACTTTCATCATGACATTGAATTTTAAGGATAAATGATATTCTGCTTTCCATGAGATAATTATGAACATAATTCTCATTTGATTGCAACTCATTTTTAAGATTTAGAAGTAGGCAACCCTGTGTGTTCAAAGTCTGAAAATATTAAAATTCGATGAATTTAATATTTCTCGTAAATACCACACACAGAGGGACACAGGAGTGCTGTTTATTTTTGTACAGCAAATATTAATTTGCGATGCTTCGAGATAAAGCATCAAAAATAGAACCTCATATTACTAAACTCGCTATGCATGAGTAGTTCGCGTCATTTACACTGCTATTCTTACAAAGCACATTCATCACACATCAAGTGTTTTTCCGAGTCTTCTCGTAGATAATACTGTCTTGAGGAACTTCTTTCCAGTAAGTTTAGTGCTTCACAGATCAATGCAATGATCGTATAAGGAAAACTGCTTCATTTCTCAATTTTAAGATACGTGATTTTGTTTCCATCGACTTTTAGCGTGAATTTAAAAGGAATTACGAAAAATAGGAATAATAAAAAAATGACGGACTTACAAAGAATTAAAATCTTTCAAAAATAATACTCATCTGTCTAATTAGAAGAAAGGGTTAAAATAATACATTCCCCATTAAAAACAAAGGCAATTCAAGTCCATACTGAAAAAATAAACGGAAATCCATAGGACATCGGATACACCTAAGATAACTCGTGTGGTTTATTCTGTAAGGAAAGATAATCAACAGATCCTCGCAGTTGAGATAAAGTCTTTGAAAGGGAAAAGAGAATCCTCCTTTTTTATCTGAAGAGAGAATGCAAGATTAGATGAAAGAATGCTCCTTCTTTAGGCAGACATTTAAAATGAAGAATACTTGCTTCAAATGGGATGCCATGGCAACGAAGATTTACAATCAGAGATACACAAGTCGTCATAGTTACGTGTGAACAATGCGTGTCTCGTTCTACAAAGATTAACTTGCATTGCAGCGCACAATCTCAGTATTTTCCATCTGAAGGCAGCGCATTGTTTTGAATTTACCCGTGTTTGTAAACTGAAATATCACTCCATCAAAACTAATGCTAGAAAAGCTGTCAAACGGATAATGACCAATATGACTTTGGTAGCGACTTCATTTCCTCATTCACTGACCTGAATTTATAGAATGTTATTTATCTCAATGTGAGAAGGGGCTCAAAAATGACTACATTTTTAAGATGTTTACATATATTAGACTATTTTTACTGTCTTTTACTGAATGAAAAAATATTGAATATTACCTTTTATACGAATTTCACTAAGTAAGCGAAATTTAAAAGCTGAAAATTATACCAGGTTTAGGTTTCTGCAAAAGGATAGTCGAAGGTAGATATTTTGTCACAATTCACTCTTGATGACTCCAAAAACAAGTTTCTATGATTCATAAGTGGTATATTGAGTACTCCTACTTTTCTATTTATACTGTAATATATATTAGTAGTAGCAGTATGTTTAAACTGCTAATTTCCTTGTCATTTCTATTTTTTCTCTTTATGTGTCCATTTATTGTTTTCATTTGATGTAATTTTCTCCAATTACGTCTTTTAGGTCATACTATCAGTAGTTTTTTCGCAACTTCTTTTGCTGCAGATCTTATTTCCTAAGATAATACCGTATTTTTACATCTCCTCCTACATTTTTTCTTCTCTATATCTATTTACACATACGTGTTTTGTGCAAATAATATTAACGACAGGTTAGATGAAGAGACTCGTCAAAAGACTTTTGAACATAGCAAGTATATCGAAGGCTAATATAATATATATGCTAATATAATACATGATAGTACATACGCCAATCATTACATCTAAGGAATTAGAAAATACTCACTCTATGTTTTGACGAATAATAGGATTGATCCTAAAATGACATTCTCATGTTATGTATCATATTTTCCTTTCTCTCCAAACCTTTTATTTTATTCAAACCATCGATCTCCTTTCTCTTCTCTTTTACACATCTCTCAGCATGTCCTTCTTAGTTTATTTTTCTTTAATTCATTGATTTATTATATTTTCATTCCTTTTTGAATAATTTCTCCTTTTTTCTCCACACACATTTTCTATTTCAGGAATATCCTTGTTCCACATTTATAGATAAACACACTCCATACTTTGTTATTATTTTCTAAGATCAGTAACGATTTTATATTATGGTATTTTCTGCCGTTTCTTGCCATCTCTATTCTTTTTTCGCCTCTGTGACGTTTTAAAGACTCGAGTCATATACTTCTGATTTATTCTCTGTCCATATCAATTTTCCATAATCTACAGTTAGTTAAAACGTAATCTTAAAAATAGAATATGATAATCAAAAAATGAACCTTTTTATATAATCCATGTAAGAAAATGTTTTTAAGTCTGTTGAGATGCTGCGAATATATTTATTTCGAAAAAACCGATGTGTACAGAGAACGTAATTGGCACTATGCTATCCACTGGTACTTCAGCCGAGTGTAAAATAAGAGAAATGGATATTTTAAGAACTCGTTCTTTCCTCGAATGTACAGCATTAACTCCGATCTTCGGTGCATTAATGTAGATGTTGAACTCTTCCTGTAACCTAGTGACTCAAAGGTTATTAACAAAAATTTCTTTTGGCAGTAGTATTTTCAGCAGTGAACGTTGGTTTGTGTAGCTAATAGAGAATTGATACGTATTTATGCCTTCCTTGTAATATGTTAACCTTTGCCTCACTGCTTAAATTTTGAAGCAATTAAGGTAGAGGAGGCAGGGTCTGGAAAAAACGCCATCTGTTGGTAGTCAGTGGAGCAGTAAGGGTCGCGCGGAATTAAAAGGTGAGGTAAATGATCCGGTAGAGGGAGTTTAAAGGGATTCTGGAAGGATTTAACACCCAGATCGTCTCAGATTAAAAAGTTAGAGTTTCGAGATTCCGACTGTAGGAGGCTCTCGAGTCAAATCTGAAGAGAGTGAAGTAAGTCGTGATGACCGAAAAAGTGTCCTCTGGAGAGAATAAAAAGAACTTTCAGAGAATCTGTTCAGGAGAGAATGGGAAAAGTTTTTCCATCGGAATATGTGTGTCGCAGAATACATGAGGTGAACTATTTCACAGTGTTTCACAATGTTTTACTTCGGAATCACGAATTGGGAAAACTTTTCATGAAATGCACGCCATTTCTCACTTATTCATTCACAGCTATACATACTATTCATACTAATCTTTCTATGCATTGTCTATCTGAGTGCTTCTCTATTTGCCATTAATAGTAAAATAGATGCTATGCACCACCAGAGGGAAGAAACCTAATATAATAAAATAGTAGCTGAAAAGCCCGTTAATTCTCAACGGGAAATAAAATTTTCTATTTACCGTATTAATTGTATCTTGGATCACTCATATTTAAATTTTAAAGATGCCCTCTCGATGAATTACACTCTGTAAGATTGAGAATTTTGTCCCCAAAGTTTTCATCTTATTTCACCTTCACTTCACTGCCACCATTCACATCTTTACAAAAATGAAATTGATAACACCCTAAACTCAATTTTCACTAAAAATATGTTAAAGCTACTCCAAATGTGTCATTAAATTTTTAAATATATTTTATATTTCAATGTTAATGCGATATTTCTCTTAAAAATTAGATTCACAAGATCAATATTTTAAATATTTCTAATTGAAGTGCCCCTTAACTCTCAACCGAGATAATTATGAAACCGACGATAACGATGAATCTTGATTAAATATACTTCTTATGAAACGTATATCAAGCTTGTAAGATGAATATTTTAAATAAATATTTTCTATAGAAATATTGCCTGAAAACTATTAGAATGAACTCCTTTTGCTTTTATTGCGTTCGATTACGCTTTGACCCGCCTGGGATCGAAACGGGGACTAATATTACAGAAGAAAAAATTCATTCATTTTAAGGGGATGGATTTTCATAATTTGCTTGCATCACTAATTCTTGTTCTCGCGTTTAAGGTGAATATAAACCCACACTCAAATCACAATAGCTCTAAAGTTGATTAACAACGTTAAATAAACGTAAATGATTACCATAAAATTTTGCATTACTCTACCCACACGAAAACGGTAGATAGCTAAGTAACGAAAAGTACGTAGTGTTACGTAACTGTTTACTCGATATACTACTAAAATATGTGACATAAACTAATTAGAGTGGTGAAGTATAGTACATACACCCTATGCCATACACCGATAAACGACTCGCAGGATATAAATTAAGTTGCACATCTACCCGAGTCTTTGTAGATAGCAGTGGTAGCATGATATCAAAATAGCGTTGGCAAATTCGAACTGATTAAAAGAAACTCCTAACTGGTCGTTCCCTGCAATTCCCTGTAAATCGACACTGCAAATTGTTCGTAAATGGAAATGCAAACATTTCAGAATATTGCATGCTAGGGACGTATATTATCATTCATTCTAATCATTACTTTCATATGGACCTAAAATCCCCGTGTATTCTTACAGAAAAATTAAGAAGCCTAACTACAACAATCGCATCGGTCGCCAAGGGGACTGGATGTTTATAACCTCAAAATTTCACAAAATTTTGGTTTTTTTAACCGAATTTTCCACGAATGACTCTAATATCACGTATTACATTAGCATTTCGGGTAAATGATAACTTAATCAAATGCCTCATTTCTTTATACGGGCGATCTTTTGTATTCGTGAGCAAACAGCAAGTAGTATTGTCTCCATCAAAATTTTCTCCCTTATATTATGTGAAGCTAAGCAATACTCTCTTAATAAGTAAATTTAAAAGAAACATAAGGGAATCGGTGATTATTGCACGAAATGACGTGCACCCAGGAGAAATCCCAAGGAAGAATCATCTTACACAGTTGAGGAAACTCCTAAAGAAAGAAAATATAAGACGATTACTTTACCTATCGTGGATTCTAGATTTGGATTCAAATTATAAGAAGTTTGAAAAGATTAAACATATTCGTTTAGGATAACATTTTCATTGATCCAAGCTAAGTGAGAAATGTTAGATTCTCCTCTGCACAAGTTATTACTTAATACATTATCTACTGCTTACTACCTCAGCTAGTAATAAATATAATAATAATAAATAATGAAATAAATAATAATAATAAATAATTTTCTAGTGTCTTATCAATAATTTTGCTGATAGGAAATAATTTAAAATCTGTTATGAATATTTGGGGGGCGCGATGTATGATCAGTAATTATGATTTACTTTTGAAATGGGATAAATAATTTTTAATTAAGTTAACCTCCTAAATTACATGGAGACGAATGATATTTATGACAGAATTTAACCACTTTATGTGTGTGATGGAAGAATTGAAAGTAGCAATGGTCTGAGCAAGCAAAGATGGTCCAAATTCTAATCTAGAATAATCTGCAGTGATGTCAGCAAATGAGAATCAAAAGTGTTTTAGAAAAAACATCGCCACCAACGGAAACTCGGAGTGCTCCAAAATACACGCTCCCATCCGATTATGTTGGCACATTTACATAAAAACACGATCAGTAACTTTAGATCATATGAAATAATTGAAGATGTTTACTTTAAGAAAGCTGTTTGATAGTCCATCAAAAACTACAAAAATTCAGCCTCTTCAACTTGCAGTACAAAAAAGAAAATTTCTATTACGTCATAGGTTTTCAGGGGGGATGAGGCAAAATGAGGGCCTTTTTTATGTTTACAAAATTAAAAACACACAAAAGAAAGGTTTATTAAATCTACCGAAATATTAATTTGGTGAATCTTCTACAATTCGAATAATATTTCTCCATTAAGTCATGTCTCCGTAATTCGATGTTCTTTTATTTCACTTGAATATACAGTTTATTGGAGTAATAATGCTGCCGCATGTTCGCCTTGAAATGGTGTAAGAAGGTTCTTTATCCGTTATCTCCTCGATGGCTAGTTTGAAGGGCAGTACAAAATGAAGGCAAACAAGTGAAACAAATGAAGGGTAACTTTTCGTAGCAATACGTAAAGAGAGCCATTATTCATTCAGTAACTTGAAATATAATGGAAATATCTCTCAGGACATATTTAAGTTCGTGTTCAACCATTGATTAAAAAATTCGAAAATGTGATATTTTATTAACCACTAGCTGAGGCGCCCGTTGGTTCTCAACGGGGATATATAAATAAGCAGTAGATAATATATTAGGTAATAACTTGTACAGAGGAGAATCTAACATTTCTCACTTAGCTTGGATCAATGGAAATGTTATCCTAAATGAAAATGTTTTATATTTTCTAACTTCTTATAATTTGAATCCAAATCTAGAATCCACGATAAGAAAAGGAATCGTCTTAGATTTTCTTTCTTTAGGAGCTTCCTCTACTATGTATGATGATTCTTCCTTGGGATTTTTCCTGGGTGCATGTCGTCTATTGTAATAATTACCCATTTCCTTATGTTTCTTTTACATTTACTTCTTAAGATAGTATTGCTTAGCCTCACATTGAATCCTATAAGGGAGAAAATTGTGATGGAGACAACACTACTTGCTCACGAATACAAAAGATCGTCCGTGCAAAAAATGAGGCGTTTAATTAAGTTATCATATACCCGAAATGCTAATGTAATACGCGGTATTAGAAGATTATGGAAGTAGAGTCATGGTTCAAGCACCCACTGCCACACGCCGAGAGGCTGCACGCAGTATAAATTAATCAATTTAAAGTTTTTCCAGAGTAAATCACACGTAGTAGCTTCATTATTTTCAAATAGAAATGGCATAGTCGAGGTGATAAAGAAACTTTCCCTAAATGATCATACGTTGCCTCCTGAGAATCAACACTGCAAATGGTTCGTAAATGCAAATGCTGAAATTTCAGAATATTGCCCACTATGAACATATACTATCATTCACTTTTAATCATTATTTTCATATGGACCTAAAATAATCGTGTATTCTTATGGGAAAACGCAATACCTCGGTTTCAACAATCGCATTCGTCGTCAAGGGGACTCCTTGTTTTTAGCCTCAAAATTTCACGAAATTTCCGTTTATTTTAACCGAATTCTCGCCATTTCGACTCGATAACTATATTTCACGACCAAAATAAGAATCTTAATTATTTCTCTTTCTTTTGGTGCCTCTCTCGATTTCATAAGCCCATTATTTCTAATATAATTTTGCAAAAGAAATGTGGCCTGCAACCGATAAAACTGAGGTTTACGTGCATTTCTTATGAGAACGGTTTTTCTTGTCTGGGTTCGAACTGGGGACATTTGAGTAAATGAAAAGTAGCCTATTATCTGCGCAGGGAGTGCATTTAACAACCGTGAAAGTTTGAAATTTGTGCCATTTATGGTTCTCGAGTTTTAGGCGAACATACATACATACATACACACATACACACACACACACACACCTTATTTTATTATATTAGATAGATTTGTGCTATGCATGGGATTAAAAGTATTCGTCATCCATTAAATATTATAATTTAACTCGTTCTTTACTGAGTCACATCTTCTGTAACTGAAAGAATGCTGTAATTAACTCCGGTAGAGAGTGATATCTTTTTGCAGAGTGACTGTTATGGCGAAGTGGTGAAATTAAATAGTTCTCCCAAAATTATAGTCATGGAATGGCCGTTGAGTACGTTCCTGTGGACAATTTTAGTGCTTCTATCTGGTGTTGGAAGATTGAACTATTCCAGAATCGAACTTTATCGTTTATTTTTATCTAAAGAACGTCCATCCCAACCATATTATAAATTCAGCTGAAGCGAGTGACTGAGGCGCTTTGAACGGGTAGCAGAGCGTCTTTTAAAGATCTGTGGCAAAAGAAACCGGTAGAGAACGCAATGGATGACAGAAAATGAATAAAACACGAATGGAATTATTTTTAAGTGATGAAAAGAATGAAATTGTATCGACTGGATAATTCAGATATCACACAAAATAGAAATTGGTGATCTTTTCCACCTAATCTCATATGCCATTTAGTAAAGATTAATTGAAAAGAAAAAGTACGGGAAAACAACTGATGGTTGGCAAAGAAAAAAACCTCATTTTGGGAAAACAGCCTCAGGGAAGGAAGAACAAATTAAAATAAATATTTGAAAGAAGATACAGAATTTGCACTAGTGTAAATATAAATTTAAAAGATTTGAATAACCACAAAGAGAATAAATTTACTAATGCATCGATAGTATAAAAACTATAAATCTTTATTTTAATGCATGCATTTACTTATTCAACAAATACATTTGAAGCATTTGTTGAATAAGTAAAAACACATCTTCGTGATAATCATGTTTTTCACATCAGTGAGAAAGAGCTAAGGAAACAGCATATAATATATATTCATAATAGTATAAATGAGAGAGATATTTGGGAAATGCATTTTCTAATTGAGGTGGAGAATTCGAATGAATTGAATCCATTGGAATTGGATTCAGTCTCTTAGTTGGTCTTCTCGCCGCGTGAGGGAAGCACCGGGAAATCCAGAAGGGCGATTCCGTTTCGATTCACGAAGATATCGATATTTTTAATATGAATTCCGATTTTTTTGAATCGATATCTTAATCTCGATTCTGATTCAATTTCTTCGAGAGTGAATTCGATTATGATTCCGATTCAGCTACATCTGAATCCGATTCAAATACAGTTCAAGTTTAAACATCGGCTACCAGATGGTAGCACTCTTGTACCGAGATACAAGTAATAAGGTTATGATCACTGAATTCTCATTTTAGATAATTGTCTTTACATATAGTAGTTAATACATTTTAAGAATATTATTATCAATCAAATTATATATATAATTTGATTGATAATAATATCCTTAAAGGTCTACTTTGACGAAGAATTGCTCGAATAGAAATAAAAAATAGAAATGGCTAAGTCGAGGTGATAAAGAAACTTTCCCTAAATGATCATACGTTTCCTCCTGTGAATCAACGCTGCAAATTGTTCGTAAATGCTAATTTCAGAATATTGCCTACTATGAACATATACTATCATTCGTTTTTAATCATTACTTTCACATGGACCTAAAATCACCGTATATTCTTATGGAAAAACGCAATCCACATAGTGGATTAAGAATTACGGGATATTTTGAGTGATTTATGTACTTATTCACTTATCTTGAATTTATTCATAAATGTGAGGATTTCCCGGCTGATTGAATGAAATTGATGAATATATCTCTCCTACCAGATTCACCATCTCAAGACAAATATTCTGAGATATTTCCTCTATTCAGCTCGTTAATTAATGCATGGATATCATTGCTGAAATTGGGCTGACTATAGGCTATGCTCCTCGAATCCTGATTAGCAATTGAATTTTCTGAATGTATAATAAGGACAACAGTCTTTAGTTTCGCTTTTTTGTATTTATATATTGTGACTTTATTTTGGTGTTTCAACGACATCGCGTACTATACCTAAATATACGGCGAGACTCTTCAGTCCCAAATAGTCTAATTATTGTATCCACATGCAGTGTTACATCTATCTATTATATACAGCTAACTCTCCGGATATACCTCTATATATAGATATACGAGTAAAAGTTGCTTGCATACTGCAAGCTATCAGTTGAATGCAGTATCATACCAAGTAATGCCTCAAATCAATTTGAAAACTTCGCGCAAAGGACCGCCTGGCGACGAACTATGGACCCGATCGTGCGAAAAAATTGCATATTAATATTAGATAAGTGCAATTCTGACCTGTTCTAAAGTGTCGATTCAATATCTTATGAGGAGGTTACTAAAATAAGAATACGCTACACCCCTTTGAAATACACAATTTTTACGACGTACTGGCTCCACCCTGTAGATGCCAGAATAATTCAGAGCTTGACGCTTGGTGTCATGGGTTCGATACCAGAATGTCCCAAAAATCGCAATTTTCCCGTAAGAATGCATTGCGCGGATTTTCGAAAATTATTTTGAGGCACTTACGGTAAGATAGAGGAACCAAAATCTCGGAGGTTGAAGTTGAGGTAGTCTTCTATGATTAGTATGGAAGAACTGTTTCCAAATGACCGTGAGTTCTTCTCCAGGTTGGTCCGAAATTCTTCCATAAGAAATGCATTGCTGCAATTTTTGAAATTTTTTTACAATGCCTTCCCGATAAGCTGGAAGGATAAAACCCGGAATGGTAACAGAGGGGTTTGAAAGCATTCTATCATGAGTTTTACCGTTTCTCTAGTGGTCCTTCGTTCGATGCAAGAGCGTAATTCCGATTTCACCATGCATTTCAAACGGGGAAAACGGAATCTTATTTTGGGACCTTCCCGATAAGATATTGAATCGAAACTATGGAACAAGTAAGGACGGCACTTATCTAATATTATTTTGCTATCTTCTCTCACGGAAGGGTCCTGAGTTCGACGCTAGGCGGTCTTTTGCGTGAAGTTTTGCAATCTGTTTTGAGGCCGTTCTCGATGCGATAGAGCAATCAAAATCACGGTGTTTGCAGATGAGATGGTCTTCCATAGTACTAAAGGAAGAAATGTTACCAAATGACCATCCCGATAAGCTGGAAAGATAAAACCCGGAATGGTGACAGAGGCGTTTGAGAAGATTCTTTCATGATATTCGCAGTGCCCCTGGTTAGATGCAAGAGTGTCATTCCGATTCCACTATGCATTTCAAACGGGAATAACGGAATCTTATTTTAGGACCTTCCCGATAAGATACTGAATTGAAACTTTGAAACACCTCAGAGTGGCACTTCTCTAACATTCGTATGCCATTGTCTCTCACGAATGGGTCATGAGTTCGACGCTAGGCGGTCTTTTGCGCGAATTTTTGCATTCTGTTATGAGGCCGTTCTCGATGCGACTGAGCAATCAAAATCACGGAGGTTGGAGATGAGATGGTGTTCCATAGTACGAAAGGAAGAAATGCTACCAAACGACCGTGAGTTCGACGCCAAGTGGGTGCAAAATTCTCCAGTATAAAATGCATGGCGGTCAATTTTTACAATTATTTTGAATGCATATCCGATTACCGGGAATGATATAAAATTGAATGTACATAGAGGCAATTCATATGTTTCAGATACACTGTCCACCCTTACTCTGACGGTTCTTGGTTCGATGCCAGAGCGTCATTTCTATTCAACCGTGTATTTCAAAGGGGTATAGCGTATTCTTATTTTAGTAACTTCCTCATAAGATATTGAATCGAAACTTTGGAACAGATCAGAATGGCACTTATCTAATATTAATATGCAATTGTGACGCACGATCGGGTCCTTAGTTCGACGACAGGCGGTTTTTTGCGCGAAGTTTTGAACATTGTTTAAAGGCAATCCTTGGTACGATACTGCATTCAACTGATAGCTTACAGTATGAAAGTAACTTTTACTCGTAATGTAAATGATTGCTTCACAAATAGAACTCACAGCGAACTTTGGTGATGAAAGCAAATTTTGTGATTTATATTTAATTTGCGCAATTTCTTAACTGATGCATTATTTGTAAGAGCGGAATTCGATCATTATATTTTTCATCATTGTAAGCGGTATATTTTTTCTTATCCTAGCGACTTTTTAGCTACTTTTCAGGATTCATCAATTTGAGAATTTATTTAGCATCCTAAGCACTTATACTGATTGAGGATTATCCTTGAGTGATATAGATTATTGATGAAGTCAGTGTGTTGGATAATATTCTGACGGACGAACCCTAAATAAATAACACAAATACTTTACAATTGAGCCTATACTTAGTAATATCGTGTATTAAATATAGTTAAACCCGTTTTAACTTTATCTCGCTTTAGAAGTAGTTTTCTCCAGGTCAATTATCCCATAAACGCCCTACTTCCCGCATAAGACACGGTTTTTCGTAATCATCATCAATCGCAGATTCACTGGTTTTCACATTCACAACACAATGGAAATATTACTGCCTCCACTCTTCACCGCTGAATAGGCGTAGGAATATTGCGTCCTTGACAATGTCCTTCCTCTCCTCCAGCAGTTCCAACGGTCAAAGAACCAGCACAAGAACGTTGCAATCTTCGTGAGGAAACTGTACAAAACAGGGGCTGTGAGAAAAAATAAGGAAAGGAGAGACTCGTTGGAAAACATTGGCGAAACAGCCAAAAGTTAGTTAAGTAAAAATTCATGAAGTAAAGAATTCAATATATTTATTTTTAAGTAGAACAATATGTGTATATTTCACATTGGTAAAAATACATACTCTCACGGCATCCTTCAGTTACTTACATCAAATAGAAATATCGAAAATTACTAGGAAATTGCGGCTGAAAGACGTGTACGAATAAAGAATTCACTCAAATTCACATTTCGCAATAGCATTAAAAAAAGATAAATAATATTATTGGTAATATACCGCTAAGATTAGAGTTATTTGAAATGTATCGCCATCATTTGAGAAATTAAAATTATATAAATATTGTTTCCAACGATACTCCTCGGTCGAAAAGGCAGGATTTTCTTCACTTAAACTATTCTGCATAAATTGTAGGGATGATTGAGATGGCAAATATTGAAATTGAATTAATATATCTGATAGAAATATATCTGATTTACCATTCTAAGGATTAGAAAGGATAATCATTCCTTAGATAAGTGATAATTTGACTAGGACTCAAACTAGTATCTATACTTTAAATGTGAAGCCTGGATTCCAGCCCCACTTATGTCCCAATCGCTTATCCTTGACTTTTAAGACGGACATGTTAACATAATCCATTTTCCTCTATCTATTCATACTAGAAGGACGATGCCTCCCGACTGCAATTCTGGCACATCTGAAAAGAACATGAAAATCCACTTGAATCATTTGTTTCCGGCGTTGTTTCGTTTGACTTCCTGTACCTTATACCCTCCTGTTTTCATCTAATCAGAAATATTTCACAAATTTTGTTATTATCGGTATAGCTGATTCGCGCTTTGGATTAGGTTAAGTAAACTGGTCTAACGGAATACAGCAGGTTAGAGTAATTTAACGGTGAAATATAGAAAATATAATCGTGAGGCTTTCTCTGAATCTCCAAACTTATTTATGGAATGAACTTATGGAATGACTATAAAATCCACATATTCAGTCTTCTCTTGGTGAATTTAATCTTCACAGAGTAGACGCTATAAAGCACTAATGAACAAGTTGACATTCTCTAACACCCGAAGATGTTAACTCGTTGACTGTGTCCTTCCCATGTTACGCAAAAGTGTGTTCCGTAGCAACTTTGGATATCCTGAGAATATTTCAGGAAAATGTTCTCGACAAGCCTCGGAAGTTGCATTACTCTTAGCTATTCGTTATGCTTTCAAACAGTTCCAAAATGTATCAAAAGTTCAAACTAGCTCTACCAATAAGAACAAAATTTGTAGCTAAAAATCGGAAATATTTCTTTTAAGATCAGAGGTATACAGTTGAAGTTATTCAGTATTTCATTTCAATGTGAACATAGAAATATTTAGTGCTGCTGAAAAAATTCCAGATGGTATGTGTGCTGACGGAAGGATGTTCTCTCGAAAACAGGTCTTAATTGCAAGAAATATCTCTCTTATAATCTCCGCATCGTAGCTCTAACAAAATTTCTTATTAATGCTTCTTTTCATTCCAATTCAAAGGAAGTTTTTCCAACTCCAATTTCTTTGCTTATTGTAGCATTCCTTTCCTACACACTCTCTGTTTATATTTCGAGTCGCTGGCAATGGAAGCTTTCCTCATACGTCAGGTCCTAATTATTCAATGCCTTCCGTATCAAAGGGTTCGCATGAATTATCGATGAGTAAAAATGGAGATAAAACCGCCTCATTTCTCAGCTATGGTCCTCTTTTTGCGAATACATTTCATACGCTCTACTCTTTTTGCTTTCCTTTGCTCCGTTGCTTCCACACCCGCCTCTGCCTTGTATAGATAATATAGACCACCCGCATTGCAATTTTTAATGTACTGAAAATCTTATGAATTAGTATTCCTTTCGCATAACATTCGAATTGGACTAAAATTCTCTGGCAAAAGTTTGGAATCTTGAAAATTCGATACATAGATGACATCTTTTCTAACCACTGTTTCGCTATATGGTATTTTTGTTGCAGATTCATTTTTTCACACACAAACACATAGATATAAGTTCAGAAGGATTAGATATTTTCCCAATGAATCAAGAAATCTTCAAGTGGATTATTCCCCTTTTTGTACAAATCCCCGGTTGAGCGAGGATTGACAACATTTGAAGATTTGTTTAAATGTATACAACTTAACGTCAGGTGAAACAGGGACTAAGTTGTGCCCTCTTATTATATTCAGGCAGTTAAGTGTAAGTAAAAATGATAAGGAAAACGAAATTTATCAAGAAGAATGCAGGAAAGAAAACAAAATATCATAAATTCAGTTACAAGAAAAATTAAATAATTATGTAATAAAACATTTTATATTTATATCATAATAGTATCGCTTCCACAAGAATAGGAAAGAGACTTTGAAGTAGAAGCAAAGATTATAGTATAGTATATACTGCCTATATGTAATCTTTTACTGGGGATTCGCGGAATTTTGTCCCTCTCTGGATGTTCTCCCGTAATACGAATATTTCTTAATGAAGCTTGTACATCCGCATAAATATATACCCTGGGAGCTGCCTTTTGGCAAGAGATGCATGCATTAAGACTCTACTTTCCTAACCGATTTCATTCGTGTAATGTTCTCAAAAGAAATCAATTCTTGACTTGGATTATTTGTTTCTCTGATCTTCCTCGCAGCATCAGAACGGTGTATGTAACAAGGAGGGCGTATAATATCGACTACATCTTCTACGAACGTACTCTAAGAATTTATTAAGCAAATTAAGGATTTTATTGAACCTCTTTAAAAGTTATCCATTCTTCCTCCAACATCGGTTGCATCTATTCTTGCCTCTGTAATCTTCCATTCTCGATCATTCTTTGTAAATATTATAACGACATAAGAGAGGCCCACATGGGGCTAATCTTATCAATAACCTATCCATTTTGGACAGAAAATACAGAATTATTAGAATTCCATTGCGTTTTCAATGCAATGAAGTACGTATCTTCCGTGTATGTGTGAGATTAATCCGCTAATTTACATCCATTGTACTCTCTTCCTACTCTCTTTTCTGAACGTTCATCTGATTCCTTTTTTGCGATGAATTAATCCAATTCTGATTGCGCTCTGTGCAGAACTAGTTTCCAAGGAAACCGAGTTACAGTCAGTGTATTGTAGTTGGGCCACTCTGACAAAATCGATTTAACTCATCAAATTTATCTCAATGTAAAATCCCAGAGAAAACTACATTTTATTGTTTGAAATTAAACGAGAGTAGAGAAACGCAAATCAAGATAATGTTTTGCCGGAGAAATTCTGTGTATGGAGAAAAGGCACCCTTACATACATTTTGAGTAAATCGGCACTGTTTACGGAATATATTACAAAAATTTCACTATATAAAATAATTCAACCTATGATTCACTATAAATTATAAGAAAACTATTTACAATTTCAAAGAATTATGTTCATTTTTGCCGCTGTGCAAGCACTATATGAAATTACACTTTTTGGTATATTTTACGAAAAATGGAATTCATACACTTATATGGCTTTCTATATTATCCTTATCTCTTGAATTATCGTGCAAATTCGTAGTCTTTTCATATTGCTAAGCATTTTTCCTATTTATTTATGTCCCTTTTCATTTAATTCTTTTTATTTACTTACGTATTTCTAAATGTATTTGTAATGTACAGTGCTTCTAATGTGTTATGCTTTCGGATGTCTACTGCTGATTTTTCCATAAATTTACTTAACTTTGTGTATGTTTCGCATGCTTTTCTCATTCCCTTTTTCGGGTGTCTCCCTGCTATTGTGTATTTTTTCCCAAGAGCAAAGTATTTTTCTTCTATGCACTTCTATCTTGAATTCCTTTCTATCTCTTTAAATATCATTTGACGTATGGTAAGATCGACTCATTCATACTTCTAGGCCCAGATAAAAGTCATTTATTTTTATCACAATTCCCGTGGGATTTACTCTAATATTTACGCTCAGGTAGCTTGGAATCCTCATAGCTTTGAAGGTTCCAATTTCCGTTAAAATTGCGCAAGAGTTTGTTCTTGTATTTGAGGAACGCAAATCTCATTGCATCCGGTTGTTCGAGAGAGATCATCCATGAAAGGAATTTTGAGAAAGCAAATAACAAGAGGTCCACGTAGTTGAGAAGGCATCATTCCGCATGTAAGTACTTCCGGCTCGGAAATCCGCTTAAGCGATTTGACCTACACTCACTTGTTCGACATCCTAGTTCACTTACTCGCCACTAGAGGTCAGGTGAGAGAGAGGTCCTCTCTGGATCTAAAGGAAAGCTCAGATGTACTACATGGATACCATAAGGATTCGTACAAGATTAGAGGAAATAATCCTTAAGGATATTTGGAAGTTGCGATTATAGGAAATCCAACGACATCTCAGATTTCTTCTGTCGAGTTCAGTTGGTCATTTTCGAAATGTATATTCCGTTTAAAAATGAAGGATTTGCAGATTTCAAACAGCGTATTATTATTTTGCGTTTATCGCAGTGACAGAGAGAACAAATAAGATTTATTATACACGTATCAATCGATGTTACCGGAATACATCAAGGCTCTCTGAACTGTTTTTGTGGCGTCTTTTCCCATCTATCTACTTGATTTCTATTTGAGTATAACCTTTCGATGCCTGGGGTCGGCTTATCCTCTTCTAATCGAGTTTGCAATGTTAACTTTCCTTTCGTATTTGTGAATATATATTCTGAATTAAATATTTAGGCGCTGTCTCATCGTCATGGAGGTTTTTTTATGAGTAAAATTAAGATATATATGCGACAGTCATGAAGGTGTTATCGATCCTTTCTCAAACGAGGTTAATAATAAATCTTTGGAAGATTATATGTTGATGATGGAAATGGCCATCTAAGATGCCACTGTAAACATTTTGTGAATTATATTACGAGAAACTTAACGCCAAAGAAATTCGTTCAATTCAATAAGTTTAAGAGTTCAGTAAGAGTTCAAGTTTCAATTTCTTTCGATGCGAAGTAACATTCCAATTTTCTATTCCCTAATTTATGTGACACCAAGACATGAATGGTCCGGTGAGGGTTGAAATTAAACCATCATATCTATACAAATTAAACATGAGACTCCACAAAGAAACTTATTACATCAAATTTTATCATACTTTGTCCTGCGTTTAATTATTTATGGAAACTTTTTAATCTTTTCCATCGCATTTTGAACGAAAAAAGCGCCCGTATTTTTGTGCTCTCAAACTGAGCTCCCACTTACAGTAGAGATCTCAAAACACAATATTTCGAACAACACATATTCTTCCATTTGCACCACTCATTCTTCCGTTCATTTGAGTAAATCACATTCAGCTCTGCCTTTTTGGAGACTATAAGTTTAGTATTATTATTAAAATAATTATATAGCAATATTGTCTAATGTACCATGGAAACACACGCATCTCTTATTTCCATTCCATTGACGAATTTTACAGCTTTCGTAAAGTCCGAAGATAATCTGATAATGAAAAAAGCCTTGTTCGAATATTTTCTTACGTCGCCGCGTCGTACTTTCGGCAAGTACGCCTAAGAGTCTCTTAAACGACTATTCCTTCGCCACTTTCACCGAATTTCGTCGAGCTGTCTTTCGATGAAATCGTCCGGAAAATCATCGACTCGCTGTCCTACGACCAGTTGCCACCAGTCAGGGTGTCAACACAATGAAACTATGAAATATAATATTCAAAAAGACAATGGATTCAAAGTCTTTATACCTCAGAAGATTTCTATGATCACAGCCTATGTTGATTGGGGATATCATTTCTCTATATAATTCTGAAAGACAGCAAATGTCATGGCGAATGAATTGCATTAATTTTTATCGAGGTAAATCGCGTTGAGTCAAACCAGACTATGTAGGAAAAATACTCCCCTTAATAATATTAATGAAATGTAATTTGTTGCTAAATATTAGATATCTTTTACACAATAAATGGAGGAATCAAGGATTCGTCAGTTTTCTTTTAACGCAGATTCTTTTGTCCCCCTGTTTTGTTCATGGCAATGACAATACGGTATGTTCAGACACGTGAGTGATTCTTAATCATTATAATAATATCAACCCTTTTTTAATGGATATTCGGTAATCATTTCCACTACAAAATACTTAAATGGACATTACTCACTATAAAAGCTATCTCTATCTCGCCAGGTAAGCAACATTTCCTCTCCAAAGAATTTCGTAGCTTCGGGTGGAAGTTCTACTCAGCCTTTAAACATAAAGTTACAGAGGGACCTCAATATTCAATAATCCATAAGGAGACTGAAGTTTGGAATAAAAAGATTCTTATGTTGCATTCATTCTTCTGTGCTTTTAAAATTTGCTTTCAATTACATAAATAAAGATATCAAAAATGAAGTTGAGATCTTGAATCAAATGGTTCACAATTACATTCATATCTACATGCTCTGCCCATTACATTACCCAACTCAGATTGCAAGTAAAATATATCAGAATACAAGTACATCTCCTTGTTAGAGTAATCATATTTACCTTCCTATCTTAGATAAAACCGGCTTAGTAAGAGGAAATCCATGAAGATCAATTAATTTCCAACCAGAAATCCATCCATTTTGGTTGCGATGGCATCTTAGCACTGTTGAGGTACATACTTAGAATTGCGCAAAATTAGCGCAGATTCGTGCCTACGCATACCTTCATAAGAACTCCAAATAAAGAAATAAGTATTCAGCCGCAGAATATTCTCACTGCTACACTCTGCGAATGAAATATCCAATCGAAAAACTAAGTTTCTAATGCACAAACACACATTTATCACATGATATTCGAAATACGCTCACAGCACATGCTAAATATACCGCGATTGATTTTCTACCAGTACCTCTAAAACAACTTACCGGTGAGAAATAACTAAGATTTGAAGTTCATGGAAGCTTGGGAAATCTCTTCCTGAGGAGGTGACGAGGTCTTGACGTGTTTCCGCGCTTTCAAAAAGAATTATGGTATAGAAAACTTTGACTAACGAATTCATGCCACCTGACCTTCGTCTTTCTCCGCTAAGTGGATTGTATTCTATATGGTGCTGCGCTTTTCAACGATAACCAATCGTGAAATGGAGTTTGCGTAGTGTAGATTCAGTGATTTCGTTGAGAAATGTGTGAGTTGGAATCGAATGATTACGGTGTCTGTAATGCATTACGTTTTTCAAATTTGGAGCACTTGTAAGGACGACTGTAATACTTAATTTTTCTTTGCAACATTGGAATCATATAGTTATGTGATGGAGAAGCTATTGAGTTTGAGGAAGGGGTTTGTAGAAGCTATTAAAAAAGCTTTCTTCGGAGAAAGTCACAAAGATGTATTAAAAGTATTCATGTGACCGGACGGTATATTCTGAATGTAAAGAGAAAAAACCATGAAAATTTCCAATGGTTGGGAATATATTAAAATATCCCTGGGAAGATTCGTATGATGTGTTGAACATAACGGATAGCGTGGACCCCACTATTTAGGGAATTGAATAGAGGCAAATCATAATATTGCTCACTTCCAGAGATTTATTTTCCAAGGTTCGTCAATGCATTGACATGTTTGTTCATTCATTGACAGTGGCCATGGAAAAAATAGCTGTTATAAATTTATTAAGTGAGTATTGTTTCCTTTATCCACAAAGTTATGTTTGGAAATAAAATTTATATTGGTAAATCATTCACTTTATTTGCAAACTTATACATAAAACATTTTATAATGAATACAATGCGTTTGATTTTTATTACACATACATCACATACATGTAATCGGAATGAGGCACCAACATTGAACGCCGAGTTCCTTTTTCTTTCTTTCATTAATTTTGACCTATTATAAATGTTATTAATAAAATATGATTTCATTATGATAGCATGCGTATAATGATTAGAGAGAGTTTCAATTAATCATCGATTCTCATGATCGGAAAATGCAACTACTCTTAAAATGTTTACAACGCTAACTCGATTCATATAAATTACGGTCTCCGGTTCCATCACTCGCATTTGTATTGCTACGGGCTGATTTTATGATAATTTCAAGCTTTTAACTAAAATTCTCACAGAATATATGTCTACTTCTACAGATAATGTGTTCCATGGCGTTGTTTATGAAGTAATATCTGTCACCGGCATGGTTTCCGTTTTATTATTTTCATATACATCGTTGATATTGCTATCCAGCGAGTAATGGGATTAATATCACCGCTTTTACCGCTAATTCACCACATCGGAGTGAATTCAAAGCTTCCCTCAAACAACATAAATAGCGAATGAAGATACGTATACAAGTTTATGATCTTACTGAGGAATGCGGCTTTTCAAAACAGAAGAGCTTTTCCCTTAGGCTGATAAACACCGTAAACTCGCTACTTGATTTCTGCAAACTTTGCTCTTTTCCTTAATAATGCTTATGTTACTATAATTGTATCTCAAAATTGTGACTTGGCCGGGACTCGAACCCGGGTCTTCCACTTTCCGGGCAGGTATTCTATCAAACGTAGTAGGTAGTAAATTCATTTCTAACACTCTTCAATGAACTACCAGATAGACAATAAAGACAGAATAGCGAATTGAGAGAGCATTAGAAACACGCTCAAAAACTCCATTTTTAGTTTATTCGATTGCAACTTAGGATGGCAACGGATGGAAACTATTACTTCTTCGTAGATATCCGCAACTTTTAATTTGTATGATAATTTATTATGTTGGACTTTATCGAACCGAAAATCCAAAAATATCGCATCGACTTGTCTTTTACTTTCGACAGTTTTCAAGATATCGTGAATTAATAACGCTAACGTTGACTCGCAGGATCGTGTCTTACGAAAACCATGTTGATTCTTAACTATGAATTTAGAGGTTTCGAGGAAACCCATTAAAGAACTACTAATTATAATCCATTATTTTACCACTCAATGAAGTTAACGAAATGGGCCTATAATTCGATGGATCATCTTCTACGCCGCTTTTAAAATTTGGGGTGACATTTGCATATTTCCAATCTTACCTTCGCTCATAGATTTTTCAAATTATATATATATACTATAACTCAACATCTTTCCTTTGAAGCAAGTATAATCCACCAGCAAATTCTAGACATAGCCCCTACGTCTATGAATTTTTTAGGCGTTGTTTTTCTACGAGAACAAATAAACCATCTCTTTGATGAAAGATTTTTCCGAGGTGATTGATTTTATGATTTATATATTTTCATATTTTTTCCTTGTGAGATTAAGCACTGCGTTTCCTAAACAATATACCAATATAACTTAATTTAATGGACAAAAACGATTGAATTGATGTTGTAATTGGTTGAGCATTGTTTTCTTTAGTAGTGTAAATAAAGTGCTGAGTTTTTACCCAAAGTATTGATTAAAACCGACAGAGAACAAGAATGCTCCACTAATCACCGTTACCTACCGTACATTTCGATTATCTACGTTTAATAAAATAACCTTAGGAACGAAAAATCGGTGATGACCGGTTCTTTCGTTTCCAAATCGGAATATTCTACCGTTTCAAATTTGAGAAGACAAACCGGATTTGAACCGGAATTCTTTGTTAAGCAGTAGATCAAAAATACATTACCCACCAAAGCCATAGTTTGAATCTAAATTCGTGTGGAAGGTGTTATTGGAAATTAATTTACGAGGATTAATTCGAGTACAGCCACTGCACACTTCCCTCCAAAAAGAGGAGACCCATCATCTCTCGTTCTGCTTTGCCTCATCATTTCCTTTTCACTTCTTTCTTTTCATTTCTCATTTACGCCGCTCAATTTTCATTTTCCTCTTCTCTAACACCTCTTCTTAATTGCTTTCCTCCTTTGGGATATTTAGTTAATGAGAGCTTCGCTTGCGACTGATTGGCGAAGTGCTAGCGCGTCAACTTCATTTCCCAAACCGACACGTGCTCCGTTTGTTTTCAATAGATCTAGGGACACGCCGGCCTTAGGCCAAATGCTACCGGTATTAGTCAAGCAAGGGATTGTGCAACCGTGTGATAGAATAAAGTGCGCGTTCAGAGCCATGATCATACCCAAAGGAAACCACGGCTTATACTCGACCTTTCACCGAGTACTATGTGAAACCTAGATTCTCTCTTATGGACGCGGCCAAAGCATTGGCCAGGCTAGGACCGGGCTAGCAAAAATAGATCTCCATGATGCCTTCTTCAATCAGAGAAAACCAGAGACAGTTTTATGGGATACATGTGCAAAAGAGAAACTACAGATTGCCCATGGGGCACACCTTGGCTCCAGCAATTCTGCAAAGATTAGCTAGGGCTGTAGCGCACGAAGTGGAGATTCGATGTGCGAATGGTACTATATCTGGGCGATTGGTTAATTGTCAGTCCTAGCCTAACAATAGGAGTCGTATATAACGTAACGGCCTTTATTGAGAATGAACTTACGTTAAATTGGCCTAAATGCATAGTGCACCCTACGGGCAAAATGGACTATCTGGGTGTGTCCATTGATACCACTACGCTGACTTTAGCATTATTATCTGAAACCAGGGCCAGGCTCCATATGATCATATGCCTGATACGAAGCCATTGACATCCTGAAGGCCGCGGGGTAGATTAGCTGGTGCGTCTATATTCTCCCGAAATTTCGCAGGCGTATCAGCGAAATGTGAAAAGACATTCTATGACGAGGGAATATTCGATAGAGTGCGTAACTTCCATATGAGAAGGCAAAAGTTCTTAGAACTGTATACTGATGCCACCCCTTGGCAAGGGGGGGCAAATTTTTTTATTTGGATTTGAGCTAAAACGAACGATAAGCCCTTCAAGAAAGAGTAATATTCTAACAATGTCGTAATTTATGACGCAAAGCTCTTTGTGATTTCACAATCTCATAAATATTGACCAGTAGATACACTTTTAGATAAAACCAGCAATGTCTTTCGGCATGATAAACGCATATAACTGTAATTTTCCAAGTAAAATTTAATGCTTAAATTGAATGGCTGCCGTTAAGCACGCTTGTGAAACCGATAATAAATTTACGAGGAATATTATCTAAATTTCTATTTATCACTGATTCGTCGAATGGGATAAATGAGCACACCTTCTATACAGAAGTCACAGCAATTGTAAGATTAGGAAGAACGTGTTTACTTGAGAAAACCAAATATAAAAGAAAGGCTCTGTGCTGTGACGCGTAACTTACTTATCGAGGCAGTCATCACACAATGAAATATATAAGTATTGTTCACCATAGCGTAAAAGTATATGGTTATTTTTATCTGAAAATCTTAATTTATTTTTATAAGATGCATAAATTTGATGAGTTATTTGACCAACTGTAAAATTGAAAACGTACTTATAACAATAACTCTTAGGTTACTCTTTTATGCAAAAGGTCGTGCAGATGCCCCCCATGCAAAAATTCTGATAAAAGGACTCCATGGATGTTGCAGTTTCATGATTCCTATGTTAGGATGTCTGCTTGGTTCACCGACGCTGTAAAAACGCTTCATTGTTTTTTGTATTCGATACCATAACGTATCGAACATTTGCTTTCTCGAAATGAAACCTTAATAATTTAAGAGTATTTCTCTATGCTAAGATCATATTTCATCAAACATTATTTTAAAATAGTTACAAATCCATAACTGATTTTATTCAGTTTTCGATCCGATTTTTTCTAAACTTATCCATGGGATAGCGTCGCCGTTATCACGACTACATTTATTATTATCTGTTTATTATATATTATATGAATATAAAATTTAATTTGAATGTCCATGTGTCCATGTCCGGTGTCCATAATCAGTTAACATCTGTTATACCGCAGGTCTCAGGAGACAGAGTTTACTCCCTTAACTCGGAAAAATGCGTGGAAAACAATGAAAAACCTAAATTTTACACCTAATTCATTTGCGGAATGTGATACATACTAGTAAATTCCCCCGTCTAGAGGAAAAGGGACTAAATTTATGAAATATGCATGATTTTCTGGTCGTTCTTTACTTTTAAAATTAAAAATGATCCCTCTCGGATTTTTAATAACCATCGCGATAAAAACTTTAGCTATAAATGTGAACGGAACGACTAAAATCACTTGATAAAATTTTATTAAACCTAATACGTATATGAGAATTACCTAAGAAACTAAATTATCAGTTAACCAACAAATCTTATTGCTATTTAGTAAATTTAAAATCAAATAATACATACAGAGCATAGATTATACAATTAGTAAATATATGTTGCTGAATTATGATTTTCAAGATTCAATAAAAATTAAGTGTATCCGTCATATTGTCTATTATTTTCTGGCACGCAGTTTACTTAACTTACTCAGCCTATTGTTGGAATCAAACATGCATAATTGTTAAATTATATAATAGTATAATTAATAGTAATTTACAATTGTTAGAACGTGTGATCGAGCCTGGTCAAGTTTCCAAAATTCCTAAATTTCCAAAGATTTATCCAAAAGCATATCCTCAGTGGTTCCAATCCCATTTATGGAAAACTATTTTCCGGAAAATTAACTTTCAGGTTTGCTAAGAAGCTACACAAAAAGAAGCTATGAGGTTTCCACAGCTTGCGTGTTTTAATAAATGAATTATTTACATGGTTAAGCTTTTGTCCATTTGAAATATGCTAAAATACATTTATATTTATGATCTCAATATATATCCAATATTAACCTATATTTCATACAATCAAATTCATAAAACTTAATAATTAATTTCGTTCTCATTGCTTCATTTCTTCATACATGTATTACTGTACATACATAATATGTTTTATATTCATACAGTGTATATTGCTAATTATTTTATTAAATCATAATCTATAATGTAAAATATGTATGTGTGCATAAAATACAAACATTTTATGTACACTCAAATATAGATTCCGAATGGTGGTCTTTATATAGCAAGCCCGAAATTACGCTCTTATTTAGTTTAAATTAGTTATATATATTACGTGTTAGCATAACTTGTGTTTTAATAAAGCAACTCTTTACTTGGTTAAGCAATTTTTTATCTTAATGACGCACAATCACATAGATATATAAGTATTCATGGAAACTCTATGTTTTTTTGTATATTTCGTACTCTAAAATGCATATAACGTTTACTTTAGTTCTAATTTATTCATACATCACGCGTTGCCGCGGGTTGTTTTTTTCATAACGAAGCAATCCCCCTTAAAATTATCTTATAAAATTATCCGTATACCTAAATATGTTACCCTTTTGGGCGTATGGAGGGTACGCGAACAATATTTCATGAATAGATTTTTTAATTAATCCGAAAACCGACTTGCTATAGAATCTATATCCTTTTACTCAATATATTATTTTGGCCTATGTAACATGGATTTTTGTATGTAATCTACTGATTTCCCCCATCAAAAATGAGGGAAAGAAATTAAATTTATACAAAAGTGTACTACATACATGTCATCCTTCTGTATAGAGAACAATTAAATAAATCTTCACTAACACAGTGGTTTTATATATTACAATTGAAAAGGAAACGAGTTATTCTTCTGAATGTTCCCCCTTTTATCCCCCGTGAAGTAATTTTATAGCTTCCACACGAAATATTCTTGCGTAGAGTATTTGTATGTGTGGTAGTTAAAACAATGTCACCTTTTATTTACATTGTTGCCTTCGGAATAATTTCGACGAAAATTATCCATAAATTTGAGGACAAAATAATTTAATTTGAGCTTTTATTCACAACGCGTAATTTTAAACTATCTACAATATAGAAAGTATTTGGAAAATTACGTTGCTGAATTTAGATTTCCAAAAGTTTAGTAATGCTTTCCTTAATATGAAATACTAGTTGCCCCGTGCGAAAATTTCGCAGACGATCAGTAATACTCAATTTCCCCAACCAAATACATTACAGCAACTACTCTAATCGCTACAGACGAATACACAAACAATAAGACATGCCAAAAAAATCGTACCTTGATATTCCATGTCAGTGTCAGTTTCGACATACGTCGTTTGTGGCGATAGATTTGTAGAGAGAATTTTCTTTTAGCACTATAATCACGAATAGTACGAAAAATAATTACTGCTCGTCTGCAGTGAAATTGCATCTCATAAGTTCACTGAATCAGATTTATTCAAGTACTGAAAGATATATAGTCAGCAATAATCAGTTGAAAGCTTGTTGTCCTGCTGGTGTAGAATGAGAGAAAATGTTACTAATTTGGGAGAAGGAAGCATGAGGGGGAAGCATCTGCGGTGTGTCTCACTTTCAGAAGACCATAAATTGTGATTTATTGTCGAAGTGCAAAGTAAAGTATCGCAAGTGTAGCAAACCCATTGCCCCGCATTATTTGAAAGTCTCTCACACAAATATAGTAGTCAATCATGGTATTTTAACCCATTCACAAAACTTAGATATTAAAATACTACTCTTACGTCTACTACTACACATACTATTAAATTGGTTGAGCATATTTTTGTACTACGGGCATAGCGAAAGGGAATGGAGGCTTGGGCTTTCGTTACGCTTGTATTCCATAGGGGTGAGTTTTCTTGAATCGCAGGTATGATATCCTATTCTTTACTCCAAGGTATGAATAAATATAGAATACTATCTATTCAGTGAGTAAAATATAAACACTAAAAATCATTTGATACCAGGTTTAGGTATATAGAAAATTTGCAACACGAAAGTTTCACCAAAATTAATTTGAATTGAACGACCTAATTGTTTTGATCGGTATGGGGTATGACTCATAATTAGAACCTTACATTTTTTCTATGAATACTCCAAAATCTAATCATAATACTAACAATCGAATATTCTACCATGGTCGATCTTAAATTTAAATGACCGAGAAGTAATACGATGCAACGTTATTCAAACATACCAAGCGATACTCCTGTGACACAAACATTAACAATCCGGCAATTCTCATGTTTCTGTAGTTGACGTTCTGCTCCCAAAAGATGTGAAGTAGCCGGTTTATTAACCTGTTATAGTTGCGTGCAATCTTAAGTTCTTCGTTTATGGAGACCATATATTACTTCCGAGTACTTTTTCAATCATTATAAGACCAAGTATTAAAATCACTTTCTCATTTTTACAATTGTTTACACTCGTCACTAAGTAAACAAATTTAATCTGTATATAGCAACCCGGGCATTGTTTCGTCCAGTAAACAACGCGAAGATTAAAATGTTAATTCAATTTGTTTAACAAATGGTGGATTTTTAATCCACCATTTCTTTGAACTAAAACATACCTAAAAATACACACCTTAATATTCTTTATCAGTGTCTGTTTCGATATACCTCGTTTGTAGCGATAGGTATCGGTATCTACACATCCAGTAACGAAACTCAATGGCCAAATAAAATGCCTTGCGTTTTCTAATTCCTTGCCATATGAACCCAAACAAAATCCCTATTATATTAGAGAACGTGAGAGTATAAATGTTGTCGAATGTTTTAAAAATTTACTTTTAGCAGTATAATCACGAATAGTGCACGCCATCACTATAACGATACATGTATCTTATCCTATACCGAATACCTAATTCACTCAATGCATTTATGACTAAATGAATTATGGTAAAGATACAAAATATCACTGCGAGCTTTAGCTAAACTCTGTCGTTATAAAAACCACTTCCTTTTATAGCGGCAATGAAGTGTCACTTAAATAACCAAGATAAAAGAACGAAACATACCTTCTGCATCCACGTTATTTATTTATTTTCTATGTTCTTCTCTTCATACATGAAATAACTACTACTCGTCTGCAGTGATCTGATCTGGGAGAGGAGAGCTAGAGGGGAAGCTAAATGTCACACTTTCATACGAATACATTGTGTTACATTGTCAAAGCGCATAGCATTCTCCCCGCACTGAAAGTCTCTAACATCGTTAATGTGGCAAAGTAATACATTTTTGTGCTTCGGAGATAGCGATTGGGAATAAAAGCTTTCGTTAAGCTTGTACTACATGCTGCTGAGTTTTCTGAAATCGCAGGACATCCTTTTCTTCACTCAGAAATATGATTAAATGTTGAATATTATCTATTCAATGAGTGAAATATAAAGAATGAAAATCATTTGATATCAGGTTTAGATATATAGAAAATTTGCAACATACGAAACTGGGAAGTAATATGATGCAAAATTATTCAAACATACCACATGATAAAACCGTGACGCAAACTTTCATATTCGGCAATATTCATGTTTCTTTGGCTGTCGTTCTGCTCCCGCAAGATGCAATGTGGCTTGCTTATTCAACTGTTATGGTTGCGTACGACGTCGAAGTTTTCGTTCATGGAGACTGTAATGTTAATTGCGAATCATTTTATGCCCGAGAATAGATGCATTATCCGATTTAAAAATTTGTTTACACTCGTCACTAAGTAAACAAATTGAATCTGTATATAGCAACCCGGGCCTTTTTTCGTCCAGTAAAAAATGAGATGATTAAAATATTATTTCAATTTGTTTAACAAATGGTGCATTTTTGATTTGTCTGACTAATTTTCGCATGAACCTGACAACTTTTGCCATCAAACGGTCATTCATTTATATATATTGATGGAGTAATAAGGGAGAAAAGTCCCGATCACCAAAAAAGCATGTTTTAAAATAATATATAGATAGATAGAATAGATAGATAGATAGGCTCTCCTTTCTCATACTTTTCATATGGGATTATCTTTCCCATATATTCTTATGAGAGTTGAGTTCAACTATCGTCGCTAGGGTTTGTTTATACCCAAAACAAAACACAAGATTATCGTCACTTTTGTTCAAATTATGTCAATTTTGACTTGATAACGAGATTCTACGACCAAAATAAAAATTTTAGTTCAATTTCCTTTCTTTTGGTACTTGTATCAATTTTGTAGGACGATTATTTCTGATTTAGTCTTGCAAAAGAAAAAATGTCTACAATCAATCAAATGAACCCTCCGTGGATTTATTATGTAAGTATTTTCGCGTCATCCAGAGACGAACCAAGGATACTTTGGACACTCCATCGGACCCTTAACGACTCCCAGATATTTATAATCCTCTCGGGAAGTGCGTGAAATTAATTTCTTTCTACCATGTACTTCTTACGGGAGTATACTGACACCGGATAAATAAAAATTTACAAACGACGGTGATTGTTATTATGTAAGAATTCTCGGTTAATTTTAGGTGATCTTCTAATGAAAATTTGCAAAACATTAATTTTCATCGTAGAACGTATATCAAAAGACTTCTTTTTGGACGAGTGATACGACGAAATCGTTGCTAATTTGAATGGTTCCGCACTAAATACGGTCAGTTGTGCGAAAAACATGTCTTCCCGCGGTGGAAGAGGTTCAGAAGGCCGAAGTCCCCATTTGAATGGACTTTAACGGTAATTACCATAATAATCCCATAATTTCCATTGGACGCAATAAATGTCACATAAGCTTTAATATTTTGCATTTGCAAAAGTTGTGGTTGCCTCTCTTTCGCATCCAATTATTTAATATGTTGATACGCTGTTGACATTGAATTGAATATGCAATGATTTTGGTGAAAACTGCGGTAAAGTGAGGCTAAACTGAGTTTTTGCATATCCTTCACCACGCATCAGATTCACTCTTCTGTTCTTCTAGTAAATCCTAACGGAATCAATCCGGCCTAGGAAAGAATCTTCAATCTCCGATTCTTTCTTCCATTTTACAATTAAATATATTTACATACTGCAAGCCGTTAGTGGCATGGGGTGTAAAACATCGATTTCCTTTTCTAATTGTCATTAGCTTCTCTAAGGATCTATGAAAAATACCAGAAGAAGCGTCATTGCAATGCTTCTCCGTTTTCAATCGGAGCTAATTTATGTATTGCAATAAAGAAAATAACTATCTCATTGATATATCTGAATTGATTCATTTTTCGAATAGCTTCCGTCGTTAAGCAAATGGAGCCTAACTTAACACTGCTAATTAAGATCCCTTCCCACAAGTGAATGGCTTCAGAGGATGCATTTTCTTTAAAGCAGACAAAGGATTCTTTAAGCATCTAAATAACTATCTTTGAATGCTTAGACTCGACACCTGTGGGCATTAATGTCGAACCGGGATTGAATTGAAACCATTCTTCAGATGAAACTTTTTATTAGTTTCTGAGCACAGAAATTAGTGCATTTTACATAGATGCCTGTGAATCAATCACTGGCAGATGCAACTGAAACGCTGATCAACTCCATCTCCGCATAAACCGACCCTGTATCCATGGTTGCGGCACTCATCATTGCACCAATTTTGGTCAAAAGGGCAGTAGATCGTCACACCTGTGAACGAAGATACATAATTTTAAAATCAATATTGCGGCCGTAAAATCTCGGCAAATTTTTAAGTTGTTTAAGGAAAATAGACTTTTATGTTTACAACTTGAGTTGTTATCAATGCTAAGAAATTTCCGTTAGTCCCCTACTCACAAGATACATTTGACTTTCTAATTAACATAGAATTTATAATCTTTATTTTCGGAAGGAATATCCCCGTCACGTGGTGGGCATTAAATTATCGCAATCCGGACGCTCTTCCAAGCGAATACTACTTCTGAAGCGGAACCTGGTTGTGTAATGCCCTGCATAATATTTTTCAGAATAGTTTGCTTTTGGCACAAAAAGAGTGCCTTTCTTAGTTACTTAGTGATTACTTTTCACTCGAAATAAAGAAAGAGTTTTTTAACATTGAGACTACGCTCAACAGCACACTCCTTTTCCACACTTCTTGACACCGAGTTTCGATATACGTTCTGTGATAAAAAAGGAGAATATCATACTCTATCTAAGTATCGGCTGATATCTTCATTTTAAATTCAAGAGAGGACAAATATTTTGGTCTATCGAATGAGTCGAACGATTAGCTATGGTCGGAACGGGAAAATTCCGCGGTTTAAGCGGGTAGCGAAGCGTATTAAGCGGGATCTATGTGATTAGTGTGATATGCCGTCTTGAGCAGGTTTTTACTGTACTTGGAAAGTCATGAAGAGTGGATTAGCGAAGTGTAATGTGATGGACACTCGGCTGAAAAGCCAGTTCAAACAAACTGAGAGTATTCACAAAAAATTAAAAAACAACTACCAGCATGATGATGTAGAATGAGAATAGATAGAGAATATCAATAAGAAACACTCAAGTAAAATAAAGCAAAAACTGTATGAGCTGCTAAAAAAATTCACATAAAATAAAACAATTCCAGTCAAATTCTATGGAATATTTCGTAAATTTAGAGACAATGTATAATCATAGCAACAGAGAACGTATAATAGATAAGAATAATTCCTTTTTCGCAGCCCCTTAAATACGTTAAAATTTTACAATCGATATGTAAAATATCAGAGACGCATATAAATGAAATTATAAAGAAAATTACACTAAAGAACGCTCAATCATTAACATGACAATGGCTTCGTTAACAGCTTCCGTTTCGTGGAAATTACAATTTTTTTGAAAATATTCTGGCAAAAGATTAAAATAAGAATTAAATGATAATTTAACGAGGGAGGTGTAGTAAAATAATTGAAATGCAGCATACCTTCAGAAGTGTCGATGTATATGACCACCAGCAATCCAACAATCAGCAGCAGGTTCAAGTAAAACTTCATCGTCTGCAGAAAAAGTTATAAATTAACCTCAAAATATGTTCCTTAAATTACCCTCCTTTTTACTTTTAAAATCGTCCAATCTTAGTGTCTTTCTCAAAGGGTAAAGTCACATACTTTCTCTCTTCGGAGTGAGAATTTAAAACATTCTGATACAATTTACTGTAATTACTCAATATATTAAAATTCGTAAATTTAAGAACTTCTTCAATCTGGATTCCGTTGAATGGCAATGATGAGTGATCTCGTCGTATACTATTCACAGCTGTTATATATATTAATCTCGCTATTCTTATAGACAGTCACACAATTACAAACTAACATTTCAGATTTTATGTACTTTTAAGGTATTAAATATTTATTTTTTTGTTATACACACGGATTAATTTGTTTATTTTACATTCTTTAATGTCTTCTCATCAATATATACTAAAATTATAATAATCCGTTTATATTGGCCATTGTTTAAACAATTATCAATGCTACCTTATGATTGTTTATTCCCATAATTTAAGTATTTTAAACGAAAATTGATACGAGATGACTACGATAATCGTACAAGTTAATATTGGGGAAAACGGTAGAGTGAAAACTTTTTTTACATATGGAATCAATTGCGAGATTCTACATGTTTCCAGTCAACATTTCACTGATTTAAATCTTGTTAACTTCCCAAATAAAGGCATAAATACTTACGGAAAATAACGCAAATAATGAACCGTAAAACCCAGTTGAGACGCTATTCAGGGAAAACCGCGTCTTACGTGGGAGAGCGTTATAAACGGGCTTGGGGTTGCATTACATAATATTCTTCTTTTTGGACGAGCGTCTTAGTTACGCTGCAATGGAACAAAGCAATTTGGGAAGAGTAGCGAATTTCTTAACAGCAAGAGCCTTACTGCACTCACTTTCTGGTTTATCTTTACAACTTGAGAAGAAAGGAAACACCGCCGAGCGGAATAATAATCTAACGCTAAGAAAAAGTGATAAAGAAGAATTCGTATCAATAGTGGTATGCAGATTTTTTTGCTTTTCGCAAAAGTAATCATTTTAAAGGAGAAACCACAAGAAACCATCCTAGAGTTAAGACGAAGCGTAAGAGTTCATACAGAAAATATTAGTCCATCAGATGAGGCGAACGATTGGTTAAGGCGTGTATCTTAGGACAGGAAAAATAAGTCTTAAGCGGCATTTTTACATTGTATTTAATGTGAAAGAGAGCGGGAGAATAGCGTGTCAAGGAGGAGCGTTTTTAACGGGTTTTACAATAATTAAAGTAAAACTTACGTTGGTTTCCTCTCCGGTGACCTCTCGTCTCACTGTTACTCCTTATTGTGGAGTGTGTGAATCTCCTTTTATACTGTTCAGAAAGAGTTGAAATTCCCCCAAACTAATGATCATTCTTTCCAAGAATAATTCCAATCCATTTATGCTATAATGAAAGGGAAACCGATAAGGCACGTTATTAATCATTATCTCTTTAGGTATGTCGGGACACAACTCAGACGACTTACGTATTTCGTATAAGAATAATTCCAATCCATTTCATGCTATAATGAAAGGGAAACCTAAAAGTCACGTTATTCACACCTTACGTAATAATTATCTATTTATGACGACGATCTGAGTATGACGGGACACAACTCATGTATTTCCACAGATATATCATCCTCGGTTTGCACCTGCAAATAAACCTTCCTGCTTTTCTTTTTATTCTTATATATTTAAATAGCATATTTATTTTATAAAAGTTATAGGGCTATAGCGGACGTTACGTAATATTTAGAAAAACAAATTTTAGCTAGCCGAACAACTTTCATTGCTTTAAATCCATACCTGTCATGAGGTCATTAGCAATAGTTTTTATTCAAGTAAAAATATAAAGAACGGCTTAATAACATCTGACTTGTAAAACATCAATGTTTCCTTATCATTTAATATATATTTATAATTTCTAGTAACGCTTCCTGCCTTTTTTTTAGTCTATTGGATGCATACTTTATTATTCATTGCTCAGCAAATTCGTTGGCGAGTTTTATGATAGTATCTCCCCTTGATGGCATATGATCTCACATTTTCACATGATCACAAAGTACCTCCTCCTGCTCATTGTTCCCAATATTGGCCTCGTTTGTTCCCCATCTTCAAATTTCTTGACAAGTTCGCCAAGAGTACTTTTCGGCACTGGAAAACGTTCACACGCCCCTCTAATTAATATATTTTCCAACTTAACTTATTCCACTGCCATTCGTTATGTTTTCCTGTTGACAAATTTACCTTTCATATTTAACCTGTTAAAGGAAAAAATGCCCACAGAAACCAATTTTATGTACGCAAAATCGATTTAACCCTCCAAGATGCTGTCCAGCCGACTGCTACGATACGGATGTTTGGCTCCAAACTACCTTCTGTTCAGACATGATTAAGAGTAAAAAGTACCAATAAAGTTGACTTGTTGTTACCAATACACTTAGAAAGTGATTCTCCTTACGTTCAAGTAGAATGCAGCACTGCAAACCTATCTATGAAAAGACTCACTCCAAAAGTCTCCTAATTTCGCAATGAGATCCAATATAACATTCTCCCTCTTCTACTAGTTTAAGTGGCGCGACAGTGTCCAAAACACCACTTGTTCAATATAATACGCCGTCCAATATTACACGACTCTGCTCCGTATTTTACTATTGTTTCTCATACATTTCGTAATCCTATATATATATATATATATATATATATATATATATATATATATATATATATATATATATATTATTTTTAAACATCTTTCCTCGGTCCTTCCTTCAGTCCCTATCAATGCATATAAATGATTGACCGTTCGAAAAAAAAGTTTTCCAGTTCCTGCTAAAAGTTGTCTGAAAAATACACCGTTTGGTCAAAAAATCGAGATAAAACGTGAATTTTTTATTTTCATCAGGGGAGGCGGGGCAAGTTTGGTATAGGGGCTCGTTCATACGATGATAATTGTTAAAATGTCGTTGATCTGAGCGCGCCCTCTGTCAAGCGAAAACAATAACCGCAACTGTCATTTTCACTAACATAAGTTTTAAGTCTGTTACTCGAGTGATCGGTGAAAAAACAACTTTTTCTGGTTTTTCTTCAAGTAAATCTATACCACGATGTTAATAGTCCCTGTACCATTAGATCGTCACCAGCCATCGTGATATATCCATTAGATGCGGTTAGTTTCAGCTTTTCGATTGATTGCTTACATCATGAATTAAACTCAGAGGTAGCGAAAGCATGGCGGAAGTTTATACAAGGTACACGGAGTAAGTTTACACGCGAACATTTAAAAAAGCAGAAGAGGAAGTAATAAATGTAAGAAAAGACACAAAATGTGATTCTTAATGACTTGTCGTTAAGAAATTTTGTAAAAAGGGAAATCCGAAAAAGAACAAGATAGATCCCATCAGTTCTACCAAGAATAATACGGGAAAACCTACAGAAGAAGAAAAATTTCTGGACCTGACAAAACAAACATAAAAAAGGGAAGAAACAACAATAACCCACGGCTTAAAACAAAAGTAGAAAGTCAACAGCATACAAAAACCAGAAAAGGACGAAATATTTGGTTCTGATGATGAAAATTGTGTGCTAATTTAGTGTTTGAGGCGGTATAAAATGCCAATGCATGTGCATGCAGTGCGCTCAGAGTAAGAGCACATGACCGCTGTATTAAAAATGGTGATTTTATATATTTCGTTAGCATATATTGTGAGAACTCTTCCTAACTGATTTTTATATTTGATTTCAGTTTCAATTTCTGGTATGATTCTAGTTTTTACATACTTTTTGAATGAAACATATTTTTGCAAAAATGATGTGTTTTATTTATTAATTATATATGTATTAATTTCTGAAGATATATTTTGTAATACAGAAGCCGAATCATTCAGTCAGTATTCATTCTTGTTTCTCCATAGGGGAGGAAACGAAGGAAAAGTTCCAGAAAGAGGAATCCGAAATGCAAGTGTTAGAAAAGATGAGCACAAAGTGTTTTCGGAAGAGAGGAATTATACCGTCAAACAAAGCATAACCAGGCATCGTTCTCTTGATACACTACAGCCAAAACTGTTAGTCCACGGGTGCTTCAATTATAAATTATCCATATGAATCGCTTTTACATTGATTTTCTTGAGTTTTTCTACCTTCTAAGATCAACACCTAACAAGCCATGTGTATGTTTATATTATGTCCTTGCGGTTTCCATTACGGCTAAATTGAAACACCGATGATAAATAACCATGCTGAATGACTTATTGTATGGAATTGGAAATAAGCGAACCTTATGGAGTCGGAATGAAATCTAACGTTTGGGGGGAACACTATGTGCCGTAGAATCTGAATCGATGGCCTTTTTTAAAAACGTTCTTTTAGCGTTATTAGAAATATACTTATTTATGAGGCATTAAAGATACAAGTTTCAGTTTGTTTTTGCCATTCATTATTCTTGCATCTATAAATTTACACAAATTAAAATATGGATGGCCTTGGCAAACATACTGTATCGCAACGAATTCTAACCTTAAACTATACATGCTTGATAGAAACTTTTGTATAAAATTAGTTATTTCAATTATAAAACATATTTAACGAACGCGTGTGTTTGTATGTGTCAATTTACAGTTAGAACAATTGACTAGCATCGAATTTTATCATACTTTATCACAACCAACTCTGATTTTAAACCACTTGTGGTTATTATTTGCTTTCATTTTAAGAGATAAATAATTTAAGTCGAAGGTAAAATGTTCAGTAGCATAATCACGTATTAATCCGATTTTAAGGCTATGCGCAATAAATGAGTGAACGAAGTGAAGGAATAAAGTGAAATTTAAACTGATTCCTGCAGTCAGCATGTAGTTTGTATGTGGTTCTGAAAATTCCCTTCCTCGAGAAAATTTCATTATACCATTTGTAAGTTTACTAGCACAAACGGAGAGACTTTTAGAACGTAAATTAAGAACTTTTGTCTCTTTTTTACGAATATAACTCAAACGAAATACAAATCAACGCATAGAATCCATGACTTTCCGAATGATATTCAAATATCTTCACGCAGGTACACATTCATCGGATCGCATTTGATAGAAACACCTTTTAATTACTGAATGATTGCAATTTGTCCATTTAATGATTTAATTTTGTTGTTTGTATTTATTTGCTATTTTGATTTCAGTGTTATACACAGTTTTGCACGACATCTTTTATCTTGCACTATCAGTAGGTTTCACTTACTCTCTCTTACACTTACTATTACTTTACTTCTTTTTGGATGTTTTCCTGTCCAACATCTTATTTCCTAAGATAATACCTTAGGTTCTTTTTACACGTATTCCTTCGAATGTTTTCCACTACATTCTCACTTACACATACATATTTTTTACATTATTGATAGATGGAAAGACTTTCCTTAGTGTCGCCTACAGAAAGACCTTTTACAACATCCAATAGAATGCGAAAAACGTAATTTCCTTTAACGCATTTTGAAATTATTTGATTGCCGAAAAATACGTAGTAGTTATTAACATCCAGAAAGCTGCTCCTTTTAGTCATCAACTATTCTATGATTTTGGTGAAAATTGTCCATAATTACAAAAAAATAACTTCTGCTGGTAAAATAATCTCTCAGTGAAGGAGTAAACAATTTGGAAACTAAATAAAATGAGACGAACAGAGTTCATTACGAATGCCTCGTTTGCAATAATTTGCCCTCCAAAAGCAGCATTCCTCTGTTTAACTTCGATTAAGTTAATTACGGCAATCAAATACGGCCAGCAAAACAACCTAGTCCTCGGGATGAGAATAAATATCCACATTCAGTTTACTCTGTGTGAAAAGATGTCAGCATTAAGATGTTCATTATGATTATTACACAAACTGCAGGTAGGCTGTAAGCCTGGTGGCAATTTTATACCTACATAAATATATACTAGTCATAAACATTCTTAAGAATGACATATAGACATTTTATTTCGCTTTTCGGCTACATCCCTATAAATACCTCATCACTAAAAATCCGGCGGAATCATGAGAAAAATCGACATTTATAATCGAATCGTAATATTTTTCGTTTCAGTTTTTGCTCCATTTCAACGAAAAAAAAACGAATTTTGATTAAGCTCCTTTTTTATTTCTTTTACCAAATTTGAAATCGTTATTTCCGCGACGGTAATGGTAATCCCAATCGCAATGCTTGCTTTATTATTTCTAGTTGTATATATTTATATCACGTTACATTGAATTAAAAAATCAAAATTATCAATAGTTAGTAGCAAGTCGTTGTTTGGTCCTCCAACAACAATTCTTAGAAACAACTTTCGAAATCGAGTGAGTGTTTCGTATTCAAGAATCTTTTTTAGATCGCTTTGCACTCCGCCAATGCTTTTGTTTCCACGGCATGCTTTTCATTAGATTTCCTTATTTTTGTTGTATTTATATTGTATTACCTTGAATGAAAAGTTCCTAAACAGAGCATATAATACATTGACTGGCGAATAATTCTATTTACTCTTTTTTATTTATTTCTTAATTTTCGGAATCGGAGATACATTTGGTTCATCATAACCTCCATCCACCGATAGGTATCATACAAAAACGTTGAACTCCCTCACAGCCAAGTTCTCGTTCAAGTTTTATCACGCGCGAAATTATCTCAGCTGTCGAAGCACTTAAAAAATAACCATCATTCGTTTGGCCAAACTAGAGTACTGAGTTGATTCATAGAGTTGAAGATCGATATAAAGAATGCAACCTCATCTGATGGCTTGGAGGAAGACTTGCTGACAGGTCTGTCTGGATAAGCAATTTAATATTTCAGTCATTTTATCGCTAACAGCTTTGTTTGAACCTTCTTTGTAATATAAATTCCCTTCCTGTCACTGTAACTGGACGAGTAGTTTGATGACTTGTTCAATACCATTCTAAAAACCTATAAAGATATCGTTCTACAAATTTAATTCATCAGATTGGCATGGTAAAGAGATATTAAATATTTAAAATTGTTATTCATAGCTACTTCCTCATCAAACGTATCTCACTTTGATTTTTCCGTAGGATTGTTATTACCACAGTAATTTTATTAGGAATGCCACCAAGATATTTTGTAATATTTACTTTTAGTCAATATTAATACTCGTGGCGTTGAAACCAAACCGATCAAAATTGCAGTTAAAATACGATATAGATATACCATCTTCCGATAAACAAATGAATGCTACAAGATATTCCAATTAAGCACGAATCGACTTTGTTTTCTTAAATGGGAGTCCGCGCAGCAATAGAACTCTTAGATCGATTATGAGGAGAGAGAAAGATTCATCGCGTAGCGCTAATGGAATAGGGAATCCAATTCCTACTAATAATCCTCGTTTGCTTTCAATTCCCTATTAATCTTAATTTCCGCCCGACGAAATGAAATGGGCTCACCCTCTTCATGGGCAACGTCCCCGATGGACTCCTCGAAAGCACTTAAAGAAAGGCTGTCGTCGGTTTGTGCTACGGATTTTATCGATTGAATGAAGCCTGGTTTATTATTGTATATTTAATATACAGTTTACCTATTATCTACTAAACTATATAGTCTACCTATTAACTAACCGTTTTGTCATTCGCTTCCAAGTCTTCCATGGTATTTACAGTCTTGATTGACGTAGTTCAACCATCGCCTTCGCTTTAAATCTTACAATGATGCTCAATCGTAATGCATCACGATTGTAAACATATCCATGATGCATTGCGGTATAAACAATATTGATATGTATCGGCATTAAAATGTTGGTAGAATGATAAATGTCGCTCTGGTATCGTACGAAGGATCATTTGAGAAATGGTGAACTGCGTATATGAAATTTAATAATAAACTCTGTTTACATGCCGGGTTTTATCTTTGTATGTTATCGGGAAGCGATTCAAAAAACTTCTTAAATATCGCCGCAATGTATTATTAAGGGGAGAATTTTGTACCCTCCTCGAATCCACGCTCATTAGGTGACATTACTTCCGCTGGTACTATACAAGACTACATCCTCTCTGATCTCCACGATTTCCAATTCTACTGGGAGGTGCCGGACGGATATTCCGCTAATTACATATAGGATCTTTAGTTGATCTCTCCAATCGGAAAGATGTACGGACTATAAGAAAGAATTGAGCTATATTAGTTCCCATTAAGCATGAGATTTATGAATTACAAATCTGATATTTGAATACCCTTTTCACGGCAGCAAATTTCCTATCTGAGATTTGACTACGCTGCGCCCCTTCTATTTCCTACTGCGCATGCGCGGCATTAATTTTCTCCGTCTAATAACGCGATCATCTCGCTAAGGAATATTTCAGAAAAGACGATATTTATTTATGGATACGAAAATAATTCGAAAGAGCGGAATTGAAAGGACCGAAACACGACTGCATTTTGCTTTCTGTAGGATAAATTTGTCGAAAATATATTCCTGTCTTCCTTTGGATGAAATGGTATTCGTTCTCGTAAGTCGATTCCTCGAGTACATCGAATGAAATTTTCTCTCTCTTATTCTTCTTCCTATTTTTCAGTCTTTGCTTTCTTATTCGATTACCTTTATCTAATAGTTTATCACATAATAATTCAGTTCAAACGAAATCATGATCTTCCTTTTATTTCTGCTTTATTTATTTGTCAGACTTGTAAGATAAATGTATATCTGACTTTGAATCTTATGTTCATCTTATTCACTTGCTTAAGAAATTCCTTTTATGTTCATTTTTTGTGACAGCATACTCGTTCTGATATGTTGCACATTAATTTGGTAATTAGTATTTTTCGTTCTCCTTTTTCTATCTTCTGAATGTTCTACAGGTTTTCCTTTTCTTCATTATGCTTTTTTCTCTTATTAAAAATATGACAGTTACTTTTCTCTCGGAAAAACCAATGTTTATTTCCAAATCCTGTACATTAGGGCGTAACGAAAAACAAAAATTTTTAATAGCGGGAACGTAATAGGTTGGAAAAGTTGCCTTTTAGGCTCAATAAGAAATGTGCAAAAGATGGGCTCTAACAAAGTTCGTCTTGGGCCTGACCAAAAAGCTCAAAAATTCGAAATTTCAGTGAAAATTGCGTTTTTTTAGGTAAGTTAAATTTTTGACGGAGCATACATACATTTGATTAAATGGCTGTTTTAATTCGTTTTGATCGAGGAACGATTAAATTAAGCCATTAAAACCAAAAATGACGAGATATCATACTTTTAAAATTTTTGGAAACACCATGGAAAGTGGCAGCTCATCGCTGGTTCAGCTGCAGTGAGTTACCCAGGACTCATCATGAGGTAGAGCCCGCTAATCGAGTCCCGTCCGTCTACACACCCGTGGAAGCATACCAGATAGCTAGTTGATGTCTTTGAAGGCTGCTTTTGTTCCAGTTTTTGGTATTCGCGAGAGGATCATCTCTCCTATGAACCCGTCTCTTGCATCGTGGCCGTAGACTAAACGTGACTCCTTTTACGTTTCGTTCGACTGCTTGAGAATCATTTGGGAGGGCAAATAATGCAAAAAGCTGCCTTATAGGTTCCTTTGCATTACCTTTAATATTTTGAAGATCCTCGGGGGAAATACTGACAGTAAGTGGTGGCTTGATGACAGTGACTTTATCTCAATCTATCAATTCTTCATAAGAAGGCACGTCGAACTTCTGTTGCGGGATGATGAACTGACAAATCTATTTCGTTTGATGGTTTCCTGCTTTCATGAATCTATGTCCTACCTGTGTTCTTATTTTTGGTCGCTCATCAGTAAACATAGCAATCACAACCCGAAGTTTGTCATGCATGTCCACGTTCCAATGTGGTATGTCATTAAGAGAAATCACAGTGAATGATAGAGCCGTAAAACTCCTTAGCTGATACACCATACCTTCCTTTGCAAACAAGAAAACTTGTTGAAGATGTAATTCAACATAATGTCTTTTATGCTCGCTCAGAAATCTTTTTGGTTGTCACGATCGCTCTTGAGTGTGTATGATAAATTATCGAGATGAATAATGTGCTAACTTCGAAGTGGAGTATCATGATATGTACCGAAATAATATTTTTATGTTTCAAAACGCTTTATAGAAGGTGTTACGCTGAATTAACCTCTTGCTTTTGGGAGGAAATACGAATTATCACGGTTGTCAAAAGTATTTTTGTAGTTGATATGCAAGATAAATACTCCACACATATTTTAAGCGAGAATTAGGCAGTACGTAAATACTAAGATTTCAAGGCAGGTGATTAGAGAAAATCTGTGGTATTAAAATAATGAAGTTTTTAGACGTCGGACGGTGCATATGCCTATTATTTAGTTCATATTACGCTATACTGCCATTTGAAAAAAGACATGCATTTAAAAATGTATGTCTAGGTAATAAAAATAGTAAAATCCTGAGCCGCGTGGCAGAGAGCCGCTCTCCACGAGGCTTTCGGTTTAGAGAGGAAATACATATAAACATACATGTCAAAGGTACGTTTTATGCTTTAAATGTTGGATCATACTTTTGTTTTATGAACAGAGAAATCACTACAGTAATAGGGAACAAAGTACTGTTTCTTACCCTTTATTGCAAGTTTTTGGAAACAACCCTGACTCTAACATACTCCTTCTTCATTAAAATCGATATCCTTTTAATGCAACTAATGCATGTTTCTTGTCAAGAAGAAGAGTTTATTAGGATAGAAGAAAATGGAAGCATTTACCCAGTATCTGGCAAGGAGCTTGAATAAAATCAGTTGTTGAAGAGTTTCCAAAATCACTGTATATCTAATGCATTTATAAAGACGGAATCCATATCCCTTTACATAAAAGAATTGCAAGCATTCTTCAGAATTATAGTAGCAAATCTCAACAGATTTAAAATAATAACGGTCGCCTTAGATCAAAAATTAAACTAACAGATAGAAACTCCTCAATCCTCAATACAAAAATCTGATAGCTACGCAATGGGGAAGAGATTCGCAATCTGCCAACTCCAAAGTTTCTCCTTTGCCTTCCTGACATCCCCACATTGAACTAACTCGTATTGTGCCCACCGATAGCACACTCAATCCTCAGAATCAAGTACTTCCTATCTTCTTTCATCAGAGTAGAAAAGAGGACTTTTGATCCTCTGGAAGCCCCCGATGGAAAGCACTTAAGGAAAGGCTGTTAATTGTCGCACGGAAATGGATTTTATCGATTGGAATGAAATGGAACATGAAATGGCAATTATTTGATGAGTATCTACGTAACCATCCAATCCAATACGATAGCTTTCTCTTAACGTAATTGCGAATATTTAACGTTTATTAAATTGATCGCAGAAATATATTTTGAATATCTAGACAGGATATAGGTACTTAAAAATCGTTCTCAAAGATATTGAAAGAACCTAGCTCATAATACTTTTATTTAAACAAATCGAGCTAAAGTGGGATCCACTGCATATCCCTACCTCATAGTGAAGCGCCTTATTCTTATTTCGACATTAGTTTTTCTAAAAAGTAAAGTTTATCTTTTAGAAGGGTTCATAAAAGTTTCAACCTAAATTATGAAAAATAACCTTTAATCCTATTTATTGTATAGTTAAAAAAAAACAACCAGGCAAATCTATAAGTAATGAGCCTATTCCTAATATTGTTTCTGTGATATCCGTGGTATTTTGAGGATTATCTTGGATGTCGAGAGAATAAGAGACTCAACAAAGACTTAGAAAGAAGAGAATTAAGAATATTAAAAGGAATTATCGCCATTAAAATAAAACAGCAACTTTGACGCATATTTCTATACGAGTAAAAGTTACTTGAATACTGCAAGCTAATTGGGGAAATTTCACAATAAAGTCCCCTTCCGGGTGTCATCTTCGCAGCTTATCCAGAAAAATTCTTAAAAATTGCCGCAAGGCATTTAAAAAAATTGTCAAATATTTCAGCAATGCATTTCTTACGGGAGCATTTCGAACCCACCTGGCGTCGAACACACGGTCATTTGGTAACATTTCTTCCTTTGGTACTATGTAAGACCATCTCATCTGCAAACACCGTGATTTTGATTGCTCTAAAACATCGAGAACGGCCTCAAAAAAGATTACAAAAGGTGAGGTTTTATACGTGAGGTAAATCTTTTAGTAGTAGGACGAGTTAATTATGAGAAACAAATAGCATACAAACATAATTAAAGAACCTCATTTCGTTATTTTGCCGTAAAACTTCATCATACACAGTAGGCCAATTTGCATAATATTTCCAAATTTAACACTTGGTTTGAACTAATGCTCGAGGTAACGGTTTAAGAATTAGAGTAAATACGAAAGAATAATTTGAACATACATATTACAGGATTCCAATGCTGAAATTCCTTCATTTAATTTGAAAATCAATGCATAAGTTTTCAAATAGAATAGCAGCATATTATTCCCGATTGCTCTCATCCCGTTGAGATTGTTCCGTTTAATTAACAACACTAATTTAAAATGTGGTAACGCGCAACCTTTCCCTACAAAATTTTACATAATTATATATATATATATATATATATATATATATATATATATATATATATAAAGTTTAAGTATATAATAATTCGTATAATGATATCCTACCGTAGAATATTAAATATCAGGAAGGTTAGATTAGTAAGACAACGCTATTATGGAACATTAATAATTTTCATGAGTTGAATTGGGTTTCTACACTAAATTTTCTTCCATAAAACAGAGCCTAAATTAGTAATGTATGCTGATGGTGCGCTTTATGTCATATTTACCAATTTTTTTCGGTTAAAATACATTGAAAATGTCTCTCCAAAATCAACTTAAGACAAAATCTTTACAGTGTCACCAAAGCATTTGTATTCCTTTTGGAAATGGGAAAATTTGCATAAAGACTAAAAAGAGCACTTAGTGAACTTCTATCACTTGCTAAAAGAGAGCAGCACTTGTCTACACATAAGGAGCACATTCCATATTAAGCGCACTCACCTTAATTTTCATAACGAAATTATTTTGAATTGTAGAGGACAAAAATAAGGAACATGCGGCCTTCATAAAAGCGGCATTTTGTCATTTCCTGAAATAAATACGCGTATTTCATATTATCCGAAGGAAATATCTGAATCCAACTCCTATTTATGCACAAAGCAGATATGAATTGCGATATATGGTCGATCTGATTGGAAATGGCGACCGCGTGACTGGTTGACAAATTCTTGACTCCCAAAGGGAACACCTAAACTTTGATCATATTTTACGATGAAGACGTTGTGCGAACCTATGAAATGTGGAGGAGGGGAAGATTTGCATCGAAAAGAAAAGAAAACAATTGACCACGTTAGGCCAAATCCCTGATATAGGTGTCGCGCTATGGACTATGTCTTACCGAAATATTAAACAAGAAGAACAATTCCATTAACATTTTTGAACTTTTCTCTGATAATATCCAGTAATATTTTTCCTCTCACAATCAGTAGAACACATTTATTCGAATCGTTAGCAAAATGAAATTGAGCAGCTTTGAGAGGTCTGCTGCCTATAATGGTGCTCAGAGAACACTCCACTGGTGTTTGTATCGAAACTTTGATTCTCGCAAGTATCGGAATTTCGATAAAATCGATATCGTCTCCTAGGAAGATTACACGCTCTCACGCGTCCTGTAGCAAACAAAGACGTATCTATTATATATAGCTAACTCTCCGGATATACCCATATATATCTATTATATATAGCTAACTCTCCGGATATACCTATATATATCTATTATATATAGCTAACTCTCCGGATATACCTATATATATAGATATATATAGGGGATACGAATTCTGACCATGTTCCACAAGCGCCATCGACTTCAGATTTTTTCGACGTACTGGCCCTACACTCTAGATGCCAGAATAATGCAGACATCGACGCTAGGTATCATGAGTTCGATGCCAGAAATTCCCAAAAATCGAAATTTTCCCATAAGAATGCATTGCGCGGATTTTAAAAAATTATTTTGAGGCACTTATCGTTAAGATAGAGTAACCAAAATTACGGAGGTTGAAGTTGAGGTAGTCTTCTATATTACGAATGGAAGAAATGTTACAAAATGACAGTGAGTTCGACGCCAGGTGGATGCAAAATTCTTCCATAAGAAATGCATTGCTGCAATTTTTGTCATTTTTTTTCAATTCTTTCCCGATAACCTGGAAAGATCAAACTCCGTGTGGCGACGGAGGCGTTTAAAAACATTCTTTCATGAATTTCACAGTTCGTCTAGTGGTCCTTGGTTCGATGCAAGAGGGTCATTCCGATTCCACCATGCATTTCAAACGGGGAAAACGGAATCTTATTTTAGGACCTTCCCGATAAGATATTGAATCGAAACTTTGGAATAAGTCATAATGGCACTTACCTAATATTAATTCGCTATTTTCTCTCACAGAAGGGTCCTAGGTTCGACGCTAGGCGGTGATTAGCGTGAATAATTGCAATCTGTTTTGAGACCGTTCTCGATGCGATAGAGCAATCAAAATTACGGTGTTTGCGTTTGAAGTATTTTTCTATAGAACCAGTGGAAGAAAGGTTACATATGACCGTGAGTTCGATGCCAGATGGATGAAAAATTCTCACGTTCGAAATGTATTGCGGCAATTTTTAAGATTATTGCTGGATAAGCTTCGGAAATGATACCCGTAAGGGAAACTTATTGTAAATTTTCACCAACTAGCTTGCAGTATGCAAGCAACTTTTACTCGTATCTATTATATATAGCTAACTCTCCGGATATACCTATATATATATAGGGGATACGAATTCTGACCATGTTCCACAAGCGCCATCGACGTCAGATTTTTTCGACGTACTGGCCCTACACTCTAGACGCCAGAATAATGCAGACATCGACGTTAGCTATCATGAATTCGATACCAGAAATTCCCAAAAATCGCAATTTTCCCATAAGAATGCATTGCGCGGATATTTGAAAATTTTTTTGAGGAACTTATCGGTATGGTAGTGGAACCAAAATCTCGGAGGTTGAAGTTGAGGTAGTCTTCTATATTACGAATGGAAGAAATGTTACAAAATGACCGTGCGTTCGACGCCAGGTGGATGCAAAATTCTTCCATAAGAAATGCATTGCTGAATTCTTTGACGATTTTTTTAAAATGCCTTCCCGATTAGCTGGAAGGATAAAACCCGGAATGGTGAGAGAGGCGTTTGAACACATTCTTTCATGGATTTCACCGTTCGTCTAGTGGTCCTTGGTTCGATGACAGACGGTCATTCCGATTCCACCATGCATTTCAAACGGGGAAAACGGAATCTTATTTTGGGACCTTCCCGATAAGATATTGAGGCGAAACTTTGGAAAAAGTTAGAACGGCACTTATCTAATATTAATATTGTATTTTTTCTCAAAGAAGGGTCCTGAGTTCGACGCCAGGCGATCTTTTGCTCGATATTTTGCTATCCGTTTTGAGGCCGTTCTCGATGTTTTAGAGCAATCAAAATCACGGTGTTTGCAGATGAGATGGTCTTCCATAGTACCAAAGGAAGAAGTGTTACCAAATGTCCGTGTGTTCGATGCCAGGTGGGCTCGAAATGCTTCCGTAAGAAATGCATTGCTGAAATCTTGGATGATTTTTTAAAATGCCTTCCCGATAAACTGGAAAGATAAAACCCGGAATGGTGAAGGGGCGTTTGAGAAGATTCCTTCATGACGTCCACTGCTTATCTAGAGGTCCTTGGTTCGATGCTAGAGCGTCATTCCGATTCTACCATGCATTTCAAACGGGAATCACGGATCTTATTTTAGAACCTTCCCGATAAGATACTGAATTGAAACTTTGAAACACGTCAGAGTAGCACTTCTCTAACATTCATATGCCATTGTCTCTCACGAACGGGTCCTGTGTTCGACGCCAGGCGGTCATTTACGCAATTTTTTTAAAATTGTTTTGAGGCCTTTCTTTATGCAGGAGACTATTCAAAATCACAGCGTTTGCGTTTGAAGTAGTTTTCTATAGAACCAGTGGAAGAAAGGTTGCATATGACCGTGAGTTCGATGCCAGATGGATGAAAATTTCTAACGTAAGAAATGTATTGCGGCAATTTTAAAATTTGGCTGGATAAGCTTCGAAGATGACACCCGTACGGTGAACTTATTTCAAATTTTTACCAATTAGCTTGCAGTATGCAAGCAACTTTTACTCGTATATATATATATAGATATATATATATAGGGGATACGAATTCTGACCATGTTCCACAAGAGCCGTCGACGTCAGATTTTTACGACGTACTGGCCCCACCCTGTAGATGCGAGAATAATGCAGACATCGACGCTATGTGTCATGGGTTCGATTCTAGAATGTCCCAAATATCGCAATTTTCCCATAAGAATGCATTGCGTGGATATTTGAAAATTTTTTTGAGGAACTTATCGGTATGGTAGTGGAACCAAAATCTCGGAGGTTGAAGTTGAGGTAGTCTTCTATATTACGAATGGAAGAAATGTTACAAAATGACCGTGCGTTCGACGCCAGGTGGATGCAAAATTCTTCCATAAGAAATGCATTGCTGAATTCTTTGACGATTTTTTTAAAATGCCTTCCCGATTAGCTGGAAGGATAAAACCCGGAATGGTGAGAGAGGCGTTTAAACACATTCTTTCATGGATTTCACCGTTCGTCTAGTGGTCCTTGGTTCGATGACAGACGGTCATTCCGATTCCACCATGCATTTCAAACGGGGAAAACGGAATCTTATTTTGGGACCTTCCCGATAAGATATTGAGGCGAAACTTTGGAAAAAGTTAGAACGGCACTTATCTAATATTAATATTGTATTTTTTCTCAAAGAAGGGTCCTGAGTTCGACGCCAGGCGATCTTTTGCTCGATATTTTGCTATCCGTTTTGAGGCCGTTCTCGATGTTTTAGAGCAATCAAAATCACGGTGTTTGCAAATGAGATGGTCTTCCATAGTACCAAAGGAAGAAGTGTTACCAAATGTCCGTGTGTTCGATGCCAGGTGGGCTCGAAATGCTTCCGTAAGAAATGCATTGCTGAAATCTTGGATGATTTTTTTTAATGCCTTCCCGATAAGCTAGAGAGATAAACCCCGGAATGGTGACACAGGCGTTTGAGAGCATTCTTTCATGACGTCCACTGCTTCTCTAGTGGTCCTTGGTTCGATGCTAGAGCGTCATACCGATTCTACCATGCATTTCAAGCGGGAAGAACGGAATCTCATTTTAGGACCTTCCCGATAAGATGCTGAATTGAAACTTTGAAACACGTGAGAGTGGCACTTATCTAACATTTCCATGCCATTGTCTCTCACGAACGGGTCCTGTGTTCGACGCCAGGCGGTCATTTACACTAATTTTTAAAAAATTGTTTTGAGGCCTTTCTCTATGCAGGAGACTATTCAAAATCACAGCGTTTCCGTTTGAAGTAGTTTTCTATAGAACCAGTGGAAGAAAGGTTACATATGACCGTGAGTTCGATGCCAGATGGATGAAAAATTCTCACGTTCGAAATACATTGCGGCAATTTTTAAGATTTTTGCTGGATAAGCTTCGAAAATGATACCCGTAAGGGAAACTTACTGTAAATTTTTCAACAAGAAGCTTGCAGTATGCAAGCAACTTTTACTCGTATATATATATATATATATATATATATATATATATCATCATCATCATCATCATCATCATCATCAGCCATTTTCAATCCGATGTCGGATGTAGGCCTCCCCAAGCGCTTTCCAATTCTCTCTATTCTGAGCTTCTCTTTGCCATGTCACACCTAAGTACTTAATGATGTCTCTGTTCCATCGGTCCTTTGGTCTTCTTCTTGGTCTCTTCACATCTCTTGGTGTCCAGTTCAGAACCGCTCTTGTCCAACGGTTGTCGTTTCTTCTCGCCACATGGCCTGCCCACATCCATTTCAGTGATCTTACTTTATCTATGATGTCTGTCACTCCGGTCTTCATCCTCACCCAGGTGTTGCGTTTCCTGTCTCTTCTTGTGATCCCAAGCATACACCTTTCCATACTTCTTTGCGTTGTCTGAAGTCGCTGGGTTATTGCTGCGTTTAACACCCAGGTTTCACTTCCATATGTCAACACTGGTAGAATGCATTGGTTGAAGACCTTTCTCTTCAAGACCATTGGCATTTGTGACTTTAGAATGTGTGCATTTCTTCCGAAGGCACTCCAGCCGAGTTTAATTCTTCTGTTTACTTCGTTAATCCTGTTGTTCTCTCCTGTGGTTACTAGTTGTCCTAGGTATGTGTATTCTGAGCAGACATCCAGAGGCGTCCCTTCAAATTTGATTGTTTCTTGTGCTGCAAAAGAGTTATACATTACCTTTGTTTTTGTTAAATTTATCCTGAGTCCTATCTTCTGTCCTGCTGTGTTCAGTTCATGAAGTCTTGAAGCTAGATCTTCTCCGTTGGTTGCGAAGAGTACTATATCATCTGCAAAGCGCAGATGACTGATGTGTTCCCCATTAATCCGCAGACCTTTCTGCTCCCAGTCCAAGGTTTTAAAAACTTCCTCCAGAACAGCTGTGAAAAGAATTGGGGAAAGGCAATCTCCTTGTCTAACTCCCTTCTCAATCTTGAATTCTTCAGTAACTTCGTGTAGCATTATTGAGGCTGTGGCATTTTTATAAATGCTGCGTAGGAGTCGGATGTACTCCGCATCTACTCCTTGTTTTTCCAGAGCTTCTAGTGTAGAGGAGGTACTTACTGAGTCGAAGGCCTGAGCATAGTCCACAAAGCATAGTACTAGTGGCATCTCATATTCATTCGTCCTGCTGATTATTTCTTGTAGTGTGTGGATGTGGTCCATAGTACTGAAGCCCTTCCGGAATCCTGCTTGTTCTCTAGGCTGGGCAGATGATAGAATAATCTTTATCCGTTCAGCTATTATCCTCATGAATGTTTTGTAAACAACAGGAAGGAGACTGATGGGGCGGTAATTCTTCAGCTCTTCCTTGCTTCCTTTCTTGTGCAAAAGGACTATTCTTGCATGATTCCAGTCCTGGGGGATTCTTCCTTGTTTCAGGCAAGTTGTGAATAACTGCGCTAAAACGTGTGCAACTTCTGTTCCACCAAGTTTTAAATATTCTGCTAACACTCCATCAATGCCTCCTGCTTTTTCGTTCTTCGTCTGCTTTATTGCTGCAGTTACTTCTCCTGGGAGAATAGAGAGGGGATCTCGTTGGTTTTGGCTTTCTTCTTGGTTTTCCTCTTCAGCATTTTCTTCCTTCTTGTATAGGTTGCCAAAGTATTCTGCTACCGTCCTTAGTATTGCTTGTCTGTTGCAAGTTCTTGTACCATCTTCCTTCTGTATGGCTAAAATCTGTTTTCTTCCAATTCCTAGAAGACGTGAGAAAATTCAATGAGAGAATTGTGCAAGAGGCTATAGAAGACAGCAAAAGTATGAAGAAGACCAGACAACGCCTAGCATATATATATATATATATATATATATATATATATATATATATATATATATATATATATATATATATATATATATATCTATATCTATTATATATAGCTAACTCTCCGGATATACCTATATATATATATATATAGATATAGGGGATACGAATTCTGACCATGTTCCACAAGAGCCATCGACGTCAGATTTTTTCGACGTACTGGCCCTACACTCTAGACGCCAGAATAATGCAGACATCGACGCTAGCTATCCTGGGTTCGATGCCAGAAATTCCCAAAAATCGGAATTTTCCCATAAGAATGCATTGCGCGGATTTTTGAAAATTATTTTGAGGCACTTATCGTTAAGATAGAGTAACCAAAATTTCGGAGGTTGAAGTTGAGGTAGTCTTCTATGCTTCTCATGGAAAAAATGTAGCCAAATGACAGTGAGTTCGACGCCAGGTGGATGCAAAATTCTTCCATAAGAAATGCATTGTGGAAATCTTTGACGATTTTTTAAAAATGGCTTCCCGATAAGCTGGAAAGATAAAACCCGGAATGGTTACAGAGGCGTGGGACCTTCCCAATAAGATATTGAATCGAAACTTTGGAACAAGTAAGGATGGCACTTATCTAATATTATTTTGCTGTCTTCTCTCACGATCAGGTTCTTAGTTCGTCGCCAGGCGGTCTTTGGCGCGAAGTTTTAAATTTGAACTGAGGCAGTACTTGGTATGATACTGTATTCAACGGATAGCTTGCAGTATGCAAGCAACTTTTACTCGTATATATATATATATATATATCTATTATATATAGCTAACTCTCCGGATATACCTATATAGATATATATATAGATATAGGGGATACGAATTCTGACCATGTTCCACAAGCGCCATCGACGTCAGATTTTTTCGACGTACTGGCCCTATACTCTAGATGCCAGAATAATGCAGACTTCGACGCTAGCTATCATGGGTTCGATGCCAGAAATTCCCAAAAATCGCAATTTTCCCATAAGAATGCATTGCGCGGATTTTTGAAAATTATTTTGAGGCACTTATCGGTAAGATTGAGGAACCAAGATCTCGGAGGTTGAAGCTGAGGTAGTCTTCTATGGTTCCTATGGAAGAAATGTAGCCAAATGACCGTGACTTCGACTCCAGGTGGGTCCGAAATTCTTCCATAAGAAATGCATTGCTGCAATTTTTGTCATTTTTTTTCAATGCCTTCCCGATAACCTGGAAAGATTAAACTCCGTGTGGCGACGGAGGCGTTTGAAAACATTCTTTCATGAATTTCACAGTTCGTCTAGTGGTCCTTGGTTCGATGCAAGAGGGTCATTCCGATTCCACCATGCATTTCAAACGGGGAAAACGGAATCTTATTTTAGGACCTTCCCGATAAGATATTCAATCGAAACTTTGGAATAAGTCATAATGGCACTTACCTAATATTAATTCGCTATTTTCTCTCACAGAAGGGTCCTGAGTTCGACGCTAGGCGGGCTTTTACGCGAATTTTCGCAATCTGTTTTGAGACCGTTCTCGATGCGATAGAGCAATCAAAATTACGGTGTTTGCAGATGAGATGGTCTTCCATAGTATCAAAGGAAGAAATGTTAGCAAATGACCGTGTGTTCGATGCCAGGTGGGTTCGAAATGCTTCCGTAAGAAATGCATTGGTGAAATCTTGGATGATTTTTTTATAATCCTTCCCGATAAGCTGGAAAGATAAAACCCAGAATGGTGACAGAGGCGTTTGAGAACATTCTTTCATGATGTCCACTGCTTCTCTAGTGGTCCTTGCTTCGATGCTAGAGCGTCATTCCGATTCTACGATGCATTCCAAGCGGGAAGAACGGAATCTCATTTTAGGACCTTCCCGATAAGATACTGAATTGAAACTTTGAAACACGTCAGAGTGGCACTTCTCTAACATTCGTATGCCATTGTCTCTCACTAACGGGTCCTGTGATCGACGCCAGGCGGTCATTTACGCAAATTTTTAAAAATTGTTTTGAGGCCTTTCTCTATGCAGGAGACTATTCAAAATCACAGCGTTTGCGTTTGAAGTTCATCATAGTTTTCATAGATCATAGTTTTGAAGTTCATCATAGTTTTCATAGATCATAGTTTTCTATAGAACCAGTGGAAGAAAGGTTACATATGACCGTGAGTTCGATGCCAGATGGATGAAAAATTCTCACGTCCGAAATGCATTGCGGCAATTTTTAAGATTTTTGCTGGATAAGCTTCGAAAATGATACCCGTAAGGGAAACTTATTGTAAATTTTCACCAATTAGCTTGCAGTATGCAAGCAACTTTTACTCGTATATATATATATATATATATATATAGGAGATACGAATTCTGACCATGTTCCACAAGCGCCATCGACGTCAGATTTTTTCGACGTACTGGCCCCACACTCTAGATGCCAGAATAATGCAGACATCGACGCTAGCTATCATGAGTTCGATGCCAGAAATTCCCAAAAATCGCAATTTTCCCATAAGAATGCATTACGCGGATTTTTGAAAATTATTTTGAGGCACTTATCGTTAAGATAGAGTAACCAAAATTTCGGAGGTTGAAGTTGAGGTAGTCTTCTATGCTTCTCATGGAAAAAATGTAGCCAAATGACAGTGAGTTCGACGCCAGGTGGATGCAAAATTCATCCATGAGAAATGCATTGCCTAAATCTTTGACGATTTTTTAAATGCCTTCCCGATAAGCTGGAAAGATAAAACCCGGAATGGTGACAGAGGCGTGGGACCTTCCCGATAAGATATTGAATCGAACTTTGGAACAAGTAAGGGTGGCACTTATCTAATATTATTTTGCTATCTTCTCTCACGGAAGGGTCCTGAGTTCGACGCTGGGCGGTCTTTTGCGCGTATTTTTGCAATCTGTTTTGAGGCCGTTCTCGATGAGATAGAGCAATCAAAATTACAGTCATTGCAGATGACATGGTCTTACATAGTACTTTAGGAAGAAATGTTACCAATGGCCGTATGTTCGACGCCAGGTGGGTCCGAAATGATTCCGTAAGAAATGCATTGATGAAATTATGGACGATTTTTTTAAATGCCTTCCCGATAAGCTTTAAAGATAAAACCCGGAATGGTGACAGAGGCGTTTGAGAAGAATCTTTCATGACGTCCACTGCTTCTCTAGTGGTCCTTGGTTCGATGCTGGAGCGTATTCCGATTCTACCATGCATTTCAAGCGGGAAGAACGGAATCTCATTTTAGGACCTTCCCGATAAGATACTGAATCGAGACTTTGAAACACGTGAGAGTAGCACTTATCTAACATTTCCATGCCATTGTCTCTCACGAACGGGTCCTGTGTTCGACGCCAGGCGGTCATTTACACTAATTTTTAAAAAATTGTTTTGAGGCCTTTCTCTATGCAGGAGACTATTCAAAATCACAGCGTTTCCGTTTGAAGTAGTTTTCTATAGAACCAGTGGAAGAAAGGTTACATATGACCGTGAGTTCGATGCCAGATGGATGAAAAATTCTCACGTTCGAAATACATTGCGGCAATTTTTAAGAATTTTGCTGGATAAGCTTCGAAGATGATACCCGTAAGGGGAACTTATTGTTAAATTTGTACCAATTAGCTTGCAGTATGCAAGCAACTTTTACTCGTTTATAATATAATGCTATATATTTGATTTCGGTGGCTATAATTGTGCTAGAAATGGGGAACAAGTGCTTTCATCGCTATTTTAACTCATTTATAACATTTGATCTAGAGAAAATGTTTGATTTGGAAATTTTCTTAGCAAACACTAACATTAAGTTAATAGTATTTTTCTCTTCAAATCCAATGCATTATACTTATTAATAAAGTAAAAACATAACAATAACAAATAAAAATTATATCGTGAATCATTTTTATAATTTCTAATGATTTTATTTCATGCTGAAAATAGAATATTGACTGGGAAATTATGATTGTAGAGATTGCAAATTTATGATATACCAAGTAATTTTCCTCTGCTGTGATACAAATCTTCAATAATCGTAATTAAAAATCGAACTCCGGTTCAGACCAATCAGCTTAGCAACCTCCCGGAAGATAAGGGTCTGATTTCCGGAAATTTTCCCGTTTTTTCTTGGAATTTTACCGGATGCATACCTATATATGCTAAGATACTCTTTTCCTTCTATTATAATTGAATTAATTTGGAAGAAGCTAATTTATAATATTTTCCGCATTACTAATATAATAAATTAAAAGATCCCGAGGAAACCAATGAGTATGTTCTCACGGTTCCCCCGGCCGAATTCGATTTTTTGTATATATATATATATATATATATATATATATATATATATATATATATATATATATATATATATATATATATATATATATATGTATGTATGTATATACGAGTAAATGTTGCTTGCATACTGTATCATACTAGCTATCAGTTTAATGCAGTATCGTACCATATAATGCCTCAAAAAATTTTGTAAACTTCGCGCAGAAACCCTCCTGGCCTCGAACTAAGGACCCGATCGTGCAAAACAATTGCATGTTAATGTTAGATAAGTGCCATTCTGACCTGTTCCAAAGTTTCAATTCAATATCTTATAAAGAAGGTCCTATAATAAGAATACGCTATCCCCTTTGAAATACACGCTAGAATAGAAATGCCGCTCAGACATCGAACCAAGAACCGTCAGAGGAACGGCGAAGAGCGTATATGAAGCACATGACATGCCTCTATGTACATGTAATTTTATATCATTCCCGGTTATCGGATAAGCATTAAAAATAATTGTCAAAATTGACCGCCATGCATTTTATACCGGAAAATTATACACCCACTTGGCGTCCAACTCACGGTCGTTTGGTAACAATTCTTCAGTTAGTACATACAATAGATAACCACGGCATCTCTAACCTCCGTGATTTTCACTGTTCTATCGCTCCGGGTAAGGACTGAAAACAATTTTCGAAAATTTGCGCGAAAGACCGCCTGGCGTCGAACACAGGACCAGAGACAATGCCGCACGAATGTTAAATATGTGCCACTCTGACGTTTTTCAAAGTTTCAATCCAATATCTTATCGGGAAGGTCATAAAAAAAGATTCCGTTATTCCCGTGTGAAATGCATGGTAGAATCGGAATGACGCTCTTGCATCGAACCAAAGATCACTAGAGAAACGGTAAACCTCATGAAAGAATGTCTTCAAACCCCTCTGTCAACATTCCGAGTTTCATCTTTCCAGCTTATCGGGAAGGCATTTTAAAAAATCGTCAAACATTTCTGCAATGCATTGCTTACAGAAGTATTTCGAACCCACCTGGCGTGGAACACACGGTCATTTTGTTACATTTCTTCCATTAGTAATATAGAACTATACCTTAACTTCAACCTCCGAGATTTTGGTTCCTCTGTCTTACCGTTAAGTGCCTCAAAATAATTTTCAAAAATCCGCGAAATGCATTCTTATGGGAAAATTGCTGTTTTTGGGACCTTCTGTTATCGAATCCATGATAGCTAGCGTCGATGTCTTAATTTATCTTGCATCTAAAGTGTGGGGCCAGTACGTCGTAAACATTTCACGTTGATGGCACTTATGGAACATGCTTAGAATTCGTATCCCCTATATATAGGTATATCCGGAAAGTTGGCTTTTTTATCCGGAAAGTTGGATTTTTTTGTTGGACATTTGTTTTCTAAATGTTTGTACGATAAACACTCGATACACGATGTTTGCAGAAAATTCTGCTGACCAGAGGGTAGCGTGAGAGCAGTTTTTCATTAAACTTCGTCTGCGACGGCGAGAAACTTCTCTGGAGAATTTCTTTTATCCTCATTTTCAGAGAATCGAGCGCTTTCTAGAAAAGCTCTTTATTGGAGAAAATACAACCATTTTCTTTTTCAGATACATTTGAATAGGAGGATGATCCAATCCTAATCACTATCTTTCGTGATATGGTATCGTGGAAAAGACCAACAAATATAAATCTTTTCATAAAAATATCCGATTAAACCTTAGGATTTTATTATTTCATTTATAAACGTAAGAACTTTTATTTGGAATTATAACTGTCCAAGTTGTAACATGAATGAGCAAATATGAGACAACATTTTCTCTCTCCAACAGACAAATAGATATCTAAAACCCCTAAATAAATAGGACCAACTACTTATACGATTTTCTTATTCTCTTGTCCGTTGGCTTCATTAACTTTTAAAAACTGCGCGTGACTATCATATGATAGGGTTTTTAAATCCTACCGAATAAGAGAAATATAATATCTAAGAAATATAATAACTAAGTTTATTTATTACTTGTTTTCCGAGCATTTTTACTACGCGAGTCTTCATTTGAAAAATAAACTGTAAATTTTAAACTACTATCGACAAACAACGAATTGATTTATTTCGAATCAATGATTTGTTCTCTCTCTCTCTCTCTCTCTCTCTCTCTCTCTCTCTCTCTCTCTCTCTCTCTCTCTCTCTCTGTAGCGCGTCGTCATCCGATAAAATAGCATTTACTTAAGACTTTTAGGTTAGTTATAATTTCGTAATTATGGTTATTTTGATCTGTAAATTAGTTTAGGTTAGAACCACATATACATAAAACAAATGTTATGTATAGTATTTAAGAATAAAGAGTATCAAAACATAACTTTCTGCCAATAAAATTTGTACCCAACTTTTTATTAGATTTGAGTTTTGCTCTCCGGTTTTAAATGCGTGCCGAATGAAATGATTCAATTGGAAATTTCAAATATTCGAACACATCTCCGTCTATATTAATGGAAGAGCAAGTTTCCTCATAATAATATCCCCAATTTTAAATTAAACATTAGATAGTTGGTTATTCCTTTCTCGATCACCAATCCTGAAAATATTGGGTTATATCTAAATTTTAAATATATTATAGTTTTTCTTTAAGTTGTTATTTATTTTCTCTTTTAATATTTTTGATGTCTTTCTTGGGGTACCAATATATTATTTGTGTATTTAACCTTCGCTACATCCCTATTTTAGGAATCCACATAAAGGAGGAATATATTGAGTGAAATTCGGCCAAATTCATCCCTCCTCTAATTTAAAATACATTCGATCCGAAAAGAAATCACAAGTAAAAACTTCAATGCAGGGATGATAAGATAAATTTCCTCACCTCCGGTTTATACAGATCATCGTTGTCGAATTTTTCTTTTATTATTTGAAAGGCTAGGTTTATTTTAAGTATAGCTTCCACAGATTTGCGTATAAATTTCTAGTATTCTCTACCAGGAAAAATAGATGAGTCAGGAAAACTTTTCTCGAGACTTTTCAGGAAAAATCACGAAACTTTTCAATTTTCAAAAGTTATGAAACAGAACATAGTTTCTTCTTGAAGTATTTTCTTGATTTAATTATTTTTCTCAATTTTTGAGACACTTTAGTCGAAAGATATAGTAGTAGAGTAGGTGGTGAATCATAAAGAAAATTTAGTATATTTGAAAGTTAAAATTAAGATTTTTTTATAATCGTAAAAGCCAATCTTCAACGCTTCCGCGCAAAAGTAATGTTTTTACTCTGCGGAGGCTCTAGTTAGAAAATGTTGGATAGAAACAAATGCTTAGGAGCACCATCTCCTACAGACCTCTAGTGGTAAAACTACTCAAAGGTACACAATGGAGTTCGTAATGACATTTACGCGAGCTCTACCATACTGCACTGGTATTGATGTGTATTGAAATTAAAGAAGTTCTCTCAAAACACGGAAACATAACCGGAAAATTGAGTAATTGTGTAATAATTTGTGCATTGTATTCCCTCGAATCGCCAATTATTCGATTTGTTCGTATTTTTTATCCGAATCGCCTAAATGGACCAATGTCTCTCCTGATTGCTCTATTACGAGATGCATTGCTGATGAATATAACGAATTTATTCCTTTGAAGAAGAATAGAGATGTTAAAGAATTGTTGTAAAAATTCCAAATGTGTCAAGTGAAGAAGAAAATCAATTTTGTTCAGTTTATGATGGCAAAACTGAAGAAGGGCTCAACATTTTAAGTAGTTGTAAGACTTTCTATTTGAAGTCAAAAACATGTATTAATATTTTTATATATAACAGGGATTTATACACATTTCAACATGACTGGGATTTACTGAGATCGGACATACAAGTAAACGCGCTTAATACGCTCCCTCTTAAGAAGCTATCCCAATAAATATGCAACTTTCTCTCAGTCCATTTTAAACAGATCCTTCTTCGTCATTTTCCCCTCCTTTTCCCTTTCTGAATAACTTCTTTCAGAGGCCCCGTGATGTTTGCTTCGGTTTGCAGATGAGGGAGTGTTTATCAACACCAGAGGGACGGCCCTTTTTATGGGAGAAAGTAAACAGAATCCTGCTGATATCCTGTGATGAGGATCTGGACCGTCACAAAGCGTCCTTCTGCATTCCGCTTCTCCCTATTTCCACGTTTCTTTTCAATTTTCTCTCCTATGATCAAAGCGCCTAGATGGATAAGAACATAAAATATTAAATACGGCAAAACAGTGTTAAGACTGGTTTTTGGGCGAAAACTGCTTCATAAATGGGTTGTGCTTTGGTTGCCGCCCATTTTAAAGAATTGCCTGCTTCACTAAAAAGCGGAACAATTTTGTCCGGAAGAAAAACGAAGCAGTGATAAGAAATTGTTCTTAATATCCACTTCCTATATGCTCACAACTTGAGATTGCGAAGAATAGACCAAACGTATTCATAATCTTAATAGATGACATGCAAATCCAAAAGAAGATAGGAACCCATTTAGAGACAAGGCGAACCAATGGGATATGTGTGTGTGAAAGACCTTAGGTAGTAAGAAGGAGCATTTAAATGAGTCTTACTGAATATCTTATCCATAAAAACAAGAAATGTGTTTGTAAAATGCTAAGCCTCTTCTGTTTCTTTGCAAGTCTGGACTTTATTTATACACAGTATTGATTAAAACACAGTTTTATACGGAAAATCACGTAAGTTAGAGAAACAAATTATTAAATTCTTCCCATAGCATTCCTTTCTCTTTATCTCAGCTGACGTGTAATGTTACATCCATAGAAAAAAGAGAAATTTATTTTTCAAGAATGAAACACATAACCTCATTAAATATTCATCAGAAAAAGCTCGCTTGATCTAGGGAAAATTCTTCGGAGTATGAGAAAAAGGAACTGGTTAGTTGATTAAAGTGGCTGGCGCGATGGATATTTGACAAGGGGATTTTCTGTCTGCATTAATCTGCAAGTGAATCCAAAAGAGCATACTTAGAAAATGGATGAAATTTCCATCTGATATTTCGGAGAAAAAGGTGAATGTATCACACAATGCTTGACTCAGGCAGATCTTGGAAGCAATAAGGACTTCTGCAGTAATTTGCTAATATTGTTAATAAGTAATAAGTTGATATTTGGTTCTCTGCCTGGATTTTACCTTTTGCATAAACAGCATCCATTTCTAAGTGCTATAAGACCGATTTCATTTATTCTCAGTTTTGCTAATATATTTCTTTTGTGATTCCCATGTTATCCATCTTTTAGCTTGTACTCTCAGTAAGTTTGCGCAAATTTTTCTCACATCCCTTCTTTGCGGGTGTCATCCAGCTATGAATCTTCATTCCTAAGTTAACTCCATTCCTTCTTTCCACTATCTTTCTATTTACATATGCATTATTTATGATTTTATCATTGGCGATAGTGCAGACAAAATATGTGACCCTTCAGTCTAAATTAAATAAAGACTTTTAAGAATTAGGGGAACTGTATTTTAATCTAGCAACATTATCTACAAGAAGCAAGGAAATCGCATCTAAAATCAACACAGAATTACTTGTCTATTACTTCCGCAATACCTAAGTCCAAAATAAATTTCTCTTAACATTTATTTAGATATTAAAACCAAATTATTAGTAATATTACTTACAGGAGCGTGTCTGAGAAACCCTGGGTTGAAATTTTCAACAGAAAATCTGAATATTTTCACTCTGATTTTTGAGATGTTCTCCCAAAAATGGAAATATTAATATTCCCTGTATTCCTTCAGATGACATAGCAAACCGGTGAGAAGAAACTAACGTTTTCAATATTTTGGACCTTCTATTTCGTACCGAATCATTTAGCTTTGGTTGGTCCAGATTCAATAGAAAAGGTTTTTGTATGAGAGACTTGGATAATCCGTAAGCGTTTTGCTTCATAAAATACCGTAAAAAAAGGTGAAATTTCACATAATTGTTTGTCCAAAGGTCTTCTCTTTATTTTGGACGGAATGAAGAAATTTTATCCGCTTTTGAACGGTTCATTAAAATTCTAAGAAATTTGGGGTCTCATTTCAGTGTAAAGAGTGAATATCCGAGTGGTCCCGATCTGATCCTTCTGAGTAATCAGAACTAGCATTTATTCGATTTTAAATATCCATCAAATGATGGAAACTGAACCCATACACATCAACGGAACGCCTGAAAATAACACATTAAACATATGAAAATACAATAAATAATGCACCTGAACCCACACCGCAGAATCTCCTTCAAGTGCATCGATTTAGCTGAAAATCTTAAAAAAGTATTCCCGTTTATATCGATACTATTTGGTTGCTAAAATAATATCGTACTTGTTTACATTGTTACCTAACATATCATCTCGACGGTCAAATTCTTCATGTTTTTGAGGACGTAAGAAATTGTTATTTGAAATTATATTCGTAAAATACAATTTTAAATATTTTACAGCATAGAAGGATATATAATGAAAAATGTATGTATTTCTAAATTTTTATTTAAAATTCTTCCAATGGTTTCTTTTTTGTGAGCCTGGTGAATTTCATAAGGGCCCATGGGCACGTTTTTAAATTCATCGATGAATCCATCAAATTGTATTTTTATTCACCAATGGATGCTTTCCGCCGATGTCCATCCTCAATTCATTAATACCCGATGAATTTCCGATGGCTCTGATGACAGTGGCGGGTCATACATAAGCTAATATCCATAACCTCATAAAAAAAAGAAGTAAATGGCAACTAATAATGGGGAATATAAAGTATTTATAATGCAAAAATTAACGAACACAAAGGATGCGATGATTTATGTTTCAATATAGTTTAAAGAATTATGGAGATGGAACTAGTTGTTTATTCAACAGTAGCCATCTTGTCAAACAGCAGACTGTTCTTAAATTCATCAAGAATCGATAATACATCGAAATATTCAGACAACATCGATGAAATCCATCCCTAATTGAAACGTGCTTTATCTTTCCCACGTATTCGTATGAGAGAAGTGTCTCAATCGCCAGGGGAGACTTGTTTTTTATCATTACAAAATGGTATTCATTCTGAGTCCTCCATTTCTCGCAATTGTAAATCCCAAATAACACGACCGAAATAAGAATCTCAGTTCCCTTTCTTATCATTCTTGTCTAGATTTCGTAGTACCATTTATTTAATTGTGCTAAAGAAAAGAGGCTTGCAATCAATACGTACATTTCTCATGAGAGAATTTTCGAGTCGTCCTGAGGATATTGCTGGTAAGAGATATCTGTACTAGATCCTCTTATGAAATCCCGCTTTCATAATTCTATTTTGTCGGGAAATGAGTGAAATTAACGTTCAAAAATTCTTACATGTATTTCTTATGGGAGCATTGGATATATAAATACTCAAATATATTAATATAATTATTTAATTATTACATAGCATTACGAATTCGAGCCTCTGCTCGTAGATAGTTTTCCATGTGGGCTCCCGATGGTGGATGGATCAATCAGTCAATTTTAACTCTTTTTTTTCTACGCGGCAACAGAGTCGATGGTTATGTTTTTTCCATGTCCAGAATGACTTTAAGTTTGCGTAAATGATTATTTTAGTGAATCTATTAGTAGAGAGGTCATATAATCTATTGACGCTGTCTTGTGAATTCCTGTGATCATAGAAACCCAGTTAAAACGCTTTTCAGAGGACCAAGTGAAACATTATGACGCTAAAAGCTGAGTGATTAATTTCAATCCACTTGAGGGTAAGAATTCAGTTATTTTGGATACACCATAAGGTTTTCTGTAGGCTGAAATCCGAAACACTTTATCCTGGAATTCCGAATGCATTGCTTTAGAAAAAGGAATGATTATTTCCCGTATTTATTTCTAATGCAAGTCTACTCATTAATCTACAGCACTTAATGCACATCTTAATCTTTTGAAAAAGGCCCTCCATGTCCATGGAGCCTTAATAAAACCTAGAATTTGGCACCACCATGAAAATTAATTCAGTTTTCATCTCAGAACAAATTAATTCGTTATTTTACATTAGAGCAGCTGTGATATGCATCAGTTTAAGTGCAAATATTAAGTGATTATCAATCGGAAATTCGTTCGAATGCATAGCTCCTCTACATCAATCGGTGTTTTATCTTGAAAATGTGATAAAAAGTTTTCTTTAATCGATAGATTGGAAATCTTAGTTCTAAATAATACTTAGCACCGTAAAATTAAAGGCAATCAAGGTTCAGGTTGCTGAGACCACTAAATCATTTACAGCGTTTAATATTCGCTCACAAGAAAAGACTTTTCCAGGGAAACTCCGTCATTTTTTTGCCCATCGGCATTATCCTGCCTTGTTTAGGTAACGACAAGAGGTTCAATTAGTTCTGTGGGAGCAAATTGAGTTTCCATGCTCGTTGACACATAGCAACGGGAAAACAACGCGAGACTGTAAAAGGGTTTGCGTGTAAGTTTCGTTTCGTGATTTACACTCGAATCACTTCATTTTAAAAGCACTGTGAGTAAGCAATGGTTTGATTTGAGTTGTGCCATGTTGGGGTCGAATTTCAGTAAGATGGTGTAAGCAGGATTACGTTTGTAAAGATAAGTACTTTATTACTGCAATGCAAGATGGCGAGAATCAATTATGTCTTACACGACGCAATCGCGTATTAAGAACATGGTTTATTCCACGCCAAGCTGAGCAAGAAAAACATTCGAATCTTCTTAAAAGTTCGTCAAAATATTTACATTGAGGATAGAAAAGGACGAGAAACTAACCACGCTAGAAGCGAACGACGCAATTAATATTTATTTAGAAAAATATTCATCCATGCAGTCCCCACTTTTTCCCCCCAAATTTTCAGCATTAAAAGAAACCTTAATGTTGCTATCGTTTATAATTTTTTGAAAGCTATAAAAATGTTGATTTTAGTTAAAAATCCATTCATAGTCTCCTATGAATGAAATTATTTTTTTACTAAAAAAAATCTTTTAAGCATTATAATGAGCGATGTTTCAAAAACGGCCTTTTGTATGAGAGCTGAATTCTGCAGTTCTTTGCCAAATTTGTAGGCCCGCAATTTTGTAAATATTTGGACTATTTTTCCAGGAATTCGCAAAACTGTTTCTATCGTCACTATCAGTATCATGACAGGAATTTTAGGAATATCCTAATATGTTTTCTTTTATCAGCTTGGTGTGGAATAACACACGCGTTTCATCTGAGGAAGATCAAAGTTGGAGTTATGAATTCTTAAAATTTTGCAGATAGAATATTTAAATGGTTATTTCTTCAATAAAGGAAGTTTTAGCATAAGACTTTTTTAAATCTCATGTATTTGTAAAAACATGAATTAAAATAATTCTTGAAGAGAAAAACTGATTCTTTCGCTTTGAAAAGTACGCTTCGGAACGAAACATGAGCTGAGTTTTCATCGAACCAAAGCAAAAAGCAGATGTCCGATTCTAAATTAAAATGGAATTCGTTATCGGAGTTAACCGATCCGGCATCCTTTCTTAGGACTTTTATTATGACGTTTCATCTGTTCTTTAGGTCCTCTGTCAATTCCCAACTACAGTGCATTGCCCAATATTCTCTCCCAAAGAGCATCATCATTCAACTCCTCTTTCCATTCCTTTATCTTCTTTCGTTTTACTCCTTCGTCGACTCATTTATCAATTTCTCTCTTGCCGTACCCAGGGGTTCTTTTAAGAGGATGACAAAATGGATGTCGAAATGAGAATTCGATTATCCCGAAGGACAAACGAAGTGTTTTCGACACTTCATTCATTAACAGTCGTGTGAAATTTTCTTTGCTTATAATACTGTTTACAGTATTGTTAATCCTCTACTATGAGTATCCTCTATATATTATTTTAAAACATTCATTTTTCTCTCTTCTTACGCCACCAATACAAATAAATGAGTGACCATTTGATAGAAACAATTTTCAGGTTCCTACCAAAATAGTAATACAAATAAAAAATGCAACATTTGTTAAAAAAATGAGTTAATAATTTAATCATCGCGTTGCGTCCTGGACGTAAAGATGCTCGGGTTGCTATATACAAGCTGCATTCCTTACAGTCTCCATGGACTAAGATTTCGATGTCGTACACAATCGTAAGTATTCTATAAATCTGCCAAATCGCATCTTTTGGGAGGAGAACGGCATCTGTAGAAGCATTTCCTAATGTAAGTATTAGTGTCACAGTAGTATCGTTTAGCATATTAGAATAAAGTTGCATCGTATCACAGCCCAGTTGGTTTTTCTTAAGAATGATCATATTAAAAATTCGATTAGGATTATCATCAATAGATTTTGGAATATCTCTAGGAAATATTTGAATTTTTAGTTAAAAACTACTCAATGCCGATCAAAATAATTAGGTCGTTCAATTCTAATTAATTTTGGTGAAACTTTCGTTTGTTTCATATTTTCTATATACCTAAACCAGATACCAAATGATCTTTAGTGTTCCTATTTCAATCACAGAATAGATAATATTCAACATTTATTCATATCTTTGAGTTTAGAATAGGATGTCATACCTGCTATTCAAGAAAACTCACCTCCAAGCGTAACGTAGAGCTCAAGCTTCCATTCCCATTCGCTATGCTTGGAGTACAAAAGGATGCCCAACCAATGACTTAGTATTTACTCTGCTGCTATTTCCAATATCAGGTGAAGTCCTGAGAGAGCTCATCAGGAGGTAAAAGGATTAAAAACTAAGCATTGTGAATGGATTATTATATCGGAGTATGATTGACCACAATATTTATATGAGAGACATTCAAGAGTATAGTAATGGGTTTTACATTTGCTATGCTTTGCTTTGCGCTTTGACAATGCATGAAAGAGAGACGAACACCACTTATGCTTCCCACATTCTCTCTCATTCTCCTGGCAGAACAACAAGCTTGCAATTGATCTGATGAATATCTTTTAGTAATTAAATCATTCTGATTCAGTGAATGGAGGAGATGCAATTTTACTGCAGACGAGTAGTAGTTATTTATATATTTCGCGTATGAAAAGAAAAAATATGTATGTTTTGTTGTTTTATGTTGCTTATTTATGTTAAACACGAAGCCTTAATTCTTAAGGGAAGTGGTATTTAGAACGACAGAGTTTACGTAAATATGGTAGAGATGTTTTTTTTATTTTCGTCTAAATTAATTATGCAGTAATGAATAATAATAAATGCCTTAAGTGAATTAAGGTATTCGGTATAGGATAAAGTACATATACGTCGTTAAAGCAATGACGCGTACTAATCGTATTAAAAGAAAATTTTTAAAATTCTATTACATTTATTTTCTCCCACTCTAATATATTAGGGATTTAGTTTGGGTTCGTTTAGTGGAAAACGTAAGACCTTGGATTTTCCCATAGACTTTCGATGTGTAGATGCCGATGTATATCGCTGCTAAAGAGGTATGTCGAAACAGGCACTGATACAGAAAATGATTCTTTGGTATGTTTCTGTATTCGTCTGTAGTGTTTGCTGTGATGTATTTGATCGGGGAAATTGAGTGTCAGTGTTTCATTTTATTAACAGCTATACTCTAATATAAATTAAAGTCAACTCTTGTAATCATTAATTTTCCATTGGTTCTAAAATATCAAATTAGAAAATCAGATGGATGTATTACATCTCGCAGTAATATAATTGAATGATGATCGCAAGAATGACCACCAGTTTCATTTCTTTACATTTATTTATTTAAATCTTCCGGCATTAAGAAATATGTCAGTCTTAAAACTTCAACATTATCTTTTAAAAATTTTAAATACATATTTACAAACACCATCTAACTTAAATATTTAATGTAAGCTATTTATAACTATATTTACTGCCCTCTCTTGTCATCCCAATCACACAAGGATATTTACAGAGTTAACCTTAATGTCTTTGTTGATACGCTAATTAATGTTAAATCAACAGTTTTTCACAGAGTAAAGCAATAATAATACTGTGCATTGCCCAATATTCTCACTCTTTTTCCTCATTTGGAATGAATTCAACTCTCGTTTTCTTTCTTCTCCTCCTGCTCTTTCCCTCTCTCATTTTCTTTCTACTGCACACCTTTTCTCAAATTCAAACCCTCTTCTTAATAGTTTTCCATTTTAAACATGTATTCTTTATGTTAACCCATTTGCTTCTCTTCCTAGATGAATTACACCTTTTTTTAATAAGTTTGCACTCACTACAGGCTGCTATATTCAGTCCTTAAGGAACTCAGGTTAAATTAATTGCAGTTTCGTCAAATTTTTGGGTCAAAATCACGTCATAGTTTATCTGCAGATTTCTTAACATTGATTCCTTTTGATATATTTATAATTGCAAAAGGTATACGGTTATTTTACGTTAACTTTCAGGTGATACGCACATGAACATACATATACATACGTTCAGGAAATTCGTAATGTACTTTTAGATATCCAGTGGAAATGATGGCGAAAGGCAAAGTATACATCCTTGTACGTACATACATATTCTAAAAGATAAAGGAAGACCACTACTTCGTAGACTGTCCTCGGGCCTTCAAATTGATACTTCTACAGTAAATATCCTATAAAATCAAGAGACAGAGTACATCTTAAGCAGCAATAGAAAGGATGATGATTAGAAATATGCCGCAGTCTCCGTAATGCTGAAGCTTTCAAGATTGAGAAGGGATAACGACTAACTTTCACCAGTTCTTTTTATAGCCGTTCTAAAATAAATTTTAAAACCCTAGGATGAGAGGAGAAATGGGAAAGCGCCTGTGTTCCCAATGGAAAAGACTTAAACACGGTGGAGGCCTCGAACCTTGTCTCTTCAAAATAAACACACATAAAATTACCATCAACAGGAGAGAGTAACAGTAGAAAGTAAAAACCATTCATTTTTTCATTGTAAACACCTAATTAATCAAAGACGGCGAAAATAAGCAAATATAGGCTGAAATTTTATCTGACTTCATATTAATAGTGATCCAAGTAATTTATTTCTCCGGACAAATTGTGAAACTTCAGAAATTATTAGCAACGCATGCTTCGCAAACATATAGGCAGTTACTTGAATTTTTTGAAGTTTTTGGGCTTGGTTTATTATGTATGGATACAAAAATGTAAAATAGGTGACTCTTTGCTAAATATTCTCCTTAGGGGTTCCTCTTTAATCCTGCTATAGCAATGTTTCTTTAATGTAAGCCGCTATCTATTATTTGCAACCCTTTAATAAGTAATGCTTGAGAAATGCAGCGAAAAGTCACCGTTTACATCCGATTGATATACTCTGATTCACACGCGGAAACTTCGCTTCGGAAGATTTCATCTTATTTTTCCAATCGCTGTTGCTCTGGTTTAGCCAGGATGCCTCTGAATACATGAGAATAATTGATTGAGACTCTCTTCTCTTATTCTACTCTTTGCTGATTTAAATGCTTCCATTGAAAACGATTAATTTATTATAAAAATTTTTCAACTACATTCTCGGTTAAGATTTGTTCAGGTAACCGAGTGAAAATCACATTCTAAGCGAGGTTGTCTTATAACCGGTTTACTATAACTTCTTTTAGTTTGAAACCAAAAGGAATTCCACGTTTAGTTGACAGTATTGTCCTTACGGCGAACGCTGTTGCCAAACGTACTCTCAGTCTACTCGCCTCGCGATTCCCACGCCAAATTTTTAATTAGCTACCGTATGCGTTAAGAGAAAGGATATTAAAAAGTTCCTAAAGTAATGTTTAAGAAAAGGACGGTATTTATACGCAATATTTTCGGTTTGAAAAAGATCAAAGTTATAAATACCATGTGAATTTCTCGAAACTAGGTATTTCATAGAATAATAATGGATTACTGGCAGGCGTTTGGCAGTTTACCATATCTTAAAAAACTTTTTTAAAGGGAAATGAAAATAAAATGATTGGAATATTAACAGGTAAAATCAAAAATTACCTGAATTTAGAACTGCTTTACGGAAAGTACAAGATATCTTGTTCTCATTCGACGAGCGACAAGGACAATTTTATTAGTCTTTCCTTACAACGCATTCATACTGATCATATTTACACAAAGTTGTGAATTTTTTACTGGAAGTAAATATCTCCTTAAACTAAAACCTTTTTTTGCAGGGCGAAAGGCCCAGTTTATCAGTATATCGCATTATATCGTATACGCATTATTACATAATCAAGTACAACGCATTATATGGCTGTGTAACCTTTTTTAGTTTCTGGTCGAGCAATTTACACACCTCAGTATGCTTCTTTCCTTCTCCAGTACGTAACTTTTTTGACTTCTTTTTGCGGCCTGCTTGAATTCGATAGCACCGAGAGACTTGTTGAAATAGGTAAAAGCGAAAACTGTCACAGCTTGCCTCTTTTAGCCTTCTTTTCTCTTCGGACACGATGATCGCGCAAAGTTAAAAACTGGGAAAATCTCCACAACACCGTTAGATAAGTTAGGACGTATAGTGGGACCAAATCGGAAAAAGCTGGCTAAAAATCAATTACATTGTTGTTGTCCTCCATGAGGACTATCAAATTCACCTATACTTGAATTTTTTGTCCGGCATTTAGCGACAATAACCGGTCAAAGTTAGGAAAAAGGGCTGTTGAGGGCCGTGGTAATTAAAATGACATCTACTGCATGTTATGTTATGTTATTTGTAAATATATATTACTGAACTTGGATTTCCAAAGATTGCTATTGCATTCTTTAGCATGAAATGTCAGCTCTCCTTTTCTTTACATTTGGTGTATGGCCTACCCAACCCTATATTCCTATGAGAGTCATGTTCTACAGTTGTTTTTATCACTAGGTGGTGGGATGTTTAAGCAATTTTTGTATTTTTCTACAAATTATCATGACTCTTAAGTAATATTCTACAATCAAAATAAGAATCTTTACTGAACTTCCTCCATTCTTGTCTGGATCTTGTAGGACCATTACTTCTGGTTTAATTTTGCTAAAGAAAAAAGTCTGCAATTGATAAAAATATACTTTACCTGCATTATGCATGAGAGAATATTTGAGTTTTCCAGAGTCAAACCAAGGATACTCAGAATATACAAACATCATTATGTAAAAGTCCATTGGCCCTTAAATTAATACCAAAATTTCATAATTCTATCATGTTGGTTTGTGAAATTAATTTTCAAATGTTGATTCTGTATATTTTTTAAAGGTGTTATATACGCACAATGCTGTGAATATATTTATACATCCGATGCATAAATATATTCACAGCATTGATTATCATAAAATTTGAATGATAGAGAGTTTGTTTTGTAGAAAGAGAAGAAGGAAGATTGGAAGAAAAAGAGGGCAAAGCAAAGGATTTGTCATCGAGGCAAGCAATATCTGTTCTTGGAATAACCCAAATTGGAGAGGACATTGGAGCTGACATGGCCTTCAGAACATTTGGACACCTGGTATTTCCATCCTTTTTATCCTCATTCACTTGAGAGCAGATTTTATTTACTCCTGATTTTGATGTACAGTGAATGTATAACAAATATAATTAGTTGCAGGATCACGCTCCGTAGCTGAAATATAATTTCCTAGGTTAACTTTACTGGATACACATGACCATTAAAAAATAGGGTTGGAACTGAAATGGTGGCAACAGTTGAACCCATTCCTCTTAAGATGCAATTTTCTCTTGATCCCTATCACATGAATGACATAGGAAAAATTCCCCTTTCTGATTTTAAATGTATACTACTCATTTATCAACTTAGGTATGAAAAAAAGCTCCATTTCACAAATGTTATGAATATTATAGTAGTTAAAACATAATAAAAGTAGCAGTAGTAGAGAGTAAATTTTTTTTATTTTAGTTAAGGTACTGTGAGCCTGTAATACAAAGATCCATTCCTCTAGCCTTAGGGCTGATATCTGTTTCCAGTCTAACCATTCTGGATACGCTGAATAAGTTCTCACATGGCAGTGACTCTGAATGCTATCTTTTCCATGGGATTGGTCGGAACCAATAATGCAAGGTGACTTTTTTATTCCTTTCTACTCTTTTTGTTTCTTCACCCAAATACACTTACCTTGTTTTGTTGTAACATTTGTAATGAAAGGAAAAATAGTGTAATTTGTCAAAACTCCCAGGGCATTGTTATAGACTAATAATTTTCATTTAACAGAAAAATAGATGAATATTAGAATAATAATTGTTGGTAACCCATGAAGGGGAACAAGTTGTTTATGCCCAAAAAATTACACAAATTTTATACAATATTTGTCAAAATTCTTCCAGTTTTGACTCAAAAACTATATTGTATGACCAGAATAAAAAATTTTATTCAATTTCCTTTCTTTTAGTATTTGCATCAAATTTGTAGGCCCATTATTCCTAATTTAAATTTGCAACAGAAAAAATATGTGCAATCAACAAAATGAACTTTACTTACAGTGGAGGAATAAATTATCGCAACACTTTGCACGCGCTTGAGTCGGAATGCTCAGAAACTACTTGCAGAACTACTTACTACGACTGACTGGCAACACTGAGAAAAGCCTCAAAAAGCGGTAATATTTGAGTCGGAGCCTATAACGTACTCAAAATTTCTCTCTTTCGATCTCTTCTTAAATCCTTCGCGCGATCTTTCCTTGAGTTCCGCGTGTTTATCTCGGCACTTCTCTTTCACAGATAGTTATCATATTTATAGAATTAGAGTTTAAAGATATATTAATTACTATTGCAATCTTACATGCATAAAAATATTTGGATAATAATTGGGACTTTACTTGTAAATAATGTTTGGTTGAAACGTAGAAAAATATATAGAAATAAGGTCGAATCAGGTTAGAGTGGGAATACGCGACGTCGTGATTCTTATCTTTAGCGAACGAGATATTTTCGGTCTGGAGAATAAAATATATATTTTACCAGATTATAGCGAGAACAGATGGCCTGTATTAGTCTCTTTTTCTGGATAAATTAAGGTGCGCTTTGGTGAAAAACCAAACTACCTAGATAACTGTCTTCAGTTATCTAGGTAGTTTGGTTTTTCACACGGCCACACGTCTTACTGCTGCTCACTGTATATTATTGTAAATGTTAATCTTCATACGTCCAGTTCAAACATTGGATATTCATTTACTGAGATCGACTTTCCGAGGGAAATTTTTAATTACACGTCTTAAGTTTTCCATTCAGCGATTTGAAATCGAAAAGTCGTCAGAGTAATTACTGAGATGGCACAATGGCACAAAGTAAAATTTGTATTTTGTCTACGGAATATAATTTTTCCATAATTTAGTCCTGCACTCGAAGGAAATTCTTAATAGAAATTTAGTTACACCATTCGTATCCTAGAATACGTGAAATCTTTGTATGTCCGGTATTGAGAGGAAAAATACCAATTCCAAAGTTAAAACAAACGGGATTGCATAAAAACCGAATATATTTTGCGTATATATCGGACTTTTCTTACATTTTGTATCAGCGAGCTCGGTGCCCTCGGTCATTGCGTCATTTTATTTCACGTAGAAATGCATTCAGTTTTCGATGCTTTGCGAGGAAAGTCTTTAACCATACATATATTGAGCACTTCAAAGCATTGCAGGCGCGAAGAATTGTTTTCCCTTTCGTGCTTCTATCAGCTAGACTAAGGACCCTCCCCTTTACAGCCACCCAGTGGAAACTATCCTCTGTCTAATTCAAAGCTCCTTCCTAACCACGGGGCTAAGGAAATGAGATGTATTTGCACTCGTAAAAAATATTCCCAAATAATATTATGATTTTAGTGAGTGAGGACTTTCTAACAGACGACCCAATTTTTTAATACAGAAACGTATTTTATGAACGTCTGACTTTATAAAGTTCATTAGCCGTATTATACTGCCATAATAACATTGTTAATAAGCTGTTAAAATTTGACTTCTCAGTTTGTTGGGAAATGTATTAATTATAACCAATTCCTAATTAAGAGTTGATTGTGCAGCTGCTTGACGCATCTTATTGGCATATGAAGGGCACGAGTTCGAATTCCGCTCAAGTTAAATGTGCATTTTAACTTAAAATTCTCTTGTTGGGGAAATGAACGAATGTGACATATGGTTGCCAAATATATTTATGCACCCCTGTGATGAATAAATATATTTTATATAGGAGGAATAAAATTCACTATGGGAAAATAATAATTGGGTTTGAAGGATTCTGAGCCGATTATTCCAATTGTCGGTCAAGAACATGTTTCGTGTGTCAGCGGAAATTCCTCCTCTACAAAGAATTCGAAGTCCTTCACTAGAAAGAAGTGTTTTATTTGACAGGGCTTCCTGATTTCTCGGAGCACGATGACCCTTTGGCTTCCAGTGCAGCGTGTTTTCGAAAGCCTATGCGTCACTCACAAAAACAAACAGGTCATTTGGCAAGGCAAGGAGCTTCACTCAGGCTTATTATTACTATCAAATCATTGAGGTCTTCACGTCGAGAGACGGACAGCCAACAGACTGCTCAAGCGAATCTTTTTCATTTTTAGGCTTTAAACAGAAGTCTTGAGAACTATTGACTTTTTTGTTTATTATTAATTATTGCTCGCCTACAGCAAGGTTAATTCGCGAGTTCACACTTTCCAATATTCTCAGTGGTGATTCCATACCAATAATATAGATTTAGATATTAGATTTAGATGTATATCCCGCGAGCCACCATATCCGTAAGGTAGGGGATGTAATAACACCATCATCACTTAATCTACTCTATCAGCCTCTCTAATTGCTCGGGGAAAAGAGTAATTGTCTGTCTTTGTGAACATCCCTGTAACGATTTGTCGATGGTCATTACTGGTACTAAAATTTCATTTACTTCGTCTTTAAGTTGTCAACCGATGAAGCTTTCGAAGAGCTTCCGTCAGTTATTAGATCTTCTCACCTGGAGCGAATTCCAACCGAGGGACTCTTGTAAAGCCGTAACGCTGCAGTCGAAGCTGAAATCTTCTCCAACGAAATGAGCAGCTCTACGCTGGACTATCTCTAAATCTGAGACTAAACATACTAAATATCGGTTCCAAACCGCAAAACAGTATTCCAAATTCGGTCGTGTAAAAGAAATGACTGATGAAATAGCATATTTTTCTCTTAAATTCTCTCAACGATCTACCAGATAATCTTTGCACTCTATTTGCACTTCCTATCGCATTTAGAATATCTATTATATATCTCCGGATATACCTATATATATATTTATAGGGGATACTACTTCTGACCATGTTCCACAAGCGCCGTCGACGTCAGAATTTTTCGACGCACTGGCCCCACCCTGTAGATGCCAGAATAATTCAGACATCGACTCTAGGTTTCATGGGTTCGATACCAGAATGTCCCAAAAATCGCAATTTTCCCATAAGAATGCATTGCGCGGATTTTTGAAAATTATTTTGAGGCACTTATCGGCAAGATAGAGAAACCAAAATCTCGGATGTTAAAGATGAGTTAGTCTTCTATGGTTCTTATATAAGAAATGTTGCCAATTTACCGTGAGTTCGACGCCAGGTGGGTGCAAAATTCTTCCATAAGAAATGCATTGCTGGAATATTTAAAAATTTTTTTCAATGCCCTAACGATGAGCTGGAAAGATAAAACCCTGAATGGTGACAGAGGCGTTTAAAAATATTCTTTCAAGACGTTAACCGTTTCTCTAGTGGTCCTTGGTTCGATGCAAGAGGGTCATTCCGATTCCACCATGCATTTTAAACGGGAATAATGGGATCTTATTTTAGGACCTTCCCGATAAGCCATTGAATCGAAACTTTGGAACTAGTGAGAATGGCACTTATCTAATATTAATTAGCTATTTTCTCTAACGAAAGTGTCCTGAGTTCGACGCTAGGCGGTCTTTTGCGCGAATTTTTGCTATCTGTTTTCAGGCCGTTCTCGATCCGATAGAGCAATCATAATCACGGCGTTTGCAGATGAGATAGTCTTCCATCGTACCAAAGGAAATAATGTTACCGAATGACCGTGAGTTCGACGCCAGGTGGGTGCAAAATTCTTCCATAGGAAATGCATTGCTGAAATCTTTGAAATTTTTTTTTTTAATTCCTTGCCGATAAGCTAGAAAGATAAAACTCGGAACGGTAACAGAGGCGTTTGAGAACATTCTTTCATTATGTTCACCGTTTCTCTAGTGGTCCATGGTTCGATGCAAGACGGTCATTCCGATTCCACCATCATTTCAAACGGGGAAAACGGAATCTTATTTTATGACCTTCCCGATAAGATATTGAATTGAAACTTTTAAAAACGTCAGAGTGGCACTTATCTAACATTCGCATGCCATTGGCCCTCACCAATGGGTCCTGAATTCGACGCTTGGCGGTCTTATACGCATTTTTTTGCAAACTGTTTTGAGGCCGTTCTAGGTGAGATAGAGCAATCAAAATTACGGGGTTTGCAGATGAGATGGTTTTCTATATACTAACTGAAGAAATGTTACAAAATGACCGTTAGTTCGACGCTAAGTGGTCGCAAATTTCTCCGGTATAAAATGCATGGCCGGCAATTATGACATTTACTTTTAATGCTTATCCGATAACCGAGAATGATATAATATGGAATCTACATAGAGGCAATTCATATGTTTCATATACGCTGTTCGCCGTTCCTCTATCGGTTCTTGGTTCGATGCCTGAGAGTCATTTCTATTCTACCATGTATTTCAATGGGGGATATCGTAATCTTATTTTAGGACATTCCCGTTTAGATATTGGATTGAAATTTTCGAACAAATCAGAATGGCACTCTTCAAATATTAATATGTTCCTGTGTCGCACAAACGGGTCCTTAGCTCAACGCCAGGCGGGTTTTTGCATGAAATTTTCATAATTGATTTGAGGCATTACTTGGTATGATACTGTATTCAACGGATAGCTTGCAGTATGCAAGCAACTTTTACTCGTATATATATATAGGTATATCCGGAAAGTTAGCTATAAAAGAGACAAGGACATGTAACAGTTCAGAATTTCTGTTAATTCAGAGATAAAGCTTCTTTTGTTAAAATTGGGTGGTCTGTAAATTGCCATAATCAGAGTTCTCTCATTATTTATTTCTATAGTTCCACACAAGTTATTAGCATGTTCTAAATTCATATTCAGATGTAGAAAGTTGAGATCTGTTTTGGAAAATATAATTATTCCACCCCCTTTTTGCTGTTCTCTTAGATTAAAGAATTTGTTGAATCCTTTTAAATTAAAAGAGTTGAGTTCAGCCTTTACAATTAAATTATTATTCAGTTAAAATTAATAGGTTGAGGTTGAATTGTGCAAATATTGCTTCCAATAGTATCAAAAATTCAGACCAGTGCTTTCTCATTGACCTTATATATAGATGTAAAATTGAGTTATTAAACCTAATATTCTTGTATAAGTCAGAAAAGGGATTAATGGTATTGCACTTTGGTTCAAGGAAACCATCACATAGCTCAGATATATCCATAGTAGGAAAAATATGTGTGTGTATATATAGTTTACTATCTATTTGAATGAAGTTGTGCATGATTAATTATATATGTCAAAAGTTAAATTAAACAAGGGAGATCTAGGAGCTTTGCTTTGAAGACTAGTTATCTTGCATAAATCAGCTTCTTTTGAAATTTTGATTATATGACTATTTTCATCCTTTTTCAATAATATTTTACAATCTTTATACCAGCAGAATTTAAAGTTTTTTTCCTTGGCTTGTTGCTTGGCTTTCCAGAGTAGGTCTCTGAAATACCACGTTAGATGATCATTCATGAAGATATTTTCTCTGTATTTTGACCTGATCTTCATATCCCTTAGTTTTTGCTTATTTTGCATAACCTTTTGTTTGTTTATGCTATACTGCTAAGTTTAAAAATAACTTTACTTTTTCCATCATTTCTTATCTTACTTACATAAATATCTTCAATTTCGTCACCCCTTAAATCATCACACCAGATATCATTAGCAAGGTTGATTACCTCTTGCTTAATAACGTCTTGGCTATCATCCTTTACAGCAAGGCCAACAATTTCCAGATTGTCCCTTTGTTCCAAAATTCCAACCTTAGAACATAAGTCCTCAATTATTATGTCCCTTCTCTCGTCTAACTTCACTCAATTCCTTCTTTAACTCATTCACCAGGTCAATATGACTTTTTAGGCAGTTCTTAAAGTCATCATAACTTTCACTAAGAAAGATTAATTATTATTAATATTATTTAATAAACTCCCCATACACATTAAAGGATTATATTGCATTATGAACTAAAATGTGAACACAGAGAATTCCTAAGCTATATTATTCCATCCACAAGTTCCTGAATGATAATTCTGTTTCATAGGTCTAGATATTTATAACATCTCAATCTATAATTATCTACGGTGAATTTATATTTCATATATTTTCATTTGAATTATATATAATCAATTTTGAGTCATTAACCATGTATTTAAATCCTTGAAATATGATTTCTGTATTTAAAAGTTTGATTTATGAATTTTATCATGAATCTAGTGTTATTAATCTTATATTATGCATATTTTCTTGAATTTATGTATTTTGAATATAATACAACAAAGTTTTCTTTTTTGAATTTTGTACACTGATTCAGCATTCTGAATTTTTTTATATATTTGACATGCCTTATATCATTCACAACCTCTTGGTATTTGTATTGATCTTTGGGCAAATAAAATATTATTATTCCATATTAATAAGAGTCAAGGAAGAGAAAGATATTGAAAAAATCGCTTAATTTATAAAGTTCTATTTGAATTTTCCTTTAGCTAAAATCTTGGTTGTGTTATAATCTGTATCTTTTACATTATGGATGTTCTTGGCTACATCAAAATTAATAAAATCCACTGTAATATTCACAAGTCTTGTTGTGAGGTAAGGTCTTTTTATAAAATATCCGAATTATATATATTTCAGGTAAATATTCGATCATTTCGGAAACATGCCGATGAATTCAAGTTATGTTTGGCTCGATTACAAAGACTTGTAAATATTTTGGCCTTTGCAATTACTGAGGTGAATGTACAGGATGGAGAAAGTGAATGTTTCCACATACATGGTTTTAGGAAGTATCAAAAACTTCGAGGAAATAAAAGAGGAGGATGAATATTAGGAAATAAAAGAGGAGGAGGGATATTTCTCTTCGTAAATGACACTCTTAACTTTACAGAAGAAGAAAATATAACTTTTCATTCATTTGAAGGAATTCTGGGCAAATTTAAAATACATGGTGTTCTGTATCAATTTCTTACCTGCTACAGGCCACCAAATGATAATAAATCTATATTTATTAAAGAATTAGAAGAAGTTATCAACAAATTTGGTTCTGATAATACCATAATTCTAGGTGATATGAATATTGATATAAAAAATAAGGTTGATCCAATTACACTGGATTGTGAAAACCTTTTAACTGCAAATGGGTATGATAAAGTATTAGTGATTTTACCAGAGAAGAATTAAAGGGAAACAATTTCAATAGTAGCTGCATCGACCACATTTTTGTTCGATCGATACTTCATAAACTGGAAGGGCTGATGATAAAAACTAAAATCTCTGATCACTATATTGTGGGTGTTAAGATCTTTAATGATATTAAGTCATAGTTGAATCATCATAATGAAATAAAAACTACAGTTTATCTTAACGAAAGTAAAATAAATAAGAAAATCAGAGGGCATAAATGGGAGAGAATCTTAGATGAAAAAAATCCTAATATTATTTATTCAAACATCTGTGAATTCATAAGCAAAATTTACAAAGAATCATCTGTTAATAATTGTACTAAACCCAAAAGAAAAGGAAACAAGGAGTGGATTACAAGCAGTGTGTTGAACTTAATTAAGGAAAGAGATTCTGCATTTAAAAAGATGAAAAATTGCCCAAATAATACTGATTATAGAAAACATTATGCAGCCCTAAGAAATAAAACAACAAAAGAAATTAAAAAATGTAAATATAAATACTATAATAAATTATTCAGGGAAATAAAAGATGGCAAAAGCATGTGAAGAGAAATCAACAATCTGGCATGAAGGGGGATAAATTCTACTTTAGATGGTGACATCATAAGAAGCCTAGGATCTAATGGACTTAGAGAAGACATACATCAAGCCTGCAAAAATTTTAGTAAAACTTTCACTGAAGAAATTCAGAGGCTAAGAATAAACTGCAACCCTAAATTCTGGGGAAAAACATCTTAATGCAACAAAATCAATATACCAGAAGCCTCTCTCAGTGGCATACAAAAAATAATAAAAGAATTAAACAATAAAGCACCTGGACATGATAAAATAAGAATCAAAGATATAAAAAAATCAGTCTGTGTTGCAATAACTGGTTACAAAACATATCAACTGTAGCTTAAAGCAAGGATTAGTTCCAGATAGACTCAAGCTTGCCATTGTCAAACCTATTCCAAAAAGCCAAGCAATGAAAGACTACAGTGACTATAGGCCAATCTCAATCCTACCAGTGATTGACAAAGTGATGGAGAAATATGTCTCAAAATACCTCTTGGATTTTGCTCAAAAGTATAATCTCATATCCCCACATCAGTATGGCTTTCAAAAAAAATAAAGGCACCAGAAATGTACTTGAAAACTTTGTAGAACTTGTAAACTGCAACCTAAACTACAACAACAATATTATAGTGGGTTTTCTTGATTTTCAAAAGGCTTTTGATGTAATTAAAACTGATTTACTTTTGTTAAAATTGTTCAACATGGGGATCCGTGGAATAACACACAAATGGTTTGATAGCTACCTAAAGAATAGAAAACTCGTTGTCAAACTAAATAGTATTTGTATTGATAGCTGTTAAATTACTAGTGGTGTGCCTCAAGGGTCTGTCTTAGGACCATTGTTATTTATAATGTATATAAACGACATCTTTTCTGTAATTAAGCATTGTAAATTATATCTGTATGCTGATGATGTTGTTCTTGTATAAGTTCACAGTAATTTTAAGATAGCTGTAAAAAATATGCAAGAAGATCTCAATAATGTAAGCAGATGGTGCCATGATAATGAACTACTACTCAATGTTAATAACACAAAAGTAATGAATATCAATAATAGGGTGGGTAAGAGACAAGATGTCAATGTGAAAATACATAGACATTTGTGTCTCCACTTAAACCATAAGAACTGTGGATGTGAAGCTTTAGAGAGAGTCTCTACTTATAAGTATTTAGGGGTTTATATTGACGAAAGCATGAAATTTAATCATCATGTGAAATATATAAATAATAAACTAAAGAAAGTCTCTTACCAGATGTATTACTTACAGCACATGCTTCCTGTATCCATGAAAAGAATTTTATATATGTCTCTGGCAGAATCAATCCTACGCTATGGTCTAAGTGCATGGGGAAATGCAACAAATAGTGAATAAAAACCCATAATCTCCACACAAAATAAAATAATCAAATACATAGGATCACAATTTCTGAGAAATATTACACAAACGGATTTACTCTATGCAAAGCTGGATCGATTACCAGTAAAAAAAAATTTTCATATACATCCTGTTATTGGACAATTTCTACTCATACAAATATAAAACAATATAGTTAAATATCCACTCAATGGTACAAAGAAGCAGAGAAAGGTATTTAGTTCCCACATACTTCAATAAATATATATATATATATATATATATATATATATATATATATATATATATATATATATAAAGTGTTCTACCTTTTGGTAGGTTCATGTGCCCCCACATTCCCTATTTAATTCCCTCTCCTTAAGTTACCAGTAATCAACTCCTGGTAACTTATCCCACCCCTTAATTCGTCTAATAACTTTTGTCTTTGTCTTCCCCAAGTCTTTTCCCTAGCATTCTTCCCTCGATTGCTTTCTTCAACAATCCCTCCCCTCTCAATATTTGACCCACCCATTTCTTTTGTCTATTTTTAATTACTTCAATCATTACTCTTTTCTCCCCCACCATCTCTAGAACCTCCTTGTTCGTTTTTCTATCGACCCAACTAACTATCTCCATTCTACGCCATACCCACATCTCAAAAGCCTCCAATCTTTTGACATCCTCTTTTCTTAACGTCCACGATTCACACCCACACAACATTACACTCCACACCAAGGATTTTACCAATCTCTTCCTGGTTCCTTTATCAAGTCCCTTTGTCATCAGTTTCCTTCGTTTCATGAAAGACATACTTCAATACATGTGGTAAAAATCAACTCATTGTAACTGTTCCTAGGCTCCTAAATAGCTTACCAGTTAATTTACAATTTATTGAAAAACTGTCTACCTTGAAAAAGGAAATTAAAACCTGGCTTCATCAATGTTAAATATTACATTGTCAACCTGTATATTTTTATATTCTACCTAAATTTTGAGTACTACATGTTTTTATTTATATTTAATGTGGCAACTCTTGATGAGCTACCAAGTGGCTCCAAAGGACCTTAATTTATAATTTCACAGTAGTTTTCACTGCAAGTTGTATTTTAATTTGTATTTTCAAATAATTTTTAGTTAAAACTCATTCCTTTGTAATTTTAAATTTATATAATTTAATATGTAATTTTTCTTGTACTGATTTTAAGTTTATTGAATGTATACTTTAATTGTTAACATTTTTATGATTGCATTTCCTTGTAATATTTATGCACATATATATTAATCAAACTAATGACAAATTAGACAAACCAATAAATTCAAAGTCAATATCTCAACAACAAAGAACTTAAAATTTGATTATGACTTTATTTTAATATTATGTAATATTATTATAATACTATTGTAACATTATTGCATATTGCACTATTATCAATTGTAATTTTATTGCTATTGTAACTGTGATCAGGATTTTGTATTGTAGTATTGAAATAATTGAATGATTTAAATGGTTGTTATTTATAAATGTAGACGGTTAATTTTTTGTATCTTTTATTGTATGTGTTATTTTCTATGCTAAACCTGGAACCTCCTGACAAGCCTTTGTCTGGCTCAGGGGGACCTTAAAGTTTACAATGAAAAAAAATATTTATTATTATTATTATTGTATTTTGTGACAAAGTGAAATAAAGAATTATTATTATTATTTTAAATTGTATTTTTTGACAGAAAAGTGAAATAAAATATTATTATTATTATTATTATTATTATTATTCAAATGCAATTCAAACAAATAAAAACCACACACTCAGATATATCTATAACTATGCATACACATGAGTGCCTACACAACAATCTACTCAATTGCCAATGTACAAACTTAAAGCAAGTAAAAACATATAAATATCTAGGATTATATTTGGATGAATATTTTACATTTAAAGAACACATTCACAGTTTAACCCAAAGATTGTCAAAATGTGCGTACCAATTCTATCACCTTCAAAACATTCTACCTTTGCATCTAAAAAAAATACTATACTTTGCTATTGTGGAATCGATACTGCGATATGGCATAACAATATGGGGAAACACGAACAAAACTTTGATTGATCCTCTTAAAAAAACACAAAACCGAATCATAAAGTACATCACGAACAATACAACAGAAATCTCACATGATACTTTTTTAGATTTAAATATATTGCCCCTTGAAAGTCTTCATATATATTCTGTCATTATAAATCACTATTTCAAAAACGAACACAAAATAGAAAACAAACCGCAACGCACTATCTCTCTACGATACAAAGAAAAGTATACCATACCAAAATATTACAATATTCATGGAAAAAGAACCAACGCGTACACAATTCCCAAAATCTTCAATTCTCTGCCTAATCATATACTAAATCTGAACACATACAACTCGGTAAAGAGAAATGTAAAAAGCTGGCTTTTACATAACTTAGGCAAGATTAAGATTTAATAGTTAATGACATAATTTCACTGTCTCCACATTCCAGCCTTGATAAAACTATGACACAATCTATGTTGTATGTAACCAGTTGAACTATCAACAAAATAGCGCTATTGTGTAACGCACTTCTTTTGGGACTAGGAGCCAAGCTCAGTCCGCGTTCGAGCTTGCGAATTTCCTCGCTAGTAAGGCGCTGCGAGCACTGGCCCCGCTATACCAAAGAGGCGAATTTAGCGCTTACTCTGTTTTGTATATCTGTTAATTGTGTATTTTTATAGATATATTTTTTTTATATGTTTTTATTCTTTTATTCATCTATTTTTGTGACTTTACTTTTATCTGTATTTCCTTAGTATGATCATCACCTGACGAGTCGTTTGGACTCAGGGGTTTTCATGCTTTTTATTATAATAACCTATCCTAAAATAAATTTAAGATATTATTTATGTATTTTATGAAAATTTTGTACAACTGTCAGATTTTCAGATTAGTTTCTACAAATTTCGTGTCAATCTCTTGGTAAAAAAAACATCACTTATGTTTATAACTATTATTCTTTTTTGTAAGCTTTATTTTGTACCTTGCCTTTTAAACAAAAATTCATGGAATAAAATAAATTAAAATAAATAAAAAAAATAAATAAATAAATAATTATTGAGTTGATTTTGTATGCTTATTGCTCTAAAGGATGTTAATGATTGTAACTAAGTTTATATCTGTTCTTGTGATTTTATATATAATATTTTTGATAGTCTTGTGGACTACATACATGGTATATGTTCTATGTTTATTTTAAATCATTCTAAAATTGCTAAATTTGTATTTATAATCAGTGCAATAGTCAAGTAGATGCAGTATTTACAATTTTTAGAATCATAAGTAGTATTTTGTGAATGTTTTTGTAAACTTAATGCTTATTTTGTTAGAAAAGTTTGTGATTGTACTTAATTTTCATCATTAATTTATGAAATACTCCAAATCTTTAATTTTAAATAAACTGTAATCTTAGGCTTGTGGTTATTTAACCTGGCACCTCCTGATTAGCCTACATCTGGCTCAGGAGGGCCATAAAGATCAATACATAAAATCCTGTATGTTATTATCTATATTCATTCTTATTTCTGTGACTTCAGTACAATCATTATAATGCAGTGCAATAACTACAGACTTATGCTATAATTTCTTTATAATGTGTTTTGAATTTTCATTAGTGTATCCTTGCAATACCTATGTATAACTACATAAAATAGTACCATAATGATTCTTGTACCTTGTATAACTTTTATAATTGTTGTGTTTTCTTATTGTATATCTTATTAATCAAAAATGTGTTATGTAATATAATATTAATTGAATAAAGTAACACTTAAGAAACTATTCTATACATAATGTATGACTGTGAATGTATGTACTTCCTTTCTAAACCTAGCACCTCCTGACAAGCCTTTCTCTGGCTCAGGGGGACCTTCAAAATTACAATAAAGTTTTTCTTCTTTAAAAAAAAAACAAAAAAAATATTATTATTATTATTAAAAGACAAATTCCTAACAGAATATTTTCAAGCTGTTTTCTACACAACAGGGTTTTTGAATTCTTTACCAATTGAATGTATAAAATTAGTTTTTCAGGCAGTGGACGTGGTAGGACAAGCAAGCAAGCCAAAGACAATCACTGGATTCCAAACCCACACCACACCAGTACTGCTCCCTTACAGAGAGAGGGTTGAATTAGCGACTGAGGAGAGAAGAACCCTGATTGCAACCCTTAAGGTTACTACAAAGTAGTCGAATTTATATCTCGTTATTTAAGACTTTCTGAGATTACTTTGTTTGTTTGAAGTTTTCGTATTAGTCTAATAAAAGAAATTTTTTCTCCTAGCTTCTTTTTCTAAATATTTTGTCTAGATTTTGAGAAAGCCTTTGACACAGCTTAATGAAGAGCTAAGTTCCAATCGTTGGAAAAGTGGTCAGATGAACACAGTCTTATCTAGAAAACACCTCAGCAAATTGCATTAGGTGTGATTTTATCCAGTTATCATAACAGCAGATATTGTAATGGGCCATCTTTGATTGTTTGCCTCATATACAGAGAGATTTTACCAAAAATTTTCATCAATATATTACAGAACAACTGGGATGTTATATCAGCATGGTGTAAAGATTGACAATTTGGCCTAGATATAAAAAAAATGCATCGCTACGAGTTTCATACATTCCACAAACATGATTTCCCAGCAGTACAAAATTTTAAGACATCCGTTAGAGTTTGTCACAGTAAATAGGAATCATGTAGAGGTGGGAACAATCAAATGGAGACAATTGAATAATTCGATTATTTGGTTGAATCGAATTATTCGAATGAAGCGTTTCGATTTTGCGCTCTATCCTAACCGAGTGAATTTATTCGATTTTTTTAGCGAGTGAAAAATCTAATAGATCTACTCGAGTCTATGAAGTGAGTGCATGTGTGCCGAAGTGTTTGCTTAGGAACTTTTCATTTAGAATTCTTATAGCTGTAGTTCTGATTTATTTGCTTTTAAAGGATGTTCATGTAAGATAGTTCTCTCTGCTTTCATTCTGTGGTTCTCTCTGTTTGTGTGTTAGTATTTCAAAGAGTTTAATTTTCATAACCCATCCTTGGTCTTAGATTTGTTTACTCCGGCCTAAATAGGATGATGTAACACACTACTTCCATCCTCTCCTCTTCAACGTGTATAAAGTAAACAAGTGAAAAAAATCAAATAGATCCATTCAGTTTTCACTCACTTTGAACAATCAAATAGATCTATTTGGTTAGGATAGAGAAAAAAATCTAAAAGCTACATTAAAATTATTCTACGGAAAATGAAAGGCATGAGAACGTTGTAGAAATAATTTTGTATCATACAAATCTAATCATAATAGAAATAAAATCTTTTAATATAAATTACATTTTCCCAGATTATGATAATAAAAGAGTTAGTATGAAGATTAGCAACGAATTACTATAAATAAACAATAAATTGACAAATTATTTTTCAATGTTATAATTTTTCACAAGATTGGGAGTAAAGTAAGAAGACAAGATTTTAAGCAAATACTTATTTTTCAATTGCCTCCCACTGATGGGTCCTGAGTTTGATGCCAGGCAGTATTTTGGGCAAATTTTTTAAAACTGCATTGGAGGCTTTCTTGGTGCGATAGAGTATTCAAAATCACCGAATTTACAGATGAAGTGGTCTTCTATAGCAGCAGTGGAAAGAAGGGAGTTGGTATGATGCCATTTGGATGCTAAAATCTCCGTTTTAAAATGTATTTTTGTGATTTTTAAGAATTGTTTGGAATGCTTTCGAGATAACATTGAAAGATAAATTCCAGAATGTGAGGAGGGGTCTTATATACCTATCGGAAATAATCAGATACTTATTGTAAATTTTCACCGATTAGCTTTCAGTATAAAAGCATTTTTTGCTCATATACAAATGCATGCACACACATGCACACTCACACACAATTCACCAAATTCATCAATCATATGAGGGATGAATTTCTTCGATGTTCATCTGATCAATGAATAATTGATTCTTGATGAATTTAAGAACATTCCATTAGTTTATCTACTGTTTGACATGGTGGCTACTGTTCCATATACAACTAGTTGTATCTCCATAATTCTTTAACCCTTCCTTGCCCAAGGTATTTCACACCTTCCTTAGCCCAAGGGGGTATTTCAACTACCCCAACTCCTTTTTCTAATCTAATATGCATTAGGGACTATAATTAATAATTAAATTATTTGTATTTAGTAATGCTATTTATATTTCAGCTTTATTATTATAAATATGATTCCTAGGTATGGTTTAAAATAATAATATAATAATAATTCAGTGACATAAAAACACGATTTCAATAAAAGTTTCTGATTAAATTGTTAATGTTTTTAATACCAGAAAAATTTGAAATGAGAAATATTAGCATAGAAAGTTTTCTGTAAAAAGATATAAATATTTGCTATTTAAAACAATTATTACATTTAAAAATTATATATCTTCCATATGAACTCTGTATACTCTTTGCATGTCACTCACGCTAATACAGCTTTCTTGTGATAATTTCCCAGATATAAAGCACAATATAAAAGAATAGAATAACTATATGTCATCTTCAGTCTCCTTATTTTCATCATTAAACGCCGTTATTTTCTGTACATGAAGTTTTTCTAATCAAACTTTTTTGGGAAATTCATCATCTTTCTTTCTTATTATATTTAAAATGGTGAAAAAGAAGTGACATCACTTTTTTGAAATACTAAGAAAGAATTTAATTAGAAAGGTAAGATAACAAGAAAGAGGAATAGACATGGATGAAGACTCAATAAACTGCCCAAGACCAATGAAAATAATTTATTCGATTGTTTTTTCAATAGATTGTCCGATCCCTAAAATCATTTTTATTGGCAGTTTATCTTTTAAGGAACATCTTTTGAGATGTCATAGGGAAGGCAAATGCAATGAAAAGACCAACCTGTAAAATCCTTTTCTGTATAATTAAATATATATTTTTTGTGTATAAGGTAAACATTTTCTTTTATATAATTTTCTGATAATGTTATATAAGGTAATCAAATGTTATTACATGATCTATGCTCAGTTATGCCTGTTTTGAAAGATCCCATTCCAAAGAAAATTATCGAATTTAGCGTAAAGCAACATTGATATTGTTTTTGAGTCAAAAATGGTTGAATATTTTTATGCCAGAAAGGTCTAAAATTCTTTATTTCTGGGTTAAAAATGAGTTATTGTCAAATTTAAGCAAATGAGAGTTTGAAATTTTTATTTTCAAGTCAAAGATGGGTGAAATTTTTTAAATGAAGCTAAATTCTAAATATAATCAACTTCCATTACATGGTCCTTGTTCTACTGAATGGATGTTTCAAACACTCTCAATCAAAGTAAAATTATCGAATTATTTAATTGTCGAATTAATTCCTCATTTATTCATACACACTTTGTTAATGCTGTACTAGAGATTGTCAACCACTGAGAAATTTGGGAAATTAATTTCTTTTCCAAATGTAATGGATTTGCATTATGTGATCTCAGTGGTGCTCCATATTTCATCTGGCAAATTAGAAATATTGTTAAGTCTGTGAGGTTTTAAACTTCAAAATTGGTAGTGTAATGTGTTTTGGCATCTCAAATATTTTTATTCTGTATTTTACTTGAAATATACTGTAACGAAGAGCATCAACTGCTGAATGGATGAAGCATATAATCAATTTTCATGTTTACAGAATAAGCTTTCTTGCAGTTTCCACAAAAGATAATATTCTACTGAACCTCCCACATTCAAGTAGGAGATGTTTAGGGGATGATAAGGCTTACACCACAGAGGAATCCTAATTTAATAATCCTAACGACTAAAATTTAGTAATTCCTTACGTTTAAGGCACATATATTCACATGTATATATAGGTTTTAAGGTAAAAATGCTAAAAATAACTCCTTCCAATCAACCTTGGATGATTAGGAAAGTAAAGTTTTATTAATATTATCAGTATTTATAGAAAATTGATACTGGTAAACTATTCTCTACTGTTTTAATTCAGAGATTCAATGTTTTAGAGATTGAGCAATGCTGGCTCAACTTTCAGGCTGCCTAATTCACTAACTGAGCTCAATTCAAGTGTTTGAAACAGTCATTTTTGAATTTTTTGGACTAATCTGAGTTCTCTGGATCATGGTAGTATGTTGTGGCATTTTGTTATCCTGTAGAGTGACAGTTCATGAAGGCTTGTTGTGTTTTGTAATTGACAGTCCCTACTCTTGGTATTAAACTGTTTATTTCCCAGGGGAGATGGTCCTAAAAATGGTGATATTTAAAGAGCAAAACTGTAAAGATGATGGACTAAAAAATATAAACTCTCATACGTTTCCTTTAACTCAGGATGGTGAGAAAGTTCTTTGGATTTTCAACAAAATAAACAGAAATAAAAGTCAGATGATATTGAATAAATGCAGTTGGTTTGGAGGAAAAAGAAGTGAGTAACTGAGTTTTAAATCAATTTCTTTCATCTGCATATATTAAATTGGTTTAAGAATACATGCATTTTGGAACCCACAAAACCTTCCACTGAAAACTGAAGATTCTGTGGGTTCACTGTACCAAAATCAGTTTGGGTTCAGTCAAACTCCTAATTCAAAGAGTACATGATGACTTGTTGTACGATGTACTTCCTTGTCTTTCTGAGTATCAGTGAAATTTGTTTTCTTGGCTAATATCATGAAATGTCAATGCATTTACTTGCAATAACCAGTGAACAGTAAATTTAACTTATAGAAATATGTACCAGTATTATCAGATTAAACTGTTCCTTCTGAATAATAAACAATGAAATTAATCACTCTCTAATAACACAGTGGTATTGTAAATGAAAGAGTATCTGAGTTTTTTCCTCTACAATATTCCATTTTACACCTCGTATAGTTTATGTATAGCTTCCACGCACAATATCGATGTGGAGAGTATTTGTTTATTTAGTAGCTAAAACCAAATCACCTTTCATTTACAATGCCGCGTTCTGAATTATTTCGACAAAAATAATCCCTAATTTTGAGACCTAAAGCATTTATTTTTGAGATTTAAAGCACAGCAAGCTGTTTAAAACTGCGATATAGAAAGTTACATTCAAATTATGTAATTTGATACTGTTGAAGTTAGATTTGCTAAGTTTATATGCTTTCCTCACCACTTAAGGTCCCTTCACTATATATTTTATATGTATGGGAAAGAAGGATATATCTTTAATATATACTATTCCTGTGAGAGTCGAGTTCAACAATCGCCTTTTTCGCTAGGGGAACTATTTGTTCATAAGTGCAAAATTACAAAAAATCGCAATTTCGGCTCAAAAAAAATATTCTTCTACCAAAATAAGAATCTTTATACAATTTCCTTTCTTTGGTACTTGTCTTGATTTAGTAGGACAATTATTTCAAATTTAACTTTGCAAAAGCAAAATAGTCTCCAATCAATCAAAATGAACTTTATGTGCATTACTTATGCGAGTGTTTTTGAGCCATCCAGAGTCAAACCAAGGATACTTTGAATATACAAATATGTATGTAATACTCCGTTGGACTTTTAGAGACTCCTAAAAATTTATAATCATATCACGTCGAGAAGAGGCGTGAAATTAATGTCCAATCATATCTCCCATGTATTTTTCTGCTTACTGACATCAGGTAGATTTCACATCAGTGATTATCATATAAGATTTGTTTTTCTTTCTTCTCGTTTATAATCATGGAAGAACGAGGTTAGGTGGAAGAGAGGCCAGGCCTTGCCTTAAACAGCAAATATTTCTCTCTCACAAAAGCCTATGTAGATCACATTAAGTTCTTATTATTATTCATGATTTATGTTGAATGCCCATTTCAGAGGACTTCATTCCAACAGTTGTGCCATGGCAAAGAGAACGGCATTGGAAAATCTTATTGTATTCAGTGACAAGAAATTTCTTTTATTTCTTCGTGTTACGTTAAGTGCACGATTATTGTAACCATCATTATCATTTCTAAAGTGTAATTTAATTCACTTAATCCACAAATTGACTTCCAATTCTCTTTAAACTGGTAGAAACCGTAATTTATTTCTACGATTAGTTTAATCTATTGAGGTTTTGATAACAATTATACGTATGATCTAAGGTGTAAATAAGATGATAAATAACTCAATTTTAAATATTTTCATTTATTTTGATATACAAATATTTACATGTTAAATTTGCACCTAACAAAGATGAGAACTTTGAACATCATTGAAAATGGTGATAAAAGAGTAAATGATGAAAAGAAGAAATGCCAGATGTTACGTATCATCGAAATCATTGCATATCAGTCCATCATTATTTCCAGATTCAAAACTTGGATGAGCTATGTAGCGCATTATACAAATCAATGTTTATAATGATCTGCCATTATTTTTGACCACCTTACAGCATGAAAGGAAGAAAGAGTGCAAAAATCTTGGCTTATGCATGAAGCAGAATGATAGAATATATGAATGGGAGGCAATAATCTGAAGTTTAAGTATTTGCTAAACAATTTGCAGGAAACAACATGCGACCATTTAAGAGAAGATTCATTATCAGCTCATCTTTGTGAATGTTATCTCAAATTCTAAAGCTACTAAGTATGCATTACGTTGAGAAAGTATGAATATATGTACAGTTCATCGATGCCACCTTTCAGAGTGTGACAGGGGATCACTGTTTTACTTCCCTAATCCACTAATACCATGTACCATTGTAGCCTTTGAAGTAAACAAGGACGCAATTTGTCTTAGTTCTTACCCTGGCTATCTTTTGTTTTCGAGAGAATAATAAAAGTTGCAATTAGAGTATTATTCATCAAATTTTGCTTCACAATGAGAAATCAAGAAGCAGTCAGCTATGCTATATTATAATATTGAACATGGCTGTCTATGATTGCTTAAAACTCAAGAGGCATTTGTTACAAAACTTGAACTTTATTGAAAGTTGAAGACCTGCCTTTTTAATGTATATATTTAATATCTGGCTTGATCCCAGACAAGGCAAAGTGTTTCCAAAAATGCATGTAAGGTTCATTTAAATCCTTTGCAGGTTCTATTTCTGTTGGAAAATGAAGCTAAATAGAATTATCAGACTCACTTGAGCCAAGTTCAAAATAAAACTAAATTTTATAGTTTCATAATCTGATTCTTAAACATAGATTTCAGTTTCAAGTTGTGAGAAATTTGGTAAGATTGGAAATTCAAATTTTCAGTTGGACTGTCCAATTGAATCAACGTTAGAGATGCTAGATCACCTTGTTTAAAAATATTATTCAACAGTTACTGCATATTTCTTTCTTCCCCGCTGAGAATCAGTGGGTACGCAGCCATCACCTTCCGAAGATTGTAAGACAGCCTCTGATAGGAGTCCTTGGTGGTTACTCAGAGCCTCATCTGATGGCATGCCATTTTGTGGAAATTGGACATTGAAAGTATTTCCGAGCAAAAATGAAGGAGGTTCATGGGAAAAGGAAGAGGAACTGTAATTCAGGAGTACATGACGATTTCCTTTCAATATCTATCCAGCCTTCCTATCATTTTTACAACATTATATGAACAGCAAGAGACATAAAGGCATGAGGGCTAAATGGAGATGTGAAGGTTGGGGGCGGGGTAAATGAGTTTTACAAGGTTGCCACATATGTATGCAAAGGTTATTTTTCGTTGTCCTTAATTTTATGCAAGCGCACACTTTGCACAAATTTGTACATATAAAATTCTTGAAGATTCTCAAGTGATTAGACGATAGTATGGAAAGAAATCTTCTCTCTCATCTTCCAGTTTGACACGAGAAATCGGAATTGTTGCCACAGCAATGAAACATCATTCGTTGATTGAAATTCTTAGATTTTGGCAAATTTAAAAATCGTGATGAACAGAATAAAATGCTTCTTCATAATACATAATGGCTTCATTATACTTTCTTGACTAGATCAAAGGTATTCCATCATCATCATCCTCCAGAGCAATCCTCCACAAGAAAGCTTACATCTCAGCTCCCGAATGATATATCTACATTTACTAAGTACATTGTCTAAATAATACTCCACCTGATGAATTCAGCTTCCAGTTCCAATGACAGAATTTCCCCAATAAGTTGTTGAATTCCAGACTGAACATTCCCTGAAATAAGAATCAGAGGGTGATGTTTGATTCATTCACATTAAAGAATTAGATCCTGTGATAAATACAGTAAAAGTGCATTATAACGAGAGCTGACAAAATTTATTTAAGTACTCATTACAGCCAAATTTTTTATACTAAATGTCTGCCCTCTTCAATCCAAGGGCAGTGAGTGCAGCAGAATGGAACTGTAGGGTTTTTATTTCTTGTGCAAATGCTTCAGAATGATGAAAAAGCATGTTGGGGTCTAAAATATTATTTCATTGATTCATAATCCAAAGTGCATATGTTTAGAGAGAGAAAGAGGAGAAGTCTCTAATCAAAGCCCCCTGAACTATTTTTACTGAGAGGTGAGTTTTTGGAAATAAATGCATGAATTAGGTGACGATAATTTCTGCACTTAATTTTTTCTGAAGAGATAATGTGCTTCAGATCACCATTTGTTCGTTGGACTTTGTCTCTCACATGAGTTGATGATTCCCAGATACAGACCCTCCTGGAACGTGGAAGTGGTTATACCGATACTTTAGAAATAACCATTCTTTATAATGGATGTAGCTCCCTATCGTTTTTGCTGTGGCACATACAATAGCTAAAAAATCACTCACTATAATGCAACTCTCATTATAATGGACATCTACTGCTCAGTTTCAGATAACTTTAAGCATGATACAATCTGTTTCAAATTGGGACATTGGATGTTTTAGGTGAACTTTGAAATCGAATTTGTCTGGATACATTATTATTTTTACAAGGGGACCTCAAATCATATGTATTTGGATCCCTATTTTATTTCATTTGACCAACCAGCAAGATAGGATTATGGAGAAAATGCAAATATTAATAGAATGTAATACGTATGGTGATTTAACATACAACATTCTGTGGACACTATTATATAATCTTCCTCTGTTATAAAGAATGAATATTAAGATTGGAAAAACAATTCCTTTCCTGGTTAATCTGACCAACATTCAATATTATTATGTACTCTAGCCTGAAGTCAAAATAGCTTTCAAGATGGATAAATATTGATTTCATTGAGTAAATTGTAGTTATCACTTCTAATTTATTATATGGAATACCTAATGATTTCTTTAGTGGTCATTACGTCACCAAAGACTGGTTTTGGTTGATTTTTAATTTCATGCTTAGAGTCAAAGTGTAATAAAATATAGAAAGATAGAATTTAGTAAGCTTCATACCCAGTACCAAATACCTACAAAGTGAATTTTTCATTTATAGCTAAATGATAGAACATATCTGTAAAATACAAATATTTTTACACGTATTGTTTTAGATAGTTAAAAAAATAAAATTTAATTTCACTGTAAAAACAGCTAATTTTGTGAAATATACAAAAAACTAACATATAAAGGTGAAATCCGCTCTAAGAACGTCTTATTTTTCAGATATTTCATAAATTTAGAGAATATTAGCTCCAGAAACCACATATTCTTCGTGATATTTAAAAAATACCGTTTAGTTTCAATGCAAAATCAGCAATTTTTACAAAAAAACCAAAAGTTTTTGACTCAATTGCATTTTCCATGAATCCACATATAGTGAATTTCCCAAGAATTTAAAGTTTTCAAATTAAAGACTGAAAAATCAAATGTCTTTTTTCTGGCAAAAAGACTGTTTTAAATATTTATACCTGCAATGGAAAGGTTTATTTCTATATTTGAATGCCTCATGTAAATAAAAATTGCAGTTCCTAAGTTTTTGACTCAATTTCAAAGTAATGCAGCATAGGCTCTGTGCTTAAGGTTTTGACATATCTTCTCTTTGTATTGATTAAGGTAATTGTTTGTTAATTTTATTAATGGAAGTTATCCTGTTTTGGAAGGTCTTGCTGTTTGTTATGATGCGAAAGCTTATATTTCTTCCATTTATTCGAGAAATTGATTATTAGATAGCATGTTTACAGCATTTAAAATATAAAGCTTGTAGCTTCAATTTTTCCCAAAATTTTTAAAGTTGACCTAACTTGGTGCCTAGCTTTTTCTGAAAATATTCATGATATAAATGTAATTCACTTATTAATGTCGTGTTTTACTGTCCTTTATTGCTTATAATAAAAATTTGAGGAAAAAGTACAAATTGTTCGTGTTCATTATGGCACATTTCCGCAAGACATTGCCAGAGACTGAATTTTATTGACCATTTCAAATGGATGAAGTAAATGGACACCTGGAAATTCTGTGCAGTATATGAAGAATCTTGAAATAGATGGGTTGAAGAAATATTACATAGTAGACTGACAATCCTCAAACAGGCAGAAATTGCATGTTTCTTTTCTATACACTTAATATTAAAGGGAGCATCTTTTTTTCCCCTTTTTCTTTTTTAATTGTGTTAACTAAAGAAGATTTCAGAATCTTGGGATCCTTGGTCCATATTTTGTAGAGAGAAATACTGAGAAAGCTATTTTTATCATTGTTTAAGCTTCCTTAATGAAAAATTGTCTATATTTGTTATTTTTTCTTAGATTTTTGATTAAGTTTGGAAATTTTATTAGACAATCATTTTTGTGTTATTACAAACTGATGTCTGCAGTTAGACTGGGCTTTTGATCAAGAATTTCAATGCCTGAGTAGGGACATTCCAAGAGAAGAAAAGGATAGAGAAGACCTGAAAGGTTATAATTTAGGATAAGTAACAAGAATTTAAATTAAAAGTATATAATTTCTCACATAATTTGTGATTTTCTTTGGTAGTTCTGATAAGGCGGGTCAAATATTCAGAAATTATTTGTTATAGCGCTCAATTAACACGAGATAAAGAAACAAAATTATATAAATACAGAAAGATACTAGTTTGTAACGAAATCCCGCCTATAACAAGGTGATTTCGCGGTCCTTTGGACTTTCATACGGTCGCAAATAGTGAGTATCCCGCATATAATTATTGATACGAAATCCCAGATACAGCGAACTATTGTACAGTCCCTTGGCAAATTATTACTTCTTTCATAGCGAAATTCTCGCCATCTCCGTCACCTAACCGCCCCTTCTCGCATAGAAAGTTGGCCACTTCAGCCTCCCTCAGAGCGACTTCGTGCGTTGATGCTGCTGATCCGTAAATCGCGTTCTTCAGGTGATTAATGCAAAAGAAAATCCTTCATTGAGAAACTCTTAAACCTCCGTGATGTTTTGTCAATTAAAAATACACAATCTTACAATATGTTATTGACAATATTGACGGAAACATTGTGAAAGGCGCACTGAAAATTTTATAAACTTACATATTTTAGAGGTCGGAATTTTGTGGCGTATGTTTTTATGTAACGTATGCATTTCCATCCGTATCATTCATCTAATTCAACCGTTATAAAAGAGAAAAATGATGATTGAGGCTGAGACTGCATATGGTAATGGCAATTTTCTGTAAATATCTATCACTAATGGATCACAGCAAGGCGTTTATTACATCTGGAGACGTTGAGGGTACTTTCAAATTTTATTCATTACAACTCAGGAATGATTAGTGCCATTTTTTATGAACGATGATCTCGTGAATAAACGGTATTATATATGCGTAAGCAATTTTCCATTGGATAAGGAAAGGTTATGCTGTGGGACGATCGTAAATTACTCAAAAATCTGCTGCGCTAACGCATAAAATTAATCTTGTGTCGCAAAGTTATAACTACTTTCCTAATGGAAGAAATAACAGTCTTACTTCCCATTCATGCTTTTACTCATACATATGGAATGACAGATATTCTACTTCCTATCCCACTTTCTCGTCGGTCGTTCATAGGCAACAAACTTTCATTACTTCAATGAAAATTTTTAAAGCTGTTTAAGAAAGAATATTTCAAACGATAGCCATCGATTCTTTGATTCGATTCGATTGATTGCTGTGATTCATTCTTGTCAAAACTCAAAAAGTAGCTTCTAGAAAAGACCCGTGGGCATTGAAGGAACCGAAAATTTTCCTGAAAATTTCAACCTTTTAAATTTGTCTTCAAAGTTTTAACTCGAAGGTATGGAGAACCCAACTACTCCACAGTTATAGTAACCCCTAATAAACATCTTTCAGGGGCAGAATACGCACCGGGAATGTTCTTAAATGTGATTCTCTACTTCCCGTTTAATGTATGGTAGAACAAAAATGGCCCACTTGCGTCGAACCTAGGACTATCAGGGAAATGGTAAACTGTGTTTTCAAAACATATTCATGACCGCTGTAAACATTCAGAAATATCGAATTCTATCTTCTCGGAAAGCGCTTGATAAAGTTATTTAAAATCTCCACCATATATTTATTAAGGGAGGATTAAGACCCCCTTAAGTCGAACCCAGAGCTATTACGTAAGATACCCTTGGAAATTTCTAATTGGTAAGGGCGTCTTCAATATAGATATAAACTTCGGGAATATATTCCCGAGGTTTATATCTATATCCCGAAGAAACTATAGTTTCCTATGCGGTTACGTTGGTACGGGTTTCTGTGAATTTCATTCACATACTGCGCAATGCTGCTGCAAAACAAATTTAGCTCTTGCAAATTTCATCGCATTCTTTCGCATTCCGTATTCCATTTAATCATTTTTAAAGTCAACCCCTTAACTTTGGGGTACCATGCGTGTGTTAATCTTGCGAGTACGGACAGTAGTTGGAGTACTAATTATGCTCAATGCATTCACAACAGTGAAAAATCACATACCAGAGTTTGCTAACTTATCGTCTGCTGCGGTCGATTTTGATACAATTCTCTCGACCGCAATTGACTGCGAATATGCGAAAAATATGCCATTTGTCGAAGCAAGAATCATCATAAGTTGTATTTGCGCGTCTCATAGGCTTTTTTTGCATTTTTTAAAAATTTTTGGAACATAATGGTTTATTTCCTTGTACATAGATTTTTATAAGAAGTTATGAAAATTACTTAAAAGATAGGAAATCATTCCAATCGACCGAATGTCCATTGACGTTTGTCCTGTTCATGTCATCATGGCAGTTAGATCTGATGTGCATTGGTTTGATGAAATTGTTTTTCTAAATTGTGTTTAAATTTCAGTATATGTAGTTGTGAGCCTCTGCCATTTATGAATTGCTCCAATTTCTCTAACATTGTAATGTTTTTTTTTACAAGGGAAAGCATCTTCCCAGCGGAAAATCCATAACATTTTGTTAGGTGACGAGACAAAACGGCACTTACGAATGCTCAGATGAGAATTAGAAAGCCCGGTCATGCTTCTGCTGACATCACTGTCCAGTGCAAGTTAGCTTTTCTTGCGCTCTTTAATTGTTCTATTGCCTTTTGAGATTGTCTGTTTTATTGTCTTCATCAGATGCTCCTGAAATTGCCATTGAGAAAGAAATGGTGACTACGGCAGAAGGATATGAATTAGATTAGTCTTGCACTGTTTATGTTAAGCCCAAAGCCAAGGTAATAATATCCTGCTTCCTCATCTTAATAGTAAAAACTGCTCTTATCACTTGAAGTCTGAAAAATATTCTTGATAGAAAAAATTAGCTTTATCGATCATTAAGTGTATATCTTTGACTTTCACCCAATACTTTTAATTCTTCACTTATGATTCTCTTTTTCCTGAAAGTCTGATGAAGTTTGCTGATGGATTCTGTAGGAGATTTTCAGACAGTTTCATATGTTTTAGGATTAGGATTTTACCTTAGGATTTTTTCTTCCTAATTCAGCATTACAATCTTGAAATATTGATTTTTGTTGCATAATTATTTCTTTGATGAATGAACAAATTTTGGAAAGCTCTATCAGAAACATACATTTTAGATTTTTCTGAACAAATCTACTTCTTTATTTAAAATTACTTTTAATTTTGACTGCTGTTTTATACGATTAATTATTTCCGACCTTAGATTTTTAAAACTTCCTTTGTGATTTGTGTTGAAGGATAATAATCATTCCTTCATGCTGATAACAGAGTACTGTGAAAAGGAAAACATAATATATCCTGAAACTAAGCAGGATGAATGCTTAGAAGAATTTAAATATGTATATAAAGTGATTGTCCATTTTATGAATGATTTTCTCATGTTTACAAGGCATGTAACTGTTCAATTTTGCATTATTCATGTCAGAATAAATTGGTAAATATTTTGGAATAAATATATAGGATATCAATAAAAATTTTATTTTTGGTGTTTCTTTAAATTTTCATTTCCTTTTTAAAGAGAGATAATTATATCTTCATGATATACGTAGATGTATATCAATATGTGATTCAAAGAGAATTTCTGTATATGGATCAATATCGACAAAAACATCTATAATCAGATTCATCCATCCAATTCTTCCAAAATTTAAATATCTTTTCTGTAGTATGTCTTTTGAGAATAAAAGCATTTTATTGACATAATTTTATTGATCCTGTGTATTTATAATTTAGGATTAAACTGCTCAGTATTCTTAATGTCAGGACATTGCAAGATATCTCAAACTTTGGGTAAATTATGGCAAGGGAGTTCACTTTTTTTAATTTGCATTGAATTATTTTATAATATCTGTGATAACATTAATTGTTGTCATTTGAAATGTTTAATGTATTTTCCATATTCTCCAGGTATGGTAGAAGTTCAGCAGTAAGCATATTGTGCCATCTGACAGGATTAAGGAGAAGGAAGGGGAATCAATCAATTAAAAGGCATATCTTGTACATTTCATGCACTCAGATAACCAATTTTTGAACTTACACTTGCTATGTAAGCAATACTACAGGTCATAGTAAGCAGATTATGAAACTATCAGGTATTTTTCCTTTATTTATTAATTTTATAATTTATTATGTCCGTTGATTAAACAAGAAGTCAGTGGGTTATTTCTCAGTAGTATAATATAATACATACCACTACTGATACTACTGTATCAGTAGTGGTTTTGTATCATGTATGCATGCTAAAGAATACTTTGCGAATCACATAGAATGCAGAATGGAAACAGCCATAGCATACTTTGAATGATTAAAAGTAATTCTCCATTTACCGAGCACAACCTCATGTACACAAAGAAGAATGTAAGAAAATGAGAGGTTTTAAGATTACACAATCTCTTTGCCATGAATTCTCATCTGTTAATTTGCTAACAAAGTGAAATTAAAGCAGATAATAGCAAACAATGAAGTGAAATATTACAAAAAATCTTAACTAATTTCTCAATTTTGCTTCAATTTAATATTTTAGTTGAAGATCTCATATCAGCAAACTCAGATGTTTATTGTATGTTAATAAAATCTTCCCTTTCCAATGTTGATAATAAATATTAGCTGTTTGCAAAACAAATAAAACTGACTTGTTGGCACTTTCGGAATGAAAATAAAGCTAAATGAAATTCTCTCTTTTCATGTTTCAAAATTTTCCTCTGATTTATGTGAACCTATAGATCTTCTCCCTCTCTTGGTCTCAAATGGCTAATTAAAAGCTCAATCCTTCTTCTGGAAAACTCCAATGGTAAAAAAATATCAAGGTAGAAATGAAATTTAGTATTGTCTTCCTTACTGAATTACGAGGAGTGTTCAAATGAAAAGGTACAAAATGACACTGTGGGTACAATTGAAACCTTATTCAAAAGTAATCACCAGAGACTTGAGCACAACTTTCCCACTGTTTCACAAGCCAAAGTATTCCCATTCTCAAAATACCTGTGGCTGTGACAAGAGTCCCGTGAAAGTTACCCATGAGCTAGTTATGAAATGAATCTGTAACTGTACACAAATTTGTCCTGTCAATGATCTAAAGAGAGATCTTCAGGTAGCCATCCAATATTATTCTGTGTACCCTCTTCTAAAATTATGAAGATAAAAAACATATGCTAAGCATAGTTATGAAATGCTGTAATCAAGTAGTGCTGACAGAATTACATATTCTTCACTTTAAAAAGTTGAATTTCAAATTACATAATTTTGAGTTCTGTCGATTAGCCATGACTATTTGATAGTAACTACATCTTCAACCAACCATTCAAGAACATGGATAAGATCTACGTTCTTGCATCTCTTAGTGTGATATGGTACCGCATTGGCAGTCTTTTATTGAATTAAATAAGGCACATATCTGACTAAAGGATTATTTTAAAATGATAATTGACATGTTTTACATAATTTCAAATAATTCATTTTCTTTGATGGAATTGAATTTTCTTTGTAAATGCATCATGACACACCATGCACTACAGAGAAACAATTGATGTTTTGGTGCTGATTTAGAAGTTATTGTTACGTAATCTTTATTTGGGTGATCTGTTTCTAAGGTAAACGCTGTTTTTTCATCATTCAAAAGCACCAATAGACATGGCTCTTTGAAACTAACCTAAGAATTATCCATTGCTGTAATGTTCTCTCAATAATTACTGTAGAACTCACTTAAGGCACTTTTAAGGAGTGAAAAATGCCTTATCAATGGGATAGTGTTCAAAGCATGATATGGCATCTCATCATTTCTTTTACTTAAAAACCATGTTATTTTGGCTCTTTAATTTTCAAATAAGTGCTTTACAACATAAAATGAAAAGGATACTTATTAGTTTGCTTTATTTGTCACAGCTGCAGACAGAATAACTGAAGACTTCACAAACTGTTGTTGTTGCATTACACTGGATGTCTTCTTCTCATATTTTTAAAAATATTTATTGAGTGCTACCTTAGTTACTTATGTTGGTCACTTTTTGCATTTATTTTTATAGGGAATGACAATATGATTAATAAGAACAGTAAGAATAACAATCTCTACAAGACTACAATCAGCACCCCACAAAACATTTCACTATTTACATTATTATCCCCTGTTTGCCCAACTGGTAAAATTTGCTTCATTGGAAAGGAAAGAATTACGAACATAAAGTAACCAAGAAAAATTTTCTCTTTCACAAGAAGCAGACCATTCTTAGAAAATATGGCAAGAAGTTGACCAGTATCACACAACAGCTGTCCATAGTCTGTATCTACAGCTGTGGTAAGAGGGGCAAGATATGTAAGATTCCTTTTCTTTTTTAGTTGTAAAATATTTTCTTTAAGTAAAGAGACAAAAATCCTTCTCTCTTGTATTCTTATATAAAAGAAATAAAAATTTGTAATATCTGCCATAGAGCATGGGTTTCACTTTTCCCTTATAAATTGTCTTAGCCAGATTTTATTGTATATTGTAATAATCTGTTAGCTGAGCCACAGATTATTAATTACAAAATACTGCCATACATGTCCATGTAACAGCATAGCCTGGTTACAGTGGATATCAAAATCCATTCTCACATTCTTTATTTATTGAAATGATCTATCTTAAGTAATTTTTCAACATTTAATTTCTATTTAGTATAGTAGTTCAGCCTTAATTTCTATATAGCATTTGTATGGCTTATATACAGGTGGCAGTAGGGCAATCAACTTGTGTTTTTCATCAGTGTCAGCAAATTGTGAAACTACTGTGGAGCATGGATATGTGGACAATTGGAAAGAAGGAAAGAAACACTGCAGCGTAAGTGGAATAGATCTATTTAATTGCAAGCTGCTTGTTCCTTCACTCTCTTAGAAAGAAATGCTAACCAAAGCTTATCAGTAGTGTGTTAAACAAATCAAAAAGAAGATGTTATTAGAGAGAAGGGATGCCTGACTTCTAAATTTGCCTTGTTTAATATATTCCTGAAGAAAATGAAAAAATCTCTTTGTAGGCTATGCCTTTTTCATCTTAAAAAGAAAAAACCTATTGGCCAATAGTTATAAAAACTGGAAGAAAAATTAACCTGGCATTTTTAACATGTAAGATCAATTTGATTCGTAGTGAAGAATAAATCAACTCAACAAGAGCTACCTTTTCTGGTTGCATGTATCAACTTCAGTTTACAAATTATCTAAGTATCTACTGTTAAGGTATGCTCAAAAATATTTAAACTGTGATCCTTTCTTTTTGTTCTGACTAAGTTGTTTCCTACCTAAATATAAAATTATAGATTGCGTTTACACTTAAAAAGATACACACAGAGAAGTTTCTGTTAGTTACTGTTTGGACAGATTCTGCTCACCAAAGCATTAAATTGCTTGTCTCACCAGTATTAAATGATGCTTCTTTCAAGACAACTAAGATCTGCACTGTAAAAAGTCTTTTTATCACAGACAATTTTTCCATCCTATATCTCATTTTTAAAATGTGTGCATCTAGAAAATTTAGCAGGTAACTTCTTAAATGTGTAAGAAACTTGAAATTTTCTTTTTTATAATGAAAATACCTAGTAGCAATATTTGGTCTTCATTCCAATGGAGAAAACTTACAAGTGTAATTTTTTATCTTGTTCAGATATTGTCGAAAATCTATATCAAATAATTTCTAGTATTATTTTTCTTCATTACTGAAAGAGCTTGATGCAAATGCATCACCAATATATTTTTATCCAAAAATGGAGACTGCTTTCATGCCATCTAGTAATTATAAATAACCATTTTAACACTGTGTAATTTCTGGCTAAAGTTCAGTGAAAATTGCTAAAAATTTTTAGCTATGGTAAACATACTGCACCATATAAATATATGTTCCTTCCTACAGTATGTTCTAGTAAATAATTTTACTTCTTTTCTTCCTTAGAATATATTCACTTAATTTCCATTGTGCATAGAATATGTCCTTTGAAATGTTGAAAATTTAGTACTTGATGTAATATTTGGTCATCTCTTGTGTTTACTGGTACATTAAAATCCTTTCTCTAAGTTTCTCTCTTTCATCATTCGTTTAATGTTAAGAGAAAGAGTTTGCTATTCAGGTGCCATCATCTTCATGTTTCAGCAGTGAAAGACAACATACTCAGGGTTCCCCTCACCTATTAGTAACCTGATCCTTTTTGCTCTCAACCCTGAGATAACCTTGATAATAACAGATTTACTGCTACTCAGGTAATGAATGCAGGGATAATATTTAACTTAATTTGCATTTAAATGGTTTACCGTCACCTCATCCAATATTATGATGTAATAATGGAGGAATTATGGATATTCATGACTGAATTTTTAAAAACTTTATATGAAACTCTGAATTAACTACTCAAGTCATATTCAGCGAGGGAATTCAGGTCCAAATATTGTTTAGGGCATTTTAATAATGTATTAATCCATTCCTCTTTGGTATATTTCTAAATCCGCCATGCAGGGTTTTTGATTCATTACAGGAGGTGTAGCAGAAAATATTTCAATATATAAGAGAAGAGGAGTGTAGTTAGGGTAGAAGAGGCCCTAAGTACTGGCCCCCATCTGAAAAATATCGAACCAAGATCATTAGGAAGTTTGTACCAAAGATTTAGTAAAACTAATAAATACATAGAGAAGTGGAGTGCTGAGACCAACTGCAATGAGCCAACTCTTGGTTGAATATTTTTAAGATAAAAAGAAGTGAAAACTACAATCTTTATTATTTACATCATGATAAACAAATTTGATAGTTAAACACCTTTTTTAACAAAAAAATATTTGCTAGATCCATAAGTATGTGCCTGACCTACTTAAAAAAGGTCATTGACATGCATCAGCTGATTGCCCCTTCATCACTTGCAAGCTAGCATAGCTTTCATGCATATGGAGGTTGCCCAATCCAAAGAATAGCAATATTACCTTTGATACTGCAGCACATACAGGTAATGAAGAAACTAAGGGGAAGGATGAGAGAAGAACAGTGAATGACAATGAATTACGTAACATCAAATGATGAATTTTAATTTTAAAAATGATATTCTGCATCACATGACTTTTCAGAAATAATAATATAACCTAATAACACTCCTTCTAATTTTCATTTCATTCAAAGGATTAACTTTGCACCTTAAAGCCTTACATGGCTGAAAATTTTCTTTCATTCACATGGCATGTTTATTGCATAGTATAACTACTTAAAAAGGCATAGTACAACTACTATAAAAAGGAAATTGAAAAAGTAAATAAAACTAAGCAGTTCAGAGTTGAGCATTACTGATCATCTTCATTCCTTCATGGTTATAATGAATTAGAGTGCAAAGCGTAGCTCTCTGGTGATGAATGTATAATTTTCTGATGTGTATAATGTATTCAATTCTCATCCTTTGCTATTGCAAATAAGTCGGTTTCTAGTGATATGAGATACTAAATGAAGTTCCCTATGTTCTAAAATTCATGGACAATATATTTTATTGTTAAGTATTTTGTAAAAAATATTAAGGCAGTAAATAAATTATGATTATAAAGGGAGAAAAGTTTAAGCTGTTGGTGTATGTCTGCATATGAAATATTGTGTACATCGTGACCCTAATTATCTTAATATGCAAAATATCGTTGCATAAGTTACTACAACTGACTGTGGGGTGAGAGAATCTTCACTTTAATATCTTTTAGCTGTAGCAATCATTTTGTTGAGGTATTTTCTAGCAGAATGTATTTCTAATGGTTACAATTTGCTGACATCTGGTTAACTTATAAAAAAACTGATTCATAAATTTATATAATATTAGATGTTTGAGTCAAGAAGAAATATAAGATTCACTCCCCAGTGCTGCTTTAAGTATATAGATCCAACATAAGCTCATTTAAATGCATTTGTTCTATACTGAAAATATATTTTCAATATCTTTTAGAGAAGGTTTCATGAGATAAAAGATGTAAGAGCAATAAATTTTCCTGAAATGACCATATTTTGATGTTGTAATTGTTAATGGACCTTATGTTAACAGGTAATTAATACATTCTCTTAGGAGCTCTTCTTATTCTGAAATTTATTTCACATGTAACTGAGGCTTACCTGGTGAGGAATTTCTGGAATGATATTCTTCTTGAGTTTATTTCAACCAATTACATAGTAATTTGTGGCTATGTGTCTTTCAAAATTTTCCTAGTTTTCAAGAAATGGGCTTGGTCCATCAATTGAATGTATTTCCTCCAAAGAACGATGACCCAGGATTCAGGCCTTTTTTGGCAAAATGATAGAACCTAGGAATAATATAGATGTCAGTAATTGTAGAAGATAATGGATGTCAATTGTATTGAGTTTGTTTCACTTTAATTCCTGATGAATCCAAAAAGATGCTGAATTTGGCTACTATAATTATGTTAATTGTTAATAACCTACACAATGGAGATCATTAAGGAACCTGATGTTTTTTCAGAGGAGAGAGAAGGCTGCAAGTTTTGAGAAGACAAGGTCTGAGGCACTTATGGATAACTCAAACCCCTTCATTGTCACAGATGATGATTTTCCAGGGCTTGTATCATCATAATAAATGCATGGCAAGGGCTTTAATAGTGAAAGATTGACCATTCTTAAACACTGGGCAGCATACCACAACATTAGCTATTGAAATGAAGGTATGTGGTATTGTATTTAATTTATACAAGAGAAATATCCTATTTACGAAAGTAGAAAACTCTTGAATAATAATAGCATATTTTTAGGCTACATCTGATACAGGAACTTTCCTAACTTAAAATATGAATGATAGAATGTATAACCCACATCCAAAAATACATAACCTCGTTATTCCAAAATTGCTAATAATTTTGTGCAAAATCAAAACGTCTACTTCTGCTTCTCTTAATTTTAGTAAATCTCAACTCAAATGTTGGAGATGTATGTAATTTATATCAATGTAGGTGATGCTACTCTTTTGTGCTTTATAGCTCATTAACTTGTGGAGAGCACATTCTAAAGTTGCCATATCTTAAGGAAATTGTGAAATAATTTAATTATGATAGAAGATAAATCATTTCTGTGTTAGAAATAAAATAATGAATGCTGATTAATGAATGAAATAATTATTGTAGCACCTAGATATCACCTAATATATATGGTATTAATAACTGGAAAAATTTCATTGGGCACCTCGGTCCTCTGTGCATTGCATTTTTATGCGGAAGGCTGATACCAAAAGTCATTGGGAAGCAGTGCTAATGTGTGCCTCAGGCATGCCAGTGTCAGGCCCTGTAGAGGAGGTGATCAATACCCTGAACATACTGGCTGTAATAAGAAGGTAGATTGTAATCCCTAACAGTCCCTTAGAAAGGAGAAAATACATTGAAAAGTATGTCTCTTGCATGCTATAGGTAATTAATTCATTTTCATCCCTTCTGGTAGGTACATTGCAATATACATATTCATACCCTTTAGATAAATTTATTCAAAGGAAATTAAATAATTATCACATACAGTACAGTCCTCTGCACTAAAGAAAAATGTATCACATGAAAATAAAAAACACTAATATGAATAAAAATGAATTAGCACAAGCTATAAAATAAAAATAAATAACCTGTTACATAAAGTGATGAATGAAATGGAAATGGGCCCTAAAATGATAAAATATATCTCAACTTAATGACAAAAAAGAGACTGCTTCAAAATAAAAATGTAAAACTTAAGAAATGGCTTCTGCTTCATAGTAATAAATAATTTTATATAAAAAAGCTGCTACTTTAAAAATAAATAACAATAGAAAACAAATCAACCATAGAATATCCAAATAAAAGATACGTATGTACACTTATTTCCAGAGGTTCCTTAATCTGAAAAGATTATACAAAATAGTACAAAATATTGTACCTTATGTCCAATGTATGGTATGACAGCTAAGATCATGATTTTAAAGCTTATATATGTAGAGTATGTTTCTATCTATACATTTTTTATTGTAAATAAGTATTTATATTATATCCATGTATTATTTTGTATGTATGACCTTCCTGAGTATATCTGTGAGTCCCAGTATATGTAGAAATGGCTGTAATGGTAAATAAAAACAGAATGGAATTGAACAAGGATATTTATAAATTTCCTTTCCTTCTAAGCCTTAGATAATGTTCTACTATCCTTAGATATTATCATATCATTCCAAACAAAGTTCACTTGCAATCTATTTTCCCGAATAGTTAAGTTAACATGAAGGTATAGGGTTCACCTCCAATCTTCACATAGGAAAATTTATAAAACCTTATCAAAACTCATCTTAAAAAGAACTGCTGTTATCAAGTCATCTGTAGTAATAAAGCATAGAATGCAATTCCATTTTAGTGGAGCAATTAACCTTTTTGTGTAAACCTTCCAAAGGTGGCGGAGTAGAGGAAGATGTTGCTTACACCTCACAATGAGGTGCACTCTCACTGGAACTAGACACATCATGAGATGTGTAAGCAACCACTTCCCTCTGCTGGCTAGATACCCTCATGCTAAGAGCTTTTAAATGCAATATTAAAAATTATTGATTATTTCCAGCAGCAATGTAAATGTACTTAGAATGTTTTGATCAAGGCATTGATAAATACCTCAGCAAATTTAGTGATAATTTACAATCATACAATATGATTCAAAATGGGTACATAGATTGTGATTATTCGAAGTATAAACGAACACAATTGTGTAAAATATTACCACACATTTGTTTCAAATGCTCAAATGCAGGAAATTAATTTACAAAAATTACTGTTTATTGGAAAGCTGTTTTTCTCTGCTCACTTGTCTCTTAGGAATGAGTGATTTCTTATGATGTTTCATCGTTTCTCAACTGGGATGAGGAGTGACGTCATACCCAAGATGGATTTCTTTCCGCTTGGAAGTGTGAAACGCACAGAAGTTGGTAGATGGATTACTTTACGATTAACTCGAATTGAATCTGTTGCCACCAATCTGTGGAGACTCAGAAACACCCCCCTGCTCTTCTTCAGATAGCAATCAAAGAGTCCTGCAAATTATCTTCCATATTTTGCATCTTCAATGAATGATGAAGAATTTGACTATCCTCAATAATATTACAATAGAGAAATATTTACCTTTAGTTTTCTTAAATGAAATTTTGAAATTTTCTTAATACTCCTTACAATTTCCACAATTTTTACATCTATCTTTAATTAGATGTTTCTCATTTCATGAGCAGGTCCTTAAACATTTATAAATTGAAGTCTTGATATTTATTGTATTAGTTATTGATCCCAAGTGTATATACAAGAATCGTGATCATTCCTTAGAAATGTTACATATTTCAATGTATTTAAGCTGTTGATTTTTACTGAATACAGACAATAGATGATGATGTCAGTCTGTAAAGTTATCAAGATCATTGAAACTGGAGTTTTGGATTTTATGCACCTTGAGCAGAGAAAGAGCTTTACTGATATAATAGTGTAGCTTATCCAAGGTATCTGAAATAAATTAAAATATTATCAGACTTTGTAATCATGAAAATATTCTAAAATATCTCTCTCTGTAAACTTATGAACATGTATTAAATTCCTGAATCCTTTTCTTGACTTTTATTTATCCCCAAATATGGAAGAAAATGTTATGGCAGACCTTCCCATTTCTCTTAAAAATAATGTATGGCATACATTTTTAAAACTTTATAGTCAAGATTTGAGAAGATTCCCATGACAAGAGAATTTTTAGGGCCTCCTAAAAAGCTGTAACTGATTTTCAGAATAAAACAACACCTTCTTTACCTTTGACTAAGGACTGATAATGCCTTGTTGATTGATGGCCACAATTGCATACTCTGAAATCACTGCTTATTTCACATCAAAGAAAACGGATCAAGATGTTTGCTGTCAAGCAGCTAGATTGTATACATCTATCATGGCCTCCTCTTGACTTACAAAATTAGTAAATAAAGGTGTTAGACATGAAATTAGAACTTAAAGACATGGTCCCCATATAGATGGCATTCTCTTTGGGAATCAACGAAAGCAATGCATATAATTGATGAGGCTATTTATTCAGAGTTTAGGAGACTTGATATCTTCTTGTAACAAAAACATTCAATCACCCTCAACAATAAATAAAATGAAATTAGTTGATGAGGGTAAGAACAAAATAATTCAATAAATTTAAATATTCTTCTACATAATAAATGCAGTTGGAGATATTCAGAAAATGTAAAATTTTAAATCATGAGATTCAAAAATGCAATAAATTTGCTGGAAACATCTGTACTCTTCTTCTTCTTTGTTCTTTCTGTCCTAGGACAGGTTTCAACGAAATTTTTGTCTCCACAGCATTCGGTTTTGGGTATCTCTCTTCATCTCGACATATTTCCTTCCTTCTTTGATGTCTGTTAGCATTCCATACTTCCTCCGTCCTCTTCCTCTCTTCCCTTCTATTTTCCCTTCTAATATCACTTTCTGTATTCCGTTCCTCCTTAAAATATGTCCTATTCAATTTGCCTTCCTTTTCCTAATTTCTTTCAGAATACTTCTTTCTTCCCCAATCCTCCTCAGTACCTCTTCATTACTAATTCATTACCTCTTCATTACTACTTCTGTACTATGAACCACTTTCATCGAAGTCGAACTCGCTGTCCACACGGCTATCCAGGACCCCCGCAAACACTATAAATTCAATGATTAAAGAATTGGAGAAGTTTACATAATTACTGATAAATCACATAAAAGTCTTTTATGAAAATACAATATGCATTCGAATGATGAAACCGTATCCCTACACTCCCAGACATATTTATCCACGCTTGGCTGTAATGGAACAAGAGAAATCCTATACCGCCCCTCTCCATCCTGAATTCGTAGCGTTGGTATGAGTGTTCAATTTTGGCGGAATTGGTGCGGTCGCTTTCCTGCAATTGACTCATAGCAGTCGGAGCATTTGAACGGAGCGGACCTATCTCTTCTGTAGTCTCTCAACGTTGAACTCCTTAGCAATGTAAGAACTTTTGAGAAGTCTATACATCTAGTTTTTCAATATTTATCGGTGTTATATCTTACGGATGACTCTTCGGGATTGCAACGATCTTCCGATTCGATGATTTTATGTTACTCTTAGGGTTTACAATGCCTTATTTCCTTTCTAGTGTCCTGATAACTTCGTCTCTGAGCGGCAGGAAACGTGTGTGGCAGTTTGCACTGCGCTACTCGCCTGCACTACAGGATAATTCTCCTCTATGTTGCAAGGCAAAGTCGACGGACGTTGAAGTTTCAGAGGGCTGTCAGCGCTCTTTTTCTCGGAAGATGGGTACGTTCTTTACAGTTTGCCCCTTGTAGTGTAGCAAACAGTAGAAGATGCGAATCTTCTCTGAAAATGAAGACTAAGAAATAACGTTTACCGATTCATAGATTTTTAACATCAATAAACTAATACAAATATACAATCATGTATAAATACCTTGGCGTGTAACGATCCAGACCGAATCAATTGATATGTTCGGTTTCAACCTAATAGTTCTCTTATCAGTGAATGGCTACTTTGTTTCTTGAAATAGAAAATGTATATGCAAACGGTTTAGATATTTAAAAATGATCGAGATTCGTTCAGTAAATTTTAAGTGATTCAGTTTACTTGAGAAGGTTTAGCTTGGTGTCAAGCATCTCAATGATGGTTTAAAATATATTTTATTTGGGTGTTTTCTATTTTATGGCGATACTTAGTTCTATCATACAGAAGTGACATAATCATCCCTATGTTTTGTTCCTCAATTGGGATATTCCCGTGTTAACTGCTGATAAAGGAGAGGAATTTACTGTATGACTTATCTTGGATTGAAGTGCTTCCGAAAGAGAACTCGCAGAGGAAGGTTAATGCTTGTGGAGAAAGAACACACACTTGGCAATAACAACTTTTGTTTACCAGAGGAAACACAACGTAAGAAATTAAGCTGGCCAGCAAGGAGCCCGGACCTTAATCCCATTGAAAATATATGGGGTATTATGGCAAAAAATCTTCAAAAGCAAGACCGCCCTCAAGACAGGAGCAAATTACTTGAAACTATTGAGGACGCGTGGGAGAACATAGGGCCATCAGTGTGTCTCCGCGTGGTGCAATGAATGGCAGAGCCTCTTGGCATGGTAATTAGGAACTATGGAGGATGGATCGGTTACTGAGGTATTTGTTGTATTTACCAGGATTTTAAGTATGAATAGAGCTAATATATAGCTTAATGTATTGTGAAATACATTATCAAGATATTATAGCATATTATAATTTTACATTACTTTTATTTATTTCCTTACATATCATTAATCCCTGTGACACTGAGTGAACGACGGCAAACACTCATCACTAAAGGCCTGAACCCACCGGCGCGGCGGCCGCAAGCGTTTTTATGATGGTACCTGGTCCTTCCTCTGCGTTCGTCACGTACTCAAATTCAATGGTTTCTTATGGGGCCGACCCCACCGACGCGGAAAGCGCCGTCCGGCGGATTAGTTCAAGGGATTAGTGCAGCGTTTTCGCGCCGGCAAATACGCCGCTCGACTACGAACTCTGCTTGCACAATATTTCGATTTGCCGCAGCCCGTTTGCAATCAAATATTGTCGTTATTTTGATAAATTTCCTCAAAAGGATGCTTGTACACGATACCTTAACAATATCTGTACACCGTGATAAGTTTTCAGAACAATCAAAGCGATAGTACTCCGTAGAATCTCGTCCCCGTAAAGTACTGCAAAAATGATACGTACGATGTGTTTTCGGCATACAAGTGACTGTTTTCGGCCAAGAGTTGTATAGTTTTGATAATTTTTGTCGGAAGACGTTCAAAATTATCAATAAAAATTCTTGCGACAGAATGCTTAATTTATTTATGTCAAGCATATTTACTTTACTTAATTGTATGTTTCCTCAATGTAATATATGCGGCAATTAAAATAAAGTAACAGGTGTCTGTTATATATACTCCCTGCGCATATAATAGGCTACTTTGTATTTACCTAAAGGTCCCCAGTTCGAACCCAGACAATAAAAACCGTTCTCGTAATAAATGCACGCAAACCTCTCTTTTATTGGTTGCAGATTACATTTCCTTTGCAAAATTAAATTAGAAATAATAGTCGTTCGAAATCGAAACTAGCACCAAAAGAAATAAAATATGTTAATTGGAGTCATTAATATTATGAAATTTTAACATTTGCAGTTACGAACAATTTGCAGGATCGATTTATTTACAGGGGACGATCATTTGGTTATCAGCTCGGGGTTTGTGTTCATTTTTACTTAAAACTCAAGAACAAGAATTAGTGAAACCTTAAAAAATGCGTATTATGAAAATCCATCCCCTAAGAATAAATAAAAGTTTTTCGTCTGTGATATTGGTTCTCGTTTCGATCCCAGGCGGATCCAAGCGTAATCGACCGTAATAGAAACAGATGGAGTTCATTTTAAGTTTTTCCTAATACTAATGATAGACAAGAACATGTGTTCACGACTGGTGGTCGTTCTTGCCGCAGCCGCGCCGGTGGGGCCTACTACGCGGCCAGGGTGCATTTCTACGTCACCTAAGGGACCTTTGGCCCCCCTCCCAAGTGTCATAAAAACGCGTTGCGGCCGCCACGCCGCACCGGTGGGTTCAGGCCTTAATTCGAGGTAGATTTTGACAATCATGTCAAACATACTCATACTTTAAATTCACTTCTGAAATACATTCTTTGTTAATTTTACTATTATCTGTAACTTATCCTTAGATTTGAAAGAATTATACTTTAAGGTGGCTTTCAGAGGAGAATAGCGGGGCCCAAGAAACCAGCCACATAGAAACAATTATTAACTATTTTGCCTGATTGTTGTTGTATTCTTAGAGCTAGATATTTAATTTTTGATCTGTGTTAACGTTGAATTCTATAGATTAGGCTTAGGTAGTTTTAGAATTTTAAGTGTTAGATTTGATTCAATTTTTTGTTTATTATGCATTTCCTGTGTTTCGCGGGTTTATTCATCCCGCTTCTTGTGCGGTTGTTTTCCCGATACGTGGGTGTTTCCTTCAAAAGCCTTCAGCTTCGAGGATTTTTTCCCACAAACTCTTAGCCGTCCTTTTTCGTAATGTAGAATTAAGAAGTATGAGACCTATGTTATTGCGTCTATAATTTGGGTACTGTATTGATTAAGAGAAATAATAAATATGATTCAAAATCATAGACAATCTTCATCCAAAAACAGGTTCATAAAACATGGCTGTGGCGCCCACCTACTGGACAGCGGAAAGCAGAGTTCCTTTTTGGCGAAACTTCTCTACCGGGAATCGAAAGGGAGGAAGCTCGACGTCTTAGAAATGATGGAGGTTTCTTCTGGCGAAAATCTTACCAATGAGTGCACATTTCTAAACCCTTACCCTCTTCTTACCCAACGCTCAAAGCTGCTTTAGAGTAATGAATAATTGATAAAATCCATTAACGTTGAAATATACAAATTTCTTTTTCTTTCAAATTAGCATGTCGTTCCACAAAAGTAGTAAAATGATAGAATGACGCCTTTTAGAAGCTTCATGAGAGGCTTTTGATTAACTTAGAAAATAGAAATGATTATGTTTGCATATCTCGTAATACATTTTCATTACATAAAGACCTCTCGTTATTACTGAGTATAGTCTCATTTTAATTTTCTATAAGCAGAGTACAAAATGTATATAACTCCAGAATATAAAGCCTTTCTCACCAAATTCATTTCTTTTTGTTACAACATTTGACAATGTTTGATGGCTATGTAAATTTTAATTGCGAGTCATAGAGCAATTTTAATTGTTGAGTGTGGCTTCAAAAATATAAATTCAGGGAAGTTACGTTGTTTTGAGCTCTTTTCATAAGATCTTACGTAGCAAGATTTCAATGCATTCCTTTCTCAATTTATCTCAGAGGCCTACGAGTATCACAAAGACATAAACCTTGGCTGAAGGGCGACTTCGACCGCTGGGATGGGATTCCACAGCTGGAGGAAGGATTTCAGGAGTTGGCCTTTGGATTCGTCGTTGCAATTTGACCAGAGGTCCTGCAGCGGGGAGTTCCTCTCCAGGGCGAGAAGGTGCTTGTGAAGAACGACCCGGCACAATTCGGCCTCCTTACCTTCAGGTGACCGCGAAGAGCCAGAATAAGGGAGTGATATTTGTGTGTAGTGAGTGCTGTGTGAGTGGAAAAGTGAGTGAACTGTGATTGGAAATATGTGCAGTTTTCAGTGTTTAGTGTGTTTAGTATTCGGTGTTATACGTGAACACTGCTCATCATGAAATACTCATTGGAAGGTAAGTTAATATTCTTTCTTTACATCCTCATATTATAAAGTGATAGGCGTCATAGGTCTTTCTATAAGCAGTGGTAGTTTTTAAGACGTCTCTACAATGTTAGAGTATGGTATCCCATATACCTCTTTATGCACCTACCGTTAGAAATACTCAAATACTTGTCCCGAGGTCGTGAGCTCCTCTCATTTTCTTTTCCTGTTTACCACCTGGTGCAAGGGTTGGATTGAAACTTTTCAAAGGGGGAAGGGGCTATTCCTAATCATGCTACATTTTTCCCGTTAGACAACGCGATTAGAGATAATGGTGTCTGTAGGATCACCCTTAAAAAGCTTAAGGCATTGCTTTTAGCTGAAGATTATTTCCGATTACCTTACTGAAACTAGATTTGCTTTACCGATTAAAAGGAACGGAGGATTCACATAATTTACATGTCCTACTCTTAACACATCCGTAAGAGATGTTAGAATCATAGATTAAAACAATTTGAAATCTTTTAAAAAACTTTACGTCATAATGAATACCTAATATATGAATAGTGCCTTAACTATGCTTCTGCTACATTTTAATTTCATAGGGCCGCACTATCATAGAGGTGTTTTCAGTGACTAACATCATAAATTTAGGTATCAAAGCTTACTCTTGCATTACTTGGGTGTAATTATGGTCGAGTAAGTCACAATTAGTATGTGATTCATCAAATTTTCCATGCTGACGGCAAATATCAGACAATTTAAATAATTCATTAGGTGAAGTTTATTATCCGAAAAACTTTGACTTAGACAGTGTGCGGAAGAAGATACAAAAATATTACATTACCCAATCTGAAGTTCTATTCTATGATAGAATCACTGAAGATTATTGCAATAAATTTTCTTTACTTCTTTAACACGTTGCGTTCCGCTGAGATTAATCTTGTATTGACTGAGACCCATTATAACAATAAAGGAAATTCCTGTCTACCGTGGGAGACGACGATTCACAATTTCCGTGAGTTTTATGTATTGCATACTCGGATTCTTTTTTCCTGTGTAATTAACTCCACACTCGAATCAAATTATAGAATTGCCATTGATCCTAAACGTAACATAACTACTTATATTATAAAGACAGCGTTTCAGTTTCTAACTCCATTCCCAGGATCTATTGAAGGACATAAGCAAGAATTAGAAACTTCACGACGTGTATAATAGACCATTCAAAAATTAATTCCCCATAGAGTATCGAGTGGCAGGCATTTCAGCTTGCTGCCATATACTACCGAATTAAAATCTATTTCTCATTTTTTTATTTTTAAGCAGCATCTTAACGAATACATAGGTTCCCAGTATATCTTTTATATCGGAAGGATTCTGATTAGCTTTCCGAAGATACTTGGCTCGGTCCGGACCGGAAGACGATTAAATACTTGTTATATTTAATATTAATTCGGAGCGGCCGATGGACTATTTTAGTAATGTTATTTTAATGTGACTAGATTTTCTAGCGTAATAATATCGAATGTAACACTTGAATATAAAACTATGAAAATAGATTTCCGCCCGACTTTGACTCTAGTAGTACCTATCAGTCAAAATAAAAACTTATTTCATTAAATTTTAAATGATTTCTGATTACATAATGAACAATTAAAAAATCATAATTTGAATTATGTCGCCGTACCAATACGATGCTTTTGTATAAATTAATTATTTTGATATTAGGAATATCGACGTCAATGCAATGCTCAGGTCTCCAGTGAGTGGACACAAATAAATGCATGATAAATATGAAAAAGCAGGATGTGCGAGAATGAGTGCAAGATCGCTTTTATTCCAAGACCAAGCCCTAATTTAGATGTCTAAAAATGTACTCCTTGTGCAGATAGAAGTTTACATTTTATTTACCTTCATGTTACCCCGATCGTACCCAGTGAATAATCCTACTTTATTTAGAAAACACACCCTTCACGTTTATCGATGGCACAGTACTATTTCCACAGAGAAATTATATTAGAAAAGTCATAGGATTCACACAATGTTGATACCAAAAGACATGAAATTTCATTAGTGTTACGTTTTGATGGATGGTCGTTTTTATTGCTTATAAAAAGTGCACAGTTCTATTGACTCGACGGTAAATATCTCTTAGTGGGATTCGTGGATGTCCTGATGGATTTCTTTCACTTATTTAAATTTTAAGTATCGGATCAATAATGACATTTCATTCCTCCTTTAAATTTTTAAAGTTGACTCTATAAAAGGAGATGGGAACCATAACTTTCTCTTCCGTTGATGTACAGTCGTCCAAGAAAAAATCGAACGGTGTACTACGTGGTGCATAAGATTGAGGGGTTTCAAATGTCACTCCTTACCCCTTCCACCCGCCCTTCTATTAGCTATTGGCAACACCGGAATATTCTCCCGAGGACTTCCCCTCAATTTTACCGAGGGCCGCAAGGCCCGCGGTCGAATTTTATGGTATGGTCTACGAAACACACAGAGGTCTTGAGAGGCCGTTTCTGTTGACAAAGCCGATTTCCAAAATATTTTCGTACGGACTCAAAAACTTATTGGTTTAGAAGTCCATTTCGATCGAAAACGGTCATTCTTCATCTTTGACAATGTTATTGACGAAAACTTAGCGTTCAAACTTGGGTGATATTGATGGGCGGAATTTCCTAAAAATTTTCCCCCTATTCGCTCTTAATATCTGCCCGGTAGAATTGCTTCATTGTCCACGAAAGTTATTCGAAAGCACAACGCGTATTGTGTTCTTGAATTTTATAAGGATTATTTACTCCATTTACCCTTATGTCTGTTAAAATACAGCATATTCTAGGTTTACTTCCAAATCACAATAAATAATAAAGATTCGATGTTATTTCTAAGAAGCTCAAAATTCTTGGAATGGCATTTGAGGACTGTAATTTTGAAGCTTTCAACGAATTAATTTATAAGTATCTAATATAATAATCACGAATGTGCGTATATTTTGAATAATAATCACGAATGTGTGTGTAATTGAATGAAAATTCATCTAGTTTTGAGTTATTCTGTATCGATTTCTTTAATTTTAAATTTTCTAAATTAATCCTATGATTGTGTTCTTGTATGTGTTGCGCAACGCTGGATTTATAAATTTGGTTGTGTCTGAAGTGAGATAAGTTTTCTTTGAATCTATTCTCTATTTTGCGTTTTGAATATTAGATTCAAAGAATAGATTCAAAAGAATAGCTTTAAAGAACACTTAGCTCACTTCAGGCACAACCAAATTAATACATCCAAAATGTCATTGATGCGTTCAGAGGTCGCTGACACGATCTCAATGACCACCAGGCTATCTAGTTTCCTCCCTTTGTGTCCGCATTCCAAAGGGTTCTCCGCGAATGCAGATTGGGAAGTTCCCAATCGGTAGCACCTTAGATGTTCGGCCACTCTCACCTTTATCTTTTTGCCGCATTGTCCGATATACCCCATCCCACAATCATCAGAACTGAGCTGGTAAACCCCCGGTCGGTCTTTGTCTTCCACCTTATCTTTCACAGGCGGTAATGACCTCTCTAGACTGCATGGAGTGTAGAAACCTGCTTTCGAGTGGGCAGGTAGAAATAATATTGTATACTGTAGATGGTTTAAAACTGCACCTTGTAAATGAAAGTTGAAATAATATATGCTTTCGTTCTCAAAGCATTGATAATTTTCGTTGAAATGATTCCGAAGATAACAATATAAATAAATTGTAATATTCTTTCAGCTACTAAATAAACAAATACTCTCCACATCGATATCTTTATGAAGGCTAGAGTTTAACATTACGGGGGATAAAATGGAACTTTCAGAAGGAAAATATTCGGATCCTCTCTTATTTAAAATATATAAAACCATTGTGATAGTTAAGAACGATATTTATCCCGATTACTCTAACGACAACTTCTTCCTCGAATGAGAAACCAAAAAGTTTCAGGCGACGCGTAAGTTAGACTACGCGACGAAATTTTCTTAAAGTTACGCTCCAACTAAATAATTTTTACTTAGATGTGGTTACTCGAAACTTAATCTCACGTGAATTCTATGCAATCAGATAATAGAATGAGCTAATGAAGAAACCATTTATGTTGGATTGTAAGAGAGTAAAGGCAGTTTCAAAAATGTTCACCGGTAAAAATCTCGACAATTCATTCACTTTTCTCTTTTCCGCCGCATTCATTGCTCATTGTCTAATCATTGTATTATCCCGGAAAGCTTTGACAGCGAAGGTCCATCCCTGCATAAGTGCCATCATAGGGAATCGAACCGGAGACCACATAATGGCGATCCGGTGGTCCAAGGCGGTTTTCAGGCTTCGCTAACGTCTGTTTGTGAAAGGTATTAGGAAAAACCCGAAATCGCGTGTGGGACTAAGGAGAGAAGGATTTAAAGATAATGGACTGGCTAGGGAGTAGCAGGTATACAAAAGGGGTTCACTGAATTCCGCGTATGCTGAGAGATATGAATAGCGGGGGAAGGAGTGTATAAGACTGAAGGATCTAAGAAACAATGGTGAGGTCTGAAGAGAAACGAAGTGAACAGCGGGGGATGGGGGATCAAAGATGTGCGACAGATGCCCAGCCGTGAAGGTGCTTTTTAAGTCTCAGTATCTCCTTTTCTTCATAGGGAGTTCTTCCTTGACGCTCTTCTCGACAAATGGATGCCTCACACTCCTCACTTTCTTTTCATAATGCATTTAACTCCCCTTGATATCCTCTGCGAAATGTGCATGAACAGTTTCTGAAAACTGGTACCTGGCGTTAATCCTTTTCTGAGAAATTGCACCCGACGGTCCCCGAAATTCAGCGATCGGAGAATTCTTAAATTTCTTATACATTAATAGCCGAATTCCATTTCCTTTACTTTCACCAGGAAGAGTCTTTCTTCAAGTCACTTGTCTGCCTTCCTACCGATCGTGTGCGTGTGTTAGATATAGAGATGTCGCAACTCACTCCCAGGCGTCGAAACCAAGTAGCAGGAATGCTTGCCGCTAATAAAGGCGTTTGCGAGATAGCGCGGGAGTTTAATGTCTCCCACTCCACAATTTCGAATTTGCAAAAGTTGGTTTGCACAGGAAGGTATAAACCAACTCAGCTGGGCAGCGAGGAGCCCGGACCTCAATCCCATTGAGAATGTATGGGGTATAATGGTGAGAGATTTGCAGAAGAAGGATCGCCCATCAAATCCTGCAAAGCTTTTGCAGGACATTCAGGACTCTTGGGATGAAATTGGAGCACCTCTATGCCTTAGAGTCGTTCAATCCATGCCGGAACGTCTTCGGCTAGTTATAAGAAACGGTGGAGGGTGGATAAATTACTAATAATGCGGCGGTAACTATCTAGCTTTTATAACAGGAAAAATATTATTGCATTATGATAGATGATTATTATTTTACTAAATTGTAGCATTCTCACTCTTGCAGATTAGTAATGGGCAAGGAGTTTCCTGTTGATACTTCCCGTACCGTTTTTTCCGATGGTTGTGTACTCCTTCCTATCCCATTCTCCATAATCCCTTTTCCTCATTTACCTTATCCCGATGATGATAAGCGTCACAATCATGATATGGATGATTTCGCTCTTTTACTGAGGGATACCGATATCCTAAAGGATATTCTAACCCTTTCCCCTTTCGAGTGCTTTTGCTCTTTCTCTTCCACTACAACTTCCATCCCTAGTCAATTTTCTATATTGTCCCTTTTAATTCCGATGAAGTAAAATATTTGTGACTAATAGGCTATAGGTAGAAGACTGAACTAATCGACATCGTTATGCTATAGATACTAACAGCTTTAAATTAAATTAGCTAGTAATAAGTCTCAATTATACTTTCAACGAAATCATTTTCCCTATCTTTCCCAAAGTAAGTAATCCTACATAAACAAGAAGACAAGGGGTTACAAGGCTGATGAAAAAGGATTAGCATGACGAAAATGGAACTTATTTTATTATGGATACAAATTGAAGTTTTAGTTAAAAATACAGTATATAAAAATAAGCATAAGGCATTAAAGGAAGCGAAAAATAGGGTTAATAGCACTGAATAAAACACAGAAATCAAATGTAGATCGTAGTTAAAAGCTAAGGTTATTCGATAACGATGTGAGATCAATAATGAAAATTATATTTAAAGGCGGCATTTCGAATGAAATATGTTCTCCTAATAGAGTCCGATAGCTGTGTTATGATTATGCATACGGAGTGATACATTATGAAGGATAAAGTAAAACGCATGTTGTAGCAAATGGTTCATGATTTAAATAAATTAAACGAAATAAGCATCGGGAAAATAAGAGACTGTCAGCAGGGAGTTAAGGTGTTTAAGGGGATGCATTGACATAACTTGGATAAGAATAAAAAAGGGAAACATATGTATTCTAAAAAGAATCTTTCCGAGATACATTTATCAAACTGCCCTGACGGTCTCAACGAGGTAAACTACTTGTGTATAGTATATCATATTCTTATTTTGTCGAGATACTATCCAGCCTTCCGAAGACAGGGAGCTTCCTTCTCATTACCGCTACAATTCCACAAAGAATTAAACTTTCAACAGAAAATTCTGAGATGACTATCTCCGTTGTAGGCTAAGGATATTTAACACATTAAAAGGCTAAGGACCTTTAACTCATTAGAACCACTCCATGGTTAAATCAAAAAATGAACGGGTTTATATGAGGAAAGCTCGAAGATGAACATAAATTATTGCGGAAGACATGTTACCAACTTATTGTTATATTTATGATATGATAATACTTATTATGATATTTATTGTAATGATAGGGCCAGTCAGAGCGGAGGACTCGAGAGCTTTTAATGCAAAAATATAAGAGAGGCTTCCGGATAGTCATTTGAGCAGCGCGTTTTTCTTGGATGAAAGCCGTCCCGGGTTCGATTCCTGGTAGGATACCATGTGCGAAATAACCTCTGCTGTCGAATCCCTTTTCATAATACTACTCATAAAAGCGGAAAATAATTAACGTTGAGTTATTAATATGACTTGCGTGATGGTGATTTTCTTAGAATAATCATAGCATAAATATTTTACCTCATTATTTTGTATAAATATGGGTTCAACAAGTTCGTAACCCTCTTTTGCTTTAAAATATCATATAGTCTTTTAACTGCGATAAACGACTTTTTAAAAACAATGGGTTCTTACTGATTGAATCTTCATGGATTTTCTAAATTCTGACGAATTTAACGTAATCTAAACATGATATTTCAGGATTCACATCTTGCTATTTGGAAACACTGCCAGAGCCAGGACATCCAAGAGCAATTTGTCGGAATCAGAATCTTAACTTCTTTTCTTCGATTTAACGATTAATATTATTTTATAAATGAGTTATAGTCCTCAGTATTCAATGCAGCCGGAAATTATATGAAGGTGGAAAAATGTTGGGTCTCATAAAGAATGAAGAGTAATCTGTTCCCAATTTACACTTCTCTTTTAAAATATAATTCCTTACGATCTACCGAAAATTTTCCAACAATCGCTGGTATTACTTTCCTTTAGACCTCGCGATAGCAGCCCTCCTCATCGGACGGAGCGTAGGCACATGAGTACGCACCGGCCAAGCCGCGGCAAAGGCAAAATTCCGGTGTTGCCAAAATGTAATAGAAGGGCGGGTGGAAGGGGTAACGAGTGACATTTGAAACCCCTCAATCTTATGCACCACGTAGTACACCGTTCTATTTTTTCTTCGACGACTGTACTTAATTTAATAATTAAACATAATATTTGGAAAAACATTCACCATCCATCAGTAAATGCCTTCAATAACACATTGACATTGTTTGTTTTTCTCATACATAACAAAAAGCTTCGAACGATTGTCACATAAGTTTTTGATTGCATTCAGCCCTTTTATGGTAATCCGATGTTTAGGAAACCGGTTAATGTTAATCTAGTGATTCGAGTATTATCTCAGGAGCCTCTCACTTCACAACTGACCAAAGAATAAAGCCCACGGGTTGCATATGAATCATAATTTAATATCATCAACATGAAACTTGTCTAAAATTCCACCGAAGATTAACTTATTTTCAATTTTCTCTATAAAAAAGCTGAAAGCGATTAAAATTATCTATACTTCTTTAACACGTTGTGTTACGCTATGACTAGTCGGATCGATCGAGGCCCATTATCACAATAAAGAAAATTCCTTTCTTTCGTGGGAGACGACGTTTCACAATTTGCGTGAATGTTATGTATTGAATGTTCGGATTTTTTTCCGTGTATTTAACACCACACTCGATTCACATTATAGAATAGCAAAACTGCAGTTGATTCTAAACGTCGTAATACTACGACTTACAGCCGGAACTTTCGAATTTCATTCCATTCGATTTCGAATTCTATATCTACGGAATGCTAAAGTTAGAATAAATCTTCGCACGAGCTGTAGTGAAGACCGTAAAAGAGAGCTATGCTTGCAAGTTTCATTTTATCATCTTCGGTCTTGGGATGCGTTTCCACAAAAAGTTGTCCTTCAAAAGATTGAGATTTTCCCATTATTGCATTATGATACTCCTACCTCTTTTTCGCAGAGAATGTGAGGGTACTTTCGTCCATTCCAACAAAGAACCATGAACAGAATGTGTCTTTAACGATCGATTGACTATAAGTAGAAAATATTCAGCCGCAAAGTTGATACGAAAATGTACATGCATTTAAAGTATTCCATTTGAGGCGAAATTCTCCTCAGAAAGATTCCAGAAAGAAAACGATCTTCACGCATGCTCAGAGGATTAATGTTCATTTTGATCGCCTTTGAACTCCATTGGCATAGACAAAAAACATTAGAAATCATCGTGCGCATTTCAGAGCAAATATTAATGTGCAAGAAAGTGTTTTAGATTGATAGCTTTATGGTTGATAGCCTTGAAATAAGTACTACTTCAATCGGCAGTGTGGTTTCTGCTGGATATTTTTTTTTGTAAAAAGTCCCTCTTTGAACTATGCTAAGGTATGAGAAGCTAGATCCATTTCTGGATCAAAAGTAGAGATATAATAACGTTTTGTTCATTTCCTCTACTCGTAATATACTTGTGGATGAACTACTCTAATTTCCCAAAGTATGGTGCTTGTAGATTACCACCAAGAATACATTAATTGCACGGCTTCTAACATTCAAGACTTTTTAATCCTCTTCCTGGACCAATGATCTTTTCGGCTACCGCAATGTCCCCAGTTCGATCATTGATAAAATTGACCGTTCTCATAAGTAATATACTCGTACTTCTCATGTATCGGTGGTATCTTCTGCAAAATAATTCGAAATGATTGGGAAGTTCCATCGAGATATAGGATTATTTTCTGAGGCTATGAACAACCAGTCCCCTTGACGAACGTTGTGATAGTCGAAGCCTCTGTTACATAAGAATATGCAAGAAATTCAGCTGAATCCTTAGAATCATTCGTGGGAAAAAATGAGAGAATTCAATGTTCGGATCTGTAGCAGTTAGGAAATAAATTCTTCGTCAAATCATAGGAAAGGACACTTAAGCTCATAATCACTTCGACATTTCCAACGTTGATTTAATGAACTGCAAGCTCAAAGTGCACTTTACGTTTGGTAAAACTATAACTTAATAGTATGAGAGTCACAACAAAGGTAGTGGCATTCGGTTTATTCCACATCTTTATTAAATAGGTAATCAATTACACTTTTCCTTTTTAGTTACATCAGCTATTTGGTGTTTTCGCAAAGGGAAGAGTTTTTCGAAACTGGAATGTAAACATCAATGATTTATTAACAATCATGAAGAACGGGCAGTTCAAGAATTCTATACCGGAAAAGAGTTTTGGTTGATTTTCTCATAGAGATCGAAGAACAAGTGATACAATCATCAAATGTTAGCATTATAGAAATTAACCCAATTTCAAAGAATATAAGCGTTTCGTTTGAAATGTGTCCTCAGATCGATTCGTGGCGACTCAGGCCGTAACGAACCATTCTAAACGCAGTTAGATCTCTTTCTTATAGCCTCGAAGCTTCATTTGCACGGCAGATTTTGATTTAATCGATGCCTCGTGTGAAAATTCGACTTGATCATTCAATCAAGCCTTGTATTTTAATCTTAGCATTGGCGGAAAACTTTTGTTAGACGTTAGGGGCATTGTCATGTTTAACCTCTTAAGTTCGGAGTCCATTTGAATGGCAAATTAAATGTACATATAGTAACATAAAATGTGTTCACAACCTTAGCTAATTATTTCTAAGTATAAGTAATATGTTCTACATGTTGGAAATAAAGTTCGGTCGGTTATTGGCAGGATTTACTTGAGGATGCTTATAAATTCTTATCATAACGGTATGCTTTAATTATATAATTGATAAAATATTATATAGAGAGCGTTTCAGTTTCCAACTCCATTCCTAGGATCTATTGAAGGACATAAGTAAGAATTAGAACTTTACGACGCGTATAATAGACCATTCGAAAATTAATTCCCCATAGAGTATCTAGTGGCATTTCAGCTTGCTGCTATATACTACCGAATTAAAATCTATTTCTCAATTTTTTTATTCTTAAGCAGCATCTTAACGAATACATAGGTTCCCATTATATCTTTTCCGAGTAAAAGTTGCTTGCATGCTGCAAGCTATCCGTTGAATACAGTATCATACCAAGTACTGCCTCAGTTCAAATTTAAAACTTAGCGCCAAAGACCGCCTGGCGACGAACTAAGAACCCGGTCGTGAGAGAAGATAGCAAAATAATATTAGATAAGTGCCATCCTTACTTGTTCCAAAGTTTCGATTGAATATCTTATCGGGAAGGTCCCACGCCTCTGTCACCATTCCGGGTTTTATCTTTCCAGCTTATCGGGAAGGCATTTAAAAAATCGTCCAATGCATTTCTTATGGAAGAATTTTGCATCCACCTGGCGTCGAACTCACTGTCATTTGGCTACATTTTTTCCATGAGAAGCATAGAAGACTACCTCAACTTCAACCTCCGAAATTTTGGTTACTATATCTTACCGATAAGTGCCTCAAAATAATTTTCAAAAATCTGCGCAATGCATTCTTGCGAAATGGAAAATTGCGATTTTTGGGAATTTCTGGCATCGAACTCATGATAGCTAGCGTCGATGTCTGCATTATTCTGGCATCTAGAGTGTAGGGCCAGTATGTCGAAAAAATCTGACGTCGATGGCGCTCGTGGAACATGGTCAGAATTCGTATCCCCTATATATATCTATATCTATTATATATAGCTAACTCTCCGGATATACCTATATATCTATCTATTATATATAGCTAACTCTCCGGATATACCTATATCATCATCATCATCAGCCATTTTCAATCCGATGTCGGATGTAGGCCTCCCCAAGCGCTTTCCAATTCTCTCTATTCTGAGCTTCTCTTTGCCATGTCACACCTAAGTACTTAATGATGTCTCTGTTCCATCGGTCCTTTGGTCTTCTTCTTGGTCTCTTCACATCTCTGGGTGTCCAGTTCAGAACCGTTCTTGTCCAACGGTTGTCGTTTCTTCTAACCACATGGCCTGCCCACATCCATTTCAGTGACCTTACTTTATCTACGATGTCTGTCACTCCGGTCTTCATCCTCACCCAGGTGTTGCGTTTCCTGTCTCTTCTTGTGATCCCAAGCATACACCTTTCCATACTTCTTTGCGTTGTCTGAAGTCGCTGGGTTATTGCTGCGTTTAACACCCAGGTTTCACTTCCATATGTCAACACTGGTAGAATGCATTGGTTGAAGACCTTTCTCTTCAAGACCATTGGCATTTGTGACTTTAGAATGTGTGCATTTCTTCCGAAGGCACTCCAGCCGAGTTTAATTCTTCGGTTTACTTCGTTAATCCTGTTGTTCTCTCCTGTGGTTACTAGTTGTCCTAGGTATGTGTATTCTGAGCAGACATCCAGAGGCGTCCCTTCAAATTTGATTGTTTCTTGTGCTGCAAAAGAGTTATACATTACCTTTGTTTTTGTTAAATTTATCCTGAGTCCTATCTTCTGTCCTGCTGTGTTCAGTTCATGAAGTCTTGAAGCTAGATCTTCTCCGTTGGTTGCGAAGAGTACTATATCATCTGCAAAGCGCAGATGACTGATGTGTTCCCCATTAATCCACAGACCTTTCTGCTCCCAGTCCAAGGTTTTAAAAACTTCCTCCAGAACAGCTGTGAAAAGAATTGGGGAAAGGCAATCTCCTTGTCTAACTCCCTTCTCAATCTTGAATTCTTCAGTAACTTCGTGTAGCATTATTGAGGCTGTGGCATTTTTATAAATGCTGCGTAGGAGTCGGATGTACTCTGCATCTACTCCTTGTTTTTCCAGAGCTTCTAGTGTAGAGGAGGTACTTACTGAGTCAAAGGCCTGAGCATAGTCCACAAAGCATAGTACTAGTGGCATCTCATATTCATTCGTCCTGCTGATTATTTCTTGTAGTGTGTGGATGTGGTCCATAGTACTGAAGCCCTTCCGGAATCCTGCTTGTTCTCTAGGCTGGGCAGATGATAGAATAATCTTTATCCGTTCAGCTATTATCATCATGAATGTTTTGTAAACAACAGAAAGGAGACTGATGGGGCGGTAATTCTTCAGCTCTTCCTTGCTTCCTTTCTTGTGCAAGAGGACTATTCTTGCATGATTCCAGTCCTGGGGGATTCTTCCTTGTTTCAGGCAAGTTGTGAATAACTGCGCTAAAACGTGTGCAACTTCTGTTCCACCAAGTTTTAAATATTCTGCTAACACTCCATCTATGCCTCCTGCTTTTCCATTCTTCGTCTGCTTTATTGCTGCAGTTACTTCTCCTGGGAGAATAGAGAGGGGATCTCGTTGGTTTTGGCTTTCTTCTTGGTTTTCCTCTTCAGCATTTTCTTCCTTCTTGTATAGGTTGCCAAAGTATTCTGCTACCGTCCTTAGTATTGCTTGTCTGTTGCAAGTTCTTGTACCATCTTCCTTCTGTATGGCTAAAATCTGTTTTCTTCCAATTGCTAGGCGTTGTCTGGTCTTCTTCATACTTTTGCTGTTTTCTATAGCCTCTTGCACAATTCTCTCATTGAATTTTCTCACGTCTTCCTTAATTGCCATCCTGATAGCCTTACTAAGCTCGGCGTATTCGATGTTATCCTTTTGTGTATCTGAATTCTTCAGTTCCTTACGTCGTTTCATCATTTGTCGGGTGCTGTCACTTAGCTTTCTATCTTTAGCTCTTCTTGGTGTGCTTGCTACTTCTTCTGCTGCTTCCTTAACAGCTTGCATGACATTGGTTTCTAGATCTTCTTCTTGAAGTGCTGAGAATCTATTTTTTAGCTCAAGCTGATATTTATTCTTGTTTTCCTCTAGTTTTTTGATGCTAATTTCATGTTGCTTGCATGAAATCAACTTCTTGCGTTCCATTTGGGGATTAATCTTCAATCTGCATCTTACGATCCTGTGGTAACTTCCAGTGCTAAAGTTATTCAAGACTTCATAGTCTGTCACTGTGTAGAGTTTATTAACCAATATGTAATCTATTTCATTTTTTGCTCCGTTGGGTCCTCTCCAAGTCCACTTCCTTTTTGGGTTCTTCTTGTAATATGTATTTGTTATGTACATATTGGTGCATTCAGCAAACTCTACCAGGCGGTGACCACGTTCGTTTCTCTGGCCCAGTCCGTATTGTCCTGCGATGGTGTCATCGGCTTCCTGTTGACCTACACGAGCGTTAAAATCGCCCATAATTATTTTATAGTAGTGGGCTTCCTTATCGTGCTCAGTGCCGAGAGTTTGGTAAAATTTTTCAATTTCTTCTTCGCTGCTTGCTGCTGTTGGTGCGTAGACTTGTATGATCTGAATAGAGTAACGCTCATTTATCTTGAGTATGAGCTTGCAAATTCTCTCAGATATACTTTCTATCTTCTGTACATTGTTTTTCCATCTCTTGTTGATCAGGAACCCGACACCTCCTAGTCTTCCATCCTTAGTACCCCTGTAATAAAATAAATTACCTTCCTTGAGTGTAATCAAGTCTTCTGATTTTCTTCTAACTTCGCTGAGTCCGATGATGTCCCAATTTATCTTCTCTGCTTCATTCAGTAGTTCCAGTAGTCTGTCTTCACTCTTCAAGCTGCGGCAATTGTAAGTCGATATACCTATATATATAGATATATATATATATATAGGGGATACGAATTCTGACCATGTTCCACAAGAGCCATCGACGTCAGATTTTTTCGACGTACTGGCCACACCCTGTAGATGCCAGAATAATGCAGACATTGACGCTAGCTATCATGAGTTCGATACCAGAAAGTCTCAAAAATCACAATTTTCCCATAAGAATGCATTGTGCGGATTTTTGAAAATTATTTTGAGGCACTTATCGTTAAGATAGAGTAATCAAAATCTCGGAGGTTGAAGTTGAGGTAGTCTTCTATAATACGAATGGAAGAAATGTTACGAAATGACCGTGAGTTCGACGCCAGGTGGGTGCAAAATCGTTCCATAAGAAATGCATTGCTGCAATTTTTGAAATTTTTTTGAATGCCTTCCCGATAAGCTGGAAAGATAAAACCCGGAATGGTGACAGAGGCGTTTGAAAACTTTCTTTCATGAATTTCACAGTTCGTCTAGTGGTCCTTGGTTCGATGCAAGAGGGTCATTCCGATTCCACCATGCATTTCAAACGGGGAAAACGGAATCTTATTTTGGGACCTTCCCGATAAGATATTGGATCGAAACTTTGGAACAAGTCATAATGGCAAATTTATAATATTAATATGCTGTTTTCTCTCACAGAAGGGTCCTGAGTTCGACGCTAGGCAGTCTTTTGCGCAATTATTTGCAATCTGTTTTGAGGCCGTTCTCGATGCTATAGAGCAATCAAAATCACGCTGTTTTTAGATGAGATGGTCTTCCAAAGTACCAAAGGAAGAAATGTTACCAAATGACCGTGTGTTCGACGCCAGGTGGCTTCGAAATGCTCCCGTAAGAAATGCATTGCTGAAATCTTTGACGATTTTTTAAAATGCCTTTTCGATAAGCTGGAAAGATAAAACCCGGAATGGTGACATAGGCGTTTGAGAAGATTCTTTCATGACGATCGCTGTTTCTCTAGTGGTCCTTGGTTCGATGCAGGATTGTCATTTCGATTCCACCATGCATTTCAAACGGGGAAAATGGAATCTTATTTTATGACCTTCCCGATAAGATATTGAATTGAAACTTTGAAACACGTCATAGTGGCACTTTTCTAACATTCGTATGCCATTGTCTTTCACGAACAATTCCTGTGTTCGACGCCAGGCGGTCTTTCGTGTGAATTTTCGAAAATTGTTTTGAGTCCTTACTCGGAGCGTTAGAACAGTGAAAATCACGGAGGTTGGAGATGCCGTAGTTACCTATTGTACAGCTAGTTCCAAGAAAAACTTACCACCTAAGCCGCAACCCGCATAACAGGTAGTGAATTTCCTCCGAGCGAGCCTTAAGAAGTGAGAGAGAGAGAGAGAGAGAGAGAGAGGAAAAACATGGCGGAGATGGTCTGTTTGAGTCATAACTCCGCCTGCAGAGTTGAAATGGATTTATTTGCTTTATTAATATTGCAAAGATTTATGAGTATCCTGAGTTTGGTGGCATTGGCCTAGCAGAATAGTATTATAACAATACGGATGTCGTAATGCAAGAATTCAGTTATTATAAAATGGTTATAACGATTCAGTATATAGTCTAGCATTGCTTCTCGCACAGAGGGAAACGTCGCACACGAGGTCCCGTTATTCCTAGGAAACCGAGGGAAACCCCCTTCCCTTCATAAAATTTGAGTCTGAGGGCGAAAGGCACGAGCATGTCGAAGGAAATTTTCGCAAAATCTGCCTCTGAGCCGCTCTGAGCATATGTTTAGGACTGGGATGGGAGGAAGAAAATTTCTGCGCAGTTTGAATCGGTGTCGGACCAAAAATGTATAGACCTCGAATTCGACGCCTTTGCTTGCAAAACTCTGCGGTTATAATGGGTGGTATTATATAATATAATAGTAGCTAATATTATGCATCGTTCAAGAGAGCAGTTTTTAGCCTTTAAAATTATATACCAAAGGAGTCTACATCGATCACCAGTTTTATCACAGCCTGTGTGAATGCAATCTACACAAGTAAAGTAAGGCACACTCATGGCCATATCTAGGCTATTACATTAATATACTACATTAAAAAACAATAAGTAAATATATAGTATGAAGTCTTGAGGCATTCTCTGCGTATTTTAGATAAATTTTATTTCATTTGATAAGCATCGAAATTAAAATTCGATCGATAAAAAATAGGTAAATTTTATCATCTATGCAGTTGGAATTTTTACTATACCGTCCAAATCAATTGAGAGAAAATGTGCTAGAATCGATTTTCCTGAATGAATAAAGATGACGGATACGAGACTACCATCTTTCACATTAATTTTGAATTAATTAATTTTTTCGGTGTCATTGAAGTGTGAATCGAATAAACTTGATTACTTCTGTGGATTCCTCTTGAAATGTTTGCAGTCACAAACCATTACGTTCTTAAACATTCTTCTCGCTATATTTATCACCTTTAAAAGTTCTAAAATACACAAAAAGATAGTGCGAATGAGGTTTGGTCATAATGCTCATTGAATGCTACTGTTAGCTATGAATGTAAAATTTTCAATTAAAGTTGAATGTATACAAAACTACCTACATTATTTATATTTCAATTGTTTATTATAATGTTTACAATTATTATAATGTAGAAAACGTTAAAAATACGCAAAATAATAGGGACTTGGTGAAATAGTTTTTCCCAGGGCCTTTTTACCTGTAATTCCAACCCTGTAATATCACATGGGGAAGCGCATATGAGGCTCATGTTGAAATTTTGCTTCCCTCGGTTGATGGCTGACCCTGCGTAACTCATATTTTTCGACAGAATTTTAATGATTGAGATGAATGGGTGGTGGTTTGGTATGGCTAGTCTATCTACATATTTATCGCTTGGTGATATTGAAAATATTCCATCGTATTTAAAGTATTATGTATATATTGGCTATAATAATCTTTTTATCTCTCCACATTCCATGACAAATTTGAAAAACAAGATACAGGAGTGATTGGAAGAAGTGAATAAAGCAATGAATTCACCAGTATTTCAAGAGGGGGACTGTTTTAATAGAGATAGGAAAGTGAGAAGCAACGGCAACAGTAATACATACACTCACATGAATTTAACCACCGAAAGTGTAAGAGGTATGTTAATTCCAGATTTTTGGATGAATCACAATAGGTAATGGCATTTCTTGGGTTCCTCGTCGACCAATTGATTACTTTGAGTAGGAGCAACGACCTCTTTCAAAAGTATAACGCACTCACTCACCTCAATTTTCTCATCCAACATATATTTTTTCCGTTTATGACTGCCTCCAGAGAAACTACTCATTTATCCAATTTAAGTAATATCTCAGTCAAACATGGTTAACATTCAAATATACAGGATACAACGTCGATGGCTTACCATACTTTCAGAAATTTCCTTCTGATGCATCAGTTTATTCCCAGGATTCCGAAATTGTATACAATAGCGATGTTCAATGTTTTGTAGCAACCTTCTTTTAATTCTATAAGAAAGTTCGAGCAGTTAACTAAGCCAGTACCTAAATCATCTTCTTATCAGCAATTTATTTTGGAAAGAGATTCCGAGGTCTTTTCAAACCGATAGAAATTGCTAACATTAGTATTACTATCTATGCAAGCCAATGGTTTATTCTAAATAACTTTAGAGATATAATTTATCGGTAATCGGCGTATAAACTTCAAGTTTCTGCGACGTTGAATATGCGGAGTGTCTACAATTCCGTATTTACATTTCAATTCATATTTTAGTGACATTATAATAGAAACTTTAGTCGATCTAGTAAGATCATCTTCCACGCTCTATCAACTTTGTATCATAGATGTTGTAAGAGAAGTGAAACGATTTGGTTCTCGTAAGCGTAAGGAATAGATATTAGATGGCATTTCTCTAGTCCATTGTTCATTTCTCAAGTTATTTCAAACTACGAAATTTTGAGCTCAATATAGAGACAAAATAAAGCATAAAAAATAATATTTATAAATAAACAATCATTGACGAGGAGCTATTTTTTCATTTTTGTTGTTAAATTAGTTATTCAGTATAAGCTAATACAGTTTATGCCATTCACTTTAAAAGCAGAATATAGAGATACTATAATTCTGATATGATACACCCAAAAATTGTTAACTTTATGTTATCGTTCAGATTTTCCGAAGGTCCTATTTCAACTAGAATGATCTTCCTTGCATTACTATTTTAAAAAATTCGAAATATCTTGGCAAAGATCGGAGAGAATTATGATGTGCCTAGGATGAAGGATGTTACGAAGGTCCTTGGAGTGAATGTTGGAATAATGGATTACATATAGAACCAAGAATATTTTAACAGCTAAGGTATGAATCATGAGAATTAGAGGAATATTTTCATGTAAGTCTGTTTACAATCCATTGGTTTCTATTTTTAAGGTATTCTTCCATGACTCCTTTTACCCATCATTCATAATTATTGACGGTGATTTTTCTTTTAATTATTATAGATATTATGCACCATTCAAACAATTCGGGTTATATAGTTCACTTGAGGCATTCAGAAACCGAAGCAGCGATCATTAATCATTAGTCTCACTTTCACCTAGCGCATAGTTCTGAAAATCATTTCAGTATAACAATGGAAATCGTGTTGTGGGTGTTTTCACACCCCCTGACATACGTCATACGGCGGCTCGCCGGGTATAAATGAAAATGTAAATAAACAAGGTGTAAACGTGTAAACCTGCAATATGCAAGTATAGAAAACCTGGAATTTATACGCAATATGCAAGTATAGAAAACCTGGAATTTATACGCAATATGCAAATCAGTCTTAAGGTTCTGATTTTCCATACTAACTGTTGTTTCTTAACCATCTTAAACTGTATTCCTCGCAAGAAGTCCTGAAAGGTCGTCTACCTCAAAAATAGAGTTGAATATCTTCATTCCCTAAGGGAATACCCGTGGCGAAGATTACAAATCGCGGATCCACCATTTCCCACCTTACTTGTGATCGGTCGCCGCCACCATACCCTAACCTTAGATACCTGCTCAGCAGGGGTGCGGTCGGGAATCCTCATTAGCGCTTTCAAATTCGCTACCCCGCATACATACGACCATCCACAATATGCCGAAAAGGGGGTTTTTCTTCTCAGAGTGGAGTTCACCTTCACCCATCGGCCGTTTTATGGTTCCTTTGAGAAAGTAGACAATACCTTTCGATGGACGAAACAAAAGAAAAAGAAGTAACAAAGGAATGAATAGGGGATACTCCTAGGGCCAGTGTGGAGGGCCTCCCCTCTCTCTGAAAGACTTAGTAAAACCTCAGACGCGAATTTGTCAGAAACAGCCAAATCTCATCTCAAAATCATAATGCTTCATCTGATACCATCATCACGAATGCCTGGTGGAGGAACAGAATAACGTGTTGACACATATATTCTAAAATACCTAATGCTCCGTTATTGGTTTGTATGAAGCAAATTTTATACTTCTCTGTATTCCAGAATAATTCAACAGCAAAGAAATCGAGTCAAAATTTGCACCACGGGGCAAGAAAGATATTTCGCATCAGATAAAAGTTGGGACAGCATAATTTTGCAAGGAACATGAACCTGATTTAATTAAAGGGATAGTTTTTCTGGGACTGGCAATGAACAATATTTTCGGAAAAGTGTTACGAGATGCTGGCGTTAATTTCGTCGTAAACTAATTTTTAATTCGATACGTGAAAAAACTTTGTAGTCCTCAGTATTAATATTAGGAGTGCTACTATTCTAATATCTATGTTATTTTCTAAAATACTAAATTAGCAAGTTGAATTTTAAACAATTGCCTTAGAAAATGATGATAGCACACCAATTAATATTTTACTTTCTATCAATTGATTTGGTGATATTTAAAATTTTTATACTATTTGATGTGATTATCTGATGTAGTTGATCGTAATTTACTTGGTTTACTTAATTGTAATAAGTTTTGGGTCTAATTTTCAGAGCTCTTTACCAGGTCGACTTAAAATGATTCTTTCTCATTGTATTCGCCCAGATAAAGTTTCTTTTCATCTTTGCTTTCCTTAGTAGGTTTCGCAATGTTTTCATGCTCCCCTTCTCGATAATATTTTTCTGCAACATAAATTAGTTGAAATACAGTTGATTGTGTTCTTATTCATAATTATTCTTTATCTCCTTACAGAGTTATCGTTCATGTTTCTATTTGAGTCATAGTCGTGAATTTCCTCTAAATAAATTTAAATGTTCCTCCTGTAGGTGACAAGAGCATAAAAAACGTAATAATATAATCCTTTTTAATCTTGCAATGACATAATTTTTTATTGGATAATTGAAGCAGCTAAAGTAAGTTTACCCGACGCCTCCAGAGAAAGGTGAATTACGCAGAAATCTCTGGCCGAAATAAGGAAATCCGATTTTCATTCATTTTTTAATACTATGTTGCAGACATAGTAAAAATTAGCACTAAATATAGTTTAACTAGATGCTAATAAAGACGGTACAAATACGTTCAACGCGTTTCAAAACGGTTTAAAAAGGCGCCTTCCTTCCAAGAGCCAATAGAATGCGTGGAAAACTCTAGACTCGCTCTCATCGAGCTTCACGTCTGTTATGCGGGTTGCGGCTTAGGTGGTAAGTTTTTTTTGGAACTAGCTGTACTAACTAAGAAATGTTACCAAACGACCGTGAGTTGGACGCCAAGTGGGTGCAAAATTCTCCAGTATAAAATGCATGGCGGTCAATTTTGACAATTATTTTGAATGCATATCCGATTACCGAGAATGATATAAAACGGAATGTTCATAGAGACAATTCATATGTTTCATATACGCTGCTCGCCGTTCCTCTGACGGTTCTTGGTTCGATTCCTGAGCGTCATTTCTATTCTACCATGTATTTCAAAGGGGTATAGCGTAATCTTATTTTAGGAACTTCCCGATAAGATATTTAATCGAAACTTTGGAACAGGTCAGAATGGCACTTATCTAATATTAATATGCAATTGCTTCGCATGATTGGGTCCTTAGTTTGACGCCATGCGGTCTTTTGCGCGAAATTTTGAACATTGTTTAAAGGCCTTTCTTGGTACGATACTGCATTTAACTGATAGCTTGCAGTATGCAAGCAACTTTTACTCGTATAGATATATAGATATATATGTATAGGGGATACGAATTCTGACCATGTTCCACGAGCGCCATCGACGTCAGATTTTTTCGACGTACTGGCCCTACACTCTAGGTGCCAGAATAATGCAGACTTCGACGCTAGCTATCATGGGTTCGATGCCAGAAATTCCCAAAAATGGCAATTTTCCCATAAGATTCCATTGCGCGGATTTTTGAAAATTATTTTGAGGCACTTATCGTTAAGATATAGTAACCAAAATTTCGGAGGTTGAAGTTGAGGTAATCTTCTATGCTTCTCATGGAAAAAATGTAGCCAAATGACAGTGAGTTCGACGCCAGGTGGATGCAAAATTCTTCCATAATAAATGCATTGCGGAAATCTTTTTAAATGCCTCCCAATAAGCTGGAAAGATAAGACCCGGAATGGTGACAGAGGCGTGGGACCTTCCCGATCAGATATTGAATCGAAACTTTGGAACAAGTAAGGATGGCACTTATCTAATATTATTTTGCTGTCTTCTCTCACGATCGGGTTCTTAGTTCGTCGCCAGGCGGTCTTTGGCGCGAAGTTTTAAATTTGAACTGAGGCAGTACTTGGTATGATACTGTATTCAACGTATAGCTTGCAGTATGCAAGCAACTTTTACTCGTATATATATAGGTATATCCAGAGAGTTAGCTATATATAATAGATATATTAGATATCGGAAGGATTCTGATTAGCTTTCCGAAGATACTTGGCTCGGTCCGGACCGGAAGTCCATTAAATACTTGTTATATTTAATATTAATTTGGAGCGGCCGATGGACTATTTTAGTGATTTTATTTTAATGTAACTAGATTTTCTAGCTTAATAATATCGAATGTAACACTTGAATATAAAACTATGAAAATAGATTCTTGCCCGACTTTGACTCTAGTAGTACCTATCAGTCAAAATAAAAACTTATTTCATTAAATTTTAAATGATTTCTGATTACATAATGAACAATTAAAAAATCATAATTTGAATTATGTCGCCGTACCAATACGATGCTTTTGTATAAATTAATTATTTCGATATTAGGAATATCGACGTCAATGCAATGCTCAGGTCTCCAGTGAGTGGACACAAATAAATGCATGATAAATATGAAAAAGCAGGATGTGCGAGAATGAGTGCAAGATCGCTTTTATTCCAAGACCAAGCCCTAATTTAGATGTCTAAAAATGTACTCCTTGTGCAGATAGAAGTTTACATTTTATTTACCTTCATGTTACCCCGATCGTAACCAATGAATAATCCTACTTTATTTAGAAAACACACCCCTCGCGTTTATCGATGGCACAGTACTATTTCCACAGAGAAATTATATTAGAAAAGTCATAGTATTCACACAATGTTGATACCAAAAGACATGAAATTTCATTAGTGTTGCGTTTTGATGGATGGTCGTTTTTATTGCTTATAAAAAGTGCACAGTTCTATTGACTCGACGGTAAATATCTCTTAGTGGGATTCGTGGATGTCCTGATGGATTTCTTTCACTTATTTAAATTTTAAGTATCGGATCAATAATGACATTTCATTCCTCCTTTAAATTTATAAAGTTGACTCTATAAATGGAGATGGGAACCATAACTTTCTCTTCCGTTGATGTACTTAATTAAATAATTAAACATAATATTTGGAAAAATATTTAACATCCATCAGCAAATGCATTCAATTCCACAATGACATGGTTTGTTTTTTCTCATATATAACAAAAAGCTTCGAACGATTGTCACATAAGTTTTTGATTGCATTCAGCCCTTTTATGGTAATCCGATGTTTAGGAAACCGGTTAATGTTAATCTAGTGATTCGAGTATTATCTCAGGAGCCTCTCACTTCACAACTGACCAAAGAATAAAGCCCACGGGTTGCATATGAATCATAATTTAATATCATCAACATGAAACTTGTCTAAAATTCCACCGAAGATTAACTTATATTATTTTTCTCTATAAAAATGCTGAAAGCAATTAAAATTATCTATACTTCTTTAACACGTTGTGTTACGCTATGACTAGTCGGATCGATCGAGGCCCATCATCACCATAAAGAAAATTCCTTTCTTTCGTGGGAGACGACGTTTCACAATTTGCGTGAATGTTATGTATTGAATGTTCGGATTTTTTTCCGTGTATTTAACATCTCACTCGATTCAAATTATAGAATAGCAAAACTGCAGTTGATTTTAAACGTCGTAATACTACGACGTATAGCCGGAACTTTCGAATTTCATTCTATTCGATTTCGAATTCTATATCTACAGAAAGCTAAAGTTAGAATAAATCTTCGCACGAGCTGTAGTGAAGACCGTAAAAGAGAGCTATGCTTGCAAGTTTCATTTTATCATCTTCGGTCTTGTTTGCTTTTCCACAAAAAGTTGTCCTTCAAAAGATTCAGATTTTCCCATTATTGCATTATGATACTCCTACCTCTTTTTCGCAGAGAATGTGAGGGTACTTTCGTCCATTCCAACAAAGAACCATGAACAGAATGTGTCTTTAACGATCGATTGACTATAAGTAGAAAATATTCAGCCGCAAAGTTGATACAAAAATGTACATGCATTTAAAGTATTCGATTTGAGGCGAAATTCTCCTCAGAAAAATTCCAGAAAGAAAACGATCTTCACGCATGCTCAGAGGATTAATGTTCATTTTGATCGCCTTTGGACTCCATTGGCATAGCCAAATAACATTTTGAAATCATAGTACGGATTTCAGAGCAAAAATCAATGTGCAAGAAAGTGTTTTAGATTTATAGCTTTATGGTTGATAGCCTTGAAATAAGTACTACTTCAATTGGCAGTGTGGTTTCTGCTGGATATTTTTTTTGTAAAAAGTCCCTCTTTGAACTATGCTAAGGGATGAGAAGCTAGATCCATTTCTGGATCAAAAGTAGAGCTATAATAACCTTTTGTTCATTTCCTCTACTCGTAATATACTTGTGGACTCAAATTTTCCAAAGTATGGTGCTTGTAGATTACCACCAAGAATACATTAATTGCACGACTTCTAACATTCAAGACTTTTTAATCCTCTTGCTGGACCAATGATCTTTTCGGCTACCGCAATGTCCCCAGTTCGATCATTGATAAAATTGACCGTTCTCATAAGTAATATAAGCGTACTTCTCATGTATTGGTGGTATCTTCTGCAAAATAATTCGAAATGATTGGGAAATTCCATCGAGATGTAGGATTATTTTCTGAGGCTATGAACAACCAGTCCCCTTGACGAACGTTGCGATAGTCGAAGCCTCTGTTACATAAGAATATGCAAGAAATTCAGCTGAATCCTTAGAATCATTCGTGGGAAAAATGAGAGAAATCAATGTTTGGATCTGTAGCAGTTAGGAAATAAATTCTTCGTCAAATCGTAGGTTAGGACACTTAAGCTCATAATCACTTCGACTTTTCCAACGCTGATTTAATGAACTGCAAGTTCAAAGTGCACTTTACGTTTGGTGAAACTATAACTTAATAGTATTAGAGTCGCTTCAAAGGTAGTGTCATTCGGTTTATTCCACATCTTTATTAAATAGGTAATCGGTTTCACTTCTCTTTTTTAGTTACATCAGCTATTTGGTGTTTTCCTAAGGGGAGGAGTATTTCGAAACCGGAATGTAAACATCAATGATTTATTAACAATCATGATGAACGGGCAGTTCAAGAATTCTATACCGGAAAAGAGTTTTGGTTAATTTTCTCATAAAGATCGAAGAACACGTGATACAATAATCAAATGTTAGCATTATAGAAATTAACCCAATTAACCCAATTAACCCAAGGATTTTGATTAGCTTTCCGATGATACTTGGCTCTGTCCGGACCGGAAGTCGATTAAATTATTGTTATATTTAATATTAATTCGGAGCGGCCGATGGACTATTTTAGTGAAGTTATTTTAATGTAACTAGATTTTCAAGCGTAATAATATCGAATGTAACAGTTGAATATAAAACTATGAAAATAGATCTCCGCCCGACTTTGACTCTAGTAGTACCTATCAGTCAAAATAAAAACTTATTTCATTAAATTTCAAATGATTTCTGATTACATAATGAACAATTTCAAAAATCATAATTTGAATTATGTCGCCCTTTCAATACAATGCTTTTGTTTAAATCAATTATTTCGATCTTAAGAATATCGACGTCAATGCAATGCTCAGGTCTCCAGTGAGTGGACACAAATAAATGCATGATAAATATGAAAAAGCAGGATGTGCGAGAATGAGTGCACGATCGCTTTTATTCCAAGACTGCCCTTATTTAGATGTCTAAAAATGTACTCCTTGTGCAGATAGAAGTTTACATTTTATTTACCTTCATGTTATACCGATCGTACCCAGTGAATAATCCTACTTTATAAAGAAAACACACCCTTCGCGTTTATCGATGGCACAGTACTATTTCAACTGAGAAATTATATTAGAAAAGTCATAGGATTCACACAATGTTGATACCAAAAGACATGAAATTTCATTAGTGTTACGTTTTGATGGATGGTCGTTTTTATTGCTTATAAAAAGTGCACAGCTCTTTTGACTCGACGGTAAATATCTCTTAGTGGGGTTCGTGGATGTCCTGATGGATTTCTTTCACTTATTTACATTTTAAGTATCGGATCAATAATGACATTTCATTCCTCCTTTAAATTTATAAAGTTGACTCTATAAATGGAGTTGGGAACCATAACGTTCTCTTCCGTTGATGTACTTAATTTAATAATTTAACGTAATATTTGGAAAAAACATTCACCATCCATCAGTAAATGCCTTCAATAACACATTGACATTGTTTGTTTTTCTCATACATAAGAAAAAGCTTCGAACGATTGTCACATAAGTTTTTGATTGCATTCAGCCCTTTTATGGTAATCCGATGTTTAGGAAACCGGTTAATGTTAATCTAATGATTCGAGTATTATCTCAGGAGCCTCTCACTTCACAACTGACCAAAGAATAAAGCCCATGGGTTTCATATGAATCATAATTTAATACCAAATCTTCCAAATCCATCAGAAATGGATTTTCCTCTTTATTGCTTGCCTATGATATTATTTATTTGTAGAAGTAATTTATCTGGTGTTGTTGTTGGTATTTGTAACATAGTGTTGCACACATGCATGCTTTTGGTTGATGTTGGTTTACATTAACTCTTACTTCAAGGTTTTATTCTGTTGTTTATCTAGCTTCATTTACTTTCAGTCTTTATTAATAATTATTTGAAGGATAGTTATGTTTAGTAAGAGGAAATCCAAGTAGATAGGTATATCAGAGGAAAATACAGACTTAGAGACAGGTATTTGAGAGACAGTTTGAGGATAATCAGGGCTTTAGATAGTGAATCATGATGAGAAGTTATGTCATAAGGGATACATTGGAATGCGGTTTTTCATTGTTTGTTGGTCCACAATAAAGAGGAAAAATCCATCTAATTCCTCTATTATAAGATTGCCTGAAAGTCATCTAAAGAAGCACATCATAAGCTGATAGTTTTCAAGCAGTACTTATTAACAAGAGAATCGTTTAATGTAGGTCAGTTTTCTTCCTTCTTAGTTAACCTGATAAATCTTTATAACTATCATTCCATTAATATGGCTATTCCATGTTTCACTTCTCATGTTACTTGGTGACATATATCACAAAGCATTTACTTGACTAGATTGGATCACTATTTGCATATGCTAGGTAAAATATTTGAGTTGAATTAGATGTTTGACAAAAGATACAGATGAATAAATTTATGTTATTTCTTTTTCTTATTAGGATTCATTTTGGTGCAATCACCAAAATCAACGTCTCCAAATTAAAATAACTGATTAATATCATTTTATAGGCATCTTCTTCCTCGCACAGCTATTTTGGGCTCTATTAAGTACCAACTATTCTTGAAATAACAGAAGCTCACTTTTTAGTTCAAGGCTTAGAAATGAGATGTTTAAGAACAATTGGGAGCATTGGTTTTAAGCCTTGCTGAGTTTGATGGAGTACAAACATTTTGCCAATTGGTATTGAATCTTAGATGCAAAGTACATATTCTCTATACATGTTCTCTTGTGGTACATGACTAACTTATCTTCCCTCTCTTACATACATAATAGTTTGTCATCATATATAACTTTTTGAAATATTGACTAGGAGTACCCAATAATTCAAATATTAAGAGTTTGATTATAATGAAAAATCATTGATGAAAATATAATGAAAGACTTGGAGCTAAATCAGAATATCTACCAAGAAAAGGAAAACTCATGCAAAGCCTAACAGAATTATAGGAAATATCCTGCATTTAGAAGTTTGAATCTCACACTTTAATTTGAAGAAAGTCTAAGAAACATATCAATCTAGACAATCTATATTAAGGGAGACTAGCTTAGATGTATTAAATTCCTTGATAAGTTGCCTCTGTAACTCATTAGGTTTTGTCAACTGAAGGGAGAAATAACTCATCTCTCCCTATTTATTCTCTTCATATACTTCTAGGAAAATTCTTAACTTTAGCTCCCTTTGAACAACTAAATAACTATCATAAATCTCAAAAGTAAATCACCCAGATAATTGAAATGGTGGTCCAGAATAAATATAATATATTAATTTTTTCTTTATTCCTCCGGGTCTTATGAACACTAACGAAAAATGAGTCATGTTTTTGAGTATATTTGGATTCTCATCCCTTGCACCATGGAGAGCTAGATGTTGATGACCAACAAGAGCCTCGAGTCTTCAGAAAGAAGACAGAAATGCAGAAATAGGCAGGCGAATTCAGCTGGGATGCGTTTCTTAGGCCTATGCATATGCAAGCAACAGATGTGGAAGCACCGACAAAACCAGATGGTACTACATTAGTATCAAATTCTCTATATAGCTATTTTATTAGTATATACTTACAACATTCCTAATTCATCTACAAGTACAATAGCCATTTTTTGGTAAAACATAGAGTTGAGATTCTACCTCCATATTATGTATATACTGCTTTTTCATTCTTTCAATCAATTTATAGCTGCTTATTTATAAAACATCCATATTTTCATAATTTGTTTCAGTACTTTAAATAAAGTACACTTTTAAAACTAAATCAATTCTACAGTAGTTGGTATTAATAAATTTGCTTGTTCAGGATCTAAGAAAAGATCGGAACTCCATAATTTATATACTTTAACTAGCATACTTTTCCTTCCATAGTATACCAATTCATGATGTATGCCAATAATATGGCATTTTTCTGGCAAACTTAATTTTTGATGGAATCTTTTCATCCCAAAATATTACCTTTCAAATGAGCATCATAACTTCCTAGTTGTAATGCTAATTGAAATCCCAACTTATGCTAAATGGTTTCTCATTTTTTAGCATAGCACTGGACCAGCTGATGAGGCAGTTGTGATTTGAAGACAGGAAGAAGAGAAAACAGAAGAGAAGAGTGAAGGACTACCTATGGAAGTGAAGTGGAATTTTGAAACCAAGGGGAGTTGTGCTGAAGATTGAAGGGCATTTTAGAGCAGAGATGTGAAGAAGAATCTGTGGAATAGCAGTGTGTGTGTGTGCGTGCATTCCGTCATGTATGTCTGTTAACTTTTCAACTCTTCTGTAAACATATGCATTTTCATTGCATTTTCCATGAATCCACATATAGTGAATTTCCCAAGAATTTAAAGTTTTCAAATTAAAGACTGAAAAATCAAATGTCTTTTTTCTGGCAAAAAGACTGTTTTAAATATTTATACCTGCAATGGAAAGGTTTATTTCTATATTTGAATGCCTCATGTAAATAAAAATTGCAGTTCCTAAGTTTTTGACTCAATTTCAAAGTAATGCAGCATAGGCTCTGTGCTTAAGGTTTTGGCATATCTTCTCTTTGTATTGATTAAGGTAATTGTTTGTTAATTTTATTAATGGAATAGTTATCCTGTTTTGGAAGGTCTTGCTGTTTGTTATGATGCGAAAGCTTATATTTCTTCCATTCATTCGAGAAATTGATTATTAGATAGCATGTTTACAGCATTTAAAATATAAAGCTTGTAGCTTCAATTTTTCCCAAAATTTTTAAAGTTGACCCAACTTGGTGCCTAGCTTTTTCTGAAAATATTCATGATATAAATGTAATTCACTTATTAATGTCGTGTTTTACTGTCTTTTATTGCTTATAATAAAAATTTGAGGAAAAAGTACAAATTGTTCGTGTTCATTATGGCACATTTCCCAAAAACTTGCCCCCTTCCATTCCCTAATCCACAGGCTTTTTCAAATTCCCCTCTCGAAAATAGATTTCAAAAGAGAAGTTTCCACAATATTACAGATAGCCGTAGCTAATGGATTCCCAGAAGATACTATCCATAGACCTATCAGGAGTTGGAGCCGGAAAATCTCTTGCCGTAAAATCTATAAGACCCCTAGCAGAGAGGCGCACCCGAGGTATGCTTCCCTTAGGTATCTGGGGAAGCCCAGCACCCTCGCGGCACGCAACTTCCCAGAAGACCGCCTGAGAGCAGCCTACAGATCGTCTCCTAAACTTCGTGACCTGCTGCATAATGGGAAGGACAACGTGGACCCCGCAGTGAGGAGCGGAGTGTATCGCCTTACCTGCACCGACTGTGATTCACTCTACGTCGGGCAGACCGGGCGCTCCTTTGAGATCCGGAAGAAAGAGCATTTGGCCGCCCAACGCAGAAATAACCCTGCTGTGTCGCAGATGGCCCATCACCTCCTTGCTAACGATCACAAGTCGTTAAACATGGATTTCCTGCATTTTGAAGAAAAAGGCTCCTCTCTAAACGCCTTGGAGCAATTAGAAATACTAAGAAATGTCAATAATCCGAATACCACAGTTATTAATGAATACCTCTCTCCTTTTCCCTCACCCATCCTATCCGCAGTCATCAACACCCTCCATCCCTCTCCCCCATAACCTACTCCCCCTCCCCTTGTCTTCCTTCCTTATATATACTGTTTGTAAAAATCTTTTTCCTTTACCTGAAGATGACTCCATGAGTCGAAACCTAGGTCGTTTCGAAATAAAATTATTTGTGGTTGGTAAAAGTTCGACTTTCATTTGTTCCTGATGGCGACTTACCACGAAGTCACGGCCGAAGCTGTGGATTCCTTTGTCTTCAAAGTTTTAGCTCGAAGGTATGGAGAACCCAACTACTCCACAGTTATAGTAACCCCTAATAAACATCTTTCAGGGGCAGAATACGCACCGGGAATGTTCTTAAATGTGATTCTCTACTTCCCGTTTAATGTATGGTAGAACAAAAATGGCCCACTTGCGTCGAACCTAGGACTATCAGGGAAATGGTAAACTGTGTTTTCAAAACATATTCATGACCACTGTAAACATTCAGAAATATCGAATTCTATCTTCTCGGAAAGCGCTTGATAAAGTTATTTAAAATCTCCACCATATATTTATTAAGGGAGGATTAAGACCCCCTTAAGTCGAACCCAGAGCTATTACGTAAGATACCCTTGGAAATTTCTAATTGGTAAGGGCGTCTTCAATATAGATATAAACTTCGGGAATATATTCCCGAGGTTTATATCTATATCCCGAAGAAACTATAGTTTCCTATGCGGTTACGTTGGTACGGGTTTCTGTGAATTTCATTCACATACTGCGCAATGCTGTTGCTGCAAAACAAATTTAGCTCTTGCAAATTTCATCGCATTCTTTCGCATTCCGTATTCCATTTAATCAATTTTAAAGTCATCCCCTTAACTTTGGGACACTATGCGTGTGTTAATCTTGGGAGTACGGACAGTAGTTGGAGTACTAATTATGCTCAATGCATTCACAACAGTGAAAAATCACATACCAGAGTTTGCTAACTTATCGTCTGCTGCGGTCGATTTTGATACAATTCTCTCGACCGCAATCGACTGCGAATATGCAAAAAATATGCCATTTGTTGAAGCAAGAATCATCATCAGTTGTATTTGCGCGTCTCATAGGCTTTTTTTGCATTTTTTAAAAATTTTTGGAACATAATGGTTTATTTCCTTGTACATAGATTTTTATAAGAAGTTATGAAAATTACTTAAAAGATAGGAAATCATTCCAATCGACCGAATGTCCATTGACGTTTGTCCTGTTCATGTCATCATGGCAGTTAGATCTGATGTGCATTGGTTTGATGAAATTGTTTTTCTAAATTGTGTTTAAATTTCAGTATATGTAGTTGTGAGCCTCTGCCATTTATGAATTGCTCCAATTTCTCTAACATTGTAATGTTTTTTTTACAAGGGAAAGCATCTTCCCATCGGAAAATCCATAACATTTTGTTAGGTGACGAGACAAAACGGCACTTACGAATGCTCAGATGAGAATTAGAAAGCCCGGTCATGCTTCTGCTGACATCACTGTCCAGTGCAAGTTAGCTTTTCTTGCGCTCTTTAATTGTTCTATTGCCTTTTGAGATTGTCTGTTTTATTGTCTTCATCAGATGCTCCTGAAATTGCCATTGAGAAAGAAATGGTGACTACGGCAGAAGGATATGAATTAGATTAGTCTTGCACTGTTTATGTTAAGCCCAAAGCCAAGGTAATAATATCCTGCTTCCTCATCTTAATAGTAAAAACTGCTCTTATCACTTGAAGTCTGAAAAATATTCTTGATAGAAAAAATTAGCTTTATCGATCATTAAGTGTATATCTTTGACTTTCACCCAATACTTTTAATTCTTCACTTATGATTCTCTTTTTCCTGAAAGTCTGATGAAGTTTGCTGATGGATTCTGTAGGAGATTTTCAGACAGTTTCATATGTTTTAGGATTAGGATTTTACCTTAGGATTTTTTCTTCCTAATTCAGCATTACAATCTTGAAATATTGATTTTTGTTGCATAATTATTTCTTTGATGAATGAACAAATTTTGGAAAGCTCTATCAGAAACATACATTTTAGATTTTTCTGAACAAATCTACTTCTTTATTTAAAATTACTTTTAATTTTGACTGCTGTTTTATACGATTAATTATTTCCGACCTTAGATTTTTAAAACTTCCTTTGTGATTTGTGTTGAAGGATAATAATCATTCCTTCATGCTGATAACAGAGTACTGTGAAAAGGAAAACATAATATATCCTGAAACTAAGCAGGATGAATGCTTAGAAGAATTTAAATATGTATATAAAGTGATTGTCCATTTTATGAATGATTTTCTCATGTTTACAAGGCATGTAACTGTTCAATTTTGCATTATTCATGTCAGAATAAATTGGTAAATATTTTGGAATAAATATATAGGATATCAATAAAAATTTTATTTTTGGTGTTTCTTTAAATTTTCATTTCCTTTTTAAAGAGAGATAATTATATCTTTATGATATACGTAGATGTATATCAATATGTGATTCAAAGAGAATTTCTGTATATGGATCAATATCGACAAAAACATCTATAATCAGAATCATCCATCCAATTCTTCCAAAATTTAAATATCTTTTCTGTAGTATGTCTTTTGAGAATAAAAGCATTTTATTGACATAATTTTATTGATCCTGTGTATTTATAATTTAGGATTAAACTGCTCAGTATTCTTAATGTCAGGACATTGCAAGATATCTCAAACTTTGGGTAAATTATGGCAAGGGAGTTCACTTTTTTTAAATTTTGCATTGAATTATTTTATAATATCTGTGATAACATTAATTGTTGTCATTTGAAATGTTTAATGTATTTTCCATATTCTCCAGGTATGGTAGAAGTTCAGCAGTAAGCATATTGTGCCATCTGACAGGATTAAGGAGAAGGAAGGGGAATCAATCAATTAAAAGGCATATCTTGTACATTTCATGCACTCAGATAACCAATTTTTGAACTTACACTTGCTATGTAAGCAATACTACAGGTCATAGTAAGCAGATTATAAAACTATCAGGTATTTTTCCTTTATTTATTAATTTTATAATTTATTATGTCCGTTGATTAAACAAGAAGTCAGTGGGTTATTTCTCAGTAGTATAATATAATACATACCACTACTGATACTACTGTATCAGTAGTGGTTTTGTATAATGTATGCATGCTAAAGAATACTTTGCGAATCACATAGAATGCTAAATAAGCCGTTTTTTGCAGATTTTCGGTTGAATTTGGAAGATTTTACGAATAACTTGTTAAATAAGACGTTTTCCCCGAACATGGGATTACTTTGGAAGAAATTTAAAATATCCTACTACATTTGCCGTTTTTTGCCGGAATTTTTGCTTAATATTAAAGATTTTTAAAATATCTTGCAAAATAAGCCGTTTTTTGCCGGAATTTTTGCTTAATTTAAAAGATTATTAAAATATCTTTCTAAATAAGCCGTTTTCTGCAGGAACATTGGCTTAATATGAAAGTTTTTAAAATATCATCCTAAGTAATCCATGTATTGCCGGAATTTTGGCTTATTTGGAAGACTTTTAAAATATTTTGCAAAAGAATCCGTGTATTGCTGGAATTTTGGCTTATTTTGGAAGATATTTTAAATATCCTGCTAAATAAGCCATGTTTTTCCGGAATTTTTACTTAATGTGGAAGATTTTTAAAATATTTTCCTAAATAAGCTCTTTTTTGCCGGAATCATGGCTTAATTTGGAAGATATTTAAAATATCTTTCTAAATAAACCGTTTTTTACCGGAATTATGGCTTAATTTGGAAGATATTTAAAATATCTTGCTAAATAAGCCGTTTTTTGCAGGAAATTTTTGCTTAATTTGAAAGATTTTTAAAATATCTCGCTAAATAAGCCGTGTTTTGCCGGAATTATGGCTTAATTTGGAAGATTTTTAAAATATTTTCCTAAATAAGCTGTTTTTGCCGGAATCTTGGCTTAATTTGGAAGATATTTAAAATATCTTTCTAAATAAGCCGTTTTTTGCCGGAATTATGGATTAATTAAAAGATATTTATAATATCTTTCTAAATAAGATGTTTCCTGCAGGAAGTTTTGCTTATTTTGTAAGAATTTTAAAATATCTTCCTAAATAAGCGGTTTTTACCGGAATTTTTGCTGAATTTGAAAGATTTTTAAAATATCTTGCTAAATAAGCCGTTTTTTGCCGAAATTTTTCTTAATATGGAGTATTTTTAAAATATCTTGTTAAATAATCTGTGTATTGCCGGAATCTTGGCTTACTTTGGAAGGTATTTAAAAAACCCTGCTAAATAAGCCATGTTTTGCCGGAATTTTGGCTTAATGAGGAAGATTTTTAAAATATCTTGCTAAATAAGCCGTTTTTTGCCGGAATTATGGCTTAATTTGGAAGATATTTTAAATATCCTGCTAACTAAGCCATGTTTCTCCGGAATTTTTACTTAATGTGGAAGATTTTTAATATATCTTGCTAAATAAGCCGTTTTTTGCCGGAAATTTTTGCTTAATTTGAAAGATTTTTAAAATTCTTGCTAAATAAGCCCTGTTTTGCCGGAATTATGGCTTAATTTGGAAGATTTTTAAAATATTTTCCTAAATAAGCTGTTTTTGCCGGAATCTTGGCATAATTTGAAAGATTTTTAAAATATCTTGCTAAATAAGCCGTTTTTTGCGAGAATTCTTGCTTAATTAGAATGATTTTTAAAATATCTTCCTAAATAATCCGTGTATTGCCGGAATATTTGCTAATTTTGGAAGATATTTAAAATATCTTTCTAAATAAGCCGTTTTTTGCCGGAATTATGGATTATTTAAAAGATATTTAAAATATCTTTCTAAATAAGATGTTTCCTGCCGGAATTTTTGCTTATTTTGTAAGAATTTTAAAATATCTTGCTAAATAAGCCGTTTTTTCCCGGAATTTTGGCTTAATTTAAAAGATTCTTAAAATATCTTTCTAAATAAGACATACTTTGCCGGAATTTTCGCTTACTTTGGAAGATATTTAAAATATCCTTCTAAATAAGCCGTTTTTTGCCGGAATTATGGCTTAATTTAAAAGATATTTAAAATATCTTGCTGAATAAGCCCTTTATTGCCGGAATTTTTTCTTAATTTGAAAGATTTTTAAAATATCTTTCTAAATAAAACGTTTTTTCCCGGAATTTTGGCTTACCTTGGAAAATTTTTATAATATCTTGCTAAATAAGCCGTTTTTTGCCGGCATTTTGGCTTAATTTAAAAGTTTTTAAAAATATCTTTCTAAATAAGATGTTTTTTACCGGAATTTTGGCTTAATTTAAAAGATTTTTAAAACATCCTTCTAAATAAGAAGTTTATTCCCGGAATTTTGGCTTAATGTGGAAGATTTTTTAAAAAATCTTGTTAAATAAGCCGTTTTTTGCCGGAATTTTTGCTTAATTTGGAAGATTTTTAGAATATCTCTCTAAATAAGCCGTTTTCTGCCGGTATGTTGGCTTAATGTGGAAGATATTTAAAATATCCTGCTAAATAAGCCGTGTTTTGCCAGAATTTTTGCTTAATTTTGAAGATAATTAAAATATCATTCTAAATAGGATGTTTTTTCTCGGAATTTGGCTTACCTTGGAAGATTTTTAAAATATCTTGCTAAATAAGCCGTTTTTTGCCGGAATTTTGGCTTAATATGAAAGATTTTTAAAATTTTTTTCTAAATAAGATGTTTTTTGCCGGAATTTTGGCTTAATTTAACAGTTTTCTAAAATATCTTTCTAAATAAGACGTTTTTTCCCGGAATTTTTGCTGAATGTAAAAGATATTTAAGATATCTTGCTAAATAAGCCTTTTTTTGCTGGAATTTTTGCTTGATTTGGAAGATTTTTAAAATATCTTCCTAAATAATCCTTGTATTGCCGGAATTTTGCCTTAATGTGGAAGATTTTTAAAATATCTTGCTAAATAATCCGTGTATAGCCGGAATTTTTGCTTATATTGGAAGATATTTAAAATATCTTTCTAAATAAGATGTTTCCTGCCGGCATTTTTGCTTATTTTGGAAGATTTTTAAAATATGTTGCTAAATAAGACGTTTTTTCCCGGAATTTTGGGTTAATGTGGAAGACTTTTAAAATATTTTGCTAAACAAGCAGTGTTTTGCCGGAATTTTAGCTTATTTGGAAGATTTTTAAAATAACTTTCTAAATAAGACATTTTTTCCCGGAATTTTGGCTTAATGTGGAAGACTTTTAAAATATCTTGCTAAATAAGCCGTTTTTTGCCGGAATTTTGGCTTAATTTGAAACATTTTTAAAATATCTTTCTAAATAAGACGTTTTTTGCCGGAATTTTTGCTTAATTTGAACGATTTTTAAAATATCTTGCTAAATAAGCCGTGTATTGTCAGATTTTTGCTTATCTTGGAAGATATTTAAAATATCTTTCTAAATAAGCCGTTTTTTCCCGGAATTTTGGCTTAATTTAAATGATTTTTAAAATATCTTTCTAAATAAGACATATTTTGCCGGAATTTTCGCTTACTTTGGAAGATATTTAAAATATCCTTCTAAATAAGCCGTTTTTTGCCGGAATTTTGGCTTAATTTATAAGATATTTAAAATATCTTGCTGAATAAGCCCTTTTTTGCCGGCATTTTGGCTTAATTTGAAAGATTTCTAAAATATCTTTCTAAATAAGACGTTTTTTACCGGAATTTTGGCTTAATTTAAAAGATTTTTAAAATATCTTTCTAAATAAGAAGTTTATTCCCGGAATTTTGGCTTAATGTGGAAGATTTTTAAAATATCTTGCTAACTAATCCGTGTATTGCCGGAATTTTTGCTTATTTTGGAAGATATTTAAAATATCTCTCTAAATAAGCCGTTTTCTGCCGGAATGTTGGCTTAATTTGGAAGATTTTTAAAATATCCTGCTAAATGAGCCGTGTTTTGCCAGAATTTTTGCTTAATTTGGAAGATTTTTAAAATATCTTTCTAAATAAGACGTTTTTTCCTGGAATTTTGGCTTACTTTGGAAGATATTTAAAATATCCTGCTAAAAAAGCCGTTTTCTGCCGGAATTATGGCTTAGTTTAAAAGACATTTAAAATATCTTGCTAAATAAACCCTTAATTGCCGGGATTTTTGCTTAATTTGAAAGATTTTTAAAATATCTTTCTAAATAAGCCGTTTTTGCCGGAATTTTGGCTTAATTTGAAAGATTTTAAAAATATCTTTCTAAATAAGACGTTTTTTACCGGCATTTTGGCTTAATTTAAAAGATTCTTAAAATATCTTTCTAAATAATACGTTTTTCCCGGAATTTTGGCTTAATGTGGAAGATATTTAAAATATCCTGCTAAATGAGCCGTGTTTTGCCAGAATTTTTGCTTAATTTGGAAGATTTTAAAAATATCTTTCTAAATAAGACATTATTTGCCGGAATTTTCGCTTACTTTGGATGATATTTAAAATATCCTGCTAAATAAGCCGTTTTTGCCGGAATTATGGCTTAATTTAAAAGATATTTAAAATATCTTGCTAAATAAGCCGTTTTTTGCCGGAATTTTTGCTTAATTTGAAAGATTTTAAAAATATCTTTCTAAATAAGACGTTTTTTGCCGGAATTTTGGCTTACGTTGGAAGATTTTTAAAATATCTTTCTAAATAAGCCGTTTTATGCCGGAATTTTGGCTTAGTTTGAAAGATTTTTAAAATACCTTTCTAAATAAGACGTTTTTTGCCGGAATTTAGGCTTAATTTGTAAGATTTTTAAAATATCTTTCTAAATAAGACGTTTTTTCCAGGACTTTTGGCTTAATGTGGAAGATTTTTAAAATATCTTGCTAAATAAGCGGTTATTACCGGACTTTTGCTTAATTTGAAAGATTTTTAAAATATCTTGCTAAATAAGCCGTTTCTTCCCGGAATTTTTGCTTAATTTGGAATATTTTAAAAATATCTTTCTAAAGAATCCGTGTATTGCCGGAATTTTTGCTTATTTTGGAAGATATTTAAAACATCTTTCTAAATAAGCCATTTTTTGCCGGAGTTATGGATTAATTTAGAAGATATTTAAAATATCTTTCTAAATAAGACGTTTTTCCCGGAATTTCGGCTTATTTTGGAAGATTTTTAAAATATCTTGAGAAATAAGCCGTTTTTTGCCGGATTTTTTCTAAATTTGGAAGATTTTTAGAATCTCTCTAAATAAGTAGTTTTTTCCCGGAATTTTGGCTTTCTTTGGGTGATTTTTAAAATATCTTGCTAAAGAAGCCGTTTTTTGCCGGAATTAATGCTTAATTTGGAATATTTTTAAAATATCCTCCATAATAAGCCGTTTTTTGCCGGAATTTTGGCTTAATTTGAAAGATTTTTAAAATATCTTGTTAAATAAGCCGTTTTTTGCCAGAATTATGGCTTAATTTGGAAGATTTTTAAAATATCCTGCTAAATAAGCCGTTTTTTGCCGGAATAATGGCTTAATTTGAAAGATATTTAAACTATACTGCTAAATAAGCAGTTTTTTCCCGCAATTCTTGCTTAATTTGAAAGACTTTTAAAATATCTTTCTAAATAAGACGTTTTTTCCCATAAGTTTGGCTTACATTGGATGATTTTTAAAATATATTGCTAAATAAGCCATTTTTTACCGGAATTTTTTCTTAATTTGAAAGGTTTTAAAAATATCTTTCTAAACAGCCGTTTTTTGCCGGAATTTTTGTTTAATTTGAAAGATTTTTAAAATATCTTTCTAAATAAGTCGTTTTTTCCCGGAATTTCGGCTTACTTTGGATGATTATTAAAATACCCTACGAAATCAGCCGTTTTTTGCCGGAATTTTGGCTTAATTTGAAAGATTTTTAAAATATCCTTCTATATAAGCCGTTTTTTGCCGGAATTTTTGCTTAATTTGGATGATTTTTAAAATATCTTTCGAAAGAAAACGTTTTTTGCCGGAATTTTTGCTTAATTTGAAAGATTTTTAAAATATCTTTCTAAAGAAGACGTTTTTTCCCGGAATTTTGGCTTACTTTGGAAGATTTTTAGAATATCTTTCTAAAGAAGCCGTTTTTTGCCGGAATTTTTGCTTAATTTGGAAGATTTTTAAAATATCTTGCTAAAGAAGCCGTTTTCTGCCGGAATTTTTGCTTAATTTGGAAGATTTTTAAAATATCTTGCTAAATAAGACGTTTTCTGCTGGAATTTTGGCTTACCTTGGAAGATTTTTTAAAATATCTTGCGAAATAAGCCGTTTTTTGCCGGGATTTTGGCTTAAATTGAAAGATATTTAAAATATCTCTCTAAATAAGACGTTTTTTCCCGGAATTTTGGCATAATTTGAAAGATTTTATAAATATCTTTCTAAATAAGACGTTTTTTTCCGGAATTATGGATTACTTTGGAAGATTTTTAAAATATCTTGCTAAAGAAGCCGTTTTTTGCCGGAATTTTTGCATAATTTGGAAGATTTTTAAAATATCTAGCTAAATAAGCCGTGTTTTGCCGGAATGTTGGCTTAATTTAAAAGATATTTAAAATATCTTGCTAAATAAGCCGTGTTTTGCCGGAATGTTGGCTTAATTTGAAAGATTTTTTAAAATAACTTTCTAAATAAGACATTTTTTACTGGAGTTTTGGCTTAATGTGGAAGATTTTTAAAATATCTAGTTAAATATGCCGTTTTTTGCCGGAATTATGGCTTAATTTGGATAATATTTAAAATATCCTGCTAAATAAGCCGTTTTTTGCCGCAATTTTTGCTTAATTTGAAAGATTTTTAAAATATCTTTCTAAATAAGACGTTTTTTCCCGGAATTTCGGCTTACTTTGGATGATTTTTAAAATATCTAGCGAAATAAGCCGTTTTTGCCGGGATTTTCGCTTAATTTGAAAGATTTTTAAAATATCTTTCTAAATAAGACGTTTTTCCCGGAATTTTGGCATAATTTGAAAGATTTTATAAATATCTTTCTAAATAAGACGTTTTTTCCCGGAATTTTGGATTACTTTGGAAGATTTTTAAAATATCTTGCTAAAGAAGCCGTTTTTTGCCGGAATTTTTGCTGAATTTGGAAGATTTTTAAAATATCTTGCTAAATAAGCCGTTTCTTGCCGGAATTTTTGCTTAATTTGAAAGATTTTTAAAATATCTTTCTAAATAAGACGTTTTTTCCCGGAATTTTGGCTTACGTTGGAAGATTTTTAAAATATCTTTCTAAATAAGCCGTTTTTTGCCGGAATTTAGGCTTAATTTGTAAGATTTTTAAAATATCTTTCTAAATAAGACGTTTTTTCCAGGACTTTTGGCTTAATTTGAAAGATTTCTAAAATATCTTTCTAAATAAGACGTTTTTTACCGGAATTTTGGCTTAATTTAAAAGATTTTTAAAATATCTTTCTAAATAAGAAGTTTATTCCCGGAATTTTGGCTTAATGTGGAAGATTTTTAAAATATCTTGCTAACTAATCCGTGTATTGCCGGAATTTTTGCTTATTTTGGAAGATATTTAAAATATCTCTCTAAATAAGCCGTTTTCTGCCGGAATGTTGGCTTAATTTGGAAGATTTTTAAAATATCCTGCTAAATGAGCCGTGTTTTGCCAGAATTTTTGCTTAATTTGGAAGATTTTTAAAATATCTTTCTAAATAAGACGTTTTTTCCTGGAATTTTGGCTTACTTTGGAAGATATTTAAAATATCCTGCTAAAAAAGCCGTTTTCTGCCGGAATTATGGCTTAGTTTAAAAGACATTTAAAATATCTTGCTAAATAAACCCTTAATTGCCGGGATTTTTGCTTAATTTGAAAGATTTTTAAAATAACTTTCTAAATAAGCCGTTTTTGCCGGAATTTTGGCTTAATTTGAAAGATTTTAAAAATATCTTTCTAAATAAGACGTTTTTTACCGGCATTTTGGCTTAATTTAAAAGATTCTTAAAATATCTTTCTAAATAATACGTTTTTCCCGGAATTTTGGCTTAATGTGGAAGATATTTAAAATATCCTGCTAAATGAGCCGTGTTTTGCCAGAATTTTTGCTTAATTTGGAAGATTTTAAAAATATCTTTCTAAATAAGACATTATTTGCCGGAATTTTCGCTTACTTTGGATGATATTTAAAATATCCTGCTAAATAAGCCGTTTTTGCCGGAATTATGGCTTAATTTAAAAGATATTTAAAATATCTTGCTAAATAAGCCGTTTTTTGCCGGAATTTTTGCTTAATTTGAAAGATTTTAAAAATATCTTTCTAAATAAGACGTTTTTTGCCGGAATTTTGGCTTACGTTGGAAGATTTTTAAAATATCTTTCTAAATAAGCCGTTTTATGCCGGAATTTTGGCTTAGTTTGAAAGATTTTTAAAATACCTTTCTAAATAAGACGTTTTTTGCCGGAATTTAGGCTTAATTTGTAAGATTTTTAAAATATCTTTCTAAATAAGACGTTTTTTCCAGGACTTTTGGCTTAATGTGGAAGATTTTTAAAATATCTTGCTAAATAAGCGGTTATTACCGGACTTTTGCTTAATTTGAAAGATTTTTAAAATATCTTGCTAAATAAGCCGTTTCTTCCCGGAATTTTTGCTTAATTTGGAATATTTTAAAAATATCTTTCTAAAGAATCCGTGTATTGCCGGAATTTTTGCTTATTTTGGAAGATATTTAAAACATCTTTCTAAATAAGCCATTTTTTGCCGGAGTTATGGATTAATTTAGAAGATATTTAAAATATCTTTCTAAATAAGACGTTTTTCCCGGAATTTCGGCTTATTTTGGAAGATTTTTAAAATATCTTGAGAAATAAGCCGTTTTTTGCCGGATTTTTTCTAAATTTGGAAGATTTTTAGAATCTCTCTAAATAAGTAGTTTTTTCCCGGAATTTTGGCTTTCTTTGGGTGATTTTTAAAATATCTTGCTAAAGAAGCCGTTTTTTGCCGGAATTAATGCTTAATTTGGAATATTTTTAAAATATCCTCCATAATAAGCCGTTTTTTGCCGGAATTTTGGCTTAATTTGAAAGATTTTTAAAATATCTTGTTAAATAAGCCGTTTTTTGCCAGAATTATGGCTTAATTTGGAAGATTTTTAAAATATCCTGCTAAATAAGCCGTTTTTTGCCGGAATAATGGCTTAATTTGAAAGATATTTAAACTATACTGCTAAATAAGCAGTTTTTTCCCGCAATTCTTGCTTAATTTGAAAGACTTTTAAAATATCTTTCTAAATAAGACGTTTTTTCCCATAAGTTTGGCTTACATTGGATGATTTTTAAAATATATTGCTAAATAAGCCATTTTTTACCGGAATTTTTTCTTAATTTGAAAGGTTTTAAAAATATCTTTCTAAACAGCCGTTTTTTGCCGGAATTTTTGTTTAATTTGAAAGATTTTTAAAATATCTTTCTAAATAAGTCGTTTTTTCCCGGAATTTCGGCTTACTTTGGATGATTATTAAAATACCCTACGAAATCAGCCGTTTTTTGCCGGAATTTTGGCTTAATTTGAAAGATTTTTAAAATATCCTTCTATATAAGCCGTTTTTTGCCGGAATTTTTGCTTAATTTGGATGATTTTTAAAATATCTTTCGAAAGAAAACGTTTTTTGCCGGAATTTTTGCTTAATTTGAAAGATTTTTAAAATATCTTTCTAAAGAAGACGTTTTTTCCCGGAATTTTGGCTTACTTTGGAAGATTTTTAGAATATCTTTCTAAAGAAGCCGTTTTTTGCCGGAATTTTTGCTTAATTTGGAAGATTTTTAAAATATCTTGCTAAAGAAGCCGTTTTCTGCCGGAATTTTTGCTTAATTTGGAAGATTTTTAAAATATCTTGCTAAATAAGACGTTTTCTGCTGGAATTTTGGCTTACCTTGGAAGATTTTTTAAAATATCTTGCGAAATAAGCCGTTTTTTGCCGGGATTTTGGCTTAAATTGAAAGATATTTAAAATATCTCTCTAAATAAGACGTTTTTTCCCGGAATTTTGGCATAATTTGAAAGATTTTATAAATATCTTTCTAAATAAGACGTTTTTTTCCGGAATTATGGATTACTTTGGAAGATTTTTAAAATATCTTGCTAAAGAAGCCGTTTTTTGCCGGAATTTTTGCATAATTTGGAAGATTTTTAAAATATCTAGCTAAATAAGCCGTGTTTTGCCGGAATGTTGGCTTAATTTAAAAGATATTTAAAATATCTTGCTAAATAAGCCGTGTTTTGCCGGAATGTTGGCTTAATTTGAAAGATTTTTTAAAATAACTTTCTAAATAAGACATTTTTTACTGGAGTTTTGGCTTAATGTGGAAGATTTTTAAAATATCTAGTTAAATATGCCGTTTTTTGCCGGAATTATGGCTTAATTTGGATAATATTTAAAATATCCTGCTAAATAAGCCGTTTTTTGCCGCAATTTTTGCTTAATTTGAAAGATTTTTAAAATATCTTTCTAAATAAGACGTTTTTTCCCGGAATTTCGGCTTACTTTGGATGATTTTTAAAATATCTAGCGAAATAAGCCGTTTTTGCCGGGATTTTCGCTTAATTTGAAAGATTTTTAAAATATCTTTCTAAATAAGACGTTTTTCCCGGAATTTTGGCATAATTTGAAAGATTTTATAAATATCTTTCTAAATAAGACGTTTTTTCCCGGAATTTTGGATTACTTTGGAAGATTTTTAAAATATCTTGCTAAAGAAGCCGTTTTTTGCCGGAATTTTTGCTGAATTTGGAAGATTTTTAAAATATCTTGCTAAATAAGCCGTTTCTTGCCGGAATTTTTGCTTAATTTGAAAGATTTTTAAAATATCTTTCTAAATAAGACGTTTTTTCCCGGAATTTTGGCTTACGTTGGAAGATTTTTAAAATATCTTTCTAAATAAGCCGTTTTTTGCCGGAATTTAGGCTTAATTTGTAAGATTTTTAAAATATCTTTCTAAATAAGACGTTTTTTCCAGGACTTTTGGCTTAATGTGTAAGATTTTTAAAATATCTTGCTAAATAAGCGGTTATTACCGGACTTTTGCTTAATTTGAAAAATTTTTAAAATATCTTGCTAAATAAGCCGTTTCTTCCCGGAATTTTTGCTTAATTTGGAATATTTTAAAAATATCTTTCTAAAGAATCCGTGTATTGCCGGAATTTTTGCTTATTTTGGAAGATATTTAAAACATCTTTCTAAATAAGCCATTTTTTGCCAGAGTTATGGATTAATTTAGAAGATATTTAAAATATCTTTCTAAATAAGACGTTTTTCCCGGAATTTCGGCTTATTTTGGAAGATTTTTAAAATATCTTTAGAAATAAGCCGTTTTTTGCCGGATTTTTTGCTAAATTTGGAAGATTTTTAGAATATCTCTCTAAATAAGTAGCTTTTTCCCGGAATTTTGGCTTTCTTTGGGTGATTTTTAAAATATCTTGCTAAAGAAGCCGTTTTTTGCCGGAATTTATGCTTAATTTGGAATATTTTTAAAATATCCTCCATAATAAGCCGTTTTTTGCCGGAATTTTGGCTTAATTTGAAAGATTTTTAAAATATCTTGCTAAATAAGCCGTTTTTTGCCGGAATTATGGCTTAATTTGGAAGATTTTTAAAATATCCTGCTAAATAAGCCGTTTTTTGCCGGAATAATGGCTTAATTTGAAAGATATTTAAACTATACTGCTAAATAAGCAGTTTTTTCCCGCAATTCTTGCTTAATTTGAAAGACTTTTAAAATATCTTTCTAAATAAGACGTTTTTTCCCATAAGTTTGGCTTACATTGGATGATTTTTAAAATATATTGCTAAATAAGCCATTTTTTACCGGAATTTTTTCTTAATTTGAAAGGTTTTAAAAATATCTTTCTAAACAGCCGTTTTTTGCCGGAATTTTTGTTTAATTTGAAAGATTTTTAAAATATCCTTCTAAATAAGTCGTTTTTTCCCGGAATTTCGGCTTACTTTGGATGATTATTAAAATACCCTACGAAATCAGCCGTTTTTTGCCGGAATTTTGGCTTAATTTGAAAGATTTTTAAAATATCCTTCTATATAAGCCGTTTTTTGCCGGAATTTTTGCTTAATTTGGATGATTTTTAAAATATCTTTCGAAAGAAAACGTTTTTTGCCGGAATTTTTGCTTAATTTGAAAGATTTTTAAAATATCTTTCTAAAGAAGACGTTTTTTCCCGGAATTTTGGCTTACTTTGGAAGATTTTTAGAATATCTTTCTAAAGAAGCCGTTTTTTGCCGGAATTTTTGCTTAATTTGGAAGATTTTTAAAATATCTTGCTAAAGAAGCCGTTTTCTGCCGGATTTTTGCTTAATTTGGAAGATTTTTAAAATATCTTGCTAAATAAGACGTTTTCTGCTGGAATTTTGGCTTACCTTGGAAGATTTTTTAAAATATCTTGCGAAATAAGCCGTTTTTTGCCGGGATTTTGGCTTAAATTGAAAGATATTTAAAATATCTCTCTAAATAAGACGTTTTTCCCCGGAATTTTGGCATAATTTGAAAGATTTTATAAATATCTTTCTAAATAAGACGTTTTTTTCCGGAATTTTGGATTACTTTGGAAGATTTTTAAAATATCTTGCTAAAGAAGCCGTTTTTTGCCGGAATTTTTGCATAATTTCGAAGATTTTTAAAATATCTAGCTAAATAAGCCGTGTTTTGCCGGAATGTTGGCTTAATTTAAAAGATATTTAAAATATCTTGCTAAATAAGCCGTGTTTTGCCGGAATGTTGGCTTAATTTGAAAGATTTTTTAAAATAACTTTCTAAATAAGACATTTTTTACTGGAGTTTTGGCTTAATGTGGAAGATTTTTAAAATATCTAGTTAAATAAGCCGTTTTTTGCCGGAATTATGGCTTAATTTGGATAATATTTTAAATATCCTGCTAAATAAGCCGTTTTTTGCTGCAATTTTTGCTTAATTTGAAAGATTTTTAAAATATCTTTCTAAATAAGACGTTTTTTCCCGGAATTTCGGCTTACTTTGGATGATTTTTAAAATATCTAGCGAAATAAGCCGTTTTTGCCGGGATTTTCGCTTAATTTGAAAGATTTTTAAAATATCTTTCTAAATAAGACGTTTTTCCCGGAATTTTGGCATAATTTGAAAGATTTTATAAATATCTTTCTAAATAAGACGTTTTTTCCCGGAATTTTGGATTACTTTGGAAGATTTTTAAAATATCTTGCTAAAGAAGCCGTTTTTTGCCGGAATTTTTGCTTAATTTGGAAGATTTTTAAAATATCTTGCTAAATAAGCCGTTTCTTGCCGGAATTTTTGCTTAATTTGAAAGATTTTTAAAATATCTTTCTAAATAAGACGTTTTTTCCCGGAATTTTGGCTTACGTTGGAAGATTTTTAAAATATCTTTCTAAATAAGCCGTTTTTTGCCGGAATTTAGGCTTAATTTGTAAGATTTTTAAAATATCTTTCTAAATAAGACGTTTTTTCCAGGACTTTTGGCTTAATGTGTAAGATTTTTAAAATATCTTGCTAAATAAGCGGTTATTACCGGACTTTTGCTTAATTTGAAAAATTTTTAAAATATCTTGCTAAATAAGCCGTTTCTTCCCGGAATTTTTGCTTAATTTGGAATATTTTAAAAATATCTTTCTAAAGAATCCGTGTATTGCCGGAATTTTTGCTTATTTTGGAAGATATTTAAAACATCTTTCTAAATAAGCCATTTTTTGCCAGAGTTATGGATTAATTTAGAAGATATTTAAAATATCTTTCTAAATAAGACGTTTTTCCCGGAATTTCGGCTTATTTTGGAAGATTTTTAAAATATCTTGAGAAATAAGCCGTTTTTTGCCGGATTTTTTGCTAAATTTGGAAGATTTTTAGAATATCTCTCTAAATAAGTAGCTTTTTCCCGGAATTTGACTTTCTTTGGGTGATTTTTAAAATATCTTGCTAAAGAAGCCGTTTTTTGCCGGAATTAATGCTTAATTTGGAATATTTTTAAAATATCCTCCATAATAAGCCGTTTTTTGCCGGAATTTTGGCTTAATTTGAAAGATTTTTAAAATATCTTGTTAAATAAGCCGTTTTTTGCCGGAATTATGGCTTAATTTGGAAGATTTTTAAAATATCCTGCTAAATAAGCCGTTTTTTGCCGGAATAATGGCTTAATTTGAAAGATATTTAAACTATACTGCTAAATAAGCAGTTTTTTCCCGCATTTCTTGCTTAATTTGAAAGACTTTTAAAATATCTTTCTAAATAAGACGTTTTTTCCCATAAGTTTGGCTTACATTGGATGATTTTTAAAATATATTGCTAAATAAGCCATTTTTTACCGGAATTTTTTCTTAATTTGAAAGGTTTTAAAAATATCTTTCTAAACAGCCGTTTTTTGCCGGAATTTTTGTTTAATTTGAAAGATTTTTAAAATATCTTTCTAAATAAGTCGTTTTTTCCCGGAATTTCGGATTACTTTGGATGATTATTAAAATACCCTACGAAATCAGCCGTTTTTTGCCGGAATTTTGGCTTAATTTGAAAGATTTTTAAAATATCCTTCTATATAAGCCGTTTTTTGCCGGAATTTTTGCTTAATTTGGATGATTTTTAAAATATCTTTCGAAAGAAGCCGTTTTTTGCCGGAATTTTTGCTTAATTTGAAAGATTTTTAAAATATCTTTCTAAATAAGACGTTTTTTCCCGGAATTTTGGCTTACTTTGGAAGATTTTTAGAATATCTTTCTAAAGAAGCCGTTTTTTGCCGGGATTTTGGCTTAAATTGAAAGATATTTAAAATATCTCTCTAAATAAGACGTTTTTTCCCGGAATTTTGGCATAATTTGAAAGATTTTATAAATATCTTTTTAAATAAGACGTTTTTCCCGGAATTTCGGCTTATTTTGGAAGATTTTTAAAATATCTTGAGAAATAAGCCGTTTTTTGCCGGATTTTTTCTAAATTTGGAAGATTTTTAGAATATCTCTCTAAATAAGTAGTTTTTTCCCGGAATTTTGGCTTTCTTTGGGTGATTTTTAAAATATCTTGCTAAAGAAGCCGTTTTTTGCCGGAATTAATTCCTAATTTGGAATATTTTTAAAATATCCTCCATAATAAGCCGTTTTTTGCCGGAATTATGGCTTAATTTGGAAGATTTTTAAAATATCCTGCTAAATAAGCCGTTTTTTGCCGGAATAATGGCTTAATTTGAAAGATATTTAAACTATACTGCTAAATAAGCAGTTTTTTCCCGCAATTCTTGCTTAATTTGAAAGACTTTTAAAATATCTTTCTAAATAAGACGTTTTTTCCCATAAGTTTGGCTTACATTGGATGATTTTTAAAATATATTGCTAAATAAGCCATTTTTAACCGGAATTTTTTCTTAATTTGAAAGGTTTTAAAAATATCTTTCTAAATAAGTCGTTTTTTCCCGGAATTTCGGCTTACTTTGGATGATTATTAAAATACCCTACGAAATCAGCCGTTTTTTGCCGGAATTTTGGCTTAATTTGAAAGATTTTTAAAATATCTTTCTATTTAAGCCGTTTTTTGCCAGATTTTTTGCATAGTTTGGAAGATTTTTAAAATATCTTTCTAAATACGACGTTTTTTCCGGGAATTTTGGCTTACCTTGGAAGATTTTTAAAATATCTAGCTAAATAAGCCGTTTTTTGCCGGAATTTTGGCTTAATTTGGAAGATTTTTTAAAATATCTTGCGAAATAAGCCGTTCTTTGCCGGGATTTTGGCTTAAATTGAAAGATATTTAAAATATCTTTCTAAATAAGACGTTTTTCCCGGAATTTTGGCATAATTTGAAAGATTTTATAAATATCATTCTAAATAAGACGTTTTTTTCCGGAATTTTGGATTACTTTGGAAGATTTTTAGAATATCTTGCTAAAGAAGCCGTTTTTTGCCGGAATTTTTGCATAATTTGGAAGATTTTTAAAATATGTAGCTAAATAAGCCGTGTTTTGCCGGAATGTTGGCTTAATTTAAAAGATATTTAAAATATCTTGCTAAATAAGCCGTGTTTTGCCGGAATGTTGGCTTACTTAAGAAGATTTTTAAAATATCTTGCTAAAGAAGCCGTTTTTTGCCGGAATTTTTGCTTAATTTGGAAGATCTTTAATATATCTTGCTAAGTAAGACGTTTTTTGCCGGAATTTTGGCTTAATTTGAAAGATTTTTAAAATATCTTTCTAAATAAGCCGTTTTTTGCCAGATTTTTTGCATAGTTTGGAAGATTTTTAAAATATCTAGCTAAATAAGCCGTTTTTTGCCGGAATTTTGGCATAATTTGAAAGATATTTAAAATATCTTGTTAAATAAGCCGTTTTTTGCCGGAATTATGGCTTAATTTGGATAATATTCAAAATATCCTGCTAAATAAGCCGTTTTTTGCCGCAATTTTTGCTTAATTTGAAAGATTTTTAAAATATCTTGTTAAATAAGCCGTTTTTTGCCGGAATTATGGCTTAATTTGGATAATATTCAAAATATCCTGCTAAATAAGCCGTTTTTTGCCGCAATATTTGCTTAATTTGAAAGATTTTTAAAATATCTTTCTAAATAAGACGTTTTTTCCCGGAATTTTGGATTACTTTGGAAGATTTTTAAAAGATCTTGCTAAAGAAGCCGTTTTTTGCCGGAATTTTTGCTTAATTTGGAAGATTTTTAAAATATCTTGCTAAATAAGCCGTATTTTGCCGGAATGTTGGCTTAATTTAAAAGATATTTAAAATATCTTGTTAAATAAGCCGTTTTTTGCCAGATTTCTTGCATAGTTTGGAAGATTCTTAAAATATCTTTCTAAATAAGACGTTTTTTCCCGGTATTTTGGCTTACCTTGGAAGATTTTTAAAATATCTAGCTAAATAAGCCGTTTTTTGCCGGAATTTTGGCTTAATTTGAAAGATTTTTAAAATATCTTTTTAAATAAGACGTTTTTTCCCGGAATTTTGGCTTATTTGAAAGATTTTATAAATATCTTCCTAAAAAAGACGTTTTTTCCCGGAATTTTGGCTTACTTTGGAAGATTTTTAAAATATCTTGCTAAATAAGCCGTTTTTTGCCGGAATTTTTGCTTACTTTGGAACATTTTTAGAATATCTTTCTAAATAAGACGTTTTTTCCCGGAATTTTGGCTTACTTTGGATGATTTTTAAAATATCTTGCTAAAGAAGCCGTTTTTTGCCGGAATTTTTGCTTAATTTGGAAGATCTTTAAGATATCTTGCTAAATAAGCCGTTTTCTGCCGGAATTTTTGCTTAATTTGAAAGATTTTTAAATTATCTTTCTAAATAAGACGTTTTTTCCCGGAATTTTGGCTTACTTCGGAAGATTTTTAGAATATATTTCTAAAGAAGCCGTTTTTTGCCGGAATTTTGGCTTAATTTGAAAGATTTTTAAAATATCTTTCTAAATAAGCCGTTTTTTGCCAGATTTTTTGCATAGTTTGGAAGATTTTTAAAATATCTAGCTAAATAAGCCGTTTTTTGCCGGAATTTTGGCATAATTTGAAAGATATTTAAAATATCTTGCTAAATAAGCCGTTTTTTGCCGGAATTTTTGTTTAATTTGAAAGATTTTTAAAATTTCTTTCTATATAAGACGTTTTTTCCCGGAATTTCGGCTTACTTTGGAAGATTTTTAAAATATCTTGCGAAATAAGCCGTTTTTTGCCGGAAATTTGGCTTAATTTGAAAGATTTTTAAAATATATTTTTAAATAAGACGTTTTTTCCCGAAATTTTGGCTTAATTTGAAAGATTTTATAAATGTCTTTCTAAAAAAGACGTTTTTTCCGGGAATTTTGGCTTACTTTGGAAGATTTTTAAAATATTTTGCGAAATAAGCCGTTTTTTGCCGGATTTTTTGATTAATTTGGAAGATTTTTAGAATATCTCTCTAAATAAGTAGCTTTTTCCCGGAATTTTGGCTTTCTTTGGGTGATTTTTAAAATATCTTGCTAAAGAAGCCGTTTTTTGCCGGAATTTATGCTTAATTTGGAATATTTTTAAAATATCCTCCATAATAAGCCGTTTTTTGCCGGAATTTTGGCTTAATTTGAAAGATTTTAAAAATATCTTGTTAAATAAGCCGTTTTTTGCCGGAATTATGGCTTAATTTGGAAGATTCTTAAAATATCCTGCTAAATAAGCCGTTTTTTGCCGGAATAATGGCTTAATTTGAAAGATATTTAAACTATACTGCTAAATAAGCAGTTTTTTGCCGCAATTATTGCTTAATTTGAAAGACTTTTAAAATATCTTTCTAAATAAGACGTTTTTTCCCATAAGTTTGGCTTACATTGGATGATTTTTAAAATATATTGCTAAATAAGCCATTTTTTACCGGAATTTTTTCTTAATTTGGAAGATTTTTAAAATATCTTGCTAAAGAAGCCGTTTTCTGCCGGAATTTTTTCTTAATTTGGAAGTTTTTTAAAATATCTTGCTAAATAAGACGTTTTCTGCCGGAATTTTGGCTTAATTTGAAAGATTTTTAAAATATCTTTCTATTTAAGCCGTTTTTTGCCAGATTTTTTGCATAGTTTGGAAGATTTTTAAAATATCTTTCTAAATACGACGTTTTTTCCGGGAATTTTGGCTTACCTTGGAAGATTTTTAAAATATCTAGCTAAATAAGCCGTTTTTTGCCGGAATTTTGGCTTAATTTGGAAGATTTTTTAAAATATCTTGCGAAATAAGCCGTTTTTTGCCGGGATTTTGGCTTAAATTGAAAGATATTTAAAATATCTTTCTAAATAAGACGTTTTTCCCGGAATTTTGGCATAATTTGAAAGATTTTATAAATATCTTTCTAAATAAGACGTTTTTTCCGGAATTTTGGATTACTTTGGAAGATTTTTTAAATATCATGCTAAATAAGCCGTTTTTTGCCGGAATTTTGGCTTAATTTGAAAGATTTTTAAAATATCTTTCTAAATAAGACGTTTTTGCCGGAATTTCGGCTTACCTTGGATGATTTTTAAAATATCTAGCGAAATAAGCCGTTTTTGCCGGGATTTTCGCTTAATTTGAAAGATTTTTAAAATATCTTTCTAAATAAGACGTTTTTCCCGGAATTTTGGCATAATTTGAAAGATTTTATAAATATCTTTCTAAATAAGACGTTTTTTCCCGGAATTTTGGATTACTTTGGAAGATTTTTAAAATATCTTGCTAAAGAAGCCGTTTTTTGCCGGAATTTTTGCTTAATTTGGAAGATTTTTAAAATATCTTGCTAAATAAGCCGTGTTTTGCCGGAATGTTGGCTTAATTTAAAAGATATTTAAAATATCTTGTTAAATAAGCCGTTTTTTGCCAGATTTTTTGCATAGTTTGGAAGATTCTTAAAATATCTTTCTAAATAAGACGTTTTTTCCCGGAATTTTGGCTTACCTTGGAAGATTTTTAAAATATCTAGCTAAATAAGCCGTTTTTTGCCGGAATTTTGGCTTAATTTAAAAGATTTTTAAAATATCTTTTCAAATAAGACGTTTTTTCCCGGAATTTTGGCTTAATTTGAAAGATTTTATAAATATCTTTCTAAAAAAGACGTTTTTTGCCGGAATTTCTGCTTACTTTGGAACATTTTTAGAATATCTTTCTAAATAAGACGTATTTTCCCGGAATTTTGGCTTACTTTGGATGATTTTTAAAATATCTTGCTAAAGAAGCCGTTTTTTGCCGGAATTTTTGCTTAATTTGGAAGATCTTTAATAAATCTTGCTAAATAAGACGTTTTTTGCCGGAATTTTGGCTTAATTTGAAAGATTTTTAAAATATCTTTCTAAATAAGCCGTTTTTTGCCAGATTTTTTGCATAGTTTGGAAGATTTTTAAAATATCTAGCTAAATAAGCCGTTTTCTGCCGGAATTTTGGCTTAATTTGGAAGATTTTTTAAAGTATCATCCTAAATAATCCGTTTTTTGCCGGAATTTTGGCATAATTTGAAAGATATTTAAAATATCTTGCTCAATAAGCCGTTTTTTGCCGGAATTTTTGTTTAATTTGAAAGATTTTTAAAATATCTTACTATATAAGACGTTTTTTCCCGGAATTTCGGCTTACTTTGGAAGATTTTTAAAATATCTTGCGAAATAAGTCGTTTTTTGCCGGAATTTTGGCTAAATTTGAAAGATTTTTAAAATATATTTTTAAATAAGACGTTTTTTCCCGGAATTTTGGCTTAATTTGAAAGATTTTATAAATGTCTTTCTAAAAAGACGTTTTTTCCCGGAATTTTGGCTTACTTTGGAAGATTTTTAAAATATTTTGCGAAATAAGCCGTTTTTTGCCGGATTTTTTGATTAATTTGGAAGATTTTTAGAATATCTCTCTAAATAAGTAGCTTTTTCCCGGAATTTTGGCTTTCTTTGGGTGATTTTTAAAATATCTTGCTAAAGAAGCCGTTTTTTGCCGGAATTTATGCTTAATTTGGAATATTTTTAAAATATCCTCCATAATAAGCCGTTTTTTGCCGGAATTTTGGCTTAATTTGAAAGATTTTTAAAATATCTTGTTAAATAAGCCGTTTTTTGCCGGAATTATGGCTTACTTTGGATGATTATTAAAATATCTTGCGAAATCAGCCGTTTTTTGCCGGAATTTTGGCTAAATTTGAAAGATTTTAAAAATATCTTTCTATATAAGCCGTTTTTTGCCGGAATTTTTGCTTAATTTGGATGATTTTTAAAATATCTTTATAAAGAAGCCGTTCCTTGCCGGAATTTTTGCTTAATTTGAAAGATTTTTAAAATATCTTTCTAAATAAGACGTTTTTTCCCGGAATTTTGGCTTACTTTGGAAGATTTTTAGAATATCTTTCTAAAGAAGCCGTTTTCTGCCGGAATTTTTTCTTAATTTGGAAGATTTTTAAAATATCTTGCTAAATAAGACGTTTTCTGCCGGAATTTTGGCTTAATTTGATAGATTTTTAAAATATCTTTCTAAATAAGCCGTTTTTTGCCAGATTTTTTGCATAGTTTGGAAGATTTTTAAAATATCTTTCTAAATACGACGTTTTTTCCGGGAATTTTGGCTTACCTTGGAAGATTTTTAAAATATCTAGCTAAATAAGCCGTATTTTGCCGGAATTTTGGCTTAATTTGGAAGATTTTTTAAAATATCTTGCGAAATAAGCCGTTTTTTGCCGGGATTTTGGCTTAAATTGAAAGATATTTAAAATATCTTTCTAAATAAGACGTTTTTTCCCGGAATTTTGGCATAATTTGAAAGATTTTATAAATATCTTTCTAAATAAGACGTTTTCTCCGGAATTTTGGATTACTTTGGAAGATTTTTAAAATATCATGCTAAATAATCCGTTTTTTGCCGGAATTTTGGCATAATTTGAAAGATATTTAAAATATCTTGCTAAATAAGACGTTTTTTGCCGGAAGTTTGGATTAATTTGGAAGATTTTTTAAAATATCATCCTAAATAATCCGTTTTTTGCCGGAATTTTGGCATAATTTGAAAGATATTTAAAATATCTTGCTAAATAAGACGTTTTTTCCCGGAATTTTGGATTACTTTGGAAGATTTTTAAAATATCTTGCTAAAGAAGCCGTTTTTTGCCGGAATTTTGGCTTAATTTGGAAGATTTTTAAAATATCTTGCTAAATAAGCCGTGTTTTGCCGGAATTTCGGCTTACTTTGGATGATTTTTAAAATATCTAGCGAAATAAGCCGTTTTTGCCGGGATTTTCGCTTAATTTGAAAGATTTTATAAATATCTTTCTAAATAAGACGTTTTTTCCCGGAATTTTGGCTTACCTTGGAAGATTTTTAAAATATCTAGCTAAATAAGCCGTTTTTTGCCGGAATTTTGGCTTAATTTGAAAGATTTTTAAAATATCTTGCTAAATAAGACGTTTTTTCCCGGAATTTTGGCTTAATTTGAAAGATTTTATAAATATCTTTCTAAAAAAGACGTTTTTTCCCGGAATTTTGGCTTACTTTGGAAGATTTTTAAAATATCTTGCTAAATAAGCCGTTTTTTGCCGGAATTTTTGCTTACTTTGGAACATTTTTAGAATATCTTTCTAAATAAGACGTTTTTTCCCGGAATTTTGGCTTACTTTGGATGATTTTTAGAATATCTTGTCAAATAATCCGTTTTTTGCCGGAATTTTGGCATATTTTGAAAGATATTTAAAATATCTTGCTAAATATGCCGTTTTTTGCCGGAATTTTTGTTTAATTTGAAGATTTTTAAAATATCTTTCTATATAAGACGTTTTTTCCCGGAATTTCGAATTACTTTGGAAGATTTTTAAAATATCTTGCGAAATAAGCCGTTTTTTGCCGGAATTTTGGCTTAATTTGAAAGATTTTTAAAATATATTTTTAAATAAGACGTTTTTTCCCGGAATTTTGGCTTAATTTGAAAGATTTTATAAATGTCTTTCTAAAAAAGACGTTTTTTCCCGGAATTTTGGCTTACTTTGGATGATTTTTAAAATATATTGCTAAATAAGCCATTTTTTACCGGAATTTTTTCTTAATTTGAAAGGTTTTAAAAATATCTTTCTAAACAGCCGTTTTTTGCCGGAATTTTTGTTTAATTTGAAAGATTTTTAAAATATCTTTCTAAATAAGACGTTTTTTCCGGAATTTTGGATTACTTTAATAGATTTTTAAAATATCATGCTAAATAAGCCGTTTTTTGCCGGAATTTTGGCTTAATTTGGAAGATTTTTTAAAATATCATCCTAAATAATCCGTTTTTTGCCGGAATTTTGGCATAATTTGAAAGATATTTAAAATATCTTGCTAAATAAGACGTTTTTTCCCGGAATTTTGGATTACTTTGGAAGGTTTTTAAAATATCTTGCTAAAGAAGCCGTTTTTTGCCGGAATTTTGGCTTAATTTGGAAGATTTTTAAGATATCTTGCTAAATAAGCCGTTTTCTGCCGGAATTTTTGCTTAATTTGAAAGATTTTTAAAATATCTTTCTAAATAAGACGTTATTTCCCGGAATTTTGGCTTACTTCGGAAGATTTTTAGAATATATTTCTAAAGAAGCCGTTTTTTGCCGGAATTTTTGCTTAAATTGGAAGATTTTTAAAATATCTTGCTAAAGAAGCCGTTTTCTGCCGGAATTTTTGCTTAATTTGGAAGATTTTTAAAATATCTTGCTAAATAAGAAGTTTTCTGCCGGAATTTTGGCTTAATTTGAAAGATTTTTAAAATATCTTTCTAAATAAGCCGTTTTTTGCCAGATTTTTTGCATAGTTTGGAAGATTTTTAAAATATCTTTCTAAATACGACGTTTTTTCCGGGTATTTTGGCTTACCTTGGAAGATTTTTAAAATATCTAGCTAAATAAGCCGTTTTTTGCCGGAATTTTGGCTTAATTTGGAAGATTTTTTAAAATATCTTGCGAAATAAGCCGTTTTTTGCCGGGATTTTGGCTTAAATTGAAAGATATTTAAAATATCTTTCTAAATAAGACGTTTTTTCCCGGAATTTTGGCATAATTTGAAAGATTTTATAAATATCTTTCTAAATATGACGTTTTTTCCGGAATTTTGGATTACTTTGGAAGATTTTTAAAATATCATGCTAAAGAAGCCGTTTTTTGCTGGAATTTTTGCATAATTTGGAAGATTTTTAAAATATCTAGCTAAATAAGCCGTGTTTTGCCGGAATGTTGGCTTAATTTAAAAGATATTTAAAATATCTTGCTAAATAAGCCGTGTTTTGCCGGAATGTTGGCTTACTTAATAAGATTTTTAAAATATCTTGCTAAAGAAGCCGTTTTTTGCCGGAATTTTGGCTTAATTTGAAAGATTTTTTAAAATAACTTTCTAAATAAGACATTTTTTACTGGAGTTTTGGCTTAATGTGGAAGATTTTTAAAATATCTTGCTAAATAAGCCGTTTTTTGCCGGAATTATGGCTTAATTTGGAAGATATTTAAAATATCCTGCTAAATAAGCCGTTTTTTGCCGCAATTTTTGCTTAATTTGAAAGATTTTTAAAATATCTTTCTAAATAAGACGTTTTTTCCCGGAATTTCGGCTTACATTGGATGATTTTTAAAATATCTAGCGAAATAAGCCGTTTTTTGCCGGGATTTTCGCTTAATTTGAAAGATTTTTAAAATATCTTTCTAAATAAGACGTTTTTCCCGGAATTTTGGCATAATTTGAAAGATTTTATAAATATCTTTCTAAATAAGACGTTTTTTCCCGGAATTTTGGATTACTTTGGAAGATTTTTAAAATATCTTGCTAAAGAAGCCGTTTTTTGCCGGAATTTTTGCTTAATTTGGAAGATTTTTAAAATATCTTGCTAAATAAGCCGTGTTTTGCCGGAATGTTGGCTTAATTTAAAAGATATTTAAAATTCCTTGTTAAATAAGCCGTTTTTTGCCAGATTTTTTGCATAGTTTGGAAGATTTTTAAAATATCTTTCTAAATAAGACGTTTTTTCCCGGAATTTTGGCTTACCTTGGAAGATTTTTAAAATATCTAGCTAAATAAGCCGTTTTTTGCCGGAATTTTGGCTTAATTTGAAAGATTTTTAAAATATCGTTTTAAATAAGACGTTTTTTCCCGGAATTTTGGCTTAATTTGAAAGATTTTATAAATATCTTTCTAAAAAAGACGTTTTTTCCCGGAATTTTGGTTTACTGTGGAAGATTTTTAAAATATCTTGCTAAATAAGCCGTTTTTTGCCGGAGTTTTTGCTTACTTTGGAAGATTTTTAGAATATCTTTCTAAATAAGACGTTTTTTCCCGGAATTTTGGCTTACTTTGGATGATTTTTAAAATATCTTGCTAAAGAAGCCGTTTTTTGCCGGAATTTTTGCTTAATTTGGAAGATCTTGAATATATCTTGCTAAAGAAGACGTTTTTTGCCGGAATTTTGGCTTAATTTGAAAGATTTGTAAAATATCTTTCTAAATAAGCCGTTTTTTGCCAGATTTTTTGCATAGTTTGGAAGATTTTTAAAATATCTTTCTAAATACGACGTTTTTTCCCGGAATTTTAGCTTACCTTGGAAGATTTTTAAAATATCTAGCTAAATAAGCCGTTTTTTGCCGGCATTTTGGCTTAATTTGGAAGATTTTTTAAAATATCATCCTAAATAATCCGTTTTTTGCCGGAATTTTGGCTTAATTTGAAAGATTTTTAAAATATCTTTCTAAATAAGCCGTTTTTTGCCAGATTTTTTGCATAGTTTGGAAGATTTTTAAAATATCTTTCAAAATACGACGTTTTTTCCCGGAATTTTAGCTTACCTTGGAAGATTTTTAAAATATCTAGCTAAATATGCCGTTTTTTGCCGGAATTTCGGCTTACTTTGGAAGATTTTTAAAATATCTTGCTAAATAAGCCGTTTTTTGCCGAAATTTTTGTTTAATTTGAAAGATTTTTAAAATATCTTTCTATATAAGACGTTTTTTCCCGGAATTTTGGCATAATTTGAAAGATTTTATAAATATCTATCTAAATAAGACGTTTTTTCCCGGAATTTTGGATTACTTTGGAAGATTTTTAAAATATCTTGCTAAAGAAGCCGTTTTTTACCGGAATTTTTGCATAATTTGGAAGATTTTTAACATATCTAGCTAAATAAGCCGTGTTTTGCCGGAATGTTTGCTTAATTTAAAAGATATTTAAAATATCTTGCTAAATAAGCCGTGTTTTGCCGGAATGTTGGCTTAATTTAAAAGATATTTAAAATATCTTTCTAAATAAGTAGTTTTTTCCCGGGATTTTGGCTTACTTTAGAAGATTTTTAAAATATCTTGCTAAAGAAGCCGTTTTTTGCCGGAATTTTGGCTTAATTTGAAAGATTTTTTAAAATAACTTTCTAAATAAGACATTTTTTACTGGAGTTTTGGCTTAATGTGGAAGATTTTTAAAATATCTTGCTAAATAAGCCATTTTTAACGGAATTTTTGCTTAATTTGAAAGATTTTTAAAATATCTTGTTAAATAAGCCGTTTTTTGCCGGAATTATAGCTTAATTTGGAAGATACTTAAAATATCCTGCTAAATAAGCCGTTTTTTGCCGGAATAATGGCTTAATTTGAAAGATATTTAAAATATACTGCTAAATAAGCAGTTTGTTGCCGCAATTTTTGCTTAATTTGAAAGATTTTTAAAATAAGTTTCTAAATAAGACGTTTTTTCCCGGAATTTTGGCTTACTTTGGAAGATTTTTAAAATATATTGCTAAATAAGCCATTTTTTACCGGAATCTTTTCTTAATTTGAAAGGTTTTAAAAATATCTTTCTAAACAGCCGTTTTTTGCCGGAATTTTTGTTTAATTTGAAAGATTTTTAAAATATCATTCTAAATAAGACGTTTTTTCCCGGAATTTTGGCTTACTTTGGATGATTTATAAAATATCTTGCGAAATAAGCCGTTTTTTGCCGGGATTTTCGCTTAATTTGAAAGATTTTTAAAATATCTTTCTATATAAGACGTTTTTACCCGGAGTTTTGGCATAATTTGAAAGATTTTATAAATATCTTTCTAAATAAGACGTTTTTTCCCGGAATTTTGGATTACTTTGCAAGATTTTTAAAATATCTTGCTAAAGAAGCTGTTTTTTGCCGGAATTTTTGCATAATTTGGAAGATTTTTAAAACATCTAGCTAAATAAGCCGTGTTTTGCCGGAATGTTGGCTTAATTTAAAAGATATTTGAAATATCTTACTAAATAAGCCGTGTTTCGCCGGAATGTTGGCTTAATTTAAAAGATATTTAAAATATCTTGCTAAATAAGCCGTGTTTTGCCGGAATGTTGGCTTACTTTAAAAGATTTTTAAAATATCTTGCTAAATAAGCGGTTTATTGCCGGAATTTTTGCTTAATTTGGAAGATTTAAAAATATCTTTCTAAATAAGACGTTTTTTCCCGGAATTTTGGATTACTTTGGAAGATTTTTAAAATATCTTGCTAAAGAAGCCGTTTTTTGCCGGAATTTTTGCATAATTTGGAGGATTTTTAAAACATCTAGCTAAATAAACCGTGTTTTGCCGGAATGTTGGCTTAATTTAAAAGATATTTAAAATATCTTGCTAAATAAGCCGTGTTTTGCCGGAATGTTGGCTTAATTTAAAAGATATTTAAAATATCTTGCTAAATAAGCCGTGTTTTGCCGGAATGTTGGCTTAATTTAAAAGGTTTTTAAAATATCTTGCTAAATAAGCGGTTTATTGCCGGAACTTTTGCTTAATTTGGAAGATTTTTAGACTATCTTTCTAAATAAGTAGTTTTTTCCCGGGATTTTGGCTTACTTTAGAAGATTTTTAAAATATCTTGCTAAAGAAGACGTTTTTTGCCGGAATTTTGGCTTAATTTGAAAGATTTTTTAAAATAACTTTCTAAATAAGACATTTTTTACTGGAGTTTTGGCTTAATGTGGAAGATTTTTAAAATATCTTGCTAAATAAGCCATTTTTACCGGAATTTTTGCTTAATTTGAAAGATTTTTAAAAATCTTGTTAAATAAGCCGTTTTTTGCCGGAATTATGGCTTAATTTGGAAGATATTTAAAATATCCTGCTAAATAAGCCGTTTTTTGCCGGAATAATAGCTTAATTTGAAAGATATTTAAAATATACTGCTAAATAAGCAGTTTTTTGCCGCAATTTTTGCTTAATTTGAAAGATTTTTAAAATAAGCTTCTAAATAAGACGTTTTTTCCCGGAATTTTGGCTTGCTTTGGATGATTTTTAAAATATATTGCTAAATAAGCCATTTTTTACCGGAATCTTTTCTTAATTTGAAAGGTTTTAAAAATATCTTTCTAAACAGCCGTTTTTTGCCGGAATTTTTGTTTAATTTGAAAGATTTTTAAAATATCTTTCTAAATAAGACGTTTTTTCCCGGAATTTTGGCATAATTTGAAAGATTTTATCAATATCTTTCTAAATAAGACGTTTTTTCCCGGAATTTTGGATTACTTTGCAAGATTTTTAAAATATCTTGCTAAAGAAGCCGTTTTTTGCCGGAATTTTTGCTTAATTTGGAAGATTTTTAAAATATCTTGCTAAATAAGCCGTTTTTTTGCCGGAATGTTGGCTTAATTTAAAAGATATTTAAAATATCTTTTTAAATAAGACGTTCATTCCCGGAATTTTGGCTTAATTTGAAAGATTTTATAAATGTCTTTCTAAAAAAGACGTTTTTTCCCGGAATTTTGGCTTACTTTGGATGATTTTTAAAATGTCTTGCGAAATAAGCCGTTTTTTGCCGGGATTTTCGCTTAATTTGAATGATTTTTAAAATATCTTTCTATATAAGACGTTTTTACCGGGAATTTTGGCATAATTTGAAAGATTTTATAAATATCATTCTAAATAAGACGTTTTTTCCCGGAATTTTGGATTACTTTGCAAGATTTTTAAAATATCTTGCTAAAGAAGCCGTTTTTTGCCGGAATTTTTGCTTAATGTGGAAGATTTTTAAAATATCTTGCTGAATAAGCCGTTTTTTACCGGATTTTTTGCTTAATTTGAAAGATTTTTAAAATATCTTGTTAAATAAGCCATTTTTTGCCGGAATTATGGCTTAATTTGGAAGATATTTAAAATATCCTGCTAAATAAGCCAATTTTTGCCGGAATTTATGCTTAATTTTGAATATTTTTAAAATATCCTCCATAATAAGCCGTTTTTTGCCGCAATTTTTGCTTAATTTGAAAGATTTTTAAAATAACTTTCTAAATAAGACGTTTTTACCCGGAATTTTGGCTTACTTTGGAAGATTTTTAAAATCTATTGCTAAATAAGACGTTTTTTACTGGAATTTTTCTTTAATTTGAAAGGTTTTAAAAATATCTTTCTAAACAGCCGTTTTTTGCCGGAATTTTGGCTTAATTTGAAAGATTTCTTAAAATATCTTTCTAAATAAGACGTTTTTTCCCGGAATTTCGGCTTACTTTGGATGATTTTTAAAATACCTTGCGAAATAAGCCGTTTTTTGCCGGGATTTTCGCTTAATTTGAAAGATTTTTAAAATATCTTTCTAAATAAGACGTTTTTACCCGGAATTTTGGCATAATTTGAAAGATTTTATAAATATCTTTCTAAATAAGACGTTTTTTCCCGGAATTTTGGATTACTTTGGAACATTTTTAAAATATCTTGCTAAATAAGCCGTTTTTTGCCGGAATTTTTGCTTAATTTGGAAGATTTTTAAAATATCTTGCTAAATAAGCCGTGTTTTGCCGGAATGTTGGCGTAATTTAAAAGATATTTAAAATATACTGCTAAATAAGCAGTTTTTTGCCGCAATTTTTGCTTAATTTGAAAGACTTTATAAATGTCTTTCTAAAAAAGACGTTCTTTCCCGGAATTTTGGCTTAATTTGAAAGATTTTATAAATGTCTTTCTAAAAAAGACGTTTTTTCCCGGAATTTTGGCTTACTTTGGATGATTTTTAAAATATCTTGCGAAATAAGCCGTTTTTTGCCGGGATTTTCGCTTAATTTGAATGATTTTTAAAATATCTTTCTATATAAGACGTTTTTACCCGGAATTTTGGCATAATTTGAAAGATTTTATAAATATCTTTCTAAATAAGACGTTTTTTCCCGGAATTTTGGATTACTTTGCAAGATTTTTAAAATATCTTGCTAAAGAAGCCGTTTTTTGCCGGAATTTTTGCTTACTTTGGAAGATTTTTAAAATATCTTGCTAAATAAGCCGTGTTTTGCCGGAATGTTGGCTTAATTTAAAAGATATTTAAAATATCTTTTTAAATAAGACGTTTTTTCCCGGAATTTTGGCTTAATTTGAAAGATTTTATAAATGTCTTTCTAAAAAGACGTTTTTTCCCGGAATTTTGGCTTTCTTTGGGTGATTTTTAAAATATCTTGCTAAAGAAGCCGTTTTTTGCCGGAATTTATGCTTAATTTGGAATATTTTTAAAATATCCTCCATAATAAGCCGTTTTTTGCCGGAATTTTGGCTTAATTTGAAAGATTCTTAAAATAACTTTCTAAATAAGACATTTTTTCCCGGAGTTTTGGCTTAATGTGGAAGATTTTTAAAATATCTTGCTGAATAAGCCGTTTTTTACCGGATTTTTTGCTTAATTTGAAAGATTTTTAAAATATCTTGTTAAATAAGCCATTTTTTGCCGGAAATATGGCTTAATTTGGAAGATATTTAAAATATCCTGCTAAATAAGCCGTTTTTTGCCGGAATTTATGCTTAATTATGAATATTTTTAAAATATCCTCCATAATAAGCCGTTTTTTGCAGTAATTTTTGCTTAATTTGAAAGATTTTTAAAATAACTTTCTAAATAAGACGTTTTTACCCTGAATTTTGGCTTACTTTGGAAGATTTTTAAAATATATTGCTAAATAAGCCGTTTTTTACTGGAATTTTTCTTTAATTTGAAAGGTTTTAAAAATATCTTTCTAAACAGCCGTTTTTTGCCGGAATTTTGGCTTAATTTGAAAGATTTCTTAAAATAACTTTCTAAATAAGACGTTTTTTCCCGGAATTTCGGCTTACTTTGGATGATTTTTAAAATATCTTGCGAAATAAGCCGTTTTTTGCCGGGATTTTCGCTTAATTTGAAAGATTTTTAAAATATCTTTCTAAATAAGACTTTTTTACCCGGAATTTTTGCATAATTTGGAAGATTTTTAACATATCTAGCTAAATAAGCCGTGTTTTGCCGGAATGTTTGCTTAATTTAAAAGATATTTAAAATATCTTGCTAAATAAGCCGTGTTTTGCCGGAATGTTGGCTTAATTTAAAAGATATTTAAAATATCTTTCTAAATAAGTAGTTTTTTCCCGGGATTTTGGCTTACTTTAGAAGATTTTTAAAATATCTTGCTAAAGAAGCCTTTTTTGCCGGAATTTTGGCTTAATTTGAAAGATTTTTTAAAATAACTTTCTAAATAAGACATTTTTTACTGGAGTTTTGGCTTAATGTGGAAGATTTTTAAAATATCTTGCTAAATAAGCTATTTTTAACGGAATTTTTGCTTAATTTGAAAGATTTTTAAAATATCTTGTTAAATAAGCCGTTTTTTGCCGGAATTATAGCTTAATTTGGAAGATACTTAAAATATCCTGCTAAATAAGCCGTTTAATGCCGGAATAATGGCTTAATTTGAAAGATATTTAAAATATACTGCTAAATAAGCAGTTTGTTGCCGCAATTTTTGCTTAATTTGAAAGATTTTTAAAATAAGTTTCTAAATAAGACGTTTTTTCCCGGAATTTTGGCTTACTTTGGAAGATTTTTAAAATATATTGCTAAATAAGCCATTTTTTACCGGAATCTTTTCTTAATTTGAAAGGTTTTAAAAATATCTTTCTAAACAGCCGTTTTTTGCCGGAATTTTTGTTTAATTTGAAAGATTTTTAAAATATCATTCTAAATAAGACGTTTTTTCCCGGAATTTTGGCTTACTTTGGATGATTTATAAAATATCTTGCGAAATAAGCCGTTTTTTGCCGGGATTTTCGCTTAATTTGAAAGATTTTTAAAATATCTTTCTATATAAGACGTTTTTACCCGGAGTTTTGGCATAATTTGAAAGATTTTATAAATATCTTTCTAAATAAGACGTTTTTTCCCGGAATTTTGGATTACTTTGCAAGATTTTTAAAATATCTTGCTAAAGAAGCTGTTTTTTGCCGGAATTTTTGCATAATTTGGAAGATTTTTAAAACATCTAGCTAAATAAGCCGTGTTTTGCCGGAATGTTGGCTTAATTTAAAAGATATTTGAAATATCTTACTAAATAAGCCGTGTTTCGCCGGAATGTTGGCTTAATTTAAAAGATATTTAAAATATCTTGCTAAATAAGCCGTGTTTTGCCGGAATGTTGGCTTACTTTAAAAGATTTTTAAAATATCTTGCTAAATAAGCGGTTTATTGACGGAATTTTTGCTTAATTTGGAAGATTTAAAAATATCTTTCTAAATAAGACGTTTTTTCCCGGAATTTTGGATTACTTTGGAAGATTTTTAAAATATCTTGCTAAAGAAGCCGTTTTTTGCCGGAATTTTTGCATAATTTGGAGGATTTTTAAAACATCTAGCTAAATAAACCGTGTTTTGCCGGAATGTTGGCTTAATTTAAAAGATATTTAAAATATCTTGCTAAATAAGCCGTGTTTTGCCGGAATGTTGGCTTAATTTAAAAGATATTTAAAATATCTTGCTAAATAAGCCGTGTTTTGCCGGAATGTTGGCTTAATTTAAAAGGTTTTTAAAATATCTTGCTAAATAAGCGGTTTATTGCCGGAACTTTTGCTTAATTTGGAAGATTTTTAGACTATCTTTCTAAATAAGTAGTTTTTTCCCGGGATTTTGGCTTACTTTAGAAGATTTTTAAAATATCTTGCTAAAGAAGACGTTTTTTGCCGGAATTTTGGCTTAATTTGAAAGATTTTTTAAAATAACTTTCTAAATAAGACATTTTTTACTGGAGTTTTGGCTTAATGTGGAAGATTTTTAAAATATCTTGCTAAATAAGCCATTTTTACCGGAATTTTTGCTTAATTTGAAAGATTTTTAAAAATCTTGTTAAATAAGCCGTTTTTTGCCGGAATTATGGCTTAATTTGGAAGATATTTAAAATATCCTGCTAAATAAGCCGTTTTTTGCCGGAATAATAGCTTAATTTGAAAGATATTTAAAATATACTGCTAAATAAGCAGTTTTTTGCCGCAATTTTTGCTTAATTTGAAAGATTTTTAAAATAAGCTTCTAAATAAGACGTTTTTTCCCGGAATTTTGGCTTGCTTTGGATGATTTTTAAAATATATTGCTAAATAAGCCATTTTTTACCGGAATCTTTTCTTAATTTGAAAGGTTTTAAAAATATCTTTCTAAACAGCCGTTTTTTGCCGGAATTTTTGTTTAATTTGAAAGATTTTTAAAATATCTTTCTAAATAAGACGTTTTTTCCCGGAATTTTGGCATAATTTGAAAGATTTTATCAATATCTTTCTAAATAAGACGTTTTTTCCCGGAATTTTGGATTACTTTGCAAGATTTTTAAAATATCTTGCTAAAGAAGCCGTTTTTTGCCGGAATTTTTGCTTAATTTGGAAGATTTTTAAAATATCTTGCTAAATAAGCCGTTTTTTTGCCGGAATGTTGGCTTAATTCAAAAGATATTTAAAATATCTTTTTAAATAAGACGTTCATTCCCGGAATTTTGGCTTAATTTGAAAGATTTTATAAATGTCTTTCTAAAAAAGACGTTTTTTCCCGGAATTTTGGCTTACTTTGGATGATTTTTAAAATGTCTTGCGAAATAAGCCGTTTTTTGCCGGGATTTTCGCTTAATTTGAATGATTTTTAAAATATCTTTCTATATAAGACGTTTTTACCGGGAATTTTGGCATAATTTGAAAGATTTTATAAATATCATTCTAAATAAGACGTTTTTTCCCGGAATTTTGGATTACTTTGCAAGATTTTTAAAATATCTTGCTAAAGAAGCCGTTTTTTGCCGGAATTTTTGCTTAATGTGGAAGATTTTTAAAATATCTTGCTGAATAAGCCGTTTTTTACCGGATTTTTTGCTTAATTTGAAAGATTTTTAAAATATCTTGTTAAATAAGCCATTTTTTGCCGGAATTATGGCTTAATTTGGAAGATATTTAAAATATCCTGCTAAATAAGCCAATTTTTGCCGGAATTTATGCTTAATTTTGAATATTTTTAAAATATCCTCCATAATAAGCCGTTTTTTGCCGCAATTTTTGCTTAATTTGAAAGATTTTTAAAATAACTTTCTAAATAAGACGTTTTTACCCGGAATTTTGGCTTACTTTGGAAGATTTTTAAAATCTATTGCTAAATAAGACGTTTTTTACTGGAATTTTTCTTTAATTTGAAAGGTTTTAAAAATATCTTTCTAAACAGCCGTTTTTTGCCGGAATTTTGGCTTAATTTGAAAGATTTCTTAAAATATCTTTCTAAATAAGACGTTTTTTCCCGGAATTTCGGCTTACTTTGGATGATTTTTAAAATACCTTGCGAAATAAGCCGTTTTTTGCCGGGATTTTCGCTTAATTTGAAAGATTTTTAAAATATCTTTCTAAATAAGACGTTTTTACCCGGAATTTTGGCATAATTTGAAAGATTTTATAAATATCTTTCTAAATAAGACGTTTTTTCCCGGAATTTTGGATTACTTTGGAACATTTTTAAAATATCTTGCTAAATAAGCCGTTTTTTGCCGGAATTTTTGCTTAATTTGGAAGATTTTTAAAATATCTTGCTAAATAAGCCGTGTTTTGCCGGAATGTTGGCGTAATTTAAAAGATATTTAAAATATACTGCTAAATAAGCAGTTTTTTGCCGCAATTTTTGCTTAATTTGAAAGACTTTATAAATGTCTTTCTAAAAAAGACGTTCTTTCCCGGAATTTTGGCTTAATTTGAAAGATTTTATAAATGTCTTTCTAAAAAAGACGTTTTTTCCCGGAATTTTGGCTTACTTTGGATGATTTTTAAAATATCTTGCGAAATAAGCCGTTTTTTGCCGGGATTTTCGCTTAATTTGAATGATTTTTAAAATATCTTTCTATATAAGACGTTTTTACCCGGAATTTTGGCATAATTTGAAAGATTTTATAAATATCTTTCTAAATAAGACGTTTTTTCCCGGAATTTTGGATTACTTTGCAAGATTTTTAAAATATCTTGCTAAAGAAGCCGTTTTTTGCCGGAATTTTTGCTTACTTTGGAAGATTTTTAAAATATCTTGCTAAATAAGCCGTGTTTTGCCGGAATGTTGGCTTAATTTAAAAGATATTTAAAATATCTTTTTAAATAAGACGTTTTTTCCCGGAATTTTGGCTTAATTTGAAAGATTTTATAAATGTCTTTCTAAAAAGACGTTTTTTCCCGGAATATTGGCTTTCTTTGGGTGATTTTTAAAATATCTTGCTAAAGAAGCCGTTTTTTGCCGGAATTTATGCTTAATTTGGAATATTTTTAAAATATCCTCCATAATAAGCCGTTTTTTGCCGGAATTTTGGCTTAATTTGAAAGATTCTTAAAATAACTTTCTAAATAAGACATTTTTTCCCGGAGTTTTGGCTTAATGTGGAAGATTTTTAAAATATCTTGCTGAATAAGCCGTTTTTTACCGGATTTTTTGCTTAATTTGAAAGATTTTTAAAATATCTTGTTAAATAAGCCATTTTTTGCCGGAATTATGGCTTAATTTGGAAGATATTTAAAATATCCTGCTAAATAAGCCGTTTTTTGCCGGAATTTATGCTTAATTTTGAATATTTTTAAAATATCCTCCATAATAAGCCGTTTTTTGCAGTAATTTTTGCTTAATTTGAAAGATTTTTAAAATAACTTTCTAAATAAGACGTTTTTACCCTGAATTTTGGCTTACTTTGGAAGATTTTTAAAATATATTGCTAAATAAGCCGTTTTTTACTGGAATTTTTCTTTAATTTGAAAGGTTTTAAAAATATCTTTCTAAACAGCCGTTTTTTGCCGGAATTTTGGCTTAATTTGAAAGATTTCTTAAAATAACTTTCTAAATAAGACGTTTTTTCCCGGAATTTCGGCTTACTTTGGATGATTTTTAAAATATCTTGCGAAATAAGCCGTTTTTTGCCGGGATTTTCGCTTAATTTGAAAGATTTTTAAAATATCTTTCTAAATAAGACTTTTTTACCCGGAATTTTGGCATAATTTGAAAGATTTTATAAATATCTTTCTAAATAAGACGTTTTTTCCCGGAATTTTGGATTACTTTGGAACATTTTTAAAATATCTTGCTAAAGAAGCCGTTTTTTGCCGGAATTTTTGCTTAATTTGGAAGATTTTTAAAATATCTTGCTAAATAAGCCGTGTTTTGCCGGAATGTTGGCTTAATTTAAAAGATATTTAAAATATACTGCTAAATAAGCCGTTTTTTGCCGCAATTTTTGCTTAATTTGAAAGATTTTTAAAATATCTTTCTAAATAAGACGTTTTTTCCCGGAATTTCGGCTTACTTTGGATGATTTTTAAAATATCTAGCGAAATAAGCCGTTTTTTGCCGGGATTTTCGCTTAATTTGAAAGATTTTTAAAATATCTTTCTAAATAAGACGTTTTTCCCGGAATTTTGGCATAATTTGAAAGATTTTATAAATATCTTTCTAAATAAGACGTTTTTTCCCGGAATTTTGGATTACTTTGGAAGATTATTAAAATATCTTGCTAAAGAAGCCGTTTTTTGCCGGAATTTTTGCTTAATTTGGAAGATTTTTAAAATATCTTGCTAAATAAGCCGTGTTTTGCCGGAATGTTGGCTTAATTTAAAAGATATTTAAAATACCTTGTTAAATAAGCCGTTTTTTGCCAGATTTTTTGCATAGTTTGGAAGATTTTTAAAATATCTTTCTAAATAAGACGTTTTTTCCCGGAATTTTGGCTTACCTTGGAAGATTTTTAAAATATCTAGCTAAATAAGCCGTTTTTTGCCGGAATTTTGGCTTAATTTGAAAGATTTTTAAAATATCTTTTTAAATAAGACGTTTTTTCCCGGAATTTTGGCTTAATTTGAAAGATTTTATAAATATCTTTCTAAAAAAGACGTTTCTTCCCGGAATTTTGGATTACTTTGGAAGATTTTTAGAATATCTTTCTAAATAAGACGTTTTTTCCCGGAATTTTGGCTTACTTTGGATGATTTTTAAAATATCTTGCTAAAGAAGCCGTTTTTTGCCGGAATTTTTGCTTAATTTGGAAGATCTTGAATATATCTTGCTAAAGAAGACGTTTTTTGCCAGATTTTTTGCATAGTTTGGAAGATTTTTAAAATATCTTTCTAAATACGACGTTTTTTCCCGGAATTTTAGCTTACCTTGGAAGATTTTTAAAATATCTAGCTAAATAAGCCGTTTTTTGCCGGCATTTTGGCTTAATTTGGAAGATTTTTTAAAATATCATCCTAAATAATCCGTTTTTTGCCGGAATTTTGGCATAATTTGAAAGATATTTAAAATATCTTGCTAAATAAGCCGTTTTTTGCCGAAATTTTTGTTTAATTTGAAAGATTTTTAAAATATCTTACTATATAAGACGTTTTTTCCCGGAATTTCGGCTTACTTTGGAAGATTTTTAAAATATCTTGCGAAATAAGCCGTCTTTTGCCGGGATTTTGTCTTAAATTGAAAGATATTTAAAATATCTTGCTAAATAAGCCGTTTTTTGCCGAAATTTTTGTTTAATTTGAAAGATTTTTAAAATATCTTTCTATATAAGACGTTTTTTCCCGGAATTTTGGCATAATTTGAAAGATTTTATAAATATCTATCTATATAAGACGTTTTTTCCCGGAATTTTGGATTACTTTGGAAGATTTTTAAAATATCTTGCTAAAGAAGCCGTTTTTTACCGGAATTTTTGCATAATTTGGAAGATTTTTAACATATCTAGCTAAATAAGCCGTGTTTTGCCGGAATGTTTGCTTAATTTAAAAGATATTTAAAATATCTTGCTAAATAAGCCGTGTTTTGCCGGAATGTTGGCTTAATTTAAAAGATATTTAAAATATCTTTCTAAATAATTAGTTTTTTCCCGGGATTTTGGCTTACTTTAGAAGATTTTTAAAATATCTTGCTAAAGAAGCCGTTTTTTGCCGGAATTTTGGCTTAATTTGAAAGATTTTTTAAAATAACTTTCTAAATAAGACATTTTTTCTGGAGTTTTGGCTTAATGTGGAAGATTTTTAAAATATCTTGTTAAATAAGCCGTTTTTTGCCGGAATTATAGCTTAATTTGGAAGATACTTAAAATATCCTGCTAAATAAGCCGTTTTTTGCCGGAATAATGGCTTAATTTGAAAGATATTTAAAATATACTGCTAAATAAGCACTTTGTTGCCGCAATTTTTGCTTAATTTGAAAGATTTTTAAAATAAGTTTCTAAATAAGACGTTTTTTCCCGGAATTTTGGCTTACTTTGGAAGATTTTTAAAATATATTGCTAAATAAGCCATTTTTTACCGGAATCTTTTCTTAATTTGAAAGGTTTTAAAAATATCTTTCTAAACAGCCGTTTTTTGCCGGAATTTTGGATTACTTTGGAAGATTTTTAGAATATCTTTCTAAATAAGACGTTTTTTCCCGGAATTTTGGCTTACTTTGGATGATTTTTAAAATATCTTGCTAAAGAAGCCGTTTTTTGCCGGAATTTTTGCTTAATTTGGAAGATCTTGAATATATCTTGCTAAAGAAGACGTTTTTTGCCAGATTTTTTGCATAGTTTGGAAGATTTTTAAAATATCTTTCTAAATACGACGTTTTTTCCCGGAATTTTAGCTTACCTTGGAAGATTTTTAAAATATCTAGCTAAATAAGCCGTTTTTTGCCGGCATTTTGGCTTAATTTGGAAGATTTTTTAAAATATCATCCTAAATAATCCGTTTTTTGCCGGAATTTTGGCATAATTTGAAAGATATTTAAAATATCTTGCTAAATAAGCCGTTTTTTGCCGAAATTTTTGTTTAATTTGAAAGATTTTTAAAATATCTTACTATATAAGACGTTTTTTCCCGGAATTTCGGCTTACTTTGGAAGATTTTTAAAATATCTTGCGAAATAAGCCGTCTTTTGCCGGGATTTTGTCTTAAATTGAAAGATATTTAAAATATCTTGCTAAATAAGCCGTTTTTTGCCGAAATTTTTGTTTAATTTGAAAGATTTTTAAAATATCTTTCTATATAAGACGTTTTTTCCCGGAATGTTGGCATAATTTGAAAGATTTTATAAATATCTATCTATATAAGACGTTTTTTCCCGGAATTTTGGATTACTTTGGAAGATTTTTAAAATATCTTGCTAAAGAAGCCGTTTTTTACCGGAATTTTTGCATAATTTGGAAGATTTTTAACATATCTACCTAAATAAGCCGTGTTTTGCCGGAATGTTTGCTTAATTTAAAAGATATTTAAAATATCTTGCTAAATAAGCCGTGTTTTGCCGGAATGTTGGCTTAATTTAAAAGATATTTAAAATATCTTTCTAAATAATTAGTTTTTTCCCGGGATTTTGGCTTACTTTAGAAGATTTTTAAAATATCTTGCTAAAGAAGCCGTTTTTTGCCGGAATTTTGGCTTAATTTGAAAGATTTTTTAAAATAACTTTCTAAATAAGACATTTTTTACTGGAGTTTTGGCTTAATGTGGAAGATTTTTAAAATATCTTGCTAAATAAGCCATTTTTAACGGAATTTTGGCTTAATTTGAAAGATTTTTTAAAATAACTTTCTAAATAAGACATTTTTTACTGGAGTTTTGGCTTAATGTGGAAGATTTTTAAAATATCTTGTTAAATAGGCCGTTTTTTGCCGGAATTATAGCCTAATTTGGAAGATACTTAAAATATCCTGCTAAATAAGCCGTTTTTTGCCGGAATAATGGCTTAATTTGAAAGATATTTAAAATATACTGCTAAATAAGCAGTTTGTTGCCGCAATTTTTGCTTAATTTGAAAGATTTTTAAAATAAGTTTCTAAATAAGACGTTTTTTCCCGGAATTTTGGCTTACTTTGGAAGATTTTTAAAATATATTGCTAAATAAGCCATTTTTTACCGGAATCTTTTCTTAATTTGAAAGGTTTTAAAAATATCTTTCTAAACAGCCGTTTTTTGCCGGAATTTTTGTTTAATTTGAAAGATTTTTAAAATATCTTTCTAAATAAGACGTTTTTTCCCGGAATTTTGGCTTACTTTGGATGATTTATAAAATATCTTGCGAAATAAGCCGTTTTTTGCCGGGATTTTCGCTTAATTTGAAAGATTTTTAAAATATCTTTCTATATAAGACGTTTTTACCAGGAGTTTTGGCATAATTTGAAAGATTTTATAAATATCTTTCTAAATAAGACGTTTTTTCCCGGAATTTTGGATTACTTTGCAAGATTTTTAAAATATCTTGCTAAAGAAGCTGTTTTTTGCCGGAATTTTTGCATAATTTGGAAGAATTTTAAAACATCTAGCTAAATAAGCCGTGTTTTGCCGGAATGTTGGCTTAATTTAAAAGATATTTAAAATATCTTACTAAATAAGCCGTGTTTCGCCGGAATGTTGGCTTAATTTAAAAGATATTTAAAATATCTTGCTAAATAAGCCGTGTTTTGCCGGAATGTTGGCTTACTTTAAAAGATTTTTAAAATATCTTGCTAAATAAGCGGTTTATTGCCGGAATTTTTGCTTAATTTGGAAGATTTAAAAATATCTTTCTAAATAAGACGTTTTTTCCCGGAATTTTGGATTACTTTGGAAGATTTTTAAAATATCTTGCTAAAGAGGCCGTTTTTTGCCGGAATTTTTGCATAATTTGGAAGATTTTTAAAACATCTAGCTAAATAAACCGTGTTTTGCCGGAATGTTGGCTTAATTTAAAAGATATTTAAAATATCTTGCTAAATAAGCCGTGTTTTGCCGGAATGTTGGCTTAATTTAAAAGATATTCAAAATATCTTTTTAAATAAGACGTTCATTCCCGGAATTTTGGCTTAATTTGAAAGATTTTATAAATGTCTTTCTAAAAAAGACGTTTTTTCCCGGAATTTTGGCTTACTTTGGATGATTTTTAAAATATCTTGCGAAATAAGCCGTTTTTTGCCGGGATTTTCGCTTAATTTGAATGATTTTTAAAATATCTTTCTATATAAGACGTTTTTACCCGGAATTTTGGCATAATTTGAAAGATTTTATAAATATCTTTCTAAATAAGACGTTTTTTCCCGGAATTTTGGATTACTTTGCAAGATTTTTAAAATATCTTGCTAAAGAAGCCGTTTTTTGCCGGAATTTTTGCTTAATGTGGAAGATTTTTAAAATATCTTGCTGAATAAGCCGTTTTTTACCGGATTTTTTGCTTAATTTGAAAGATTTTTAAAATTTCTTGTTAAATAAGCCATTTTTTGCCGGAATTATGGCTTAATTTGGAAGATATTTAAAATATCCTGCTAAATAAGCCGTTTTTTGCCGGAATTTATGCTTAATTTTGAATATTTTTAAAATATCCTCCATAATAAGCCGTTTTTTGCCGCAATTTTTGCTTAATTTGAAAGATTTTTAAAATAACTTTCTAAATAAGACGTTTTTACCCGGAATTTTGGCTTACTTTGGAAGATTTTTAAAATCTATTGCTAAATAAGACGTTTTATACTGGAATTTTTCTTTAATTTGAAAGGTTTTAAAAATATCTTTCTAAACAGCCGTTTTTTGCCGGAATTTTGGCTTAATTTGAAAGATTTCTTAAAATATCTTTCTAAATAAGACGTTTTTTCCCGGAATTTCGGCTTACTTTGGATGATTTTTAAAATATCTTGCGAAATAAGCCGTTTTTTGCCGGGATTTTCGCTTAATTTGAAAGATTTTTAAAATATCTTTCTAAATAAGACGTTTTTACCCGGAATTTTGGCATAATTTGAAAGATTTTATAAATATCTTTCTAAATAAGACGTTTTTTCCCGGAATTTTGGATTACTTTGGAACATTTTTAAAATATCTTGCTAAATAAGCCGTTTTTTGCCGGAATTTTTGCTTAATTTGGAAGATTTTTAAAATATCTTGCTAAATAAGCCGTGTTTTGCCGGAATGTTGGCGTAATTTAAAAGATATTTAAAATATACTGCTAAATAAGCAGTTTGTTGCCGCAATTTTTGCTTAATTTGAAAGATTTTTAAAATAAGTTTCTAAATAAGACGTTTTTTCCCGGAATTTTGGCTTACTTTGGAAGATTTTTAAAATATATTGCTAAATAAGCCATTTTTTACCGGAATCTTTTCTTAATTTGAAAGGTTTTGAAAATATCTTTCTAAACAGCCGTTTTTTGCCGGAATTTTGGATTACTTTGGAAGATTTTTAGAATATCTTTCTAAATAAGACGTTTTTTCCCGGAATTTTGGCTTACTTTGGATGATTTTTAAAATATCTTGCTAAAGAAGCCGTTTTTTGCCGGAATTTTTGCTTAATTTGGAAGATCTTGAATATATCTTGCTAAAGAAGACGTTCTTTGCCAGATTTTTTGCATAGTTTGGAAGATTTTTAAAATATCTTTCTAAATACGACGTTTTTTCCCGGAATTTTAGCTTACCTTGGAAGATTTTTAAAATATCTAGCTAAATAAGCCGTTTTTTGCCGGCATTTTGGCTTAATTTGGAAGATTTTTTAAAATATCATCCTAAATAATCCGTTTTTTGCCGGAATTTTGGCATAATTTGAAAGATATTTAAAATATCTTGCTAAATAAGCCGTTTTTTGCCGAAATTTTTGTTTAATTTGAAAGATTTTTAAAATATCTTACTATATAAGACGTTTTTTCCCGGAATTTCGGCTTACTTTGGAAGATTTTTAAAATATCTAGCTAAATAAGCCGTCTTTTGCCGGGATTTTGTCTTAAATTGAAAGATATTTAAAATATCTTGCTAAATAAGCCGTTTTTTGCCGAAATTTTTGTTTAATTTGAAAGATTTTTAAAATATCTTTCTATATAAGACGTTTTTTCCCGGAATTTTGGCATAATTTGAAAGATTTTATAAATATCTATCTATATAAGACGTTTTTTCCCGGAATTTTGGATTACTTTGGAAGATTTTTAAAATATCTTGCTAAAGAAGCCGTTTTTTACCGGAATTTTTGCATAATTTGGAAGATTTTTAACATATCTAGCTAAATAAGCCGTGTTTTGCCGGAATGTTTGCTTAATTTAAAAGATATTTAAAATATCTTGCTAAATAAGCCGTGTTTTGCCGGAATGTTGGCTTAATTTAAAAGATATTTAAAATATCTTTCTAAATAATTAGTTTTTTCCCGGGATTTTGGCTTACTTTAGAAGATTTTTAAAATATCTTGCTAAAGAAGCCGTTTTTTGCCGGAATTTTGGCTTAATTTGAAAGATTTTTTAAAATAACTTTCTAAATAAGACATTTTTTACTGGAGTTTTGGCTTAATGTGGAAGATTTTTAAAATATCTTGCTAAATAAGCCATTTTTAACGGAATTTTGGCTTAATTTGAAAGATTTTTTAAAATAACTTTCTAAATAAGACATTTTTTACTGGAGTTTTGGCTTAATGTGGAAGATTTTTAAAATATCTTGTTAAATAAGCCGTTTTTTGCCGGAATTATAGCTTAATTTGGAAGATACTTAAAATATCCTGCTAAATAAGCCGTTTTTTGCCGGAATAATGGCTTAATTTGAAAGATATTTAAAATATACTGCTAAATAAGCAGTTTGTTGCCGCAATTTTTGCTTAATTTGAAAGATTTTTAAAATAAGTTTCTAAATAAGACGTTTTTTCCCGGAATTTTGGCTTACTTTGGAAGATTTTTAAAATATATTGCTAAATAAGCCATTTTTTACCGGAATCTTTTCTTAATTTGAAAGGTTTTAAAAATATCTTTCTAAACAGCCGTTTTTTGCCAGAATTTTTGTTTAATTTGAAAGATTTTTAAAATATCTTTCTAAATAAGACGTTTTTTCCCGGAATTTTGGCTTACTTTGGATGATTTATAAAATATCTTGCGAAATAAGCCGTTTTTTGCCGGGATTTTCGCTTAATTTGAAAGATTTTTAAAATATCTTTCTATATAAGACGTTTTTACCAGGAGTTTTGGCATAATTTGAAAGATTTTATAAATATCTTTCTAAATAAGACGTTTTTTCCCGGAATTTTGGATTACTTTGCAAGATTTTTAAAATATCTTGCTAAAGAAGCTGTTTTTTGCCGGAATTTTGGCTTAATTTGGAAGAATTTTAAAACATCTAGCTAAATAAGCCGTGTTTTGCCGGAATGTTGGCTTAATTTAAAAGATATTTAAAATATCTTACTAAATAAGCCGTGTTTCGCCGGAATGTTGGCTTAATTTAAAAGATATTTAAAATATCTTGCTAAATAAGCCGTGTTTTGCCGGAATGTTGGCTTACTTTAAAAGATTTTTAAAATATCTTGCTAAATAAGCGGTTTATTGCCGGAATTTTTGCTTAATTTGGAAGATTTAAAAATATCTTTCTAAATAAGACGTTTTTTCCCGGAATTTTGGATTACTTTGGAAGATTTTTAAAATATCTTGCTAAAGAAGCCGTTTTTTGCCGGAATTTTTGCATAATTTGGAAGATTTTTAAAACATCTAGCTAAATAAACCGTGTTTTGCCGGAATGTTGGCTTAATTTAAAAGATATTTAAAATATCTTGCTAAATAAGCCGTGTTTTGCCGGAATGTTGGCTTAATTTAAAAGATATTTAAAATATCTTGCTAAATAAGCCGTGTTTTGCCGGAATGTTGGCTTAATTTAAAAGGTTTTTAAAATATCTTGCTAAATAAGCGGTTTATTGCCGGAACTTTTGCTTAATTTGGAAGATTTTTAGACTATCTTTCTAAATAAGTAGTTTTTCCCGGGATTTTGGCTTACTTTAGAAGATTTTTAAAATATCTTGCTAAAGAAGACGTTTTTTGCCGGAATTTTGGCTTAATTTGAAAGATTTTTTAAAATAACTTTCTAAATAAGACATTTTTTACTGGAGTTTTGGCTTAATGTGGAAGATTTTTAAAATATCTTGCTAAATAAGCCATTTTTACCGGAATTTTTGCTTAATTTGAAAGATTTTTAAATATCTTGTTAAATAAGCCGTTTTTTGCCGGAATTATGGCTTAATTTGGAAGATATTTAAAATATCCTGCTAAATAAGCCGTTATTTGCCGGAATAATAGCTTAATTTGAAAGATATTTAAAATATACTGCTAAATAAGCAGTTTTTTGCCGCAATTTTTGCTTAATTTGAAAGATTTTTAAAATAAGCTTCTAAATAAGACGTTTTTTCCCGGAATTTTGGCTTGCTTTGGAAGATTTTTAAAATATATTGCTAAATAAGCCATTTTTTACCGGAATCTTTTATTAATTTGAAAGGTTTTAAAAATATCTTTCTAAACAGCCGTTTTTTGCCGGAATTTTTGTTTAATTTGAAAGATTTTTAAAATATCTTTCTAAATAAGACGTTTTTTCCCGGAATTTTGGCATAATTTGAAAGATTTTATCAATATCTTTCTAAATAAGACGTTTTTTCCCGGAATTTTGGATTACTTTGCAAGATTTTTAAAATATCTTGCTAAAGAAGCCGTTTTTTGCCGGAATTTTTGCTTAATTTGGAAGATTTTTAAAATATCTTGCTAAATAAGCCGTTTTTTTGCCGGAATGTTGGCTTAATTTAAAAGATATTTAAAATATCTTTTTAAATAAGACGTTCATTCCCGGAATTTTGGCTTAATTTGAAAGATTTTATAAATGTCTTTCTAAAAAAGACGTTTTTTCCCGGAATTTTGGCTTACTTTGGATGATTTTTAAAATATCTTGCGAAATAAGCCGTTTTTTGCCGGAATGTTGGCGTAATTTAAAAGATATTTAAAATATACTGCTAAATAAGCAGTTTGTTGCCGCAATTTTTGCTTAATTTGAAAGATTTTTAAAATAAGTTTCTAAATAAGACGTTTTTTCCCGGAATTTTGGCTTACTTTGGAAGATTTTTAAAATATATTGCTAAATAAGCCATTTTTTACCGGAATCTTTTCTTAATTTGAAAGGTTTTAAAAATATCTTTCTAAACAGCCGTTTTTTGCCGGAATTTTGGATTACTTTGGAAGATTTTTAGAATATCTTTCTAAATAAGACGTTTTTTCCCGGAATTTTGGCTTACTTTGGATGATTTTTAAAATATCTTGCTAAAGAAGCCGTTTTTTGCCGGAATTTTTGCTTAATTTGGAAGATCTTGAATATATCTTGCTAAAGAAGACGTTTATTGCCAGATTTTTTGCATAGTTTGGAAGATTTTTAAAATATCTTTCTAAATACGACGTTTTTTCCCGGAATTTTAGCTTACCTTGGAAGATTTTTAAAATATCTAGCTAAATAAGCCGTTTTTTGCCGGCATTTTGGCTTAATTTGGAAGATTTTTTAAAATATCATCCTAAATAATCCGTTTTTTGCCGGAATTTTGGCATAATTTGAAAGATATTTAAAATATCTTGCTAAATAAGCCGTTTTTTGCCGAAATTTTTGTTTAATTTGAAAGATTTTTAAAATATCTTACTATATAAGACGTTTTTTCCCGGAATTTCGGCTTACTTTGGAAGATTTTTAAAATATCTAGCTAAATAAGCCGTCTTTTGCCGGGATTTTGTCTTAAATTGAAAGATATTTAAAATATCTTGCTAAATAAGCCGTTTTTTGCCGAAATTTTTGTTTAATTTGAAAGATTTTTAAAATATCTTTCTATATAAGACGTTTTTTCCCGGAATTTTGGCATAATTTGAAAGATTTTATAAATATCTATCTATATAAGACGTTTTTTCCCGGAATTTTGGATTACTTTGGAAGATTTTTAAAATATCTTGCTAAAGAAGCCGTTTTTTACCGGAATTTTTGCATAATTTGGAAGATTTTTAACATATCTAGCTAAATAAGCCGTGTTTTGCCGGAATGTTTGCTTAATTTAAAAGATATTTAAAATATCTTGCTAAATAAGCCTTGTTTTGCCGGAATGTTGGCTTAATTTAAAAGATATTTAAAATATCTTTCTAAATAATTAGTTTTTTCCCGGGATTTTGGCTTACTTTAGAAGATTTTTAAAATATCTTGCTAAAGAAGCCGTTTTTTGCCGGAATTTTGGCTTAATTTGAAAGATTTTTTAAAATAACTTTCTAAATAAGACATTTTTTACTGGAGTTTTGGCTTAATGTGGAAGATTTTTAAAATATCTTGCTAAATAAGCCATTTTTAACGGAATTTTGGCTTAATTTGAAAGATTTTTTAAAATAACTTTCTAAATAAGACATTTTTTACTGGAGTTTTGGCTTAATGTGGAAGATTTTTAAAATATCTTGTTAAATAAGCCGTTTTTTGCCGGAATTATAGCTTAATTTGGAAGATACTTAAAATATCCTGCTAAATAAGCCGTTTTTTGCCGGAATAATGGCTTAATTTGAAAGATATTTAAAATATACTGCTAAATAAGCAGTTTGTTGCCGCAATTTTTGCTTAATTTGAAAGATTTTTAAAATAAGTTTCTAAATAAGACGTTTTTTCCCGGAATTTTGGCTTACTTTGGAAGATTTTTAAAATATATTGCTAAATAAGCCATTTTTTACCGGAACCTTTTCTTAATTTGAAAGGTTTTAAAAATATCTTTCTAAACAGCCGTTTTTTGCCGGAATTTTTGTTTAATTTGAAAGATTTTTAAAATATCTTTCTAAATAAGACGTTTTTACCAGGAGTTTTGGCATAATTTGAAAGATTTTATAAATATCTTTCTAAATAAGACGTTTTTTCCCGGAATTTTGGATTACTTTGCAAGATTTTTAAAATATCTTGCTAAAGAAGCTGTTTTTTGCCGGAATTTTTGCATAATTTGGAAGAATTTTAAAACATCTAGCTAAATAAGCCGTGTTTTGCCGGAATGTTGGCTTAATTTAAAAGATATTTAAAATATCTTACTAAATAAGCCGTGTTTCGCCGGAATGTTGGCTTAATTTAAAAGAAATTTAAAATATCTTGCTAAATAAGCCGTGTTTTGCCGGAATGTTGGCTTACTTTAAAAGATTTTTAAAATATCTTGCTAAATAAGCGGTTTATTGCCGGAATTTTTGCTTAATTTGGAAGATTTAAAAATATCTTTCTAAATAAGACGTTTTTTCCCGGAATTTTGGATTACTTTGGAAGATTTTTAAAATATCTTGCTAAAGAAGCCGTTTTTTGCCGGAATTTTTGCATAATTTGGAAGATTTTTAAAACATCTAGCTAAATAAACCGTGTTTTGCCGGAATGTTGGCTTAATTTAAAAGATATTTAAAATATCTTGCTAAATAAGCCGTGTTTTGCCGGAATGTTGGCTTAATTTAAAAGATATTTAAAATATCTTGCTAAATAAGCCGTGTTTTGCCGGAATGTTGGCTTAATTTAAAAGGTTTTTAAAATATCTTGCTAAATAAGCGGTTTATTGCCGGAACTTTTGCTTAATTTGGAAGATTTTTAGACTATCTTTCTAAATAAGTAGTTTTTTCCCGGGATTTTGGCTTACTTTAGAAGATTTTTAAAATATCTTGCTAAAGAAGACGTTTTTTGCCGGAATTTTGGCTTAATTTGAAAGATTTTTTAAAATAACTTTCTAAATAAGACATTTTTTACTGGAGTTTTGGCTTAATGTGGAAGATTTTTAAAATATCTTGCTAAATAAGCCATTTTTACCGGAATTTTTGCTTAATTTGAAAGATTTTTAAATATCTTGTTAAATAAGCCGTTTTTTGCCGGAATTATGGCTTAATTTGGAAGATATTTAAAATATCCTGCTAAATAAGCCGTTTTTTGCCGGAATAATAGCTTAATTTGAAAGATATTTAAAATATACTGCTAAATAAGCAGTTTTTTGCCGCAATTTTTGCTTAATGTGAAAGATTTTAAAATAAGCTTCTAAATAAGACGTTTTTTCCCGGAATTTTGGCTTGCTTTGGAAGATTTTTAAAATATATTGCTAAATAAGCCATTTTTTACCGGAATCTTTTATTAATTTGAAAGGTTTTAAAAATATCTTTCTAAACAGCCGTTTTTTGCCGGAATTTTTGTTTAATTTGAAAGATTTTTAAAATATCTTTCTAAATAAGACGTTTTTTCCCGGAATTTTGGCATAATTTGAAAGATTTTATCAATATCTTTCTAAATAAGACGTTTTTTCCCGGAATTTTGGATTACTTTGCAAGATTTTTAAAATATCTTGCTAAAGAAGCCGTTTTTTGCCGGAATTTTTGCTTAATTTGGAAGATTTTTAAAATATCTTGCTAAATAAGCCGTTTTTTTGCCGGAATGTTGGCTTAATTTAAAAAATATTTAAAATATCTTTTTAAATAAGACGTTCATTCCCGGAATTTTGGCTTAATTTGAAAGATTTTATAAATGTCTTTCTAAAAAAGACGTTTTTTCCCGGAATTTTGGCTTACTTTGGATGATTTTTAAAATATCTTGCGAAATAAGCCGTTTTTTGCCGGGATTTTCGCTTAATTTGAATGATTTTTAAAATATCTTTCTATATAAGACGTTTTTACCCGGAATTTTGGCATAATTTGAAAGATTTTATAAATATCTTTCTAAATAAGACGTTTTTTCCCGGAATTTTGGATTACTTTGCAAGATTTTTAAAATATCTTGCTAAAGAAGCCGTTTTTTGCCGGAATTTTTGCTTAATGTGGAAGATTTTTAAAATATCTTGCTGAATAAGCCGTTTTTTACCGGATTTTTTGCTTAATTTGAAAGATTTTTAAAATTTCTTGTTAAATAAGCCATTTTTTGCCGGAATTATGGCTTAATTTGGAAGATATTTAAAATATCCTGCTAAATAAGCCGTTTTTTGCCGGAATTTATGCTTAATTTTGAATATTTTTAAAATATCCTCCATAATAAGCCGTTTTTTGCCGCAATTTTTGCTTAATTTGAAAGATTTTTAAAATAACTTTCTAAATAAGACGTTTTTACCCGGAATTTTGGCTTACTTTGGAAGATTATTAAAATCTATTGCTAAATAAGACGTTTTATACTGGAATTTTTCTTTAATTTGAAAGGTTTTAAAAATATCTTTCTAAACAGCCGTTTTTTGCCGGAATTTTGGCTTAATTTGAAAGATTTCTTAAAATATCTTTCTAAATAAGACGTTTTTTCCCGGAATTTCGGCTTACTTTGGATGATTTTTAAAATATCTTGCGAAATAAGCCGTTTTTTGCCGGGATTTTCGCTTAATTTGAAAGATTTTTAAAATATCTTTCTAAATAAGACGTTTTTACCCGGAATTTTGGCATAATTTGAAAGATTTTATAAATATCTTTCTAAATAAGACGTTTTTTCCCGGAATTTTGGATTACTTTGGAACATTTTTAAAATATCTTGCTAAATAAGCCGTTTTTTGCCGGAATTTTTGCTTAATTTGGAAGATTTTTAAAATATCTTGCTAAATAAGCCGTGTTTTGCCGGAATGTTGGCTTAATTTAAAAGATATTTAAAATATACTGCTAAATAAGCAGTTTTTTGCCGCAATTTTTGCTTAATTTGAAAGATTTTTAAAATAAGTTTCTTAATAAGACGTTTTTTCCCGGAATTTTGGCTTGCTTTGGAAGATTTTTAAAATATATTGCTAAATAAGCCATTTTTTACCGGAATCTTTTCTTAATTTGAAAGGTTTTAAAAATATCTTTCTAAACAGCCGTTTTTTGCCGGAATTTTTGTTTAATTTGAAAGATTTTTAAAATATCTTTCTAAATAAGACGTTTTTTCCCGGAATTTTGGCATAATTTGAAAGATTTTATAAATATCTTTCTAAATAAGACGTTTTTTCCCGGAATTTTGGATGACTTTGCAAGAGTTTTAAAATATCTTGCTAAAGAAGCCGTTTTTTGCCGGAATTTTTGCTTAATTTGGAAGATTTTTAAAATATCTTGCTAAATAAGCCGTGTTTTGCCGGAATGTTGGCTTAATTTAAAAGATATTTAAAATATCTTTTTAAATAAGACGTTTTTTCCCGGAATTTTGGCTTAATTTGAAAGATTTTATAAATGTCTTTCTAAAAAAGACGTTTTTTCCCGGAATTTTGGCTTACTTTGGAGGATTTTTAAAATATTTTGCGAAATAAGCCGTTTTTTGCTGGATTTTTTGCTTAATTTGGAAGATTTTTAGAATATCTCTCTAAATAAGTAGTTTTTTCCCGGAATTTTGGCTTTCCTTGGGTGATTTTTAAAATATCTTGCTAAAGAAGCCGTTTTTTGCCGGAATTTATGCTTAATTTGGAATATTTTTAAAATACCCTCTATAATAAGCCGTTTTTTACCGGAATTTTGGCTTAATTTGAAAGATTCTTAAAATAACTTTCTAAATAAGACATTTTTTCCCGGAGTTTTGGCTTAATGTGGAAGATTTTAAAAATATCTTGCTGAATAAGCCGTTTTTTACCGGATTTTTTGCTTAATTTGAAAGATTTTTAAAATATCTTGTTAAATAAGCCGTTTTTTGCCGGAATTATGGCTTAATTTGGAAGATATTTAAAATATCCTGCTAAATAAGCCGTTTTTTGCCGGAATTTATGCTTAATTTTGAATATTTTTTCAATATCCTCCATAATAATCCGTTTTTTGCCGCAATTTTTGCTTAATTTGAAAGATTTTTAAAATAACTTTCTAAATAAGACGTTTTTACCCGGAATTTTGGCATAATTTGAAAGATTTTATAAATATCTTTCTAAATAAGACGTTTTTTCCCGGAATTTTGGATTACTTTGGAACATTTTTAAAATATCTTGCTAAATAAGACGTTTTTTGCCGGAATTTTGGCTTAATTTGAAAGATTTTTAAAATATCTTGTTAAATAAGCCGTTTTTTGCCAGATTTTTTGCATAGTTTCGAAGATTTTTAAAATATCTTTCTAAATAAGACGTTTTTTCCCGGAATTTTGGCTTACCTTGGAGGATTTTTAAAATATCTAGCTAAATAAGCCGTTTTTTGCCGGAATTTTGGCTTAATTTGAAAGATTTTTGAAATATCTTTTTAAATAAGACGTTTTTTCCCGGAATTTTGTCTTAATTTGAAAGATTTTATAAATATCTTTCTAAAAAAGACGTTTTTTCCCGGAATTTTGGCTTACTTTGGAAGATTTTTAAAATATCTTGCTAAATAAGCCGTTTTTTGCCGGAATTTTTGCTTACTTTGGAAGATTTTTAGAATATCTTTCTAAATAAGACGTTTTTTCCCGGAATTTTGGCTTACTTTGGAAGATTTTTAAAATATCTTGCTAAATAAGCTGTTTTTTGCCGGAATTTTTGCTTACTTTGGAAGATTTTTAGAATATCTTTCTAAATAAGACGTTTTTTCCCGGAATTTTGGCTTACTTTGGATGATTTTTAAAATATCTTGCTAAAGAAGCCGTTTTTTGCCGGAATTTTTGCTTAATTTGGAAGACCTTTAAAATATCTTGCTAAATAAGACGTTTTTTGCCGGAATTTTGGCTTAATTTGAAAGATTTTTAAAATATCTTGCTAAATAAGACGTTTTTTGCCGGAATTTTGGCTTAATTTGAAAGATTTTTAAAATATCTTTCTAAATAAGACGTTTTTTACCGGAATCTTTTCTTAATTTGAAAGGTTTTAAAAATATCTTTCTAAACAGCCGTTTTTTGCCGGAATTTTTGTTTAATTTGAAAGATTTTTAAAATATCTTTCTAAATAAGACGTTTTTTCCCGGAATTTCGGCTTACTTTGGATGATTTTTAAAATATCTTGCTAAATAAGACGTTTTTTGCCGGAATTTTGGCTTAATTTGAAAGATTTTTAAAATATCTTTCTAAATAAGCCGTTTTTTGCCAGATTTTTTGCATAGTTTGGATGATTTTTACAATATCTTTCTAAATACGACGTTTTTTCCCGGAATTTTGGCTTACCTTGGAAGATTTTTATAATATCTAGCTAAATAAGCCGTTTTTTGCCGGAATTTTTGCTTAAACTGGAAGATTTTTTAAAATATCATCCTAAATAATCCGTTTTTTGCCGGAATTTTGGCATAATTTGAAAGATATTTAAAATATCTTGCTAAATAAGCCGTTTTTTGCCGGAATTTTTGTTTAATTTGAAAGATTTTTAAAATATCTTTCTATATAAGACGTTTTTTCCCGGAATTTCGGCTTACTTTGGAAGATTTTTAAAATATCTTGCGATATAAGCCGTTTTTTGCCGGGATTTTGTCTTAAATTGAAAGATATTTAAAATATCTTTCTAAATAAGACGTTTTTTCCCAGAATTTTGGCATAATTTGAAAGATTTTATAAATATCTATCTAAATAAGTCGTTTTTTCCCGGAATTTTGGATTACTTTGGAAGATTTTTAAAATATCTTGCTAAAGAAGCCGTTTTTTGCCGGAATTTTTGCATAATTTGGAAGATTTTTAAAACATCTAGCTAAATAAACCGTGTTTTGCCGGAATGTTGGCTTAATTTAAAAGATATTTAAAATATCTTGCTAAATAAGCCGTGTTTTGCCGGAATGTTGGCTTCATTTAAAAGATATTTAAAATATCTTGCTAAATAAGCCGTGTTTTGCCGGAATGTTGGCTTAATTTAAAAGATTTTTAAAATATCTTGCTAAATAAGCGGTTTATTGCCGGAAATTTTGCTTAATTTGGAAGATTTTTAGACTATCTTTCTAAATAAGTAGTTTTTTCCCGGGATTTTGGCTTACTTTAGAAGATTTTTAAAATATCTTGCTAAATAAGCCATTTTTAACGGAATTTTTGCTTAATTTGAAAGATTTTTAAAATATCTTGTTAAATAAGCCGTTTTTTGCCGGAATTATAGCTTAATTTGGAAGATACTTAAAATATCCTGCTAAATAAGCCGTTTTTTGCCGGAATAATGGCTTAATTTGAAAGATATTTAAAATATACTGCAAAAAAAGCAGTTTGTTGCCGCAATTTTTGCTTAATTTGAAAGATTTTAAAAATAAGTTTCTAAATAAGACGTTTTTTCCCGGAATTTTGGCTTACTTTGGAAGATTTTTAAAATATATTGCTAAATAAGCCATTTATTACCGGAATCTTTTCTTAATTTGAAAGATTTTTAAAATATCTTTCTAAATAAGACGTTTTTTCCCGGAATTTTGGCTTACTTTGGATGATTTTTAAAATATCTTGCGAAATAAGCCGTTTTTTGCCGGGATTTTCGCTTAATTTGAAAGATTTTTAAAATATCTTTCTATATAAGACGTTTTTACCCGGAGTTTTGGCATAATTTGAAAGATTTTATAAATATCTTTCTAAATAAGACGTTTTTTCCCGGAATTTTGGCTTACTTTGCAAGATTTTTAAAATATCTTGCTAAATAAGCTGTTTTTTGCCGGAATTTTTGCTTACTTTGGAAGATTTTTCAGAATATCTTTCTAAATAAGACGTTTTTTCCCGGAATTTTGGCTTACTTTGGATGATTTTTAAAATATCTTGCTAAAGAAGCCGTTTTTTGCCGGAATTTTTGCTTAATTTGGAAGACCTTTAAAATATCTTGCTAAATAAGACGTTTTTTGCCGGAATTTTGGCTTAATTTGAAAGATTTTTAAAATATCTTTCTAAATAAGCCGTTTTTTGCCAGATTTTTTGCATAGTTTGGAAGATTTTTACAATATCTTTCTAAATACGACGTTTTCTCCCGGAATTTTTGCTTACTTTGGAAGATTTTTAAAATATCTAGCTAAATAAGCCGTTTTTTGCCGGAATTTTTGTTTAATTTGAAAGATTTTTAAAATATCTTTCTATATAAGACGTTTTTTCCCGGAATTTCGGCTTACTTTGGAAGATTTTTAAAATATCTTGCGATATAAGCCGTTTTTTGCCGGGATTTTGTCTTAAATTGAAAGATATTTAAAATATCTTTCTAAATAAGACGTTTTTTCCCAGAATTTTGGCATAATTTGAAAGATTTTATAAATATCTATCTAAATAAGTCGTTTTTTCCCGGAATTTTGGATTACTTTGGAAGATTTTTAAAATATCTTGCGAAATAAGCCGTTTTCTTTCCGGGATTTTGTCTTAAATTGAAAGATATTTAAAATATCTTGCTAAATAAGCCGTTTTTTGCCGAAATTTTTGTTTAATTTGAAAGATTTTTAAAATATCTTTCTATATAAGACGTTTTTTCCCGGAATTTTGGCATAATTTGAAAGATTTTATAAATATCTATCTAAATAAGACGTTTTTTCCCGGAATTTTGGATTACTTTGGAAGATTTTTAAAATATCTTGCTAAAGAAGCCGTTTTTTACCGGAATTTTTGCATAATTTGGAAGATTTTTAACATATCTAGCTAAATAAGACGTGTTTTGCCGGAATGTTTGCTTAATTTAAACGATATTTAAAATATCTTGCTAAATAAGCCGTGTTTTGCCGGAATGTTGGCTTAATTTAAAAGATATTTAAAATATCTTTCTAAATAAGTAGTTTTTTCCCGGGATTTTGGCTTACTTTAAAAGATTTTTAAAATATCTTGCTAAAGAAGCCGTTTTTTGCCGGAATTTTGGCTTAATTTCAAAGATTTTTTAAAATAACTTTCTAAATAAGACATTTTTTACTGGAGTTTTGGCTTAATGTGGAAGATTTTTAAAATATCTTGCTAAATAAGCCATTTTTAACGGAATTTTTGCTTAATTTGAAAGATTTTTAAAATATCTTGTTAAATAAGCCGTTTTTTGCCGGAATTATAGCTTAATTTGGAAGATACTTAAAATATCCTGCTAAATAAGCCGTTTTTTGCCGGAATAATGGCTTAATTTGATAGATATTTAAAATATACTGCTAAATAAGCAGTTTGTTGCCGCAATTTTTGCTTAATTTGAAAGATTTTTAAAATAAGTTTCTAAATAAGACGTTTTTTCCCGGAATTTTGGCTTGCTTTGGAAGATTTTTAAAATATATTGCTAAATAAGCCATTTTTTACCGGAATCTTTTCTTAATTTGAAAGGTTTTAAAAATATCTTTCTAAACAGCCGTTTTTTGCCGGAATTTTTGTTTAATTTGAAAGATTTTTAAAATATCTTTCTAAATAAGACGTTTTTTCCCGGAATTTTGGCATAATTTGAAGGATTTTATAAATATCTTTCTAAATAAGACGTTTTTTCCCGGAATTTTGGATTACTTTGCAAGATTTTTAAAATATCTTGCTAAAGAAGCCGTTTTTTGCCGGAATTTTTGCTTAATTTGGAAGATTTTTAAAATATCTTGCTAAATAAGCCGTGTTTTGCCGGAATGTTGGCTTAATTTAAAAGATATTCAAAATATCTTTTTAAATAAGACGTTCTGTCCCGGAATTTTGGCTTAATTTGAAAGATTTTATAAATGTCTTTCTAAAAAAGACGTTTTTTCCCGGAATTTTGGCTTACTTTGGATGATTTTTAAAATATCTTGCGAAATAAGCCGTTTTTTGCCGGGATTTTCGTTTAATTTGAATGATTTTTAAAATATCTTTCTATATAAGACGTTTTTACCCGGAATTTTAGCATAATTTGAAAGATTTTATAAATATCATTCTAAATAAGACGTTTTTTCCCGGAATTTTGGATTACTTTGCAAGATTTTTAAAATATCTTGCTAAAGAAGCCGTTTTTTGCCGGAATTTTTGCTTACTTTGGAAGATTTTTAAAATATCTTGCTAAATAAGCCGTGTTTTGCCGGAATGTTGGCTTACTTTAAAAGATATTTAAAATATCTTTTTAAATAAGACGTTTTTTCCCGGAATTTTGGCTTAATTTGAAAGATTTTATAAATGTCTTTCTAAAAAGACGTTTTTTCCCGGAATTTTGGCTTAATTTGAAAGATTCTTAAAATAACTTTCTAAATAAGACATTTTTTCCCGGAGTTTTGGCTTAATGTGGAAGATTTTTAAAATATCTTGTTAAATAAGCCGTTTTTTACCGGATTTTTTGCTTAATTTGAAAGATTTTTAAAATATCTTGTTAAATAAGCCATTTTTTGCCGGAATTATGGCTTAATTTGGAAGATATTTAAAATATCCTGCTAAATAAGCCGTTTTTTGCCGCAATTTATGCTTAATTTTGAATATTTTTAAAATATCCTCCATAATAAGCGGTTTTTTTCCGCAATTTTTGCTTAATTTGAAAGATTTTTAAAATAACTTTCTAAATAAGACGTTTTTACCCGGAATTTTGGCTTACTTTGGAAGATTTTTAAAATATATTGCTAAATAAGCCGTTTTTTGCCGGGATTTTCGCTTAATTTCAAAGATTTTTAAAATATCCTTCTAAATAAGACGTTTTTACCCGGAATTTTGGCATAATTTGAAAGATTTTATAAATATCTTTCTAAATAAGACGTTTTTTCCCGGAATTTTGGATTACTTTGGAACATTTTTAAAATATCTTGCTAAAGAAGCCGTTTTTTGCCGGAATTTTTGCTTAATTTGGAAGATTTTTAAAATATCTTGCTAAATAAGCCGTGTTTTGCCGGAATGTTGGCTTAATTTAAAAGATATTTAAAATATACTGCTAAATAAGCAGTTTTTTGCCGCAATTTTTGCTTAATTTGAAAGATTTTTAAAATAAGTTTCTAAATAAGACGTTTTTTCCCGGAATTTTGGCTTGCTTTGGAAGATTTTTAAAATATATTGCTAAATAAGCCATTTTTTACCGGAATCTATTCTTAATTTGAAAGGTTTTAAAAATATCTTTCTAAACAGCCGTTTTTTGCCGGAATTTTTGTTTAATTTGAAAGATTTTTAAAATATCTTTCTAAATAAGACGTTTTTTCCCGGAATTTTGGCATAATTTGAAAGATTTTATAAATATCTTTCTAAAAATGACGTTTTTTCTTAATTTTTGCTTAATTTGGAAGATTTTTAAAATATCTTGCTAAATAAGCCGTGTGTTGCCGGAATGTTGGCTTAATTTAAAAGATATTTAAAATATCTTGTTAAATAAGCCGTTTTTTGCCAGATTTTTTGCATAGTTTGGAAGATTTTTAAAATATCTTTCTAATTAAGACGTTTTTTCCCGGAATTTTGGCTTACCTTGGAAGATTATTAAAATATCTAGCTAAATAAGCCGTTTTTTGCCAGATTTTTTTGCATAGTTTGGAAGATTTTTAAAATATCTTTCAAAATACGACGTTTTTTGCCGGAATTTTGGCTTAATTTGGAAAATTTTTTAAAATATCATCCTAAATAATCCGTTTTTGGCCGGAATTTTGCCATAATTTGAAAGATAATTGAATTATCTTGCTAAATAAGCCTTTTTTTGCCGGAATTTTTGTTTAATTTGAAAGATTTTTAAAATATCTTTCTATATAAGACGTTTTTTTCCCGGAATTTCGGCTTACTTTGGAAGATTTTTAAAATAACTTGCGAAATAAGCCGTTTTTTGCCGGCATTTTGGCTTAAATTGGAAGATATTTAAAATATCTTTCTAAATAAGACGTTTTTTCCCGGAATTTTAGCATAATTTGAAAGATTTTATAAATATCTTTCTAAATAAAACGTTTTTTCCCGGAATTTTGTATTACTTTGGAAGATTTTTAAAATATCTTGCTAAAGAAGCCGTTTTTTGCCGGAATTTTTGCTTAATTTGGAAGATTTTTAAAATATCTAGCTAAATAAGCCGTGTTTTGCCGGAATGTTGGCTTAATTTAAAAGATTTTTTAAAATATCTTTCTAAAAAAGACGTTTTTTCCCGGAATTTTGGCTTACCTTGGAAGATTTTTAAAATATCTTGCTAAATAAGCCGTTTTTTGCCGGAATTTTTGCTTACTTTGGACGATTTTTAGAATATCCTTCTAAATAAGACGTTTTTCCCCGGAATTTTGGCTTACTTTGGATGATTTTTAAAATATCTTGCTAAAGAAGCCGTTTTTTGCCGGAATTTTTGCTTAATTTGGAAGATTTTTAAAATATCTTGCTAAATAAGACGTTTTTTGCCGGAATTTTGGCTTAATTTGAAAGATTTTTAAAATATCTTTCTAAATAAGACGTTTTTTACCGGAATCTTTTCTGAATTTGAAAGGTTTTAAAAATATCTTTCTAAACAGCCGTTTTTTGCCGGAATTTTTGTTTAATTTGAAAGATTTTTAAAATATCTTTCTAAATAAGACGTTTTTTCCCGGAATTTCGGCTTACTTTGGATGATTTTTAAAATATCTTGCGAAATAAGTCGTTTTTTCCCGGAATTTTGGATTACTTTGGAAGATATTTAAAATATCTTGTTAAACAAGCCGTTTTTTGCCAGATTTTTTGCATAGTTTGGAAGATTTTTAAAATATCTTTCTAAATAAGACGTTTTTCCCGAAATTTTGGCTTACCTTGGAAGATTTTTAAAATATCTAGCTAAATAAGCCGTTTTTTGCCGGAATTTTGGCTTAATTTGAAAGATTTTTAAAATATGTTTTGAAATAAGACGTTTTTTCCCGGAATTTTCGCTTAATTTGAAAGATTTTATAAATATCTTTCTAAAAAAAAAGTTTTTTCCCGGAATTTTGGCTTACTTTGGAAGATCTTTAAAATATCTTGCTAAATAAGCCGTTTTTTGCCGGATTTTTTGCTTAATTTGAAAGATTTTTAGAATATCTCTCTAAATAAGTAGTTTTTTCCCGGAATTTTGGCTTACTTTGGGAGATTTTTAAAATATCTTGCTAAAGAAGCCGTTCTTTGCCGGAATTTATGCTTAATTTGAAAGATTTTAAAAATAACTTTCTAAATAAGACATTTTTTCCCGCAGTTTTGGCTTAATGTGGAAGATTTTTAAAATATCTTGCTAAATAAGCCGTTTTTTACCGGAATTTTTGCTTAATTTGAAAGATTTTTCAAATATCTTTCTAAATAAGACGTTTTTTCCCGGAATTTTGGCTTACTTTGGAAGATTTTTAAAATATATAGCTAAATAAGCCATTTTTTACTGGAATTTTTCCTTAATTTGAAAGGTTTTAAAAATATCTTTCTAAACAGCCTTTTTTTTCCGGAATTTTGGCTTAATTTGAAAGATTTTTTAAAATATCTTTCTGAATAAGACGTTTTTTCCCGGAATTTTAGCATAATTTGAAAGATTTTATAACTATCTTTTTAAATAAGACGTTTTTTCCCGGAATTTTGTATTACTTTGGAAGATTTTTAAAATATCTTTCTAAATAAGACGTTTTTCCCGGAATTTTTGCTTAATTTGGAAGATTTTTAAAATATCTAGCTAAATAAGCCGTGTTTTGCCGGAATGTTGGCTTAATTTAAAAGATTTTTTTAAATATCTTTCTAAAAAAGACGTTTTTTCCCGGAATTTTGGATTACCTTGGAAGATTTTTAAATTATCTTGCAAAATAAGCCGTTTTTTGCCGGAATTTTTGCTTACTTTGGACGATTTTTAGAATATCCTTCTAAATAAGACGTTTTTCCCCGGAATTTTGGCTTACTTTGGATGATTTTTAAAATATCTTGCTAAAGAAGCCGTTTTTTGCCGGAATTTTTGCTTAATTTGGAAGATTTTTAAAATATCTTGCTAAATAAGACGTTTTTTGCCGGAATTTTGGCTTAATTTGAAAGATTTTTAAAATATATTGCTAAATAAGCCATTTTTTACCGGAATCTTTTCTTAATTTGAAAGGTTTTAAAAATATCTTTCTAAACAGCCGTTTTTTGCCGGAATTTTTGTTTAATTTGAAAGATTTTTAAAATATCTTTTTAAATAAGACGTTTTTTCCCGGAATTTTGGCTTAATTTGAAAGATTTTATAAATGTCTTTCTAAAAAGACGTTTTTTCCCGGAATTTTGGCTTACTTTGGAAGATTTTTAAAATATTTTGCGAAATAAGCCGTTTTTTGCTGGATTTTTTGCTTAATTTGGAAGATTTTTAGAATATCTATCTAAATAAGTAGTTTTTTCCCGGAATTTTGGCTTTCCTTGGGTGATTTTTAAAATATCTAGCTAAAAAAGCCGTTTTTTGCCGGAATTTTGGCATAATTTGAAAGATTTTTAAAATATGTTTGAAATAAGACGTTTTTTCCCGGAATTTTCGCTTAATTTGAAAGATTTTATAAATATCTTTCTAAAAAAGACGTTTTTTCCCGGAATTTTGGCTTACTTTGGAAGATCTTTAAAATATCTTGCTAAATAAGCCGTTTTTTGCCGGATTTTTTGCTTAATTTGAAAGATTTTTAGAATATCTCTCTAAATAAGTAGTTTTTTCCCGGAATTTTGGCTTACTTTGGGAGATTTTTAAAATATCTTGCTAAAGAAGCCGTTTTTTGCCGGAATTTATGCTTAATTTGAAAGATTTTAAAAATAACTTTCTAAATAAGACATTTTTTCCCGGAGTTTTGGCTTAATGTGGAAGATTTTTAAAATATCTTGCTAAATAAGCCGTTTTTTACCGGAATTTTGGCTTAATTTGAAAGATTTTTCAAATATCTTTCTAAATAAGACGTTTTTTCCCGGAATTTTGGCTTACTTTGGAAGATTTTTAAAATATATAGCTAAATAAGCCGTTTTTTGCCGGAATAATGGCTTAATTTGAAAGATATTTAAAATATACTGCTAAATAAGCCGTTTTTTGCCGCAATTTTTGCTTAATTTGAATGATTTTTAATATACCTTTCTAAATAAGACGTTTTTGCCCGGAATTTCGGCTTACTTTCGATGATTTTTAAAATATCTTGCTAAATAAGCCGTTTTTCGCCGGGATTTTCGCTTAATTTGAAAGATTTTTAAAATATATTTCTATATAAGACGTTTTTTCCCGAAATTTTGGCATAATTTGAAAGATTTTATAAAGATCTTTCTAAATAAGACGTTTTTTCCCGGAATTTTGGATTACTTTGGAATATTTTTAAAATATCTTGCTAAAGAAACCGTTTTTTGCCGGAATTTTTGCTAAATTTGGAATATTTTTAAAATATCTTGCTAAATAAGCCGTGTTTTGCCGGAATGTTGGCTTAATTTAAAAGATATTTAAAATATCTTGTTAAATAAGCCGTTTTTTTCCAGATTTTTTGCATAGTTTGGAAGATTTTTAAAATATATTGCTAAATAAGCCATTTTTTACTGAAATTTTTTCTTAATTTGTAAGGTTTTAAAAATATCTTTCTAAACAGCCGTTTTTTGCCGGAATTTTTCTTAATTTGGAAGATTTTTAAAATATCTTGCTAAAGAAGCCGTTTTCTGCCGGAATCTTTGCTTAATTTGGAAGATTTTTAAAATATCTTGCTAAATAAGACGTTTTCTGCTGGAATTTTGGCTTAATTTGAAAGATTTTTAAAATATCATTCTAAATAAGCCGTTTTTTGCCAGATTTTTTGCATAGTTTGGAAGATTTTTAAAATATCTTTCTAAATACGACGTTTTTTCCGGGAATTTTGGCTTACCTTGGAAGATTTTTAAAATATCTAGCTAAATAAGCCGTTTTTTGCCGGAATTTTGGCTTAATTTGGAAGATTTTTTAAAATATCATCCTAAATAATCCGTTTTTTGCCGGAAATTAGGCATAATTTGAAAGATATTTAAAATATCTTGCTAAATAAGCCGTTTTTTGCCGGAATTTTTGTTTAATTTGGAAGATTTTTAGAATATCTTTCTAAATAAGACGTTTTTTCCCGGAATTTTGGCTTACCTTGGAAGATTTTTAAAATATCTAGCTAAATAAGCCGTTTTTTGCCGGAATTTTGGCTTAATTTGAAAGATTTTTAAATATCTTTTTAAATAAGACGTTATTTCCCGGAATTTTGGCTTACTTTGGAAGATTTTTAAAATATCTTGCAAAATAAGCCGTTTTTTGCCGGATTTTTTGCTTAATTTGGAAGATTTTTAGAATATCTCTCTAAATAAGTAGTTTTTTCCCGGAATTTTGGCATACTTTGGGTGATTTTTAAAATATCTTGCTAAAGAAGCCGTTTTTTACCGGAATTTATGCTTAATTTGGAATATTTTTAAAATATCCTCCATAATAAGCCGTTTTTTGCCGGAATTTTGGCTTAATTTGAAAGATTTTTAAAATATCTTTCTAAACAGCCGTTTTTTGCTGGAAGTTTGTTTAAATTGAAAGATTTTTAAAATATCTTGCTGAATAAGCCGTTTTTTACCGGAATTTTTGCTTAATTTGAAAGATTTTTAAAATATCTTGTTAAATAAGCCGTTTTTTGCCGGAATTATAGCTTACTTTGGAAGATATTTAAAATATCCTGCTAAATAAGCCGTTTTTTGCCGGAATAATGGCTTAATTTGAAAGATATTTAAAATATACTGCTAAATAAGCCGTTTTTTGCCGCAATTTTTGCTTAATTTGAATGATTTTTAATATATCTTTCTAAATAAGACGTTTTTGCCCGGAAGTTCGGCTTACTTTCGATGATTTTTAAAATATCTTGCGAAATAAGCCGTTTTTCGCCGGGATTTTCGCTTAATATTAAAGATTTTTAAAATATATTTCTATATAAGACGTTTTTTCCCGGAATTTTGGCATAATTTGAAAGATTTTATAAAGATCTTTCTAAATAAGATGTTTTTTCCCGGAATTTTGGATTACTTTGGAATATTTTTAAAATATCTTGCTAAAGAAACCGTTTTTTGCCGGAATTTTTGCTTAATTTGGAATATTTTTAAAATATCTTGCTAAATAAGCCGTGTTTTGCCGGAATATTGGCTTAATTTAAAAGATATTTAAAATATCTTGTTAAATAAGCCGTTTTATTCCAGATTTTTTGCATAGTTTGGAAGATTTTTAAAATATATTGCTAAATAAGCCATTTTTTACTGGAATTTTTTCTTAATTTGGAAGGTTTTAAAAATATCTTTCTAAACAGCCGTTTTTTGCCGGAATTTTTGCTTAATTTGAAAGCTTTTTAAAATATCTTTCTAAATAAGACGTTTTTTCCCGGAATTTCGGCTTACTTTCGATGATTTTTAAAATATCAGGCGAAATAAGCCGTTTTTTGCCGGAATTTTGGCTTAATTTGAAAGATTTTTAAAATATCTTTCTATATAAGCCGTTTTTTGCCGGAATTTTTTCTTAATTTGGATGATTTTTAAAATATCTTTCTAAAGAAGCCGTTTTTTGCCGGAATTTTTGCTTAATTTGAAAGATTTTTAAAATATCTTTCTAAATAAGACGTTTTTTCCCGGAATTTTGGCTTACTTTGGAGGATTTTTAGAATATCTTTCTAAAGAAGCCGTTTTTTGCCGGAATTTTTGCTTAATTTGGAAGATTTTTAAAATATCTTGCTAAAGAAGCCGTTTTCTGCCGGAATATTTGCTTAACTTGGAAGATTTTTAAAATAACTTGCTAAATAAGACGTTTTTTGCCGGTATTTTGGCTAAATTTGAAAGATTTTTAAAATATCTTTCTAAACAAGCCGTTTTTTGCCAGATTTTTTCATAGTTTGGAAGATTTTTAAAATATCTTTCTAAATACGACGTTTTTTCCGGGAATTTTGGCTTACCATGGAAGATTTTTAAAATATCTAGCTAAATAAGCCGTTTTTTGCCGGAATTTTGGCTTAATTTGGAAGATTTTTTAAAATATCATCCTAAATAATCCGTTTTTTGCCGGAATTTTGGCATAATTTGAAAGATATTTAAAATATCTTGCTAAAGAAGCCGTTCTTTGCCGGAATTTTTGCTTAATTTGGAAGATTTTTAGAATATCTTTCTAAATAAGACGTTTTTACCCGGAATTTTGGCTTACTTTGGATGATTTTTAAAATATCTTGCTAAAGAAGCCGTTCTTTGCCGGAATTTTTGCTTAATTTGGAAGATTTTTAAAATATCTTTCTAAATAAGCCGTTTTTTGCCAGATTTTTTGCATAGTTTGGAAGATTTTTAAAATATCTTTCTAAATACGACGTTTTTTCCCGGAATTTTGGCTTAATTTGGATGATTTTTAAAATATCTTGCGAAAAAACCCGTTTGCTATATAAGCCGTTTTTTGCCGGAATTTTTTCTTATTTTGGATGATTTTTAAAATATCTTTCTAAAGATGCCGTTTTTTGCCGGAATTTTTGCTTAATTTGAAAGATTTTTAAAATATCTTTCTAAATAAGACGTTTTTTCCCGGAATTTTGGCTTACTTTGGAAGATTTTTAGAATATCTTTCTAAAGAAGCCGTTTTTTGCCGGAATTTTTGCTTAATTTGGAAGATTTTTAAAATATCTTGCTAAAGAAGCCGTTTTCTGCCGGAATATTTGCTTAATTTGGAAGATTTTTAAAATATCTTGCTAAATAAGACGTTTTTTGCCGGTATTTTGGCTAAATTTGAAAGATTTTTAAAATATCTTTCTAAACAAGCCGTTTTTTGCCAGATTTTTTGCATAGTTTGGAAGATTTTTAAAATATCTTTCTAAATACGACGTTTTTTCTGGGAATTTTGGCTTACCATGGAAGATTTTTAAAATATCTAGCTAAATAAGCCGTTTTTTGCCGGAATTTTGGCATAATTTGAAAGATATTTAAAATATCTTGCTAAAGAAGCCGTTCTTTGCCGGAATTTTTGCTTAATTTGAAAGATTTTTAGAATATCTCTCTAAATAAGTAGTTTTTTCCCGGAATTTTGGCTTACTTTGGGAGATTTTTAAAATATCTTGCTAAAGAAGCCTTTTTTGCCGGAATTTATGCTTAATTTGAAAGATTTTAAAAATAACTTTCTAAATAAGACATTTTTTCCCGGAGTTTTGGCTTAATGTGGAAGATTTTTAAAATATCTTGCTAAATAAGCCGTTTTTTACCGGAATTTTGGCTTAATTTGAAAGATTTTTCAAATATCTTTCTAAATAAGACGTTTTTTCCCGGAATTTTGGCTTACTTTGGAAGATTTTTAAAATATATAGCTAAATAAGCCGTTTTTTGCCGGAATAATGGCTTAATTTGAAAGATATTTAAAATATACTGCTAAATAAGCCGTTTTTTGCCGCAATTTTTGCTTAATTTGAATGATTTTTAATATATCTTTCTAAATAAGACGTTTTTGCCCGGAATTTCGGCTTACTTTCGATGATTTTTAAAATATCTTGCGAAATAAGCCGTTTTTCGCCGGGATTTTCGCTTAATTTGAAAGATTTTTAAAATATATTTCTAAATAAGACGTTTTTTCCCGGAATTTTGGATTACTTTGGAATATTTTTAAAATATCTTGCTAAAGAAACCGTTTTTTGCCGGAATTTTTGCTAAATTTGGAATATTTTTAAAATATCTTGCTAAATAAGCCGTGTTTTGCCGGAATGTTGGCTTAATTTAAAAGATATTTAAAATATCTTGTTAAATAAGCCGTTTTTTTCCAGATTTTTTGCATAGTTTGGAAGATTTTTAAAATATATTGCTAAATAAGCCATTTTTTACTGAAATTTTTTCTTAATTTGTAAGGTTTTAAAAATATCTTTCTAAACAGCCGTTTTTTGCCGGAATTTTTCTTAATTTGGAAGATTTTTAAAATATCTTGCTAAAGAAGCCGTTTTCTGCCGGAATCTTTGCTTAATTTGGAAGATTTTTAAAATATCTTGCTAAATAAGACGTTTTCTGCTGGAATTTTGGCTTAATTTGAAAGATTTTTAAAATATCTTTCTAAATAAGCCGTTTTTTGCCAGATTTTTTGCATAGTTTGGAAGATTTTTAAAATATCTTTCTAAATACGACGTTTTTTCCGGGAATTTTGGCTTACCTTGGAAGATTTTTAAAATATCTAGCTAAATAAGCCGTTTTTTGCCGGAATTTTGGCTTAATTTGGAAGATTTTTTAAAATATCATCCTAAATAATCCGTTTTTTGCCGGAAATTAGGCATAATTTGAAAGATATTTAAAATATCTTGCTAAATAAGCCGTTTTTTGCCGGAATTTTTGTTTAATTTGGAAGATTTTTAGAATATCTTTCTAAATAAGACGTTTTTTCCCGGAATTTTGGCTTACCTTGGAAGATTTTTAAAATATCTAGCTAAATAAGCCGTTTTTTGCCGGAATTTTGGCTTAATTTGAAAGATTTTTAAAATATCTTTTTAAATAAGACGTTATTTCCCGGAATTTTGGCTTACTTTGGAAGATTTTTAAAATATCTTGCAAAATAAGCCGTTTTTTGCCGGATTTTTTGCTTAATTTGGAAGATTTTTAGAATATCTCTCTAAATAAGTAGTTTTTTCCCGGAATTTTGGCATACTTTGGGTGATTTTTAAAATATCTTGCTAAAGAAGCCGTTTTTTACCGGAATTTATGCTTAATTTGGAATATTTTTAAAATATCCTCCATAATAAGCCGTTTTTTGCCGGAATTTTGGCTTAATTTGAAAGATTTTTAAAATATCTTTCTAAACAGCCGTTTTTTGCTGGAAGTTTGTTTAAATTGAAAGATTTTTAAAATATCTTGCTGAATAAGCCGTTTTTTACCGGAATTTTTGCTTAATTTGAAAGATTTTTAAAATATCTTGTTAAATAAGCCGTTTTTTGCCGGAATTATAGCTTACTTTGGAAGATATTTAAAATATCCTGCTAAATAAGCCGTTTTTTGCCGGAATAATGGCTTAATTTGAAAGATATTTAAAATATACTGCTAAATAAGCCGTTTTTTGCCGCAATTTTTGCTTAATTTGAATGATTTTTAATATATCTTTCTAAATAAGACGTTTTTGCCCGGAAGTTCGGCTTACTTTCGATGATTTTTAAAATATCTTGCGAAATAAGCCGTTTTTCGCCGGGATTTTCGCTTAATATTAAAGATTTTTAAAATATATTTCTATATAAGACGTTTTTTCCCGGAATTTTGGCATAATTTGAAAGATTTTATAAAGATCTTTCTAAATAAGATGTTTTTTCCCGGAATTTTGGATTACTTTGGAATATTTTTAAAATATCTTGCTAAAGAAACCGTTTTTTGCCGGAATTTTTGCTTAATTTGGAATATTTTTAAAATATCTTGCTAAATAAGCCGTGTTTTGCCGGAATATTGGCTTAATTTAAAAGATATTTAAAATATCTTGTTAAATAAGCCGTTTTATTCCAGATTTTTTGCATAGTTTGGAAGATTTTTAAAATATATTGCTAAATAAGCCATTTTTTACTGGAATTTTTTCTTAATTTGGAAGGTTTTAAAAATATCTTTCTAAACAGCCGTTTTTTGCCGGAATTTTTGCTTAATTTGAAAGCTTTTTAAAATATCTTTCTAAATAAGACGTTTTTTCCCGGAATTTCGGCTTACTTTCGATGATTTTTAAAATATCAGGCGAAATAAGCCGTTTTTTGCCGGAATTTTGGCTTAATTTGAAAGATTTTTAAAATATCTTTCGATATAAGCCGTTTTTTGCCGGAATTTTTTCTTAATTTGGATGATTTTTAAAATATCTTTCTAAAGAAGCCGTTTTTTGCCGGAATTTTTGCTTAATTTGAAAGATTTTTAAAATATCTTTCTAAATAAGACGTTTTTTCCCGGAATTTTGGCTTACTTTGGAGGATTTTTAGAATATCTTTCTAAAGAAGCCGTTTTTTGCCGGAATTTTTGCATAGTTTGGAAGATTTTTAAAATATCTTTCTAAATACGACGTTTTTTCCGGGAATTTTGGCTTACCATGGAAGATTTTTAAAATATCTAGCTAAATAAGCCGTTTTTTGCCGGAATTTTGGCTTAATTTGGAAGATTTTTTAAAATATCATCCTAAATAATCCGTTTTTTGCCGGAATTTTGGCATAATTTGAAAGATATTTAAAATATCTTGCTAAAGAAGCCGTTCTTTGCCGGAATTTTTGCTTAATTTGGAAGATTTTTAGAATATCTTTCTAAATAAGACGTTTTTACCCGGAATTATGGCTTACTTTGGATGATTTTTTAAATATCTTGCTAAAGAAGCCGTTCTTTGCCGGAATTTTTGCTTAATTTGGAAGATTTTTAAAATATCTTTCTAAATAAGCCGTTTTTTGCCAGATTTTTTGCATAGTTTGGAAGATTTTTAAAATATCTTTCTAAATACGACGTTTTTTCCCGGAATTTTGGCTTAATTTGGATGATTTTTAAAATATCTTGCGAAAAAACCCGTTTGCTATATAAGCCGTTTTTTGCCGGAATTTTTTCTTATTTTGGATGATTTTTAAAATATCTTTCTAAAGATGCCGTTTTTTGCCGGAATTTTTGCTTAATTTGAAAGATTTTTAAAATATCTTTCTAAATAAGACGTTTTTTCCCGGAATTTTGGCTTACTTTGGAAGATTTTTAGAATATCTTTCTAAAGAAGCCGTTTTTTGCCGGAATTTTTGCTTAATTTGGAAGATTTTTAAAATATCTTGCTAAAGAAGCCGTTTTCTGCCGGAATATTTGCTTAATTTGGAAGATTTTTAAAATATCTTGCTAAATAAGACGTTTTTTGCCGGTATTTTGGCTAAATTTGAAAGATTTTTAAAATATCTTTCTAAACAAGCCGTTTTTTGCCAGATTTTTTGCATAGTTTGGAAGATTTTTAAAATATCTTTCTAAATACGACGTTTTTTCCGGGAATTTTGGCTTACCATGGAAGATTTTTAAAATATCTAGCTAAATAAGCCGTTTTTTGCCGGAATTTTGGCTTAATTTGGAAGATTTTTTAAAATATCATCCTAAATAATCCGTTTTTTGCCGGAATTTTGGCATAATTTGAAAGATATTTAAAATATCTTGCTAAAGAAGCCGTTCTTTGCCGGAATTTTTACTTAATTTGGAAGATTTTTAGAATATCTTTCTAAATAAGACGTTTTTACCCGGAATTTTGGCTTACTTTGGATGATTTTTAAAATATCTTGCTAAAGAAGCCGTTCTTTGCCGGAATTTTTGCTTAATTTGGAAGATTTTTAAAATATCTTTCTAAATAAGCCGTTTTTTGCCAGATTTTTTGCATAGTTTGGAAGATTTTTAAAATATCTTTCTAAATACGACGTTTTTTCCCGGAATTTTGGCTTAATTTGGATGATTTTTAAAATATCTTGCGAAAAAACCCGTTTGCTATATAAGCCGTTTTTTGCCGGAATTTTTTCTTAATTTGGATGATTTTTAAAATATCTTTCTAAAGATGCCGTTTTTTGCCGGAATTTTTGTTTAATTTGAAAGATTTTTAAAATATCTTTCTAAATAAGACGTTTTTTCCCGGAATTTTGGCTTACTTTGGAAGATTTTTAGAATATCTTTCTAAAGAAGCCGTTTTTTGCCGGAATTTTTGCTTAATTTGGAAGATTTTTAAAATATCTTGCTAAAGAAGCCGTTTTCTGCCGGAATATTTGCTTAATTTGGAAGATTTTTAAAATATCTTGCTAAATAAGACGTTTTTTGCCGGTATTTTGGCTAAATTTGAAAGATTTTTAAAATATCTTTCTAAACAAGCCGTTTTTTGCCAGATTTTTTGCATAGTTTGGAAGATTTTTAAAATATCTTTCTAAATACGACGTTTTTTCCGGGAATTTTGGCTTACCATGGAAGATTTTTAAAATATCTAGCTAAATAAGCCGTTTTTTGCCGGAATTTTGGCTTACTTTGGAAGATTTTTAAAATATCTTGCAAAATAAGCCGTTTTTTGCCGGATTTTTTGCTTAATTTGGAAGATTTTTAGAATATCTCTCTAAATAAGTAGTTTTTTCCCGGAATTTTGGCATACTTTGGGTGATTTTTAAAATATCTTGCTAAAGAAGCCGTTTTTTACCGGAATTTATGCTTAATTTGGAATATTTTTAAAATATCCTCCATAATAAGCCGTTTTTTGCCGGAATTTTGGCTTAATTTGAAAGATTTTTAAAATATCTTTCTAAACAGCCGTTTTTTGCTGGAAGTTTGTTTAAATTGAAAGATTTTTAAAATATCTTGCTGAATAAGCCGTTTTTTACCGGAATTTTTGCTTAATTTGAAAGATTTTTAAAATATCTTGTTAAACAAGCCGTTTTTTGCCGGAATTATAGCTTACTTTGGAAGATATTTAAAATATCCTGCTAAATAAGCCGTTTTTTGCCGGAATAATGGCTTAATTTGAAAGATATTTAAAATATACTGCTAAATAAGCCGTTTTTTGCCGCAATTTTTGCTTAATTTGAATGATTTTTAATATATCTTTCTAAATAAGACGTTTTTGCCCGGAAGTTCGGCTTACTTTCGATGATTTTTAAAATATCTTGCGAAATAAGCCGTTTTTCGCCGGGATTTTCGCTTAATATTAAAGATTTTTAAAATATATTTCTATATAAGACGTTTTTTCCCGGAATTTTGGCATAATTTGAAAGATTTTATAAAGATCTTTCTAAATAAGATGTTTTTTCCCGGAATTTTGGATTACTTTGGAATATTTTTAAAATATCTTGCTAAAGAAACCGTTTTTTGCCGGAATTTTTGCTTAATTTGGAATATTTTTAAAATATCTTGCTAAATAAGCCGTGTTTTGCCGGAATATTGGCTTAATTTAAAAGATATTTAAAATATCTTGTTAAATAAGCCGTTTTATTCCAGATTTTTTGCATAGTTTGGAAGATTTTTAAAATATATTGCTAAATAAGCCATTTTTTACTGGAATTTTTTCTTAATTTGGAAGGTTTTAAAAATATCTTTCTAAACAGCCGTTTTTTGCCGGAATTTTTGCTTAATTTGAAAGCTTTTTAAAATATCTTTCTAAATAAGACGTTTTTTCCCGGAATTTCGGCTTACTTTCGATGATTTTTAAAATATCAGGCGAAATAAGCCGTTTTTTGCCGGAATTTTGGCTTAATTTGAAAGATTTTTAAAATATCTTTCGATATAAGCCGTTTTTTGCCGGAATTTTTTCTTAATTTGGATGATTTTTAAAATATCTTTCTAAAGAAGCCGTTTTTTGCCGGAATTTTTGCTTAATTTGAAAGATTTTTAAAATATCTTTCTAAATAAGACGTTTTTTCCCGGAATTTTGGCTTACTTTGGAGGATTTTTAGAATATCTTTCTAAAGAAGCCGTTTTTTGCCGGAATTTTTGCTTAATTTGGAAGATTTTTAAAATATCTTGCTAAAGAAGCCGTTTTCTGCCGGAATATTTGCTTAATTTGGAAGATTTTTAAAATATCTTGCTAAATAAGACGTTTTTTGCCGGTATTTTGGCTAAATTTGAAAGATTTTTAAAATATCTTTCTAAACAAGCCGTTTTTTGCCAGATTTTTTGCATAGTTTGGAAGATTTTTAAAATATCTTTCTAAATACGACGTTTTTTCCGGGAATTTTGGCTTACCATGGAAGATTTTTAAAATATCTAGCTAAATAAGCCGTTTTTTGCCGGAATTTTGGCTTAATTTGGAAGATTTTTTAAAATATCATCCTAAATAATCCGTTTTTTGCCGGAATTTTGGCATAATTTGAAAGATATTTAAAATATCTTGCTAAAGAAGCCGTTCTTTGCCGGAATTTTTGCTTAATTTGGAAGATTTTTAGAATATCTTTCTAAATAAGACGTTTTTACCCGGAATTATGGCTTACTTTGGATGATTTTTAAAATATCTTGCTAAAGAAGCCGTTCTTTGCCGGAATTTTTGCTTAATTTGGAAGATTTTTAAAATATCTTTCTAAATAAGCCGTTTTTTGCCAGATTTTTTGCATAGTTTGGAAGATTTTTAAAATATCTTTCTAAATACGACGTTTTTTCCCGTATTTTTGGCTTAATTTGGATGATTTTTAAAATATCTTGCGAAAAAACCCGTTTGCTATATAAGCCGTTTTTTGCCGGAATTTTTTCTTATTTTGGATGATTTTTAAAATATCTTTCTAAAGATGCCGTTTTTTGCCGGAATTTTTGCTTAATTTGAAAGATTTTTAAAATATCTTTCTAAATAAGACGTTTTTTCCCGGAATTTTGGCTTACTTTGGAAGATTTTTAGAATATCTTTCTAAAGAAGCCGTTTTTTGCCGGAATTTTTGCTTAATTTGAAAGATTTTTAAAATATCTTGCTAAAGAAGCCGTTTTCTGCCGGAATATTTGCTTAATTTGGAAGATTTTTAAAATATCTTGCTAAATAAGACGTTTTTTGCCGGTATTTTGGCTAAATTTGAAAGATTTTTAAAATATCTTTCTAAACAAGCCGTTTTTTGCCAGATTTTTTGCATAGTTTGGAAGATTTTTAAAATATCTTTCTAAATACGACGTTTTTTCCGGGAATTTTGGCTTACCATGGAAGATTTTTAAAATATCTAGCTAAATAAGCCGTTTTTTGCCGGAATTTTGGCTTAATTTGGAAGATTTTTTAAAATATCATCCTAAATAATCCGTTTTTTGCCGGAATTTTGGCATAATTTGAAAGATATTTAAAATATCTTGCTAAAGAAGCCGTTCTTTGCCGGAATTTTTGCTTAATTTGGAAGATTTTTAGAATATCTTTCTAAATAAGACGTTTTTACCCCGAATTTTGGCTTACTTTGGATGATTTTTAAAATATCTTGCTAAAGAAGCCGTTCTTTGCCGGAATTTTTGCTTAATTTGGAAGATTTTTAAAATATCTTTCTAAATAAGCCGTTTTTTGCCAGATTTTTTGCATAGTTTGGAAGATTTTTAAAATATCTTTCTAAATACGACGTTTTTTCCCGGAATTTTGGCTTAATTTGGATGATTTTTAAAATATCTTGCGAAAAAACCCGTTTGCTATATAAGCCGTTTTTTGCCGGAATTTTTTCTTAATTTGGATGATTTTTAAAATATCTTTCTAAAGATGCCGTTTTTTGCCGGAATTTTTGTTTAATTTGAAAGATTTTTAAAATATCTTTCTAAATAAGACGTTTTTTCCCGGAATTTTGGCTTACTTTGGAAGATTTTTAGAATATCTTTCTAAAGAAGCCGTTTTTTGCCGGAATTTTTGCTTAATTTGGAAGATTTTTAAAATATCTTGCTAAAGAAGCCGTTTTCTGCCGGAATATTTGCTTAATTTGGAAGATTTTTAAAATATCTTGCTAAATAAGACGTTTTTTGCCGGTATTTTGGCTAAATTTGAAAGATTTTTAAAATATCTTTCTAAACAAGCCGTTTTTTCCCGGAATTTTAGCTTACCTTGGAAGATTTTTAAAATATCTAGCTAAATAAGCCGTTTTTGGCCGGAATTTTGGCTTAATTTGAAAGATTTTTAAAATATCTTTTTAAATAAGACGTTTTTTTCCGGGAATTTTGGCTTACTTTGGAAGATTTTTAAAATATCTTGCAAAATAAGCCGTTTTTTGCCGGATTTTTTGCTTAATTTGGATGATTTTTAAAATATCTTTCTAAAGAAGCCGTTTTTTGCCGGAATTTTTGCTTAATTTGAAAGATTTTAAAAATATCTTTCTAAATAAGACGTTTTTTCCCGGAATTTTGGCTTACTTTGGAAGATTTTTAGAATATCTTTCTAAAGAAGACGTTTTTTGCCGGAATTTTTGCTTAATTTGGAAGATTTTTAAAATATCTTGCTAAAGAAGCCGTTTTCTGCCGGAATTTTTGCTTAATTTGGAAGATTTTTAAAATATCTTGCTAAATAAGACGTTTTCTGCCGGAATTTTGGCTTAATTTGAAAGATTTTTAAAATATCTTTCTAAATAAGCCGTTTTCTGCCGGAATATTTGCTTAATTTGGAAGATTTTTAAAATATCTTGCTAAATAAGCCGTTTTTTGCCGGAATTTTGGCTTAATTTGGAAGATTTTTTAAAATATCTTGCTATATAAGCCGTTTTTTGCCGGAATTTTTGTTTAATTTGGAAGATTTTTAAAATATCTTTCTAAATAAGCCGTTTTTTGCCAGATTTTTTGCATAGTTTGGAAGATTTTTAAAATATCTTTCTAAATACGACGTTTTTTCCCGGAATTTTGGCTTAATTTGGAAGATTTTTTAAAATATCATCCTAAATAATCCGTTTTTTGCCGGGATTTTCGCTTAATTTGAAAGATTTTTAAAATATCTTTCTAAATAAGACGTTCTTACCCGGAATTTTGGCTTAATTTGAAAGATTTTTAAAATATCTTTCTATATAAGCCGTTTTTGCCGGAATTTTTTCTTAATTTGGATGATTTTTAAAATATCTTTCTAAAGAAGCCGTTTTTTGCCGGAATTTTGCTTAATTTGAAAGATTTTTAAAATATCTTTCTAAATAAGACGTTTTTTCCCGGAATTTTGGCTTACTTTGGAAGATTTTTAGAATATCTTTCTAAAGAAGCCGTTTTTTGCCGGAATTTTTCTTAATTTGGAAGATTTTTAAAATATCTTGTTAAAGAAGCCGTTTTCTGCCGGAATTTTTGCTTAATTTGGAAGATTTTTAAAATATCTTGCTAAATAAGACGTTTTCTGCCGGAATTTTGGCTTAATTTGAAAGATTTTTAAAATATCATTCTAAATACGACGTTTTATCCGGGAATTTTGGCTTACCTTGGAAGATTTTTAAAATATCTAGCTAAATAAGCCGTTTTTTGCCGGAATTTTGGCTTAATTTGGAAGATTTTTTAAAATATCATCCTAAATAATCCGTTTTTTGCCGGAATTTAGGCATAATTTGAAAGATATTTAAAATATCTTGCTAAATAAGCCGTTTTTTGCCGGAATTTTTGTTTAATTTGGAAGATTTTTAGAATATCTTTCTAAATAAGACGTTTTTTCCCGGAATTTTGGCTTGCCTTGGAAGATTTTTAAAATATCTAGCTAAATAAGCCGTTTTCTGCCGGAATTTTGGCTTAATTTGAAAGATTTTTAAAATATCTTTTTAAACAAGACGTTTTTTCCCGGAATTTTGGCTTACTTTGGAAGATTTTTAAAATATCTTGCAAAATAAGCCGTTTTTTGCCGGATTTTTTGCTTAATTTGGAAGATTTTTAGAATATCTCTCTAAATAAGTAGTTTTTTCCCGGAATTTTGGCTAACTTTGGGTGATTTTTAAAATATCTTGCTAAAGAAGCCGTTTTTTACCGGAACTTATGCTTAATTTGGAATATTTTTAAAATATCCTCCATAATAATCCGTTTTTTGCCGGAATTTTGGCTTAATTTGAAAGATTTTTAAAATATCTTTCTAAACAGCCGTTTTTTGCTGGAAGTTTGTTTAAATTGAAAGATTTTTAAAATATCTTGCTGAATAAGCCGTTTTTTACCGGAATTTTTGCTTAATTTGAAAGATTTTTAAAATATCTTGTTAAATAAGCCGTTTTTTGCCGGAATTATAGCTTACTTTGGAAGATATTTAAAATATCCTGCTAAATAAGCCGTTTTTTGCCGGAATAATGGCTTAATTTGAAAGATATTTAAAGAGACTGCTAAATAAGACGTTTTTGCCCGGAAGTTCGGCTTACTTTCGATGATTTTTAAAATATCTTGCGAAATAAGCCGTTTTTCGGCGGGATTTTCGCTTAATTTGAAAGATTTTTAAAATATATTTCTATATAAGACGTTTTTTCCCGGAATTTTGGCATAAATTGAAAGATTTTATAAAGATCTTTCTAAATAAGATGTTTTTTCCCGGAATTTTGGATTACTTTGGAATATTTTTAAAATATCTTGCTAAAGAGACCGTTTTTTGCCGGAATTTTTGCTTAATTTGGAATATTTCTAAAATATCTTGCTAAATAAGCCGTGTTTTGCCGGAATATTGGCTTAATTTAAAAGATATTTAAAATATCTTGTTAAATAAGCCGTTTTTTCCAGATTTTTTGCATAGTTTGGAAGATTTTTAAAATATATTGCTAAATAAGCCATTTTTTACTGGAATTTTTTCTTAATTTGGAAGGTTTTAAAAATATCTTTCTAAACAGCCGTTTTTTGCCGGAATTTTTGCTTAATTTGAAAGATTTTTTAAAATATCTTTCTAAATAAGACGTTTTTTCCCGGAATTTCGGCTTACTTTCGATGATTTTTAAAATATCAGGCGAAATAAGCCGTTTTTTGCCGGAATTTTGGCTTAATTTGAAAGATTTCTAAAATATCTTTCTATATAAGCCGTTTTTTGCCGGAATTTTTTCTTAATTTGGATGATTTTTAAAATATCTCTCTAAAGAAGCCGTTATTTGCCGGAATTTTTGCTTAATTTGAAAGATTTTTAAAATATCTTTCTAAATAAGACGTTTTTTCCCGGAATTTTGGCTTACTTTGGAAGATTTTTAGAATATCTTTCTAAAGAAGCCGTTTTTTGCCGGAATTTTTGCTTAATTTGGAAGATTTTTAAAATATCTTGCTAAAGAAGCCGTTTTCTGCCGGAATATTTGCTTAATTTGGAAGATTTTTAAAATATCTTGCTAAATAAGACGTTTTTTGCCGGTATTTTGGCTAAATTTGAAAGATTTTTAAAATATCTTTCTAAACAAGCCGTTTTTTGCCAGATTTTTTGCATACTTTGGAAGATTTTTAAAATATCTTTCTAAATACGACGTTTTTTCCGGGAATTTTGGCTTACCTTGGAAGATTTTTAAAATATCATTCTAAATAAGCCGTTTTTTGCCGGAATTTTGGCTTAATTTGGAAGATTTTTTAAAATATCATCCTAAATAATCCGTTTTTTGCCGGAATTTTGGCATAATTTGAAAGATATTTAAAATATCTTGCTAAATAAGCCGTTTTTTGCCGGAATTTTTGTTTATTTTGGAAGGTTTTTAGAATATCTTTCTAAATAAGACGTTTTTACCCGGAATTTTGGCTTACTTTGGATGATTTTTAAAATATCTTGCTAAAGAAGCCGTTCTTTGCCGGAATTTTTGCATAATTTGGAAGATTTTTAAAATATCTTTCTAAATAAGCCGTTTTTTGCCAGATTTTTTGCATAGTTTGGAAGATTTTTAAAATATCTTTCTAAATACGACGTTTTTTCCCGGAATTTTGGCTTAATTTGGATGATTTTTAAAATATCTTGCGAAAAAACCCGTTTGCTATATAAGCCGTTTTTTGCCGGAATTTTTTCTTTATTTGGATGATTTTTAAAATATCTTTCTAAAGATGCCGTTTTTTGCCGGAATTTTTGCTTAATTTGAAAGATTTTTAAAATATCTTTCTAAATAAGACGTTTTTTCCCGGAATTTTGGCTTACTTTGGAAGATTTTTAGAATATCTTTCTAAAGAAGCCGTTTTTTGCCGGAATTTTTGCTTAATTTGGAAGATTTTTAAAATATCTTGCTAAAGAAGCCGTTTTCTGCCGGAATATTTGCTTAATTTGGAAGATTTTTAAAATATCTTGCTAAATAATACGTTTTTTGCCGGTATTTTGGCTAAATTTGAAAGATTTTTAAAATATCTTTCTAAACAAGCCGTTTTTTGCCAGATTTTTTGCATAGTTTGGAAGATTTTTAAAATATCTTTCAAAATAAGACGTTTTTTCCCGGAATTTTGGCTTACCTTGGAAGATTTTTAAAATATCTTGCAAAATAAGTCGTTTTTTGCCGGATTTTTTGCTTAATTTGGAAGATTTTTAGAATATCTCTCTAAATAAGTAGTTTTTTCCCGGAATTTTGGCTTACTTTGGGTGATTTTTAAAATATCTTGCTAAAGAAGCCGTTTTTTACCGGAATTTATGCTTAATTTGGAATATTTTTAAAATATCCTCCATAATAAGCCGTTTTTTGCCGGAATTTTGGCTTAATTTGAAAGATTTTTAAAATATCTTTCTAAACAGCCGTTTTTTGCTGGAGGTTTGTTTAAATTGAAAGATTTTTAAAATATCTTGCTGAATAAGCCGTTTTTTACCGGAATTTTTGCTTAATTTGAAAGATTTTTAAAATATCTTGTTAAATAAGCTGTTTTTTGCCGGAATTATAGCTTACTTTGGAAGATATTTAAAATATCCTGCTAAATAAGCCGTTTTTTGCCGGAATAATGGCTTAATTTGAAAGATATTTAAAATATACTGCTAAATAAGCCGTTTTTTGCCGCAATTTTTGCTTAATTTGAATGATTTTTAAAATATCTTTCTAAATAAGACGTTTTTGCCCGGAATTTCGGCTTACTTTCGATGATTTTTAAAATATCTTGCGAAATAAGCCGTTTTTTGCCGGAATTTTTGCTTAATTTGGAAGATTTTCAAAATATCTTGCTAAAGAAGCCGTTTTCTGCCGGAATATTTGCTTAATTTGGAAGATTTTTAAAATATCTTGCTAAATAATACGTTTTTTGCCGGTATTTTGGCTAAATTTGAAAGATTTTTAAAATATCTTTCTAAACAAGCCGTTTTTTGCCAGATTTTTTGCATACTTTGGAAGATTTTTAAAATATCTTTCTAAATACGACGTTTTTTCCGGGAATTTTGGCTTACCTTGGAAGATTTTTAAAATATCATTCTAAATAAGCCGTTTTTTGCCGGAATTTTGGCTTAATTTGGAAGATTTTTTAAAATATCATCCTAAATAATCCGTTTTTTGCCGGAATTTTGGCATAATTTGAAAGATATTTAAAATATCTTGCTAAATAAGCCGTTTTTTGCCGGAATTTTTGTTTATTTTGGAAGGTTTTTAGAATATCTTTCTAAATAAGACGTTTTTACCCGGAATTTTGGCTTACTTTGGATGATTTTTAAAATATCTTGCTAAAGAAGCCGTTCTTTGCCGGAATTTTTGCATAATTTGGAAGATTTTTAAAATATCTTTCTAAATAAGCCGTTTTTTGCCAGATTTTTTGCATAGTTTGGAAGATTTTTAAAATATCTTTCTAAATACGACGTTTTTTCCCGGAATTTTGGCTTAATTTGGATGATTTTTAAAATATCTTGCGAAAAAACCCGTTTGCTATATAAGCCGTTTTTTGCCGGAATTTTTTCTTTATTTGGATGATTTTTAAAATATCTTTCTAAAGATGCCGTTTTTTGCCGGAATTTTTGCTTAATTTGAAAGATTTTTAAAATATCTTTCTAAATAAGACGTTTTTTCCCGGAATTTTGGCTTACTTTGGAAGATTTTTAGAATATCTTTCTAAAGAAGCCGTTTTTTGCCGGAATTTTTGCTTAATTTGGAAGATTTTCAAAATATCTTGCTAAAGAAGCCGTTTTCTGCCGGAATATTTGCTTAATTTGGAAGATTTTTAAAATATCTTGCTAAATAATACGTTTTTTGCCGGTATTTTGGCTAAATTTGAAAGATTTTTAAAATATCTTTCTAAACAAGCCGTTTTTTGCCAGATTTTTTGCATAGTTTGGAAGATTTTTAAAATATCTTTCAAAATAAGACGTTTTTTCCCGGAATTTTGGCTTACCTTGGAAGATTTTTAAAATATCTTGCAAAATAAGTCGTTTTTTGCCGGATTTTTTGCTTAATTTGGAAGATTTTTAGAATATCTCTCTAAATAAGTAGTTTTTTCCCGGAATTTTGGCTTACTTTGGGTGATTTTTAAAATATCTTGCTAAAGAAGCCGTTTTTTACCGGAATTTATGCTTAATTTGGAATATTTTTAAAATATCCTCCATAATAAGCCGTTTTTTGCCGGAATTTTGGCTTAATTTGAAAGATTTTTAAAATATCTTTCTAAACAGCCGTTTTTTGCTGGAGGTTTGTTTAAATTGAAAGATTTTTAAAATATCTTGCTGAATAAGCCGTTTTTTACCGGAATTTTTGCTTAATTTGAAAGATTTTTAAAATATCTTGTTAAATAAGCTGTTTTTTGCCGGAATTATAGCTTACTTTGGAAGATATTTAAAATATCCTGCTAAATAAGCCGTTTTTTGCCGGAATAATGGCTTAATTTGAAAGATATTTAAAATATACTGCTAAATAAGCCGTTTTTTGCCGCAATTTTTGCTTAATTTGAATGATTTTTAAAATATCTTTCTAAATAAGACGTTTTTGCCCGGAATTTCGGCTTACTTTCGATGATTTTTAAAATATCTTGCGAAATAAGCCGTTTTTCGCCGGGATTTTCGCTTAATTTGAAAGATTTTTAAAATATATTTCTATATAAGACGTTTTTTCCCGGAATTTTGGATTACTTTGGAATATTTTTAAAATATCTTGCTAAAGAAACCGTTTTTTGCCGGAATTTTTGCTTAATTTGGAATATTTTTAAAATATCTTGCTAAATAAGCCGTGTTTTGCCGGAATGTTGGCTTAATTTAAAAGATATTTAAAATATCTTGTTAAATAAGCCGTTTTTTTCCAGATTTTTTGCATAGTTTGGAAGATTTTTAAAATATATTGCTAAATAAGCCATTTTTTACTGGAATTTTTTCTTAATTTGGAAGGTTTTTTAAAATATCTTTCTAAATAAGACGTTTTTTCCCGGAATTTCGGCTTATTTTCGATGATTTTTAAAATATCTTGCGAAATAAGCCGTTTTTTGCCGGAATTTTGGCTTAATTTGAAAGATTTTTAAAATATCTTTCTATATAAGCCGTTTTTCCGGAATTTTTGCTTAATTTGGATGATTTTTAAAATATCTTTCTAAAGAAGCCGTTTTTTGCCGGAATTTTTGCTTAATTTGATAGATTTTCAAAATATCTTTCTAAATAAGACGTTTTTTCCCGGAATTTTGGCTTACTTTGGAAGATTTTTAGAATATCTTTCTAAAGAAGACGTTTTTTGCCGGAATTTTTGCTTAATTTGGAAGATTTTTAAAATATCTTGCTAAAGAAGCCGTTTTCTGCCGGAATTTTTGCTTAATTTGGAAGATTTTTAAAATATCTAGCTAAATAAGCCGTTTTTTGCCGGAATTTTGGCTTAATTTGGAAGATTTTTTAAAATATCATCCTAAATAATCCGTTTTTTGCCAGAATTCTGCATAATTTGATAGATATTTAAAATATCTTGCTAAATAAGCCGTTTTTTGCCGGAATTTTTGTTTAATTTGGAAAATTTTTAGAATATCTTTCTAAATAAGACGTTTTTTCCCCGAATTTTGGCTTACCTTGGAAGATTTTTAAAATATCTAGCTAAATAAGCCGTTTTTTGCTGGAATTTTGGCTTAATTTGAAAGATTTTTAAAATATCTTTTTAAATAAGACGTTTTTTCCCGGAATTTTGGCTTACTTTGGAAGATTTTTAAAATATCTTGCAAAATAAGCCGTTTTTTGCCGGATTTTATGCTTAATTTGGAAGATTTTTAGAATATCACTCTAAATAAGTAGTTTTTTCCCAGAATTTTGGCTTACTTTGGGTGATTTTTAAAATATCTTGCTAAAGAAGCCGTTTTTTACCGGAATTTATGCTTAATTTGGAATATTTTTAAAATATCTTTCTAAACAGCCGTTTTTTGCTGGAAGTTTGTTTAAATTGAAAGATTTTTAAAAAATCTTGCTGAATAAGCCGTTTTTTACCGGAATTTTTGCTTAATTTGAAAGATATTTAAAATATCTTGTTAAATAAGCCGTTTTTTGCCGGAATTATAGCTTACTTTGGAAGATATTTAAAATATCCTGCTAAATAAGCCGTTTTTTTGCCGGAATAATGGCTTAATTTGAAAGATATTTAAAATATACTGCTAAATAAGCCGTTTTTTGCCGCAATTTTTGCTTAATTTGAATGATTTTTAAAATATCTTTCTAAATAAGACGTTTTTGCCCGGAATTTCGGCTTACTTTCGATGATTTTTAAAATATCTTGCGAAATAAGCCGTTTTTTGCCGGGATTTTGGCTTAAATTGAAAGATATTTAAAATATCTTTCTAAATAAGACTTTTTTTCCCGGAATTTTTGCTTAATTTGGAAGAGTTTTAAAATATCTTTCTAAATAAGCCGTTTTTTGCCAGATTTTTTGCATAGTTTGGAAGATTTTTAAAATATCTTTCTAAATACGTCGTTTTTTCCCGGAATTTTAGCTTAACTTGGAAGATTTTAAAAGTATCTTTCTAAATAAGACGTTTTTTCCCGGAATTTCGGCTTACTTTGGATGATTTTTAAAATATCTTGCGAAAAAAGCCGTTTTTTGCCGGGATTTTCGCTTAATTTGAAAGATTTTTAAAATATCTTTCTAAATAAGACGTTCTTACCCGGAATTTTGGCATAATTTGAAAGATTTTATAAATATCTTTCGAAATAAGACGTTTTTTCCCGGAATTTCGGATTACTTTGGAAGATTTTTAAAATATCTTGCTAAAGAAGCCGTTTTTTGCCGGAATTTTTGCTTAATTTGGAAGATTTTTAAAATATCTTGCTAAATAAGCCGTGTTTTGCCGGAATGTTGGCTTAATTTAAAAGATATTTAAAATATCTTGTTATATAAAACGTTTTCTCCCGGAATTTTGGCTTACCTTGGAAGATTTTTAAAATATCTTTTTAAATAAGACGTTTTTTCCCGGAATTTTGGCTTACTTTGGAAGATTTTTAAAATATCTTGCAAAATAAGCCGTTTTTTGCCGGATTTTTTGCTTAATTTGGAAGATTTTTAGAATATCTCTCTAAATAAGTAGTTTTTTTCCCGGAATTTTGGCTTACTTTGGGTGATTTTTAAAATATCTTGCTAAAGAAGCCGTTTTTTACCGGAATTTATGCTTAATTTGGAATATTTTTAAAATATCCTCCATAATAAGCCGTTTTTTGCCGGAATTTTGGCTTAATTTGAAACATTTTTAAAATATCTTTCTAAACAGCCGTTTTTTGCTGGAAGTTTGTTTAAATTGAAAGATTTTTAAAATATCTTGCTGAATAAGCCGTTTTTTACCGGAATTTTTGCTTAATTTGAAAGATATTTAAAATATCTTGTTAAATAAGCCGTTTTTTGCCGGAATTATAGCTTACTTTGGAAGATATTTAAAATACCCTGCTAAATAAGCCGTTTTTTTGCCGGAATAATGGCTTAATTTGAAAGATATTTAAAATATACTGCTAAATAAGCCGTTTTTTGCCGCAATTTTTGCTTAATTTGAATGATTTTTAAAATATCTTTCTAAATAAGACGTTTTTGCCCGGAATTTCGGCTTACTTTCGATGATTTTTAAAATATCTTGCGAAATAAGCCGTTTTTCGCCGGGATTTTCGCTTAATTTGAAAGATTTTTAAAATATATTTCTATATAAGACGTTTTGTCCCGGAATTTTGGCATAATTTGAAAGATTTTATAAATATCTTTCTAAATAAGACGTTTTTTCCCGGAATTTTGGATTACTTTGGAATATTTTTAAAATATATTGCTAAAGAAACCGTTTTTTGCCGGAATTTTTGCTTAATTTGGAAGATTATTAAATTATCTTGCTAAATAAGCCGTGTTTTGCCGGAATGTTGGCTTAATTTAAAAGATATTTAAAATATCTTGTTAAATAAGCCGTTTTTTTCCAGATTTTTTGCATAGTTTGGAAGATTTTTAAAATATATTGCTAAATAAGCCATTTTTTACTGGAATTTTTTCTTAATTTGGAAGGTTTTAAAAATATCTTTCTAAACAGCCGTTTTTTGCCGGAATTTTGGCTTACTTTGAAAGATTTTTAAAATATCTTTCTATATAAGCCGTTTTTTGCCGGAATTTTTGCTTAATTTGGATGATTTTTAAAATATCTTTCTAAAGAAGCCGTTTTTTGCCGGAATTTTTCCTTAATTTGAAAGATTTTCAAAATATCTTTCGAAATAAGACGTTTTTTCCCGAAATGTTGGCTTAGTTTGGAAGATTTTTAGAATATCTTTCTAAAGAAGCCGTTTTTTGCCGGAATTTTTGCTTAATTTGGAAGATTTTTAAAATATCTTGCTAAAGAAGCCGTTTTCTGCCGGAATTTTTGCTTAATTTGGGTGATTTTTAATATATATTGCTAAATAAGACGTTTTCTGCCGGAATTTTGGCTTAATTTGAAAGATTTTTAAAATATCTTTCTAAATAAGCCGTTTTTTGCCAGATTTTTTGCATAGTTTGGAAGATTTTTAAAATATCTTTCTAAATACGACGTTTTTTCCGGGAATTTTGGCCTACCTTGGATGATTTTTAAAATATCTAGCTAAATAAGCCGTTTTTTGCCGGAATTTTGGCTTAATTTGGAAGATTTTATAAAATATCATCCTAAATAATACGTTTTTTGCCGGAATTTTTTTTTAATTTGAAAGATTTTTAAAATATCTTTCTATATAAGACGTTTTTTCCCGGAATTTCGGCTTACTTTGGAAGATTTTTAAAATATCTTGCGAAATAAGCCGTTTTTTGCCGGGATTTTGTCTTAAATTGAAAGATATTTAAAATATCTTTCTAAATAAGACGTTTTTTCCCGGAATTTTGGCATAATTTGAAAAATTTATAAATATCTTTCGAAATAAGACGTTTTTTCCCGGAATTTTCGATTACTTTGGAAGATTTTTAAAATATCTTGCTAAAGAAGCCGTTTTTTGCCGGAATTTTTGCTTAATTTGGAAGATTTTTAAAATATCTTGCTAAATAAGCCGTGTTTTGCCGGAATTTTGGCTTAATTTAAAAGATATTTAAAATATCTTGTTATATAAGCCGTTTTTTGCCAGATTTTTTGCATAGTTTGGAAGATTTTTAAAATATCTTTCTAAATAAGACGTTTTTTCCCGGAATTTTGGCTTACTTTGGAAGATTTTTAGAATATCATTCTAAAGAAGCCGTTTTTTGCCGGAATTTTTGCTTAATTTGGAAGATTTTTAAAATATCTTGCTAAAGAAGCCGTTTTCTGCCGGAATTTTTGCTTAATTTGGAAGATTTTTAAAATATCTTGCAAAATAAGCCGTTTTTTGCCGGATTTTTTGCTTAATTTGGAAGATTTTTAGAATATCTCTCTAAATAAGTAGTTTTTTCCCGGAATTGTGGCTTACTTTGGGTGATTTTTAAAATATCTTGCTAAAGAAGCCGTTTTTTACCGGAATTTATGCTTAATTTGGTATATTTTTAAAATATCCTCCATAATAAGCCGTTTTTTGCCGGAATTTTGGCTTAATTTGAAAGATTTTTAAAATATCTTTCTAAACAGCCGTTTTTTGCTGGAAGTTTGTTTAAATTGAAAGATTTTTAAAATATCTTGCTGAATAAGCCGTTTTTTACCGGAAGTTTTGCTTAATTTGAAAGATTTTTAAAATATCTTGTTAAATAAGCCGTTTTTTGCCGGAATTATCGCTTACTTTGGAAGATATTTAAAATATCCTGCTAAATAAGCCGTTTTTTGCCGGAATAATGGCTTAATTTGAAAGATATTTAAAATATACTGCAAAATAAGCCGTTTTTGCCGCAATTTTTGCTTAATTTGAATGATTTTTAAAATATCTTTCTAAATAAGACGTTTTTGCCCGGAATTTCGGCTTACTTTCGATGATTTTTAAAATATCTTGCGAAATAAGCCGTTTTTCGCCGGGATTTTCGCTTAATTTGAAAGATTTTTAAAATAAATTTCTATATAAGACGTTTTTTCCCGGAATTTTGGCATAATTTGGAATATTTTTAAAATATCTTGCTAAAGAAACCGTTTTTTGCCGGAATTTTTGCTAAATTTGGAAGATTTTTAAAATATCTTGCTAAATAAGCCGTTCATTTCCAGATTTTTTGCATAGTTTGGAAGATTTTTAAAATATATTGCTAAATAAGCCATTTTTTACTGGAATTTTTTCTTAATATGGAAGGTTTTAAAAATATCTTTCTAAACAGCCGTTTTTTGCCGGAATTTCGGCTTAATTTGAAAGATTTTTTAAAATATCTTTCTAAATAAGACGTTTTTTCCCGGAATTTCGGCTTACTTTCGATGATTTTTAAAATATCTTGCGAAATAAGCCGTTTTTTGCCGGAATTTTGGCTTAATTTGGATGATTTTTAAAATATCTTTCTAAATAAGACGTTTTTTCCCGGAATTTTGGCTTACTTTGGAAGATTTTTAGAATATCATTCTAAAGAAGCCGTTTTTTGCCGGAATTTTTGCTTAATTTGGAAGATTTTTAAAATATCTTGCTAAAGAAGCCGTTTTCTGCCGGAATTTTTGCTTAATTTGGAAGATTTTTAAAATATCTTGCTAAATAAGACGTTTTCTGCCGGAATTTTGGCTTAATTTGAAAGATTTTTAAAATATCTTTCTAAATAAGCCGTTTTTTGCCAGATTTTTTGCATAGTTTGGAAGATTTTTAAAATATCTTTCTAAATAAGACGTTTTTTCCCGGAATTTTGGCTTACTTTGGAAGATTTTTAGAATATCTTTCTAAAGAAGCCGTTTTTTGCCGGAATTTTTGCTTAATTTGGAAGATTTTCAAAATATCTTGCTAAAGAAGCCGTTTTCTGCCGGAATATTTGCTTAATTTGGAAGATTTTTAAAATATCTTGCTAAATAATACGTTTTTTGCCGGTATTTTGGCTAAATTTGAAAGATTTTTAAAATATCTTTCTAAACAAGCCGTTTTTTGCCAGATTTTTTGCATAGTTTGGAAGATTTTTAAAATATCTTTCAAAATAAGACGTTTTTTCCCGGAATTTTGGCTTACCTTGGAAGATTTTTAAAATATCTTGCAAAATAAGTCGTTTTTTGCCGGATTTTTTGCTTAATTTGGAAGATTTTTAGAATATCTCTCTAAATAAGTAGTTTTTTCCCGGAATTTTGGCTTACTTTGGGTGATTTTTAAAATATCTTGCTAAAGAAGCCGTTTTTTACCGGAATTTATGCTTAATTTGGAATATTTTTAAAATATCCTCCATAATAAGCCGTTTTTTGCCGGAATTTTGGCTTAATTTGAAAGATTTTTAAAATATCTTTCTAAACAGCCGTTTTTTGCTGGAGGATTTTTTAAATTGAAAGATTTTTAAAATATCTTGCTGAATAAGCCGTTTTTTACCGGAATTTTTGCTTAATTTGAAAGATTTTTAAAATATCTTGTTAAATAAGCTGTTTTTTGCCGGAATTATAGCTTACTTTGGAAGATATTTAAAATATCCTGCTAAATAAGCCGTTTTTTGCCGGAATAATGGCTTAATTTGAAAGATATTTAAAATATACTGCTAAATAAGCCGTTTTTTGCCGCAATTTTTGCTTAATTTGAATGATTTTTAAAATATCTTTCTAAATAAGACGTTTTTGCCCGGAATTTCGGCTTACTTTCGATGATTTTTAAAATATCTTGCGAAATAAGCCGTTTTTCGCCGGGATTTTCGCTTAATTTGAAAGATTTTTAAAATATATTTCTATATAAGACGTTTTTTCCCGGAATTTTGGATTACTTTGGAATATTTTTAAAATATCTTGCTAAAGAAACCGTTTTTTGCCGGAATTTTTGCTTAATTTGGAATATTTTTAAAATATCTTGCTAAATAAGCCGTGTTTTGCCGGAATGTTGGCTTAATTTAAAAGATATTTAAAATATCTTGTTAAATAAGCCGTTTTTTTCCAGATTTTTTGCATAGTTTGGAAGATTTTTAAAATATATTGCTAAATAAGCCATTTTTTACTGGAATTTTTTCTTAATTTGGAAGGTTTTTTAAAATATCTTTCTAAATAAGACGTTTTTTCCCGGAATTTCGGCTTATTTTCGATGATTTTTAAAATATCTTGCGAAATAAGCCGTTTTTTGCCGGAATTTTGGCTTAATTTGAAAGATTTTTAAAATATCTTTCTATATAAGCCGTTTTTCCGGAATTTTTGCTTAATTTGGATGATTTTTAAAATATCTTTCTAAAGAAGCCGTTTTTTGCCGGAATTTTTGCTTAATTTGATAGATTTTCAAAATATCTTTCTAAATAAGACGTTTTACCCGGAATTTTGGCTTACTTTGGAAGATTTTTAGAATATCTTTCTAAAGAAGACGTTTTTTGCCGGAATTTTTGCTTAATTTGGAAGATTTTTAAAATATCTTGCTAAAGAAGCCGTTTTCTGCCGGAATTTTTGCTTAATTTGGAAGATTTTTAAAATATCTAGCTAAATAAGCCGTTTTTTGCCGGAATTTTGGCTTAATTTGGAAGATTTTTTAAAATATCATCCTAAATAATCCGTTTTTTGCCAGAATTCTGCATAATTTGATAGATATTTAAAATATCTTGCTAAATAAGCCGTTTTTTGCCGGAATTTTTGTTTAATTTGGAAAATTTTTAGAATATCTTTCTAAATAAGACGTTTTTTCCCCGAATTTTGGCTTACCTTGGAAGATTTTTAAAATATCTAGCTAAATAAGCCGTTTTTTGCCGGAATTTTGGCTTAATTTGAAAGATTTTTAAAATATCTTTTTAAATAAGACGTTTTTTCCCGGAATTTTGGCTTACTTTGGAAGATTTTTAAAATATCTTGCAAAATAAGCCGTTTTTTGCCGGATTTTATGCTTAATTTGGAAGATTTTTAGAATATCACTCTAAATAAGTAGTTTTTTCCCAGAATTTTGGCTTACTTTGGGTGATTTTTAAAATATCTTGCTAAAGAAGCCGTTTTTTACCGGAATTTATGCTTAATTTGGAATATTTTTAAAATATCTTTCTAAACAGCCGTTTTTTGCTGGAAGTTTGTTTAAATTGAAAGATTTTTAAAAAATCTTGCTGAATAAGCCGTTTTTTACCGGAATTTTTGCTTAATTTGAAAGATATTTAAAATATCTTGTTAAATAAGCCGTTTTTTGCCGGAATTATAGCTTACTTTGGAAGATATTTAAAATATCCTGCTAAATAAGCCGTTTTTTTGCCGGAATAATGGCTTAATTTGAAAGATATTTAAAATATACTGCTAAATAAGCCGTTTTTTGCCGCAATTTTTGCTTAATTTGAATGATTTTTAAAATATCTTTCTAAATAAGACGTTTTTGCCCGGAATTTCGGCTTACTTTCGATGATTTTTAAAATATCTTGCGAAATAAGCCGTTTTTTGCCGGGATTTTGGCTTAAATTGAAAGATATTTAAAATATCTTTCTAAATAAGACTTTTTTTCCCGGAATTTTTGCTTAATTTGGAAGAGTTTTAAAATATCTTTCTAAATAAGCCGTTTTTTGCCAGATTTTTTGCATAGTTTGGAAGATTTTTAAAATATCTTTCTAAATACGTCGTTTTTTCCCGGAATTTTAGCTTAACTTGGAAGATTTTAAAAGTATCTTTCTAAATAAGACGTTTTTTCCCGGAATTTCGGCTTACTTTGGATGATTTTTAAAATATCTTGCGAAAAAAGCCGTTTTTTGCCGGGATTTTCGCTTAATTTGAAAGATTTTTAAAATATCTTTCTAAATAAGACGTTCTTACCCGGAATTTTGGCATAATTTGAAAGATTTTATAAATATCTTTCGAAATAAGACGTTTTTTCCCGGAATTTCGGATTACTTTGGAAGATTTTTAAAATATCTTGCTAAAGAAGCCGTTTTTTGCCGGAATTTTTGCTTAATTTGGAAGATTTTTAAAATATCTTGCTAAATAAGCCGTGTTTTGCCGGAATGTTGGCTTAATTTAAAAGATATTTAAAATATCTTGTTATATAAAACGTTTTCTCCCGGAATTTTGGCTTACCTTGGAAGATTTTTAAAATATCTTTTTAAATAAGACGTTTTTTCCCGGAATTTTGGCTTACTTTGGAAGATTTTTAAAATATCTTGCAAAATAAGCCGTTTTTTGCCGGATTTTTTGCTTAATTTGGAAGATTTTTAGAATATCTCTCTAAATAAGTAGTTTTTTTCCCGGAATTTTGGCTTACTTTGGGTGATTTTTAAAATATCTTGCTAAAGAAGCCGTTTTTTACCGGAATTTATGCTTAATTTGGAATATTTTTAAAATATCCTCCATAATAAGCCGTTTTTTGCCGGAATTTTGGCTTAATTTGAAACATTTTTAAAATATCTTTCTAAACAGCCGTTTTTTGCTGGAAGTTTGTTTAAATTGAAAGATTTTTAAAATATCTTGCTGAATAAGCCGTTTTTTACCGGAATTTTTGCTTAATTTGAAAGATATTTAAAATATCTTGTTAAATAAGCCGTTTTTTGCCGGAATTATAGCTTACTTTGGAAGATATTTAAAATACCCTGCTAAATAAGCCGTTTTTTTGCCGGAATAATGGCTTAATTTGAAAGATATTTAAAATATACTGCTAAATAAGCCGTTTTTTGCCGCAATTTTTGCTTAATTTGAATGATTTTTAAAATATCTTTCTAAATAAGACGTTTTTGCCCGGAATTTCGGCTTACTTTCGATGATTTTTAAAATATCTTGCGAAATAAGCCGTTTTTCGCCGGGATTTTCGCTTAATTTGAAAGATTTTTAAAATATATTTCTATATAAGACGTTTTGTCCCGGAATTTTGGCATAATTTGAAAGATTTTATAAATATCTTTCTAAATAAGACGTTTTTTCCCGGAATTTTGGATTACTTTGGAATATTTTTAAAATATATTGCTAAAGAAACCGTTTTTTGCCGGAATTTTTGCTTAATTTGGAAGATTATTAAATTATCTTGCTAAATAAGCCGTGTTTTGCCGGAATGTTGGCTTAATTTAAAAGATATTTAAAATATCTTGTTAAATAAGCCGTTTTTTTCCAGATTTTTTGCATAGTTTGGAAGATTTTTAAAATATATTGCTAAATAAGCCATTTTTTACTGGAATTTTTTCTTAATTTGGAAGGTTTTAAAAATATCTTTCTAAACAGCCGTTTTTTGCCGGAATTTTGGCTTACTTTGAAAGATTTTTAAAATATCTTTCTATATAAGCCGTTTTTTGCCGGAATTTTTGCTTAATTTGGATGATTTTTAAAATATCTTTCTAAAGAAGCCGTTTTTTGCCGGAATTTTTCCTTAATTTGAAAGATTTTCAAAATATCTTTCGAAATAAGACGTTTTTTCCCGAAATGTTGGCTTAGTTTGGAAGATTTTTAGAATATCTTTCTAAAGAAGCCGTTTTTTGCCGGAATTTTTGCTTAATTTGGAAGATTTTTAAAATATCTTGCTAAAGAAGCCGTTTTCTGCCGGAATTTTTGCTTAATTTGGGTGATTTTTAATATATATTGCTAAATAAGACGTTTTCTGCCGGAATTTTGGCTTAATTTGAAAGATTTTTAAAATATCTTTCTAAATAAGCCGTTTGTTGCCAGATTTTTTGCATAGTTTGGAAGATTTTTAAAATATCTTTCTAAATACGACGTTTTTTCCGGGAATTTTGGCCTACCTTGGATGATTTTTAAAATATCTAGCTAAATAAGCCGTTTTTTGCCGGAATTTTGGCTTAATTTGGAAGATTTTATAAAATATCATCCTAAATAATACGTTTTTTGCCGGAATTTTTTTTTAATTTGAAAGATTTTTAAAATATCTTTCTATATAAGACGTTTTTTCCCGGAATTTCGGCTTACTTTGGAGGATTTTTAAAATATCTTGCGAAATAAGCCGTTTTTTGCCGGGATTTTGTCTTAAATTGAAAGATATTTAAAATATCTTTCTAAATAAGACGTTTTTTCCCGGAATTTTGGCATAATTTGAAAAATTTATAAATATCTTTCGAAATAAGACGTTTTTTCCCGGAATTTTCGATTACTTTGGAAGATTTTTAAAATATCTTGCTAAAGAAGCCGTTTTTTGCCGGAATTTTTGCTTAATTTGGAAGATTTTTAAAATATCTTGCTAAATAAGCCGTGTTTTGCCGGAATTTTGGCTTAATTTAAAAGATATTTAAAATATCTTGTTATATAAGCCGTTTTTTGCCAGATTTTTTGCATAGTTTGGAAGATTTTTAAAATATCTTTCTAAATAAGACGTTTTTTCCCGGAATTTTGGCTTACTTTGGAAGATTTTTAGAATATCATTCTAAAGAAGCCGTTTTTTGCCGGAATTTTTGCTTAATTTGGAAGATTTTTAAAATATCTTGCTAAAGAAGCCGTTTTCTGCCGGAATTTTTGCTTAATTTGGAAGATTTTTAAAATATCTTGCAAAATAAGCCGTTTTTTGCCGGATTTTTTGCTTAATTTGGAAGATTTTTAGAATATCTCTCTAAATAAGTAGTTTTTTCCCGGAATTGTGGCTTACTTTGGGTGATTTTTAAAATATCTTGCTAAAGAAGCCGTTTTTTACCGGAATTTATGCTTAATTTGGTATATTTTTAAAATATCCTCCATAATAAGCCGTTTTTTGCCGGAATTTTGGCTTAATTTGAAAGATTTTTAAAATATCTTTCTAAACAGCCGTTTTTTGCTGGAAGTTTGTTTAAATTGAAAGATTTTTAAAATATCTTGCTGAATAAGCCGTTTTTTACCGGAAGTTTTGCTTAATTTGAAAGATTTTGAAAATATCTTGTTAAATAAGCCGTTTTTTGCCGGAATTATCGCTTACTTTGGAAGATATTTAAAATATCCTGCTAAATAAGCCGTTTTTTGCCGGAATAATGGCTTAATTTGAAAGATATTTAAAATATACTGCAAAATAAGCCGTTTTTGCCGCAATTTTTGCTTAATTTGAATGATTTTTAAAATATCTTTCTAAATAAGACGTTTTTGCCCGGAATTTCGGCTTACTTTCGATGATTTTTAAAATATCTTGCGAAATAAGCCGTTTTTCGCCGGGATTTTCGCTTAATTTGAAAGATTTTTAAAATAAATTTCTATATAAGACGTTTTTTCCCGGAATTTTGGCATAATTTGGAATATTTTTAAAATATCTTGCTAAAGAAACCGTTTTTTGCCGGAATTTTTGCTAAATTTGGAAGATTTTTAAAATATCTTGCTAAATAAGCCGTTCATTTCCAGATTTTTTGCATAGTTTGGAAGATTTTTAAAATATATTGCTAAATAAGCCATTTTTTACTGGAATTTTTTCTTAATATGGAAGGTTTTAAAAATATCTTTCTAAACAGCCGTTTTTTGCCGGAATTTCGGCTTAATTTGAAAGATTTTTTAAAATATCTTTCTAAATAAGACGTTTTTTCCCGGAATTTCGGCTTACTTTCGATGATTTTTAAAATATCTTGCGAAATAAGCCGTTTTTTGCCGGAATTTTGGCTTAATTTGGATGATTTTTAAAATATCTTTCTAAATAAGACGTTTTTTCCCGGAATTTTGGCTTACTTTGGAAGATTTTTAGAATATCATTCTAAAGAAGCCGTTTTTTGCCGGAATTTTTGCTTAATTTGGAAGATTTTTAAAATATCTTGCTAAAGAAGCCGTTTTCTGCCGGAATTTTTGCTTAATTTGGAAGATTTTTAAAATATCTTGCTAAATAAGACGTTTTCTGCCGGAATTTTGGCTTAATTTGAAAGATTTTTAAAATATCTTTCTAAATAAGCCGTTTTTTGCCAGATTTTTTGCATAGTTTGGAAGATTTTTAAAATATCTTTCTAAATACGACGTTTTTTCCGGGAATTTTGGCATACCTTGGATGATTTTTAAAATATCATCCTAAATAATCCGTTTTTTGCCGGAATTTTGGCATAATTTGAAAGATATTTAAAATATCTTGCTAAATAAGCCGTTTTTCCCCGGAATTTTGGCATAATTTGAAAGATTTTATAAATATCTATCTAAATAAGACGTTTTTTCCCGGAATTTTTGCATAATTTGGAAGATTTTTAAAACATCTAGCTAAATAAGCCGTGTTTTGCCGGAATGTTGGCTTAATTTAAAAGATATTTAAAATATCTTGCTAAATAAGACGTTCTTTCCCGGAATTTTGGCTTAATTTGAAAGATTTTATAAATATCTTTCTAAAAAAGACGTTTTTTCCCGGAATTATGGCTTAATTTGGAAGATATTTAAAATATCCTGCTAAATAAGCCGTTTTTTGCCGGAATTTATGCTTAATTTGGAATATTTTTAAAATATCCTCCATAATAAGCCGTTTTTTGCCATAATTTTTGCTTAATTTGAAAAATTTTTAAAATAACTTTCTAAATAAGACGTTTTTTCCCGGAATTTTGGCTTACTTTGGAAGATTTTTAAAATATAATGCTAAATAAGCCGTGTTTTGCCGGAATTTTGGCTTAATTTGGAAGATATTTAAAATATCTTTCTAAATAAGCCGTTTTTTGCCGGAATTTTGGCTTAATGTGGAAGAATTTTAAAATATCTTGCTAAATATTCCGTGTATTGCTGCAATTTTTTCTTATTTTGGAAGATATTTAAAATATCTTTCTAAATAATCCGTGTTTTGCCGGAATTTTGGCTTAATGGGGAAGATTTTTAAAATATCTTATTAAATAAGCCGTTTTTTGCTGGAATTTTGTCTTAATGTGGAAGATTTTTAACATAACTTGCTATATAAACCATTTTTTGCCGGAACTTTGGCTTAATGTGGAAGATTTTTAAAATATCTTGCTAAATAAGCCGTTTTTTGCTGGAATTTTGGCTTAATTTGAAAGATTTTTCAAATATCTTGCTAAATAAGCCGTGTTTTGGAGGCATTTTGGCTTAATTTGGAAGATATTTAAAATATCTTTAGAAATAAGACGTTTTTTGTCGTAATTTTGGCTTAATATGGAAGATTTTTAAAATATCTTACTAAATAAGACATATTTTGCCGGGATTTTCGCTTAATTTGGAAGTTATTTAAAATAACTTTTTAAATAAGCCGTTTTTTGCCAGAATTTTACCTTAATGTGGAAGATTTTTAAAATATCTTGCTAAATAAGCCGTGTTTTGCCAGAATTTTGGCTTAATTTGGAAGATTTTTCGAATATCTTGTTAAATAAGCCGTGTTTTGCATCATTTTGGCTTAATTTGGAAGATATTAAAAATATCTTTCGAAATAAGTCATTTTTTGCCGGAAATTTGTCTTACTTTGGAAGATATTTAAAATATCCTGCTAAATAAGCCCTCTTTTGCCGGAATTTTGGCTTAATGTACACGATTTTTAAAATATCTTGCTAAGTAAGCCGTTTTTTGCCGGAATTTTGGCTTAATTTGGAATATATTTAATATATCTTTCTAAATAAGCCGTTCTTTGCCGGAATTTCGGCTTAATGTGGAAGATTTTTAATATATCTTGCTAAATAAGACATTTTTTGCCGGAATTTTGGCTTACTTTGGGTAATTTTTAAAATATCTTGCTAAAGAAGCCGTTTTTTACCGGAATTTATGCTTAATTTGGAATATTTTTAAAATATCCTCCATAATAAGCCGTTTTTTGCCGGAATTTTGGCTTAATTTGAAAGATTTTTAAAATATCTTTCTAAACAGCCGTTTTTTGCTGGAAGTTTGTTTAAATTGAAAGATTTTTAAAATATCTTGCTGAATAAGCCGTTTTTTACCGGAAGTTTTGCTTAATTTGAAAGATTTTTAAAATATCTTGTTAAATAAGCCGTTTTTTGCCGGAATTATCGCTTACTTTGGAAGATATTTAAAATATCCTGCTAAATAAGCCGTTTTTTGCCGGAATAATTGCTTAATTTGAAAGATATTTAAAATATACTGCAAAATAAGCTGTTTTTTGCCGCAATTTTTGCTTAATTTGAATGATTTTTAAAATATCTTTCTAAATAAGACGTTTTTGCCCGGAATTTCGGCTTACTTTCGATGATTTTTAAAATATCTTGCGAAATAAGCCGTTTTTCGCCGGGATTTTCGCTTAATTTGAAAGATTTTTAAAATAAATTTCTATATAAGACGTTTTTTCCCGGAATTTTGGCATAATTTGGAATATTTTTAAAATATCTTGCTAAAGAAACCGTTTTTTGCCGGAATTTTTGCTAAATTTGGAAGATTTTTAAAATATCTTGCTAAATAAGCCGTTCATTTCCAGATTTTTTGCATAGTTTGGAAGATTTTTAAAATATATTGCTAAATAAGCCATTTTTTACTGGAATTTTTTCTTAATTTGGAAGGTTTTAAAAATATCTTTCTAAACAGCCGTTTTTTGCCGGAATTTCGGCTTAATTTGAAAGATTTTTTAAAATATCTTTCTAAATAAGACGTTTTTTCCCGGAATTTCGGCTTACTTTCGATGATTTTTAAAATATCTTGCGAAATAAGCCGTTTTTTGCCGGAATTTTGGCTTAATTTGGATGATTTTTAAAATATCTTTCTAAAGAAGCCGTTTTTTGCCAGATTTTTTGCATAGTTTGGAAGATTTTTAAAATATCTTTCTAAATACGACGTTTTTTCCGGGAACTTTGGCCTACCTTGGTAGATTTTTAAAATATCTAGCTAAATAAGCCGTTTTTTGCCGGAATTTTGGCTTAATTTGGAAGATTTTATAAAATATCATCCTAAATAATCCGTTTTTTGCCGGAATTTTTGTTTAATTTGAAAGATTTTTAAAATATCATTCTATATAAGACGTTTTTTCCCGGAATTTCGGCTTACTTTGGAAGATTTTTAAAATATCTTGCGAAATAAGCCGTTTTTTGCCGGGATTTTGGCTTAAATTGAAAGATATTTAAAATATCTTTCTAAATAAGACGTTTTTTCCCGGAATTTTGGCATAATTTGAAAGATTTTATAAATATCTTTCGAAATAAGACGTTTTTTCCCGGAATTTTCGATTACTTTGGAAGATTTTTAAAATATCTTGCTAAAGAAGCCGTTTTTTGCCGGAATTTTTGCTTAATTTGGAAGATTTTTAAAATATCTTGCTAAATAAGCCGTGTTTTGCCGGAATTTTGGCTTAATTTAAAAGATATTTAAAATATCTTGTTATATAAGCCGTTTTTTGCCAGATTTTTTGCATAGTTTGGAAGATTTTTAAAATATCTTTCTAAATAAGACGTTTTTTCCCGGAATTTTGGCTTACCTTGGAAGATTTTTAAAATATCTAGATAAATAAGCCGTTTTTTGCCGGAATTTTGGCTTAATTTGAATGATTTTTAAAATATCTTTTTAAATAAGACGTTTTTTCCCGGAATTTTGGCTTACTTTGGAAGATTTTTAAAATATCTTGCAAAATAAGACGTTTTTTGCCGGATTTTTTGCTTAATTTGGAAGATTTTTAGAATATCTCTCTAAATAAGTAGTTTTTTCCCGGAATTGTGGCTTACTTTGGGTGATTTTTAAAATATCTTGCTAAAGAAGCCGTTTTTTACCGGAATTTATGCTTAATTTGGAATATTTTTAAAATATCCTCCATAATAAGCCGTTTTTTGCCGGAATTTTGGCTTAATTTGAAAGATTTTTAAAATATCTTTCTAAACAGCCGTTTTTTGCTGGAAGTTTGTTTAAATTGAAAGATTTTTAAAATATCTTGCTGAATAAGCCGTTTTTTACCGGAAGTTTTGCTTAATTTGAAAGATTTTTAAAATATCTTGTTAAATAAGCCGTTTTTTGCCGGAATTATCGCTTACTTTGGAAGATATTTAAAATATCCTGCTAAATAAGCCGTTTTTTGCCGGAATAATGGCTTAATTTGAAAGATATTTAAAATATACTGCAAAATAAGCCGTTTTTGCCGCAATTTTTGCTTAATTTGAATGATTTTTAAAATATCTTTCTAAATAAGACGTTTTTGCCCGGAATTTCGGCTTACTTTCCATGATTTTTAAAATATCTTGCGAAATAAGCCGTTTTTCGCCGGGATTTTCGCTTAATTTGAAAGATTTTTAAAATAAATTTCTATATAAGACGTTTTTTCCCGGAATTTTGGCATAATTTGGAATATTTTTAAAATATCTTGCTAAAGAAACCGTTTTTTGCCGGAATTTTTGCTAAATTTGGAAGATTTTTAAAATATCTTGCTAAATAAGCCGTTCATTTCCAGATTTTTTGCATAGTTTGGAAGATTTTTAATATATATTGCTAAATAAGCCATTTTTTACTGGAATTTTTTCTTAATTTGGAAGGTTTTAAAAATATCTTTCTAAATAAGACGTTTTTTCCCGGAATTTCGGCTTACTTTCGATGATTTTTATAATATCTTGCGAAATAAGCCGTTTTTTGCCGGAATTTTGGCTTAATTTGGATGATTTTTAAAATATCTTTCTAAAGAAGCCGTTTTTTGCCGGAATTTTTGCTTAATTTGAAAGATTTTTAAAATATCTTTCTAAATAAGACGTTTTTTCCCGGAATTTTGGCTTACTTTGGAAGATTTTTAGAATATCATTCTAAAGAAGCCGTTTTTTGCCGGAATTTTTGCTTAATTTGGAAGATTTTTAAAATATCTTGCTAAAGAAGCCGTTTTCTGCCGGAATTTTTGCTTAATTTGGAAGATTTTTAAAATATCTTGCTAAATAAGACGTTTTCTGCCGGAATTTTGGCTTAATTTGAAAGATTTTTAAAATATCTTTCTAAATAAGCCGTTTTTTGCCAGATTTTTTGCATAGTTTGGAAGATTTTTAAAATATCTTTCTAAATACGACGTTTTTTCCGGGAATTTTGGCTTACCTTGGATGATTTTTAAAATATCATCCTAAATAATCCGTTTTTTGCCGGAATTTTGGCATAATTTGAAAGATATTTAAAATATCTTGCTAAATAAGCCGTTTTTCCCCGGAATTTTGGCATAATTTGAAAGATTTTATAAATATCTATCTAAATAAGACGTTTTTTCCCGGAATTTTTTCATAATTTGGAAGATTTTTAAAACATCTAGCTAAATATGCCGTGTTTTGCCGGAATGTTGGCTTAATTTAAAAGATATTTAAAATATCTTGCTAAATAAGACGTTCTTTCCCGGAATTTTGGCTTAATTTGAAAGATTTTATAAATATCTTTCTAAAAAAGACGTTTTTTCCCGGAATTATGGCTTAATTTGGAAGATATTTAAAATATCCTGCTAAATAAGCCGTTTTTTGCCGGAATTTATGCTTAATTTGGAATATTTTTAAAATATCCTCCATAATAAGCCGTTTTTTGCAATAATTTTTGCTTAATTTGAAAAATTTTTAAAATAACTTTCTAAATAAGACGTTTTTTCCCGGAATTTTGGCTTACTTTGGAAGATTTTTAAAATATAATGCTAAATAAGCCGTGTTTTGCCGGAATTTTGGCTTAATTTGGAAGATATTTAAAATATCTTTCTAAATAAGCCGTTTTTTGCCGGAATTTTGGCTTAATGTGGAAGAATTTTAAAATATCTTGCTAAATATTCCGTGTATTGCTGCAATTTTTTCATATTTTGGAAGATATTTAAAATATCTTTCTAAATAATCCGTGTTTTGCCGGAATTTTGGCTTAATGGGGAAGATTTTTAAAATATCTTATTAAATAAGCCGTTTTTTGCTGGAATTTTGTCTTAATGTGGAAGATTTTTAACATAACTTGCTATATAAACCATTTTTTGCCGGAACTTTGGCTTAATGTGGAAGATTTTTAAAATATCTTGCTAAATAAGCCGTTTTTTGCTGGAATTTTGGCTTAATTTGAAAGATTTTTCAAATATCTTGCTAAATAAGCCGTGTTTTGGAGGCATTTTGGCTTAATTTGGAAGATATTTAAAATATCTTTAGAAATAAGACGTTTTTTGTCGTAATTTTGGCTTAATATGGAAGATTTTTAAAATATCTTACTAAATAAGACATATTTTGCCGGGATTTTCGCTTAATTTGGAAGTTATTTAAAATAACTTTTTAAATAAGCCGTTTTTTGCCAGAATTTTACCTTAATGTGGAAGATTTTTAAAATATCTTGCTAAATAAGCCGTGTTTTGCCAGAATTTTGGCTTAATTTGGAAGATTTTTCGAATATCTTGTTAAATAAGCCGTGTTTTGCATCATTTTGGCTTAATTTGGAAGATATTAAAAATATCTTTCGAAATAAGTCATTTTTTGCCGGAAATTTGTCTTACTTTGGAAGATATTTAAAATATCCTGCTAAATAAGCCCTCTTTTGCCGGAATTTTGGCTTAATGTACACGATTTTTAAAATATCTTGCTAAGTAAGCCGTTTTTTGCCGGAATTTTGGCTTAATTTGGAAGATATTTAATATATCTTTCTAAATAAGCCGTTCTTTGCCGGAATTTCGGCTTAATGTGGAAGATTTTTAATATATCTTGCTAAATAAGACATTTTTTGCCGGAATTTTGGCTTACTTTGGGTGATTTTTAAAATATCTTGCTAAAGAAGCCGTTTTTTACCGGAATTTATGCTTAATTTGGAATATTTTTAAAATATCCTCCATAATAAGCCGTTTTTTGCCGGAATTTAGGCTTAATTTGAAAGATTTTTAAAATATCTTTCTAAACAGCCGTTTTTTGCTGGAAGTTTGTTTAAATTGAAAGATTTTTAAAATATCTTGCTGAATAAGCCGTTTTTTACCGGAAGTTTTGCTTAATTTGAAAGATTTTTAAAATATCTTGTTAAATAAGCCGTTTTTTGCCGGAATTATCGCCTACTTTGGAAGATATTTAAAATATCCTGCTAAATAAGCCGTTTTTTGCCGGAATAATTGCTTAATTTGAAAGATATTTAAAATATACTGCAAAATAAGCTGTTTTTTGCCGCAATTTTTGCTTAATTTGAATGATTTTTAAAATATCTTTCTAAATAAGACGTTTTTGCCCGGAATTTCGGCTTACTTTCGATGATTTTTAAAATATCTTGCGAAATAAGCCGTTTTTCGCCGGGATTTTCGCTTAATTTGAAAGATTTTTAAAATAAATTTCTATATAAGACGTTTTTTCCCGGAATTTTGGCATAATTTGGAATATTTTTAAAATATCTTGCTAAAGAAACCGTTTTTTGCCGGAATTTTTGCTAAATTTGGAATATTTTTAAAATATCTTGCTAAATAAGCCGTTCATTTCCAGATTTTTTGCATAGTTTGGAAGATTTTTAAAATATATTGCTAAATAAGCCATTTTTTACTGGAATTTTTTCTTAATTTGGAAGGTTTTAAAAATATCTTTCTAAACAGCCGTGTTTTGCCGGAATTTCGGCTTAATTTGAAAGATTTTTTAAAATATCTTTCTAAATAAGACGTTTTTTCCCGGAATTTCGGCTTACTTTCGATGATTTTTAAAATATCTTGCGAAATAAGCCGTTTTTTGCCGGAATTTTGGCTTAATTTGGATGATTTTTAAAATATCTTTCTAAAGAAGCCGTTTTTTGCCGGAATTTTTGCTTAATTTGAAAGATTATTAAAATATCTTTCTAAATAAGACGTTTTTTCCCGGAATTTTGGCTTACTTTGGAAGATTTTTAGAATATCATTCTAAAGAAGCCGTTTTTTGCCGGAATTTTTGCTTAATTTGGAAGATTTTTAAAATATCTTGCTAAAGAAGCCGTTTTCTGCCGGAATTTTTTCTTAATTTAGAAGATTTTTAAAATATCTTGCTAAATAAGACGTTTTCTGCCGGAATTTTGGCTTAATTTGAAAGATTTTTAAAATATCTTTCTAAATAAGCCGTTTTTTGCCAGATTTTTTGCATAGTTTGGAAGATTTTTAAAATATCTTTCTAAATACGACGTTTTTTCCGGGAATTTTGGCATAATTTGAAAGATATTTAAAATATCTTGCTAAATAAGCCGTTTTTTGCCGGAATTTTTGTTTAATTTGAAGGATTTTTAAAATATCTTTCTATATAAGACGTTTTTTCCCGGAATTTCGGCTTACTTTGGAAGATTTTTAAAATATCTTGCGAAATAAGCCGTTTTTTGCCGGGATTTTGGCTTAAATTGAAAGATATTTAAAATATCTTTCTAAATAAGACGTTTTTCATCGGAATTTTGGCATAATTTGAAAGATTTTATAAATATCTATCTAAATAAGACGTTTTTTCCCGGAATTTTTGCATAATTTGGAAGATTTTTAAAACATCTAGCTAAATAAGCCGTGTTTTGCCGGAATGTTGGCTTAATTTAAAAGATATTTAAAATATCTTGCTAAATAAGACGTTCTTTCCCGGAATTTTGGCTTAATTTGAAAGATTTTATAAATATCTTTCTAAAAAAGACGTTTTTTCCCGGAATTATGGCTTAATTTGGAAGATATTTAAAATATCCTGCTAAATAAGCCGTTTTTTGCCGGAATTTATGCTTAATTTGGAATATTTTTAAAATATCCTCCATAATAAGCCGTTTTTTGCCATAATTTTTGCTTAATTTGAAAGATTTTTAAAATAACTTTCTAAATAAGACGTTTTTTCCCGGAATTTTGGCTTACTTTGGAAGATTTTTAAAATATAATGCTAAATAAGCCGTGTTTTGCCGGAATTTTGGCTTAATTTGGAAGATATTTAAAATATCTTTCTAAATAAGCCGTTTTTTGCCGGAATTTTGGCTTAATGTGGAAGAATTTTAAAATATCTTGCTAAATATTCCGTGTATTGCTGCAATTTTTTCTTATTTTGGAAGATATTTAAAATATCTTTCTAAATAATCCGTGTTTTGCCGGAATTTTGGCTTAATGGGGAAGATTTTTAAAATATCTTGCTAAATAAGACGTTTTCTGCCGGAATTTTGTCTTAATGTGGAAGATTTTTAACATAACTTGGTATATAAACCATTTTTTGCCGGAACTTTGGCTTAATGTGGAAGATTTTTAAAATATCTTGCTAAATAAGCCGTTTTTTGCTGGAATTTTGGCTTAATTTGAAAGATTTTTCAAATATCTTTCTAAATAAGCCGTTTTTTGCCGGAATCTTGGCTTAATTTGGAAGATATTTAAAATATCTTTCTAAATAAGCCGTTTTTTGCCGGAATTTTGGCTTAATGTGGAAGAATTTTAAAATATCTTGCTAAATATTCCGTGTATTGCTGCAATTTTTTCTTATTTTGGAAGATATTTAAAATATCTTTCTAAATAATCCGTGTTTTGCCGGAATTTTAACTTAATGTGGAAGATTTTTAAAATATCTTTCTAAATAAGCCGTTTTTTGCCGGAATTACGACTTAATTTGGAAGATTTTTCGAATATCTTGTTAAATAAGCCGTGTTTTGCAGGCATTTTGGCTTAATTTGTAAGATATTTAAAATATCTTTCGAAATAAGTCATTTTTTGCCGGAAATTTGTCTTACTTTGGAAGATATTTAAAATATCCTGCTAAATAAGCCCTCTTTTGCCGGAATTTTGGCTTAATGTACACGATTTTTAAAATATCTTGCTAAGTAAGCCGTTTTTTGCCGGAATTTTGGCTTAATTTGGAAGATATTTAATATATCTTTCTAAATAAGCCGTTCTTTGCCGGAATTTCGGCTTAATGTGGAAGATTTTTAATATATCTTGCTAAATAAGACATTTTTTGCCGGAATTTTGGCTTACTTTGGAAGATATTTAAAATATCCTGCTAAATAAGCCTTGTTTTCCCGGAATTTTGGCTTAATATGAAAGATTTTTAATATATTTTGTTAAATAAGCCGTTTTTTGCCGGAATTTTGGCTTATTTGGAAGATTGTTCGAATATCTTCCTTAATGAGCCGTTTTTTCCAGAAATTTCGGCTTAACTTGGAAGATTTTTCGAATATCCTCCCTAGTAAGCCGTTTTTCGAACGAATTTTCGCTTAATTTGGAAGATTTTTTGAATATCTTCCTAATTTATATGGTTTTTGACCGAATTTCGGGAAAATTTTGAAGATTTTTCGAATATCTTGCTGAATAAGCCGATTTTTAAAGAAAATTTTACCCAAATCTGGAAGATTTTTCAAATAGTTTTTTAATACGCCGATTTTTGACCAAATTTTAACATAATTTGGATGATTTTTTGAAAATTTCGCTAAATAAGCCCTTTTTTGACAGAATTTCGGCATAGTTAGGAAGATTTTTCAAATATCCTTCTAAAAAAGCTGTATTTTAAGCAAATTTTAGCTTAATTTGGAAGATTTTTCTAATATCTTGTTAAATAAGCCGGTTTTTCACCATATTTCGGGTTATTTTTGACAGATTTTACAAATAATCTTTTAAATAATTCGTTTCTTCACCAAATTATGGCTTTATTTGTATTATTTATCGAAAATTTCGCAAGAAAAACCGTTTTTTTTACCGAATTTCGACTTAATTTGAACGATTTTAAAATATCCTTCCAAATAAGCCGTTTTTTGACAAAATTTTTTGGCTTAAATTGGAAAATTTTTCGAAAATGTCGCTAAATAAGCCGTTTTTGACCGAATTTCGGCCTAATTTGGAATATTTACAAACATCTTCTAAATAAGCCGTTTTTTGACAAAATCTCGACTTAATTTGGTGGATTTTATCTTAAATTTCGCAAAATACCATTTTTCGATCGAATTTCAATTTTTTTTGGATGTTTTTTCGAATACTTGCTAATTTAGCCTTTTTTGGCCAATTTTGGCATGATTTGAAAGATTTATCGAAAATTTCGCTAATTAAGCCTTTTTTTGACCAATTTTTGGCAAAATTTGGAAGATATTTTAAAATACTTCTTCATAAGCCGTTTTTGAGCGAATTTTGTCTTAATTTGGAAGATTTTTCGAAAATTTCGCTTAATAAGCCATTTTTTGACCGAAGTTAGGCTTAACGTGGTAGATTTTTCGAATACTTGCTAATTAAGCCTTTTTTTGACCAAATATTTGTTTAATTAGGAAGATTTCTCAAATATACATCTAAATATGCCGTTTTTTGAGCAAAGTTTGGGTTAATTTAGTAGATTTTGCGAAAATTTTGCTAAATAAGTCGTTTATTGACCAATTTTTGGCAAAATTTGGAAGATATTTCAAAATACTTCTTCATAAGCCGTTTTTGAGCGAATTTTGTCTTAATTTGGAAGATTTTTCGAAAATTTCGCTTAATAAGCCATTTTTTGACCGAAGTTAGGCTTAACGTGGTAGATTTTTCAAATATCTTGCTAAATAAGCCGGTTTCTGACTAAAATTCCGGTTATTTTTGACAGATTTCACAAATATTCTTTTAAATAAGCCGTATTTACACCAAATTATGGAAGATTTATGAAAAATTACGCTAAAAAAAGGCGTTTTTTGACCAAATTTACGGTAATTTTTTACAGATTTCAATAATGTTTTTCTAAATAAGTTGTTTATTGACCAAATTTTGGCTTAATCAGGAATAATTTTCGAACATTTCGCTGAAAAAGCCGTTTTATAACCGAATTTCGGCTTAATTTGGAAGATTTTTCAAATATTCTTCTAAATCAGCCGTTTTTTGACCAAATTTTGTCTTAATTTCGAATATTTTTCGAAAATTACTCTAATTATGCCGTTTTTAAACAAATTTCAGCAAAATTTGGAAGTCTTTTTCAAATATCCTTCTTAACAATCCGTTTTTTGACCGAAGTTTGGCATTAATTGAAAGATTTTTCAAATATCCTTCTTAATAAGACGTTTTTTGAGCTAATTTTGGCTTATTTTAGAAGAGTTTTCGAGCATTTCGCTAAATAAGCCGATACACTACAAAATTCTGGCCTAATTTCGGATATGCTTTTAAATACGCCGATTTTTGACCAAATTTTGGCTTAATTTGGAAGATTTTTTGATTACTTGCTAAATAATCCGTTTTTAGATCGAATTTCGGCTTAATTTGGAAGATTACTCAAATATCCTTCTATATAAACCGTTTTCTGACCAAATTTTGGCCTAATTTGGTAGAGTTTTCGAAAATTTCCCTAAATAAGCCGTTTTTGACCGAATTTCAGGTTATTTTTGCATGATTTTTCAAATATCCTCCTAAATAGCTGTTTTTTGACCAAATTTTGGTTTTAATGTGGAAGATTTTTCGAAAATTTCGCTAAATAAGCCGTTTTTTGACCAAGTTTTGGCATAATATGGAAGATTTTTCAAATACTGTTCTAAATCAGCCGTTTTGTGACCAAATTTTGTCTTAATTTAGTAGATTTTCCGAAAATTTTGCTAAATAAGCCGTTTTTGACCGAATTTCGGCCTAATTTGGAATATTTACAAACATCTTCTAAATAAGCCGTTTTTTGACAAAATCTCGACTTAATTTGGTAAATTTTATCTTAAATTTCGCAAAATACCATTTTTCGATCGAATTTCTATTTTTTTTTGATGTTTTTTCGAATACTTGCTAATTTAGCCTTTTTTGGCCAAATTTTGGCATGATTTGAAAGATTTATCGAAAATTTCGCTAATTAAGCCTTTTTTGACCAATTTTTGGCAAAATTTGGATTAATTTCAGTTTGAAAAAAAATTCTGAAATTCCTCCCTAAGAAATGCATTGCTGCAATTTTTGACAATTATTTTAATGCTTACCTGATAAGCCTGAAAGATAAAACCTGAAATGATAACAGAGGCGTTTGGAAACATTCTTTCACACAATTCATTGTTTCTCTAATTGTCCTTGGTTCGATACAAGAGCGTCATTTTATTCTACCATGCATTTCAAACGGGGATAATGGGATCTTATTTTAGGACCTTCCCGATAAGATATTGAATGGATACTTAGGACATGTCAGTATGGCGCTTATCTAACATTAGTATGCAATTGTCTCCCACGAACGGGTCCTGAGTTCGACACCAGGCGGTCTTTTACGCGAATATTTGAAAATATATTTGAGGCACTTCTCCGTAAGACAGAGAATTCAAAATCACGGAGTTTGTAGATGTAGAGGTCTTCGATATAAACAGTGAATCAAACGTCTTCAAATGAGCTTGGGTTCGACGCCAGGTGGGTGTGAATTTTTCCCCTCTAAAATACATTGCGGCGAGTTTTAAGGAAACTTTTCAATACTTTTTCTATAACCTGGAAAGGTAAAACCCAGAATGTGGGTAGCGGTTATAATATGCTTTCTTATGCGCTGTTTACCTGAAGAGCCTTGGTTCGAGTTCGAGCCATGGCATCATTTCGATTCTACAGTAGACTTCAAACGGGGAATCCCGAATTACGGCTTAGGAACTTCCCGATATCTAATTGACGTGTAATTTTAAAAAGGGTCAGGATTGCCACTACCATACAGTCACTGAAATCTTATTTTACGAGAAGGTCCTGGGTTCGGCTCCAGGCAGTCCTAAACCTCCCATAAGATATGTATGGTGGGATACTGAAATTTTAGAAGAGACATTTCCAAAGAGGAAAGAAGTCCGTAACCCCGTATGTGAGTAGCACTCAAGAGTACAAAAGCAGTTTACCGTTTCCCTAATGGTCCTTGGTTCGTCGCCAGGGTACTAAATGCATTCTACCATACAATTAAATGGGAAATTCGGAACTAAATTTGAGGATCTTGCCGATATTTTATCGATTCAAAATTCAGCATACGTACAGTAAGAAGGGTCTTTACCGAAACTTAATCGGCGGCAACGTTTATGGACCTTGATTCGATACCAGACCTAGTATATTTTCCCGTTTTAATCTACGCTAATCTGAATTTAAGAATGCTTTTGCAAGCAGTTACGAGCGTAATTGGATGTTTTGGTAAATATTCAATTATGAGCTTGCAGCATGCAAGCAACTTTTACTCGTACTAATTTAATCATAATAGAAATAAAATCTTTTAACATAAATTACATTTCCCAGATTATGATAATGAAAAATAGTTAGTGTGAGGATTTGTAAAGAATTACTATTAATAAACATATCCACAAATTATATTTTTAATGTTATAATTTTCACGGAATGTTTTTAAACTGCGAATAAAGAAAGGAGACTAGATTTTAAGCAAATACTTAAAACCCCGTTATTTTCCGTGCATGCTGTTTTTCCGATCCCATTTTTTTGGGAAATTCATCATTTTCCTTTGTTAGCCACCTTTATAATATTTAAAATGGTGAAAATGAAGTGACAACAAATCAAGTTTTCGAAAATACTAAGAAAGAATTTAATTAGAAAAGTAAGATATAAGAAAGTCGAATAAACATGGATGAAGACTCAATAAACTGCCCAAGACAATAAAAATAATTTATTCGATTGTTTTCATTCGAATGAAAGCAATCGAATAAATGCCAAAACAATCGAATAGCTATTCGATTTTTTTTTCAGTCGATTGTCCCATCCCTAGTTTTAAGCTTCATTTCTAAAACATCTTCTCAATCAACGCGAAACCTGGCGTCTTTTTGAACTCGATTTTTGAAAAATTTTACAAATTGACTAAAGAAAGATTGAAAAAGACGTTTTTTACACAATTTTCGAAAAATCTTCAAAATAAACGCGAATTCGCCCAAAAGAATCGTTTTCTGCTCTAATTTCTTTTAATCTTCAAAATCGACGCGAAATCGCCGGTGGGACAGTGCCCACCCAGAGATCCGAATGTGGGCGTATTTTAACTCCGGAATATTTTTTCTCAAGAACAACCATTCTTAAGAGTACAGTTCAGAAGGATTAGGGCTACCACATGGATCTTGAATGCCGTAGGTTCCCAGATTCCTTCCGCCTTAGGAGTGGTTTCCATCCATCCTCCTGTTGGCACTTGATGGAAGGGTTCTCCTTATCTTGGCCCTTAACCCAATCTCTGCCACGAGGAGGTGAACGTCCCTTCATTAATTCTAGGACCAAAACAGCGTTTCCTAGAATCCCCATTTCTTCCACGCAAAGGGCACTTCCTAGTTTGCTTTCAGTGTCACAGCTATTGATAGGGTCTTATTTAGAGAGTCTTTGTTATGTTATACTGAATGTCTCCCCATCATATTTTTTAGAATGATAGCCTTTTTGGATAAGATTTTTGCTTTAATTTTCTTAATTATCAAACTACAATTAAGTAATTTCTGCCAGATGTTTAGTACTGGAAGACCGGCTTCCTTGTAGTGTGAAAAGGACCAAAATAAAGTAATGAGGAAGCTCTTTGTCCAAAAAGTAGATCATTCTTCAAAAGAATGATGAGAAGGTAACTTAGAGAAGGTAAGTATTTCACAACAATACTTCACTGGCTCTCTAAATATCCCATCTTGGACTGTGGCAAATATAGCAAATCAAAAAAGTACCATGCTCATTTTAAGGTGAAAACATTTATTTAAATATTTAGGAGCCAAAAGAACCCTTTCTTTCTGTTTTCTTACATAAAATTAATGCAATCTTTTCATGACCTGGATATGATGTTATCTAGTATATAATGTGGTTTTCACTCGTTTCTCTGAAATTGCTTAACTGAGTTTTACTGTTCATAAATGAAATGCATGAATCTGCAAGAAAGACATGAAAACAGTCATCAATAAGATTAAAACATCATTGGAGATTTTTAAAAAGTGACAAGTTGAGACAAGAATATAATGACCAGATGCATGTGAAAAGTAGACTGAGAAAATAGCTTTGATTTATTTAGCTCTAATTTGAACAACAGGATTCCACCAAATCAACTGAAAATATTCTTAAGAAGACATGAATGGTTAAGGAAACCTTAAAATTGATGGGGTAATAAATTTTGATTTGTCATATATCACCTTGCCTTTGTCAATGATTGGAATAATCTATCATGATGGTAATTTTAATGCAAACCCAAATCTGACATTTTTCATCTTTATTCACAATTCATTGAGCAGGAGATTATGATAAACCTGGAGGAAAAACAACTGTTATGGCATGATGGTAGAGGAAAGGACAGCTTTGTGAAAAAAATTAAAAAAGATGCATAAAGAGTTAATATGAAATTATCGGATGACAATATGGACAAGGGATATTTAAATACCCTCAGAAATGGATAAGGAAGACTTTGAGCTTTGCTCTGGTCTTGGAATGATTTTTTGCAACCATGGAACCATCATTATCCAAGACTGAGAAGTTATTTTCTTTCAGAGAGTTGTTTTAAGCTGAATGAAATGATAGAAATTATGCTTATAATTGATATGTTTTTCGAAGGCTCATATAAATTTGAAGATTGCTGTTAGTTGTAGTTGTAATTATTTGTTAGGAGATTTCTTTATATTGCTTTGGAAAGAACAATTTTCGAAATCTTGTAGATTTTCTTTCTATACAATCATGAGTACGGTTGTTGATATACGTGTAATGCATAAACCATAAACTAAATTCCAATCAGTAACAATTTTCACTTTTGTAATGTATTCAGATAGTCTTCCTGAAGCAATAGGTGTACCGAAGGAATGCATTTCCATTAAACCTGATGGTGAATGTAGAAGGGGATTGAAAGGAAGCAAAACAAGAGATGTTGAAGCTAGATACCTCTTCAATATCTCCAAAGGGTGCAAATAGATTTGGTATCCTTTACCTTGCTTTAGCGAAAGGTATGAGAGACTTTTTCCTTATCTCTTATAATTTTTTAGGGATGGTGTTCAGGAAATGATCAAACCATCAGTGCACTAGTTAAATGTGATCAATATAGGAATCAATGAAGTGATTTAAAACACTTCAATGGTATCTGTAGAATATTGGAAGAACTGCATTTTCATTTTGGAAGTGAAGAGGGAATTATCCTTGACAATGATTCAAAATTCATAATCATTGATAGAGCTGTTGATTTGCATAAAAACGACAATTCAAAGAAATCAGTAGAAAGGATTATGTTTATTTCACGAATGTTTAGGAAGTGAAAAGTTGAAAAACTTTCTTCTATGTGAAGGTTTAGATGGTGATTGTTTCATACAAAAGTTGAAGTGAAGATATTCAAATGAAACTTTCATAAAAGATTAGGATCTTATCAAGGATATATTGGATTATACCCAAAAGACCGCCTAGCGTCGAACTCAGGACCCTTTTGTGAGAGAAAATAGGAAATTAATATTAGATAAGTTCCACTCTGACATGTTTCAAAGTTTCAATTGAGTATCATATCGGGAAGGTCATAAAATAAGATTCCGTTATTCCCACTTGAAATGCATGGTAGAATCGGAATGACACTCCTGCATCGAACCAAGCACCACTGGAGAAACGGTGAACCTCATGAAAGCTGGAAGGATAACTGCCTGAACCCACCGGTGCGGCCGCAACGCGTTTTTATGACACTTGGGAGGGGGGCCAAAGGTCCCTTAGGTGACGTAGAAATGCACCCTGGCCGCGTAGTAGGCCCCACCGGCGCGGCTGCGGCAAGAACGACCACCAGTCGTGAACACATGTTCTTGTCTATCATTAGTATTAGGAAAAACTTAAAATGAACTCCATCTGTTTCTATTACGGTCGATTACGCTTGGATCCGCCTGGGATCGAAACGAGAACCAATATCACAGACGAAAAACTTTTATTTATTCTTAGGGGATGGATTTTCATAATACGCATTTTTTAAGGTTTCACTAATTCTTGTTCTTGAGTTTTAAGTAAAAATGAACACAAACCCCGAGCTGATAACCAAATGATCGTCCCCTGTAAATAAATCGATCCTGCAAATTGTTCGTAACTGCAAAAGTTTAAAATTTCAGAATATTCATGACTCCTATTAACATATTTTATTTCTTTTGGTGCTAGTTTCGATTTCGAACGACTATTATTTCTAATTTAATTTTGCAAAGGAAATGTAATCTGCAACCAATAAAAGAGAGGTTTGCGTGCATTTATTACGAGAACGGTTTTTATTGTCTGGGTTCGAACTGGGGACCCTTAGGTAAATACAAAGTAGCATATTATATGCGCAGGGAGTATATATAACACACACCTGTTACTTTATTTTAATTGCCGCATATATTACATTGAGGAAACATACAATTAAGTAAAGTAAATATGCTTGACATAAATAAATTAAGCATTCTGTCGCAAGAATTTTTATTGATAATTTTGAGCGTCTTCCGACAAAAATTATCAAAACTATACAACTCTTGGCCGAAAACAGTCACTTGTATGCCGAAAACACATCGTACGTATCATTTTTGCAGTACTTTACGGGGACGAGATTCTACGGAGTACTATCGCTTTGATTGTTCTGAAAACTTATCACGGTGTACAGATATTGTTAAGGTATCGTGTACAAGCATCCTTTTGAGGAAATTTATCAAAATAACGACAATATTTGATTGCAAACGGGCTGCGACAAATCGAAAAATTGTGCATGCAGAGTTCGTAGCCGAGCGGCGTATTTGCCGGGGCGAAAACGCTGCACTAATCCCTTGAACTAATCCGCCGGACGGCGCTTTCCGCGTCGGTGGGGTCGGCCCCATAAGAAACCATTGAATTTGAGTACGTGACGAACGCAGAGGAAGGACCAGGTACCATCATAAAAACGCTTGCGGCCGCTGCGCCGCGCCGGTGGGTTCAGGCCTTAAAACCCGGAATGGTGACAGAGGCGTTTGAAAACATTCTTTCATGAGGTTCACCGTTTATCCAGTGGTCCTTGGTTCGACGCAAGAGTGTGATTCCGATTCTACCATGCATTTGAAACGGGGATAACGGAATCTTATTTTAGGACCTTCCCGATGAGATGCTGAATTGAAAATTTAAAACACGTCAGAGTGGCACTTATCTTCCATTGTAGATATCTACCAGTGTCTCTCACAAACGGGTCCTGTGTTCGAAGCCAGGCGGTCTTTCCCGCGAATTTTCGAAAATCGTTTTGAGTTCTTACTCGGAGCGATAGAACAGTGAAAATCAATGAGGTTGGAGATGCCATGGTTATCTATTGTACAGCTAGTTCCAAAAAAAACTTACCACCTAAGCCGCAACCCGCATAACAGGCAGTGAGTTTCCTGCAAGCGAGCCTTAAGAAGTGAGAGAGAGAGAGGGAAAACATGGAGGAGATAGTCTGCTTCTGTCCTGGCTCCGCTTGCAGAGTTGAAATGGATTTATTTGCATTATTGATATTGCAAATATTTATTAGTATCCTTAGTTTGGTGACATTGGCATAGCAGAATAGTATTATAACAATATCGATGTTGTAATGCAAGAATTCAGTTATTATAAAATGGTTATTACAAATCAGTATATATTCTAGCTTTGCTTCTCGCACCGAGGGAAGCGTCGCACACGAGGTCCCGTTATTCCTAGGAAACCGAGGCAAACCCCCTTCCCCTCATAAAATTTGAGTCTGAGACGAAAGGCACAAGCAGGACGAAGGAAATTTTTGCAAAATCTGCCTCTGAGCCGCTCTGAGCTTATGTTTAGCACTGAGATGGGAGGAAGAAAATTTCCGCGCAGTTTGAATCAGTGTCGGACCCAAAATGTATAGACCTCGAATTCGACGCCTTCGCTTGTAAAACTCTGCGGTTATAAGGGGTCGTATTATATATTATAATAGTAGATAATATTATACATCGTTCAAGAGAAGAGTTATTAGCCTTTAAAATTATATACCTAAGGAGTCCATATCGATCACCTGTTTTATCACAGCCCGTGTGAATGCAATCTACAAAAGTAAAGTAAGGTGAACTCATGGCCATATCTAGGCTATTACTTTAAATACATAAGAAATCTATAAGTAAATATGTAGTATGAAGTCTTGAGGCATTCTCTGCGTATTTTAGATAAATTTTGTTTAATTTGATAAGCATCAAAATTAAAACTCGATCGGTAAAAAATCAGTAAATTTTATCATCTATGCAGTTGGTATTTTTAATATACCGTCCAAATCAATTGATAGAAAATGTGCTAGGATCGATTTTCCTGAATTAATAAAGATGACGGATACGAGACAACCATCTTTCACGTTGATTTTGAATCCAAAATGAATTTTTTTGGTGTCATTGAAGTGTGAATCGAATAAACGTGATTTCTTCTGTGGATTCCTCTTGAAATGGTTGCAGTCACAAACCATTACGTTCTTAAACGTTCTTCTCTCGTATTTATCAAGTTCTAAAATACACAAAAAGATAGAGCGAATGAGGTTTTGTCATAATGCTCATTGAATGCTACTGTAAGCTATGAATGTAAAATTTTCAATTAATTATGAATGCATACAAAACTGCTTGCATTGTTTATATTTCAACTGTTTATTATCACGTTTACAATTATTATAATGTAGAAAACGTTAAAAATACGCGAAATAATAGGGACTTAGTGAAATAGTTTTGGGGCCTTTTTACCTGTAATTCCAACCCTGTAAGTATCACACGGGGATAAGAAGCGCATATGAGGCTCATGTTGAAATTTTTCTCCCCTCAGTTGATGGCTGGCCCTACGTAACTCTCATATTTTTTCGACAGAATTTTAATGATTGAGATGAATGGGCGGTGGTTTGGTATGAATAGTCTATCTACATATTTATCGCTCGGTGATATTGAAAATATTCCTTCGTATTTAAAATGTATGGCTATGAGAAACTTTTCATCTCTCCACATTCCATGACAAATTTGAAAAGCAAGATAGAGGAGTGATTGGAAGAAGTGGTTAAAGCAATGAATTCACCAGGACTTCAAGAGGGGGACTGTTTTGATAGATATAGGGAAGTGAGAAACGACGGAAACAGTAATACATACACTCACATGAATTTAACAACCGAAAGTGTAAGAGGTATGTTAATTCCAGATTTTTGGATAAATCACAATAGGTAATGGCATTTCTTGCGTTCCTCGTTGACCAATTGGTTACTTTGAGTAGGAGCAACGACCTCTTTTAAAAGTATAACCCACTCACTCACCTTCTCAATTTTCTCATCCAACATATATTTTTCCGTTTATGACAGCCTCCAGAGAAACTACTCATTTATCCAATTTAAGTAATATATTAGTCAAGAATGGTTAACATTTAAATATACAGGATATAACGCCCATGCCTTATCATACTTTCAGAAATTTCCTTCTGATACATCAGTAATTCCCAGGATCTCCGAAATTGTATGCAATAGCGATGTTCAATGTATCGTACCAATCTTTTAATTCTATAAGAAAGTTCGAGTAGTTTACTAAGCCAGAACCTAAACCATCTTCTTATCAGCAATTTATTTTGGAAAGAGAGTTCGGTTTTTTCAAACCGATAAAAATTGCTAACATTGGTATTACTATCTATGCAAGCCAATGGTTTATTCTAAATCTTACCTAACTTTAGAGATGTGATTTATCTGTAATCGGCGTATAAACTCTAAGTTTCTGCGACACTAAATATGCGGAGTATTTAAAATTCCATATTTACGTTTCAATTCATATTTTAGTGACATGATAATAGAAACTTTAGTCGATGTAGTAAGATCATCTTCAACGCTCTATCTATTTTGTATCATAGATGTTATAAGAGAAGTGAAACGATTTGGTTCTCGTAAGCGTAAGGAATAAATATTAGATGGCATTTCTCTAGTTCATTGTTCATTTCTCAAGTTATTCCAAACTACGAAATTTTTAGCTCAATGTAGGGACGAAATAAAGCATAAAAAACAATTTATATAAATAAAGTAAACAATCATTGACGAAGAGCTTGATTGATATAAATTGACGATAGGCAGCGTTACTTATTTTTTCATTTTTGTTGTTGAATTTGTTATTTAGTATAAGCTAATACAGTTTATACCATTCACTTTAAAAGCAGAATATAGAAATACTAATTCTGATATGATGCACCCAAACATTGCGAACTTTATGTTATCATTCAGATTTTCCGAAGGTCCTATTTTAACCGGAATGATCTTCCTTGCATTACTATTTAAAAATACTATGAAAAATTTAAAAAACATCTTCGCAAAGTTCGTAGAGAATTATGATGTGCCTAGGATGAGGGTGTTACGAAGGTCCTTGGAGTGAATGTTGGAATAATGGATTACATATAGAACCAAGAATATTTTAACAGCTAAGGTATGAATCATGAGAATTAGAGGAATATTCTCATGTAAGTCCGGTTACCATCCGTTGGTTTCTATTTTTAACGTGTTCTTCCATGATTCCTTTTACCCATCATTCATAATTATTGATAGTGATTTTTCTTTTAATTATTATACATATTATGCACCATTCATATAATTCGGGTTATATATCTTACTTGAGGCATTCAGAAACCGAAGCAGCAATCATTAATCATTAGTCTTATTAAACATTAGTCTAGCGTATAGTTCTGAAAATCATTTCAGTAACATTGGAAATCCTGTTGTGGTTGTTTTCACACCCCCTGACATAAGTCATACGGCGGCTCGCGGGGTATTAATGTAAATGTAAATAAACCAGGTGTTAACGTGTAAACCTGCAATATGCAAGTATAGGAAACCTGGAGTTTATATGCAATATGCAAATTAGTCTTAAGGTTTTGATTTGCCATACTAACTGTTGTTTCTTAACCATCTTAAAGTGTATTCCTTGCAAGAAGTCCTGAAAGGTCGTCTACCTCAAAAATAGAGTTGAATATCTTCATTTCCTAAGGGAATACCTGCGGCGAAGATTACAAATCGCGGATCCACCATTTCCCACCTTACTTGTGATCGGTCGCCGCCACCATACCCTAACCTTTGATACCTGCTCAGCAGGGGTGCGGTCAGGAATCCTCATTAGCGCTTTCAAATTCGCTACCCCGGATACATACGACCATCCACAATCTGCCGAAAAGGGGGTTTTTCTCCTCAGAGCGGAGTTCACCTTCACCCATCGGCCGTTTTATGGTTCCTTTGAGAAAATAGACAATACCTTTCGATGGACGCAACAAAAGAAAAAGAAACAACAAAGGAATGAATAGGGGATACTCCTAGGGCCAGGGTGGAGGAAAGGAAAGTTCTCCCTTCTCCATGGAAGAATTAGTAAAACCTCAGACGCGAATTTGTCAGAAACAGCCAAATCTCATCTCAAAATCATAATGCTTCATCTGATACCGTCACCACGAATGCCTGGTGGAAGTAAGAACAGAATGACATGTTGATGCATATATACTGAGATTCCTAATGCTCTGTTAATTGTCGTATCAAGCAAATTTTATACTTCTCTGTATTGCAGAATAATTCAACTGTGAAGAAATCGAGTCAAAATTTGCACCACGGGGCAAGAAAGAGATTTAGCATCAGATAAAAGTTGGGACAGCATAATATTGCAAGTAACATGAACTTGATTTAATTAAAGGGATAGTTTTTCTGGGACTGGCAATGAACAATATTTTCGGAAAAATGTTACGAGATGCTGGCGTTAATTTCGTGGTATATTAATTTTTAATTCGATACGTGAAAAAATTTTGTAGCCCTCAGTATTTAAATTGTGCTACTATTCTAATACCTATGTTATTTTCTAAAATATTAAATTAGCAATTTGAATTTTAAACAATTACCTTAGAAAATGATGATAGCACACCAATAAATATTTTACTTTCTATCATATGATTTGGCGGCATTTAAAATTTTTATAATATTTGATGTAATTATCTGATGTAGTTGATCGTAATTTATTTGGTTTACTTTATTGTAATATGTTTTGGGTCTAATTTTCAGAGCTCTCTACCAGGTTGACTTAAAATGATTCTTTCTCGGTGTATTCGTCCAGATAAAGTTTCTATTCATCTTTGCTTTCCTCAGTAGGTTTCGAAGTTTTTTTCATACTCCCCTTCTCGATAGAATTTTTCTGCAACATAAATTAGTTGACATACAGTTGATTGTGTTCTTATTCCTAATTATTCTTTATCTCCTTGCTGAGTTTTCGTTCATCTTTCTATTTGAGTCATAGTCGTGAATTTCCTCTAAATAAATTTAAAAGTTCTTCCTGTAGGCGTCAAGAGCATAAAAAACGTAATAATATAATCCTTTTTAATCTTGCAATGACATAATTTTTCATTGGATAATTGAAGCAGCTAAAGTAAGTTTACCCGATGCCTCCAGAAAAAGGTGAATTACGCAGAAATTTCTGGCCGAAATAAGGAGATCCGATTCTCATTCATTTTTTAATACTATGCTGCTGACATAGTAAAAATTAACACTAAATTTAAACTAGATTTCGTGCTAATAAAGACGGTACAAATACGTTCAACGCGTTTCACAACGGTTTAAAAAGGCGCCTTCCTTCCAAGAGCCAATAGAATGCGTGGAAAACACTAGACTCGCTCTCATCGAGCTTCACGTCTGTTATGCGGGTTGCGGCTTAGGTGGTAAGTTTTTTTTGGAACTAGCTGTACATACTAACTGAAGAAATGTTACCAAATAACCGTGAGTTCGACGCCAAGTGGGTGCAAAATTTTCCCGTGTAAAATGCATGGCGGTCAATTTTGACAATTATTTTTAATGCTTATCCGATAACCGGGAATGATATAAAATGGAATGTACATAGAGGCAATTCATATGTTTCATATACGCTGTTCGCCGTTCCTCTGACGGTCCTTGGTTCGATGCCTGAGCGTCATTTCTATTCTACTATTTCAAAGGGGGATAGCGTAATCTTATTTTAGGAACTTCCTGATAAGTTATTGAATTGAAACTTTGGAACAGGTCAGAATGGCACTTACCTAATATAAATATGCAATTGTTTCGCACGATCGGGTCCTTAGTTAGACGCCAGGCGGTCTTTTGCGCGAAGTTTTGAACATTGTTTTGAGGCCTTTCTTGGTACGATACTGCATTCAACTGATAGCTTGCAGTATGCAAGCAACTTTTACTCGTCTATTTTATATAGCAAACTCTCCGGATATACCTGTTAAATAGTTCATCTTACAACCCATTCCAAACAATTCACAGCCATTCAGACTTACTTGGTACGTTTGCTACGAAAGAAATCACGAAAAAGTGAATATTTATTTAATATTCTCATATTCTATGCTGCGAAAATATATATTTTCACTACATTAATGACACCAGTATGTGGCTGTCATAAATCGATTTGGAAGATAAAGCAATTATATCTTGAGGTGCATTCTCTTTATATGTATCATGTAGTAAAACATATTAATACAAAAAGTTTTGGATAGCAATGATTGGAGTCCAGGGATAATTTACAACGATCTCTCAGAAGTATGTAAACTTAAGGAGGGAAATTCGAAAACAAAGAAATTAGTTGTTTATTCTCATGGAATGATACTGGGCATGTGAATGAAGACAGAATATTGTGAATAAATTATTGGTACGAAGAATAAAATTACTATGAGAGATTTCGGCTTTCTTTAGCTACTAGACAGGCGATTATTTAGAATGGACGAAAAGATTTTCACCTGTTATTTTAAAACATGACGGAAAAGAATGGTTCACCTCTACGATACGAAAAACTTCAAAATAATGGTATCCAAGTTGCGGAGCAAGAACATTTTCAAGTCATAAAGTTTGATCGACGAGACGATATTCCCACAGATGCTTTAATAGTTAGAAATAACCGGTACCCTTACCCCGCCTTGCGTGTTTCTTCGAGATTACAGTTTCTTACTTCAGCTATTGGAAAATGAATCTTGTAGAATCTTCACTTTGTTTACATTCGACTTGAACATGTTTTAATCTCTAAACTGAATGAAGAAACCTGAGATAACAAGAGTCCTTTTCTAGAATTTTGTGAGGCGGATATAGAGTAACAAACCAAAATACGAAGTCTCTCATAAATCGTAAAATTTGAGAGTAAGTGACATAGTTGTAAGTGGATAATTGTTGAGGAATTTCGTGTACAGACTGCTTTGCGTTATCTTTACGAAGAGTTTCTTCAAAGGTGGCTAATAATTACTACATCGAGAAGCATTCGGTTGCTTGATATGTCGTTCCATTGATAAGTTGCAAGAGTTCAACTCAAATTGCACCACATTTATATGAAGTTCTGATGTGATGATTTGTGGTTATTTTAGAAAATCCTCGACGACAGCCTACCAGAATATGTAAGCAGAAAATGTCTTGGGACTGTAAAAAGTTAGTTAACTTCAAAATAAATTCAATGGAACCCTCTCAGTGTGTAAAAGGAATCGACATCGCTGAGGCAGAAAAAGTATGTGAATTGATAACCTGATCATTTATGAAATTAGCTTAAATATTTTGCTGCTCTGTTGTGCTTTAACGGTGTTGAAATTCAGGATTCGTGTTGATTCACAATAATAAATATTGGATTTTACGATGAGATAGAAGTATGAAATTATATCATTCGTGAGAAATGTGAGTCATTTTTAGTTAGTATATAATTAACTTATTGCTACGTATTAAGTATACGGTAAATAAATAAATTAATTAACTGGAAGAAAACTGTATTACTATTGTGACATTGTTACTTGATCAATGATTGCTAAAAGTCATTGTTACCGATCATATAAATGATTGAAAACGTTTCTGTAAATTAGAAGATCAGCTTCGTATGTAGTGAATACGATTTATGGAAAAATTTGATCCAAAATGTATTCATTTATTGAGATGTATGCTCTTAAGCAATTAAGTTTCTTTTTAGATGTATATAAAAGTGGAAAATGAAGACTCTTTGGATATCATTGATATTCATGATGCAGAGGAAGAGCAGATTAACCAGGTATGCCCATTACAGTAAATGTATTGCGAGTCTAGTAAAAGTGTTTTTATTCTATTGCTATTGGATAGTTTACTCTTTCTATGTATGAAGTATTCTTCTGTGTCCCACAAATTTGGCATTGTATTGAGTGAATGAAATCATTGACTGTAATGAAAAATTAAATCCAAGACACAATAATTAATTGTTCACATATCATATGTGCTAGAAAAGCTGATGTTTTATTTTAGGTGTTTGTCAAAGTCGAAAATGTAGATATTTTCAATGTAAGGATTCTTCCAGATGTCCAGGTCCATGTTATCCTCTAGTTCAAGTGCTTTTAGGTCACATAGGTGTTATACATAAATTTAAACTTCTGCTGATTGTTCGGAAGCTTAATTAAATTACATTTACAGATGTATATAAAAGTAGAAGAGCAACAAGACCCATTGTATGACAGTGATTCTCTAGTTATGTTGGATAGACAAACTGATGAAACAAAGGTATTTAACTCAGTGGAAAGTTTTTTATCATTTTATGAGGCACTTGATGTTATAAATATTTTCAAGTTCTGTAACTGATGTAATATTCTTTTCTTCTCAGAATCCTGTGTCCTTAGTGCCAAATAAAGAAGTTGAGAAGATATACAAGGTAAGTTCTCTTATTAGATCTAGATAATAATTGTTCAAATGAAATTTTTGTGTTTCTTAGATAGTACAGCTTTGGTATCTCTAATCCTAAAGGCTTGGACAAAAATTTGTCTCAGAATTTTAAAATTTTTTGATTTTCAAATGCGTAATTCAGTAAAGTTAAAGAAAATCTAGACAAAGTCAAACTTCCGGAAAAATTAATATTTAATTGATCCAAAAAAGCACAAAAATGCAACAAGCAAAGACTTCAATTTTTTCTCATGCAAATCCTTTGTTTAGTCTGTTGTGTACGCAGGGACCATTAGATAAATGAAAAGTAGTCCAATGTCTGTGCAAGGAGGAAACTTTAATGATGTGCAACTGGGTCTTGAGTTTTAGCCAAACATACACACACATGCAAACTTTCTACTTACTCTATAAGTTGAGTGAATTCTTCTGTAAAAAGTAAGGGAACTAAATTTAGCTTATAAAAATGTACAATTATTATTGCATGTATATCATCATTCTGAATCATCATGCATAAAAATAAATTCTCTCCAATAGCAGTACACTTTTTTATATTGTAAATGAAAAAAGAAATTGTACTGTTTCTAATAAGTTCTTTGTCCCATAAGAAACAAATATATCTTAGGCTTCACATAATTTGGGCTGCCCAACGAAATTTTTCTCGAGTTATCCTCCTCTTTTATTTAAGTTTAAATCACTCAAAAATATATTGTTTGTAATTTTTATTATGGATACAAAAAGAAATTGAGGAAAAACTAGCAACTTGTATTAGATTGGAAGATAGTAATGGCAGTTTTAAAAATGTTCATGGGTAAATATTGCAATTTTTCATACCTTTTTGCTTTAAACAATCTTGTTTGAAAAGAAAAAATCTTCACTACCATGTTGACAATGTCATCCTCAATCATATGTCATCAGAAGTGAAGTTGAAACCATCCATGACTAAAGAGCTGGCTATAGCTCAGAGTGAATTCAAATAATCTGAACAGCTATGGAACTGATGACCATAGTGACACTTGGACAGGTTATACAGGAATCATGTTCATATTTTCAACTGATATCAATTTTCAGTTCAGGAAATGTTTCTAAAATTGATATCAGTTGAAAATATGAACATGATTCCTGTATAAGCTTAGTCTATGATAATTTTGTTATCATTAAAAATTTTGTTATAGTATTATATTTTTTATATTATTAAAAATGTTACTTGAAGAAAAAGAATAGCATCTATTAAATTCTCTTCTATTGATTCCCTCAAATCTGTAATGGAGAATCATAGTTTGTAAATTTTATCCTATTCATGACTAACAACTACGCACTCCGACTTATTCTCTGGATGGCTGACCAAAAGATAAAAATCTATCCATTGGTTAAATTTTATCCCCTCCTCCAAAGCTGTATAAATAATTTAACCTTGAGATAGCTGTTTAACTTTCCATCATCATTAGTAGGATTTTCAGCTATATTGGCATGCTATATATGAATTGAAGGAATGGAAATTGTATCAGTAGATTTTCTACTGATACTATTTCCATTCAGAACAAAAACAGAAAGGAAAAATTCTGAGAGAAATGTATGCTTTATCCAAGAAATTGCATTGTTTTGGAAAATGTCAAGTGAAAAAGAAAATACAGAGCAATTTTTGGGATCAATGCAGTGATATGTATGGAAGAAAAGTAAACGTGGAAGATAAAGATCGTTTTGGTAAGATTTTGATTGCTGTGTACTTCAAACACCACTTTAACTGTGGAAATTATGAACAGCTTATTTCCAAAGAATCTTATTTTTAATTCATTTAATTTTGAGAATTGTTCAAAATGTAAGTAAATAATTGAAGCATTTTGCTGATTGTACATAATAATTGAAATCCATTTGAGAGTATATTTAATGCAAAAGTAGACTTAATTACCAAACTAACATATTTCACAGGACCAAAGGAAGAAGCTTTAGATGTGTAGGAAAGGTAGATACAGAAATAATAGCAAATTGAATCACAGTTGTACCACAGAGATTTTATATAAAATCCTGGAAAGATTTTCACCAGATTTCTGTGTGTCTATCTTAAGTGAGGAATTTGATGAATCTTCTCACCCAGTCATGCCAAAACTTACTGGTTTCCCATTTACAAATTACCTATTGCTGAACATGTTACTTTCTAGCATTTTTCTTAGGTTTCCAAAAATTTAGAAAAGGTACTTAACAATATAGTGTTCTGAATTGCTTCAATGAACTACTTTTATTATAAGCAACTCTCTAATGAAATTATTTCTTACCAGTTCTTTGAGGTATGCGTTCTGAAAATTCTCATTGAACCTCTGTAGATGGCTAACAGAAATACAGAGAAGAATTCTAAGAAGAGAGCGAAAAATTTCACAGAATTTGAGAAATCGCTAATTATAGATTTGGTGAAAGATTCCCTTCACATAATAGAAAATAAAAAAACTGACACAGTGTCAGTGCAGGAAAAGGAAGCAGCATGGAGAGATATAGCTGCAGCTTACAATCCTTTAGCACAGACTGGAGAAAGAACTGCACTGCAACTCCATACACTGTACCTGACACTGAAGAAGAAAGCTAAGAAGGATAATGCTGCAGATAAGGTAAGTTTCAATATTATGCTTCTAAACCCTTCTGAGCCTGTTGCTGTGGGGATTTTCCAACGCAAACAGCCTGCTGTCATGATGGAGATTTATCTATGCAAAAGACTGAGTGCTGACTATACTAGATGCATGTATTGGTGGAGGCCGGAATCATAGAACCAGCTTACAGTTATACTATTTAACCCTTTACAGAGTTTATAAAGAATCATTTGCTGCATAAATTGTCAGTATCATCTTAGGAATGAAAATATTGGCTTTGGCTGATGAAATACAACTTTTAAACAAAAATCTACTGCAAATATTAAAGTTACTAGAATGTTATTATTGATATAGCAAAAACCAACTTATTTCAAAAGAATAAAATCATTAACAGCAAAGTTTCATTTAAAAGTTACATTTTATCAGTGAAATGCCAAGGTAGTTCTGACAATGAATACAACATATAAATTTTTAACAATATAACTAATAACCATAGCCACAAATAACCAGGTCACATAAGGGATTTTCAGGAAGACCATTGATAATGGCCCTGATTATACCTGACTATTACATTATATTATCAAAAATGTATATGAGTAAATATTTGTTCTGAATCCTCAGAGGAAGGATGCATTTCTATGAGATTTCTGTTGGGGCAAAAGGTTGATACACAAATTTAGTAGTTCAATTACCATATTTGACAGCATATAGGACTTCTCAGTTCAATAGGTAATACTGAAGAAAAATTATTTTCTGGTTCAGATGAAACTTAAGAAGTACCTTTGTTTCATTCTTAAATTTCAGTCTTCAGGTTATTTGTTTTAAGATCTTTAATTCTAGTCTATCAAAATCATTTGATCACATTTGAAATATTGCAGTAATGGGCAATTTGGCAGAGAAGGCCAAAGCTTCGCATATAAGCTTGTGGGGTAATTATTTAGTCACACGTTTGAGCAAATGGTGTATCTTATGTGCTATTATATACAGTACTTCATTTCATTTACATTTTCCACAAAAGTCAGCTTTTTTCATCTGATAATTTATGTGATATATATAACTGCTTTCTCTGTGTTAATGTTTATGGGTTTCTCTGTCAGTCTTCAGCAAGTAAATAAATGTATGATAAAGATACAAAAATAGTATAACATTAGTCAAGAGATTTAAATCATGAGCTACTGAGGTCTGAATGCATTGAGATATTTTAACTTAAGATTTAATTTTCTCTTCCTTGGCTCTTTAGGCAGAAATTCTTAGGACAAAAGGATGTACTTCCTCGCCTGCTCTAGATGCCATTGGGGAGAAAATCATTTCAATGATAAGTAATAAAGTGAGACCATTGAGCAGCCTACACAACTCATCAGCAGCTCTGAATAAAGAAAGTCTAGAAGGTAGGTTTAATGGATAAATGCTAGATAAATGATAACTTGTTCCATTTCATTATAAATGGTCTGAGGTATTCTGTAGGTGAACTGTTTTGGATGTACTGAGATTTTCATGGATTTATTTATAAATAAAATTAAAGTATGTTATAATTTGAAAGTTTATTTTGTAAAAATCTTGGGAAATTTAACAAAACCATAAATGATATACACCTTAATATTAATATTACAGTATCTCTTTGAAATGTTGTATAAGGCTGGGATACAACTGTATTGAGATTCATGGATCAGTGTTGGCAATTGAAGATGTTACAAAATTGATGTGATGAGTATAAACTTAATTTTGACTGTTGGGACTGGGATAAGTAATGAAATTACTGTATGTATATTCTTTGTTGCCCTCTAATGTATTCAACCCCTTCTACGGACTACACCTTGATGTGGTGAAGGGGCTTTCTATGACCTAGAGAGCTGTATTGGCTAGAACTTTGTTCCTGGTAGGGTCACACTCATGCCAAAAGGTCAATAGGTAGGGGCTAGACAAAAGGTAGTCCATGGAACATCCATACATCAGTGAGGCAAATACATTCTGAATTATTTGGAAAAATTCATATTTTGTAACAAATGGAGATCACACATTACTTACATTGTAAATATGAATTAACTAATAACGACATATTTCAGACTCAATACCCCCTACTTTCCACAGTTAACCTTCTACCTCCCCTCCTACAACTACACCTTCCACAACCAATTAATTTTAACCTTCCTTAACCCTCCCTCCCTCTTCTTTTTTCTTTCGCTATTTATTGTCTTCAATTTTGCTATTAGTGCCCAATGATGTCTCAATTATACAAAACATGTTGCACTTATGATTAAAATAATTCAGTAGAACTTTACCAAGTGATTCTATTATTTCCTGAAATCAATTTAGTTTACAATCAAACACAAGAGGATATATGGAGGGTGAAAGATAGTAAAAACCTTATTGTAATGGGGGATTAGAATGACGTAATTGGCCAAGGAAAAGATGGGTAGGAAGTGAGGAGAGTTCAGGCTAGGGAACAGAAATGACAGAGGCGAAAAACTGATAGATTATTGCAGGAGGAATAAACTCTGTATCACCAACAGTCTCTTTCAACACCACAACAGGCAGAGGTCCACATGGAAAAAACCATGGGACATGGATAAGTACCAAATTGACTACATTTTGGTAAGAAAGAGGTTCAGAAACAGTGTAAAAACTTCCCAAGGAAGAATAGACTTGAAAAAAGTCCGACGGGACCAGGAATCGAACCCGGGTCTCCCGATTGCCGGTCGGGTGCTCTGTCCGTTGAGCTATCTTGGCAGAACATTCTCTCAAGCTATTCGGGAGACTTTGTGAGCAAGGACGTTGCAAGTTCGTCCACATAGCAGCATCGATTGCTGTCTTGGCTTCAACGAAGCACCGGCCACACAAAGTGAAGGTTTAGGTATACCCCCCTAAGGTTTAATAACAAGGAATGGGTTATGGGTGGTTTTGCACGCCCTTACGTGCAAAACCACCCATAACCCATTCCTTAGTGTAAAAACTCACAAAGTTAATTTAGTGCTGATGTAGACTCGGATCATAACTTGGTTATGATGAAACCTGAACTTAAATTTTAAAAGATCTATCGGGCAGAACATGCACCCAAATGGAACTTAGAAACCCTCAGGGGTATGATAGCTAGTGAGTTTCAAGAGTCAGTTAACAGGGCTCTAGAAGATACTGAAAGGGAATTTACTGTAGAAGAGGGATGGGAAAAAATTAAAAAACAATATAAGGGATATTGCCCAAAGAACCATTGGGAGTGTCAAACAAAACAAAATTAGGAAACCATGGGTAACTAAATAGGTAACAGTAGATATGATAAATAAAATGGAGGAAAGAAGGCAATGAAAAAAGAACACAGGCATAGAATGCATAGGGCACTAAACATTGAACTAAGAAGGGAAACAAACAGAGCAAGAGAATTGCGGTCAAAAGGACAGTGTAATAAAAAAGAGAAGATGGCTGAAATTGGGAGGGTTGACCTATTATACAGAAAAGTGAAACAATTGACGGGGAATAAATTTAATAATAAAATGGACACTGTAAAGGATAGCAGGGGAAACGTCTTAAGGGACCTAGCTAGCATACGGGGACGATGGAAAGAATATGTTGAAGAATTGTATGCTAAAGACATGAAGCCTACACACATAACGACAGAAAGTGTCCAAGAAGTAGAGGAAGATGATGTTGTACTGAGTATACTGGATAGTGAACTTGATAGGGTAATGCAGAATATGAAAGAGAACAAAGCAACAGGTGTGGACGAGATTCCAGGAGAATTTCTTAAGAATCTGGGGGGAAAGGGTAAGAAACACTTCTATAATTTATGTAGAAAATTCTATGACGAAGGAAAGTGGCCAGAGGATTTTACGAAGTCTATCCTGATTCCATAAGAGAAAAAGAATAATTCTTTAGAATGCTAAGATTATTAGAGAATTCGTTTAATATCTAATGTGGCAAAAGTAATATAAGGATCCTAAATCGTCCATATTACTACGTTTTAAAGTTTCGGAAAGCGTCTTCACTGCATCATCCACCGGAATACTGGTGAACATACTCTCTACTTCAAAAAACACAAACTTAGCACTATTGGGAGGTGTCCAGTCATTCATTTTCAAAGTCTACTGAGTTTCTTACACTGTATTTTGGGGTGAAAGATGTTAGACTGGAGATTGAATTATTTAACTTTGCGGCTAATTTATGGCAAGGTGAGGAGATGCTGGATACCACTGGGCGTATAGGTATATTGTCTTTATGAATTTTGGGGAGACTGTATAGTCTTGGAGGAAGAGGATTGGTCTGAATGAGATTTGATTTGTTGAATCCTTGAATTCGAAATGATAGTTTTCACTTGCTGTTGAAGTTTCTTGTTAGGATCACTTGTAATCAAGGAAATGTTTTTCTTAAGAATGAAGTCATGGCACTTGTTTAGGTAATCATTCTTGTCCAAAATAACTATGCAATTACCTTTATCTGCCTTAGAGATAATTAGGTCCTCCTCAGCAATTTTTCTCTTCAGTTGCTTGATGGTGTGAGCGTTACAGAGGGCTGAAGGATCTGGTGGAGGTTGATTTGATCTCCAATTATGAATCACACTTGCACATTGGTGTTTAAACATGGAATCTTCGCGGGAGAGAGCTGCTTCACAGTCTACTGCAACATCAGTCACATCTCTAGGCGATAAAGGTAGTGGCAGGGAGTATTTCAGGCCCAAATTTAGGAAATTAATTTGATTAGTGGAGAAATTGGAGTGGAGTGGGATAGATTAAGGATGCGATCATGGAACTGATGAGGAGGTTCCGTATGCACAGTAGGCGGGGAAGGAGCGAGAGAAGTATTGCCAAATTGCTTACGTTTAAGTGCTGATAGCTTCCAATTTAGTTTCTTCAGCTTATCCTCACTGATGGTCTTCGTAAGGGAACGGGTCTTGTAGTCCCAAATATCCCATTCTACTGGATGGAGAAAGTGGGTGAGTTCCGAGTGAAGGAGCCGCAGGTAGTAGGAGATGTTGTTCCGTACTGTGTACCAATGTCTTAACTCCCATTTTAACCACAGTCGTTTGGAGAAATTTACGGCATGTTGTCCCACTGGTGAAGAATTCTTGGTTTGAAGACTGATGTAATTAGGAATTATCCCTACCGTAAGGCACTGGCTGTTTAAGTATATCTTCAGGTTAATTAGGCGTTGTTTGATGGATAGAGTTCTGTAGAGTTTGGCCTGGGTGCTCGTATCGGCATTTAAAATATAATCTATAGCCCCGGCCGAGATGTGGTGGAAATACATAACTGAATACTGATTTTTACTTTTCCAAAGAAGGTTTTATTTAAGAACTACCGGTTTCGGTGTATGACCATCTTCAGGTTCGAACAGACTGAATCCTCAAAAAGCCGAGACTTACATTGTAATTTAGTTAATTATAGACAAGAACACAATGTAGAAGAGTTGGAAATTAACGTACAACAATAACAATCAATTAGGAGGGGGAGTGGTAGGGGAAATTTACTGGTGACTATGGGATGGGGGAGAGGGCGGATTCCAAGATGGGGGAGGGAGAAAGAAAAAGATACTCGTTAGTAAGGAAACAATTGGGGTAGGAGAGGTGACGTTTAATTTCCAGCTGTTCCAGGGCATTGAGTCGAGGACTTTTACTTTGAAGGTGAAGAATTTCTGGGGAAAAATCACTTGAATGACCATTTTCAAAGAGGTGTTTTGCAAAGTGGGAGGAGAGAGATTTATGGAGGAAAGCTCTATGGTGTTCTTGTGTTCTGATGTTAAAATTGCGGGTTGTCATTCCAATATAAAATCCATCACAATCGTTATAATTTAGTTTGTATATTCTTGTTCTATGTAAAGCTTTGAATTTATCTTTTGAATTGGCTAGTAATTTTATTAGAGTGTTATTGTTTTTATACCCTGGAATCACGTTATATTTTTTAAATTATTATATAAGATGACGAGAAGACTACCAGTGTTACACAACTTTAGCTTAATAACATTGGAGGCAATATCTTCAAGATGGGTGAATTTGAAGATTTGGGAAAATATATTGATGATTAATTGTCAATTAGCTCTTTAAACAAATTTCTACATTTCATAACTTTAAGTCGACAGGAACTGCCTCAAATCAAATAAAAAATTTTTCCAAGTACAGTATTTACTCAAAAATAAGGCATACGATTTTGAGTCCTTTTCAGCTCAAAATTACGTCATTTGTCGGGTGCTGTCACTAAGCTTTCTATTTTTATGCTCTTCTTGGTGAGCTTGCCACTTTTTCTGCTGCTTCCTTAACAGCTTGCATGACTTTGGTTTCTAGTTCTTCTTCCTGAAGTGCTGAGAATCTATTTTTTAGCTCAAGCTGATATTTATTCTTGTTTTCTTCTAGTGTTTTGATGCTTATTTCATGTTTCTTGCATGAAATCAACTTCTTGCGTTCCATTTGGAGATTAATCTTCAATCTGCATCTTATGATTCTTTGGACACTTTCATTGCTAAAGTTGTTCAAAACTTCACAGTCTGTTACTGTGTATAGTTTATTAACCAATATATAATCTATTTCATTTTTTACTCTGTTGGGTCCTCTCCAAATCCACTTCCTTGTAGGGTTCTTCTTGAAATATGTATTTTTATATACAGTCACTTACAAAAAAAAGTTACCACTAAAGGATGCAACCCGCTTAACAGACATGAAGCTCAAGGAGTGCGAGTCTATGAGCGGCTCTGCTTTTAGCGTGCATTTCGTCTTCCTCCTTACGCATGTTTTGAGGCTTGTTTGACATTATTATCTTTAAATACTGGCTAAAATTCTTTCATTTGGATGCTGTATAAGCAATACAGTATTATAAAGGATGTAATTCTGATTTTTCTTAAATCGGCTCAAATCTCACGCATAATTCACTCTTCTTCAAAAAAATCCGACAGGAAATACTTTGGTTGCCCATATTTTCTGCTTATGTATAAATTCCCATCAATGGAGGTTTAGAAAGGACTTCATTGTTTTTCTTCATGCTCCACATGCTTGCTGGACAAAGTTTTCCGTAAAAAAATAATAGGGCTTAAATAAATGATAATTAAGAGAAAATGCAATACTATGAATTATGTCAAAAGAAGGGGAAATTAGAGAAAACGTAATTAGAATAGAAATGGAGTAACAGTGAAAGAATACGTTAACCCTTCAAAATCCGCTTACAGGGATGATCTTGTTTCGCATATGCGTAATAGCGAATACATCGGAGGAATAAGACGTTCTATGCGTTATTTCTCTGTTGGCTAATATTTCTAAATGAGATTAGTGAAACCGTATTGAATATATTTTTAATTATTTCGTTGATATTCATTTCATCTCTCTGAATACATATCATCATGACTGAATGGAAGAACCTTAAATGAGTTTGGATACTTGATAAAGAGAGGGAAATGAACGCTATTTTTTCACCCTAAGCCGTGCTGTCCTATGGCTGCAAGGGGTGCATCGCACCCGGTCAAGTAGGATGCCATGGGTATTATCCATAAATAGGAAAATTACAAATAAAACACCTTCAAATTACGTCAATCTATTTAATGCAATATATTTTAATATATATATTTAATCCACTGACGACCAGATTACAATAAAGCGATAGTGGGTGAGCCCTGGACTCGTTTATACAGCTGATTATCTTCGCAAGTGCCTTTCAATGGGTTTTTTTGTGTATAAATCTTTATATAAAGCCCTTGTCATCATTGCCCAAGGCAACCCTGGCTCGCAGTATCTCCTTCTGGCTGGGGTCAAATATGTAAGTGATTCTACCAGAGAAGTTCAAGCAAGAAGAAGGAAAGGGACTTCGAAAGTTTCTGGAGGTCATAAACCACCTTTAACTTCATTGTTGTTTTCCTTCCTCAGATGTGGGGGAGGGGGATAGTCCTTTCCCGTCATTCCCTACCCACTCCATTTTTCCCTGAAATGCTCTGTATGGTTTCGGAGCATGTCGTGAACATTTGTGAAATAGTTTACTCTTCCATTAATCCCCTCAGATGTTTATGCAAACACCGATATTATTAAGAGAGTTACAGAATAGGATCTCAGCATTTTTCAAGGTAAGCTTTGCATTCATATCTCCAATAATTTCTTTTACTAACTGTGGATACGCGATGACAATGGCTTGCACTTTTAATGGATTGATCTTTCTAAAATTGTCCTTGCAACAATTGTGAATTCGCTGGAGGTCATGGTTCACATACTGAGCACATTCAGGGAAGCAGACAACTGTAGAATAGAGATATATCTGCAGATCATCAGGGTATGAATGATGCTTACAGTATTTAATATAATTTAATTTTTATATATATATAATATATATCCGCGTCAACAGAATCAAAGACTTTACTAAAGTCCAGTAATGCCATTAATTAGTCCATACCCTCAGATGCTCAGGAAATTTCCTAACGCCTTATAGTAAATGCAATTGGTAAATTCAATCTACGATTTATCGCAAGAACTAGCTACTATGCAACGTGCCCAGATTGCGTCTGTTTTGTTTATATTTAACTCGAAAAAGTTCCATACTTCCGATACGTTTAAGAGAATATCTTAGATTAAACTAGAACATCGTCAAAGAATTCATGTTGTAACGCCAGGTTTCAGGGTCTTGCAAGCACAAACTGCGGAATATCTCTTTTCTAAAATATTTAGCTTAGAATATATTTATATACCATTGCTATACTACATGCAAAAAATCTTAAGTAAAACTATATCAAAGAAACTACTTTAAAATCACCAAATTAATCCATTCCGACCTCCGAATTGCTATAATATTACTCTGCCATGTTAATGTCACTAAAAATCACTTTAAATAGGTTATTTTAATAACAATAACGAAAACGAATCCTTTCAACAGGGACCTGCATAGCAGACAACGTCCTCCATCTTTATTTTTGCTCTCTCTCTCTCTCTCCTGGAGGCTCTCTCGCCCAAAACGAGGGGTCTGTTGGACGAGTTGCCCCTTGGAAGTGGTAACTTTTTTTGTAAGTGACTGTACATATTGGTGCAACCAGGAAACTACCAAGTGGTGACCACATTCATTCAATCTTCAATCTGCATCTTACGATCCTGTGGTCACTTCCAGTGCTAAAGTTATTCAAGACTTCACAGTCTGTTACTGTGTAGAGTTTATTAACCAATATGTAATCTATTTCATTTTTTACTCGGTTGGGTCCTCTCCAAGTCCACTTCCTTTTTGGGTTCTTCTTGTAATATGTATTTGTTATGTACAGCTAGTTCCAAAACAAACTTACCACCTAAGCCGCAACCCGCATAACATGCAGTGAATTTCCTCCGAGCGAGCCTTAAGAAGTGAGAGAGAGAGAGAGAGAGAGAGAGGAAAAACATGGCGGAGATGGTCTGCTTGAGTCATAACTCCGCCTGCAGAGTTGAAATGGATTTATTTGCTTTATTAATATTGCAAAGATTTATTAGTATCCTGAGTTTGGTGGCATTGGCCTAGCAGAATAGTATTATAACAATACGGATGTCGTAATGCAAGAATTCAGTTATTATAAAAGGGTTATAACGAATCAGTATATATTCTAGCATTGCTTCTCGCACAGAGGGAAGCGTCGCACACGAGGTTCCGTTATTCCGAGGATACCGAGGCAAACCCCCTTCCCTTCCCTTCCTGTCATAAAATTCGAGTCCGAGACGAAAGGCACGAGCAGGCTGAAGGAAATTTTCGCAAACCCTGCCTCTGAGCCGCTCTGAGCTTATGTTTAGCACTGAGATGGGAGAAAGAAAATTTCCGCGCTGTTTGAATCAGTGTCAGACCAAAAATATATAGACCTCGAATTTGACGCCTTCACTTCCAAAACTCTGCGTTTATAATGGGTTATATTATATAATATAATAGTAAGTAATATTATACATCGTTCAAGAGAGCAGTTATTAGCCTTTAAAATTATATACGTAAGGAGTCCATATCGATCACCTGTTTTATCACAGCCTATGTGAATGCAATCTACACAAGTAAAGTAAGGCAAACTCATGGCCATATATAGGCTATTACTTTAAATACATTAAAAAATCTATTAGTAAATATTTAGTATGAAGTCTCGAGACATTCTCTGTGTATTTTAGATAAATTTTGTTTCATTTGATAAGCATCGAAATTAAAACTCGATCGGTAAAAAATCAATAAATTTTATCATCTATGCAGTTGGAATTTTTACTATACCGTCCAAATCAATTCAGAGAAAATGTGCTAGGATCGATTTTCCTAAATGAATAAAGATGACGGATACGAGACTACCATCTTTCACATTAATTTTGAATTCATTAATTAATTATTTTCGGTGTCATTGAAGTGTGAATCGAATAAACTTGATTTCTTCTGTGGATTCCTCTTGAAATGGTTGCAGTCACAAACCATTACGTTCTTAAACATTCTTCTCGCTATATTTATCACCTTAAAAAGTTCTAAAATACACAAAAAGATAGTGCGAATGAGGTTTGGTCATAATGCTCATTGAATGCTACTGTTAGCTATGAATGTAAAATTTTCAATTAATTTTGAATGTATACAAAACTACCTACATTATTTATATTTCAGTTGTTTATTATAACGTTTACAATTATTATAATGTAGAAAACGTTAAAAATACGCAAAATAATAGGGACTTGGTGAAATAGTTTTTCCCAGGGCCTTTATCTGTAATTCCAACCCTGTAATAACACATGGGGAAGCGCATATGAGGCTCATGTTGAAATTTTGCTTCCCTCGGTTGATGGCTGGCCCTGCGTAACTCTCATATTTTTATGACAGAATTTTAATGATTGAGATGAATGGGTGGTGGTTTGGTATGGCTAGTCTATCTACATATATATCGCTTGGTGATATTGAAAATATTCCTTCGTATTTAAAATGTATTGGCTATGAGAAACTTTTTATCTCTCCACATTCCATGACAAATTTGAGAAGCAAGATACAGGAGTGATTGGAAGAAGTGAATAAAGCAATGAATTCACCAGGACTTCAAGAGGGAGACTGTTTTGATAGAGATAGGGAAGTGAGAAGCGACGGCAAGAGTAATACATACACTCACATGGATTTAACAACCTTAAGTGTAAGAGGTATGTTAATTCCAGATTTTTGAATGAATCACAATAGGTAATGGCATTTCTTGCGTTCCTCCTCGACCAACTGATTACTTTGAGTAGGAGCAACGACCTCTTTTAAAAGTATAACGCACTCACTCATCTCAATTTTCTCATCCAACATATATTTTTTCCGTTTATGACAGCCTCCAGAGAAACTACTCATTTATCCAATTTAAGTAATATCTTAGTCAAACATGGTTAACATTCAAATATGCAAGATATAACGCCCATGGCTTATCATACTTTCAGAAATTTCCTTCTGATGCATAAGTAATTCCCAGGATCTCCGAAATTGTATACAATAGCGATGTTCAATGTATCGTACCAATCTTTTAATTCTATAAGAAAGTTCGAGTAGTTTACTAAGCCAGAACCAAAACCATCTTCTTATCAGCAATTTATTTTGGAAAGAGAGTTCGGTTTTTTCAAACCGATAAAAATTGCTAACATTGGTATTACTATCTATGCAAGCCAATGGTTTATTCTAAATAACTTTAGAGATATAATTTATCGGTGTTGGGCGTATAAACTTCAAGCTTCTGCGACGTTGAATATGCGGAGTGTCTACAATTCCGTATTTACGTTTCAGTTCATATTTTAGTGACATTATAATAGAAACTTTAGTCGATCTAGTAAGATCATATTCAACGCTCTATCAACTTTGTATTATAGATGTTGTAAGAGAAGTTAAACGATTTCGTTCTCGTAAGCGTAAGGAATAAATATTAGATGGCATTTCTCTAGTTCATTGTTCATTTCTCAAGTTATTTCAAACTACGAAATTTTGAGCTCAATATAGAGACAAAATAAAGCATAAAAAACAATATTTATAAATAAACAATCATTGACGAGGAGCTTGATTCATATAAATTGACGATAGGCAGCATTACTTACTTCTTCACTTTTGTTGTTGAATTAGTTATTTAGTATAAGCTAATACAGTTTATGCCATTCACTTTCAAAGCAGAATATAGAGATACTATAATTCTGATATGATACACCCAAACATTGTCAACTTTATGTTATCGTTCAGATTTTCCGAAGGTCCTATTTCCAACTGGAATGATCTTCCTTGCATTACTATTTTTAAAAATTCGAAACATCTTCGCAAAGTTCGTAGAGAATTATGATGTGCCTAGGATGAAGGATGTTACGAAGGTCGTTGGAGTGAATGTTGGAATAATGGATTACATGTGGAACCAAGAATATTTTAACAGCTAAGGTATGAATCATGAGAATTAGAGGAATATTCTCATGTAAGTCTGTTTACAATCCGTTGGTTTCTATTTTTAACGTATTCTTCCATGACTCATATTACTCATCATTCATAATTATTGGCGGTGATTTTTCTTTTAATCATTATACATATTATGCACCATTCAAACAATTCAGGTTATATACTTTACTTGAGGCATTCAGAAACCGAAGCAGCGATCATTAATTTCACCTAGCGCATAGTTCTGAAAATCATTTCAGTATAACAATGGAAATCGTGGTGTGGGTGTTTTCACACCCCCTGGCATACGTCATACGGCGGCTCGCGGGGTATTAATGAAAATGTAAATAAACCAGGTGTTAACGTGTAAACCTGCAATATGCAAGTATAGAAAACCTGGAATTTATATGCAATATGAAAATCAGTCTTAAGGTTCTGATTTTCCATACTAACTGTTGTTTCTTAACCATCTTAAACTGTATTCCTTGCAAGAAGTCCTGAAAGGTCGTCTACCTCAAAAATAGAGTTGAATATCTTCATTTCCTAAGGGAATACCCGCGGCGAAGATTACTAATCGTGGATCCACCATTTCCCACCTTACTTGTGATCGGTCGCCGCCACCATACCCTAACCTTAGATACCTGCTCAGCAGGGGTGCGGTCGGGAATCCTCATTAGCGCTTTCAAATTCGCTACCCTGCATACATACGACCATCCACAATATGCCGAAAAGGAGGTTTTTCTTCTCAGAGTGCAGTTCACCTTCACCCATCGGCCGTTTTATGGTTCCTTTGAGAAAATAGACAATACCTTTCGATGGACGAAACAAAAGAAAAAGAAACAACAAAGGAATGAATAGGGGATACTCCTAGGGCCAGGGTGGAAGGCCTCCCCTCTCTCTGAAAGACTTAGTAAAACCTCAGACGCAAATTTGTCAGAAACAGCAAAATCTCATCTCAAAATCATAATGCTTCATCTGATACCGTCATCACGAATGCCTGGTGGAGGAACAGAATGACGTGTTGACACATATATTCTAAAATACCTAATGCTCCGTTATTTGTCGTATCAAGCAAATTATACTTCTCTGTATTGCAGAATACAACAGCAAAGAAATAGAGTCAAAATTTGCACAACGGGGCAAGAAAGAGATTTAGCATCAGATAAAAGTTGGGACAGCATAATTTTGCAAGGAACATGAACTTGATTTAATTAAAGGGATAGTTTTTCTAGGACTGGCAATGAACAATATTTTCGGAAAAGTGTTACGAGATGCTGGCGTTAATTTCGTCGTAAACAATTTCTTTTATTCCATACGCGAAAAAATTTTGTAGTTCTCAGTATTTAAATTAAGAGTGCTACTATTCTAATATCTATGTTATTTTCTTAAATACTAAACTAGCAAGTTGAATTTTAAACAATTGCCTTAGAAAATGATGATAGCACACCAATTGATATTTTACTTTCTATCAGTTGATTTGGTGGTATTTAAAATTTTTATAATATTCGATGTAATTATCTGATTTAGTTGATCGTAATTTACTTGGTTTACTTTATTGTAATACGTTTTGGGTCTAATTTTCAGAGCTCTTTACCAGGTCGACTTAAAATGATTCTTTCTCAGTGTATTCGCCCAGATAGTTTCTTTTCATCTTTGCTTTCCTTGGTAGGTTTCGCAGTTTTTTCATGCTCCCCTTCTCGATAGCATTTTTCTGCAACATAAATCAGTTGATTGTGTTCTTATTCATAATTATTCTTTATCTCCTTACAGAGTTTTCTTCATGTTTCTATTTGAGTCATAGTCGTGAATTTCCTCTAAATAAATTTAAAAGTTCCTCCTGTAGGCGTCAAGAGCATTAAAAACGTAATAATATAATCCTTTTTAATCTTGCAATGACATATTTTTTATTTGATAATAGAAGCAGCTAAAGTAAGTTTAACCGATGCCTCCAGAAAAAGGTGAATTACGCAGAAATCTCTGGCCGAAATGAGGAAATCCGATTTTCATTCATTTTTTAATACAATGCTACTGACATATTGAAAAGTAACACTAAATTTAAACTAGATTTCGTGCTAATAAAGACGGTACAAATACTTTCAACGCTTTTCACAACGGTTTAAAAAGGCGCCGTCAGAATGATCCTCCTTCCAAGAGCCACTAGAATGCGTGGAAAACTCTAGACTCGCTCTCATAGAGCTTCACGTCTGTTATGCGGGTTGCGGCTTAGGTGGTAAGTTTTTTTTGGAACTAGCTGTACATATTGGTGCATTCAGCAAACTACCAGGCGGTGACCACGTTCGTTTCTCTGGTCCAGTCCGTATTGTCCTGCGACGGTGTCATCGGCTTCCTGTTGACCTACACGAGGGTTAAAATCGCCCATAATTATTTTATAATAATGGGCTTCCTTATCATGTTCAGTGCCCAGAGTTTGGTAAAATTTTTCAATTTCTTCTTCACTGCTTGCTGCTGTTGGTGCGTAGACTTGTATGATCTGAACAGAGTAACGCTCATTTATCTCGAGTATGAGCTTGCAAATTCTCTCAGATATACTTTCTATCTTCTGTACATTGTTTTTCCATCTCTTGTTGATCAGGAACCCAACACCTCCTAGTCTCTCATCCTTAGTACCCCTGTAATAAAATAAATTACCTTCCTTGAGTGTAATCAAGTCTTCTGATTTTCTTCTAACTTCGCTGAGTCCGATGATGTCCCAATTTATCTTCTCTGCTTCATTCAGTAGCTCCAGTAGTCTGTCTTCACTCTTCAAGCTGTGGCAGTCATAAGCCGCAAAGTGTAGGGTGGTAGTTCATGATGAAACTCCTCATGGTGAACCTCTGTAATACCACCACCTCCCAGACATCCAAATGGGTGGTGCTTTTACATCCGGATAAATTCCCATTACAGAAGAATGAAAATTGTATTTGCATTTGGGGGATGAAGGACAATAATTCACCAGGCTGTCCTATTGCCGGTTGGTGAATGCCACTTTCATAATTTGGCTGGAGATATAGTTGAAGCCTTCTTAGCATGGTTGAACCTGGACTATCCATTGCCTCCAACCTCCATTAACACCCCTCCGCCCCGTTGAGGCAATGAACTGTGGCAGTGTGAGGAGGGGAGATATATATATATATACATACACACACACACACACACAAACTTTTGATGCCAGAAGGTCCCAAATGTGGAAGAAATGTTACCAAATGACCGTGAGTTCGACGCTAGGTGGGTGAAAATTTCTCCCATATAAAATGCATGGCGGAAAATTTTAAAATATTTTAAATAAAAAAATTTTTTTGATAAGCTGGAAAGATAAGATGTGGAATGGGAATAGAGGTGTATGAAAACTTTCTTTTACGCAGTTCGCAGTTTCTCTAAGTATCCTTGGTTTGATGCCAGAGTCATTTCAATTCTACCATGCATTTCCAATGGGGATAACGGAATTGTAATTTAGGACCTTCCCGATAAGATATTAAATTGAACCTGTTCCAGGTTACAGGCATCCATCTAACATTAGTATGCAATTGTCTCTCATGAACAGGTCTTGGGTTTGATGCCAGGTGGTCTTTTGCATGCATTTTTGAAAACTGTATTGGGGCCTTTCTCAGAGCAATAGCGCAGTCAAAATCAAGGACTTTGCAGGTGAGGTGATATTCTATAGTACCAGTGGATGACAAGATACTAAATGACTGTGAGTTTGACACCAGGTTGGTGCAAGTCTCCCCTTTAAAATGTATTTCGGCGATTTTTAAGAATGGTTTGGAATGCTTTCGTAATAACATTCAATGATAAATTCTGGAATGTGAACAGGGGTCATGTATCGTATATGTATCAGAGAATAATCGGATATTTTGGTAAATTTTGACCAATTAGCTTGTTGTATGCAAGCAGCTTTTACTCGTATAATATATAACAATATAATTTTAATATATTATATATATAATATATTAATATATAGCTATAACGGAGCGATCCCGAGGGGTGGGGTATTCATAAGCCATACGGAAACAATTGTTAGCACTTTGTTATGGGTGGGTGACAAAGTTGAAATACTATGCGTTCAATTACTCTAAAGAGGAAAGCAAAGATCGGTTAATATTATTGGAACATACAGGAAACCAGGAGATGACTATACCTTTCTTGAATACTTAAGTAAAAGATATTCTGTGAAAGTGGACAATACAATAATGGTAATTGCAGGCAACTTAAATCTACCCAAAGTAAATTAGAATAGGGCAACCTGAGCAAGACACAAAGTTGTAAATGAGCTGGTTCACTATGGGGGCTTCACACAGGTAAACGAGGCATCCAGATAGGAAGACATTGGGCTGGACATTTTCCTTTTACATCTATATGATTCATTTGCTTCCTGTGAAACCTTAAAATGCAAAGTGACCACAAAGCAGTGGGTATTGTTTTAGGTATACAGACAAATAAATACAACAATACAAGCAATCCACTAAACAAAGAATTTGGAAACATCATAAGGCAAACAAAAACGAGGAATTCCTCCGTTCGCGTTTTTCCACGTGGGTTGGTAAAGGTAGCAACATAAACGAAATTTGGGAGGGATTTAAGAAAATTGTATTCCAGGGCCTAGAATTCTTTGTTCCTAGTAAAACCACCTGAATATTCCAGACTCCAAATTTTATAATGCCAAAGTCAAACACCTAAAAAGAAAAGTTAGAGATGCATATAGATAAATGAAACAGGGTAAAATACTTAAATCTAAATATGCTTATCTGGTGAAAGAATTAAATAAGCAAAAAAGGATCATGCGAGACCCTTATTTGGAAAATCTTTTGACTGGAACAGACAGCAACAATATAAATATCTGAGACAGCGTTAACATGGAAAAAGTAAAAAAATTAAATGTGAAAAAATTCCTGCAGACAATATCTGGTAAATGAACCCGAGATCGCAAACAAATTCAGTGAATACTTCTCAAAGGTCTTTCAGGTACACAATGTATATATAGAAACAAAAGACAGTCATACAGAAAATGCTCCTAGCCTAAATATAACAAACAATAGAATATTTAAAAAGATTTCAAAACTTTATTGGTATAAATCTAAAGGTCTCAAATAACTTGGACTCCGGACAATTAAAGCTAGGTGGTGACACAATACCACCTTCAGTCCCTATTCCAAATATCATTAGCAAACAACTGCATTCCGTCAGTATATATATATAAGTATAGTTATCCCAATATAAAAGGAGGGAAATAGAACAGATGTATGGAATTCAATACAATACAGATCCGTAAACTTAACTTTCATTTGTAAATTAATGAAAAAAATAATTGTGCATTATATCAGGCACTTTCTAGAAAACAAACACTGGTTTTCAAGTGCTCAATTCAGGTTGAGAGTTGCTTACTCCTGTGAACTACAGTCACTAGGGCTCAGCCAAGACATTGCTGTAACACTAGACAAAGGGAAAGAACTAACGGAATACTATTTGATCTCTCTAAAGCTTTTGACGTAGTTCATCACCATTTACCAATGACAAGCTACAAAACATTGGTTTGGATCATAGGATAGTTTCATAGGTTTGCACTTTCTTAGAGGGTAGGATGCAGAGAGTAAAAATAGGTGACAGTTGATATAAAGGTGACCTCAGGTTTACCTGAAGGAAGTGTTTTGGGGCCTCTGTTATTTTTAATTTACATAAACAATCTTCCAAACACAATTAAATCCCAAATAAAACTATTTGCTGAATTATAGAATTACATTTACATTTACAGAATAATGAAATATGATGAAGATTGGAAATTGCTACAGGACGATGTGAACTGGGTGAAGGAAAATAAAATGATAGTTAATGATATGAAAAGTAAATATATTCACTTCAGTAATAAGAGAGTGCAAAGAACACACTTGTATCACGTTGATGGGTCACCCCTGAACCAAGTCAACCATTTAACTTACTTAGGCATACATATCACTAGAAACTAAGATTGAAGTATGCAGATCAATCAAGTCTTTGCGAAAGGCTTCAGAACCCTACACTTTGTTATGAGAAACCTTAAAAATAGTACTGGACAAGCTAGGTAACCAGCGTATAAGACATTAGTCAGGCTGATTATAGAATCTGCCGTCAAAGGTTGGGATCCATACCATGATTCACGTATAAATAAATTAGAAAGAGTTCAACAAAAGGCTGCCAGATTTGTTTTAGGGCATTTCAGTTGACACCATCGTGTACGTGAGATGTATGATGAACTGAGTTAGGATGAATTAAAATCTGGTACAATACTGAACCGTTTAGTAGAATTATATCAGGGCTTATACAAGTAACCAAGCAGGAAAGAGATTAGTAATAAATTGACCAGTCCAAAAGTCATCAGTGATGATGAAAAATGATCACCCTTAAATAATATACTCGGAACTGGCAAAAAAAGGATTTCAGTAAATATTCGTATGTAAACAGTTCTTCCAAATAGTGGAATGAACTACCTGAAGACTTTTTTAACCCCTTCCCATGAAGTTATGTTACATTTTGTCGAAGGATAGAGAGACAATTAGTTGTAACGAAAGTTGAACGTTAATAGAATCAACAACTTGAAGTGATGTAGAGAACAAGTATATATGATGAACAAGTTGTTGAGTGAATATTGATCACGTTAATTAAGTGGTTATGCAAATAATTAGTACTTTATTTTTTTGTGATGCATTTTTACCTTATTGATATTTTAGTCTTGATGATGTACTTATGTGACCATAAAAAAAATCCCAAATTCGTCATCCCACCACTACTCCCAAAAGCACGCGGCTCTCCATTCTATGTTGCATCGTTTGATAAGCATCCCCTATTCTTTAATATTCAGCCAGATGAAGTAATTATTCATCATCAGATGGCAACAGGAGCATACAATTTTACAAGGAAGCATTTTTATTATTATAAGTGTTCTAACTTTCCGTATGTTCATGTGCCTCCACTTCCCTATTCAGTTCCCTCTCCTTCAATTCCTGGTAACTTATCCCATCCCTTAATTCATCTAACAACTTCTGTCTTTGTCTTCCCCTCTGTCTTTTCCCTAGCATTCTTCCCTCGATCACTTTCTTCAATAATCCCTCTCCTCTCAATACTTGACCCACCCATTTCTTTTTTCAATTTATAATTACTTCAATCATTACCCTTTTCTCTCCAACCACCTCTAGAACCTCCTCGTTTGTTTTTCTATCAACCCAGCTTACTTTCTCCATATGCCATTCCCACATCTCAAAAGCCTCGAATCTTTTAATATATTCTTTTCTTAACGTCCACGTTTCACTCACGTATAACATTACTCTCCACACTAGGGATTTTACTAATCCTTTCCTGATTCCTTTATCAAGGCCCTTCATCATCAAATCCCTATGCTTCACGAATGCTTCTTTTGCTATCGTTATCCTTCTTCTAATCTCTGTTGAGCATTTTCCATCCTTAGAAAGAAGGCTGCCCAAGTATAAAAATTGATCTACTAGTTCTAGTTTTTCCCCATCCATCCTTATCGTTAACTTAGATTTCTTTCCCTTCGAAAACCTCATAATTTTAGTCTTTCTTACATTTATTTTCATCCCAAACTCCTTTGTTTTATCGTTTAGTGCATTTACTAGGATTTGCCAACCCCTTTCAGAATCTCACACAATAGCCTTGTCGTCTGCATATCTTACCGATTTCACTACTTCCCCACCAACTTTTACTCCCTTATCTATTTCATCCCAAGCTACTTTGACCGTTTCTTCTGAATATATGTTATAAAGAGATAGTGATAAAGGACAGCCTTGTCTTACTCCCCTCCCTAACTCTGCAACTTTCCGATTCCCCATTGGCATTAGCAACTCTTACTCGTGCGGTCTGATTTAAATACAAATTTTGCACAAAACGCCTATCTTTCTAGTCTAACCCAATTTTCTTTAGTATCACCATCAGTTTTGCCCATTGAACTCTATCAAAGGCCTTTTCAAAGTCAACAAAACATACACAAACGTCCCTTTAAAATTCTAAACTTCGTTCTATGAGAACCCTCATTATCCCAATTGCATCCCACGTCCCTTTCTCTCTCTGAAAACCGAACTGATCATTTCCTATGAGTTCCTTAGTTTTGCCCTCGATTCTTCTATGTAAGACCCTTAAAATTACTTTTGCTGCATGATTGATTAAACTAATTGTGCGGTAATCACGACATTCTAAGGCATTATTCTTTTTCTGTTACGGAATCAGGATAGACTTGGTAAAATCCATTGGCCACTTCCCGTCGTCGTAAATTTTCCTACGTAAATCATGGAAATTCTTCTTACTCTTTCCCCCCAGATTCTTAAGAAATTCTACTGGAATCTCGTCCACACCTGTTGCTTTCTTCCAATTCATATCCTGCAGTGCCCTATCAAGTTTACTATCTAGTATACTCGGTCCAACATCGTCGTCCTCTACTTCTTGTATACTTTCTATCTTTATGCGGGTAGGCTTCATGTCTTTAGAATATAATTCTTTAACATACTCTTTTCATCGACCCCTTATACTTGCTGGCTCCCTTAAGACATTTCCCCTGTTATCCCTAACAGTGGCCATTTTATTACTAATTTTATTCCCTGTCGATTGTTTTAATTTTCTATATAATAGGTCGACCCATTTTCAGCCATCTTCTCTATTTCGTTACACTCTCCCTTCCACCACAGTTCTCTAGCTCTGTTTGTTTCCCTCCTGAGTTCGTTGTTCAGTGCCCTGTTAATTCTACTCCGGTATTCATTGTTGACCTTTTTTCATTGCCTTCTTTCCTCCATTTATTTATTAATTCTACTGTCACCCATGGTTTCCTAGTTTTGTTTAGGTTGACCCTGCCAATGGTTCTTTGGGCACTATCGTTGATGCTGGTTTTGATCTTTTCCCATCCCTCGTTTACGGCGAGTTCCTTATTCTTTACCATCTACAGCCCTGTTGACTGACTCTTGAAACTCTCTTGAGACTCTCTAGCTTTTCTACCCCTGAGTATTTCTAACTTTACGTTTTCTAACTTCCCTTACCTAAGCATCGTTCTGACGTTCCAGCTCCCTACCCTAGTTTCCTTGGTCATCATCTTCTTCTCGTGTCGTTGGGTAAGGATTTCGTGGAATGACGACCGGGGTGGCCGCCCCACTGGGGTACAGACCCCTTTTCAGCCGCCTCACTGAGGTACTGCGTGGACTACCTTTCGTCTTGCCCCTACCTATTGACCTTTCTGGCATGAGTGACCCTACCAGGAACAAAGTTCTAGCCAGTATAGCTCTCTAGGTCATAGGAACACGCTAGCCCCTTCACCACGTCAAGTAAAACTTTCTATGTTTATGTAGGTAGGCTTTATATCTTTAGAATACAATTCAATAAATTTTTTCCTTGTCAATTGTTTCAATTTTCTATATAATAGGTTGACCGTCCCATTTCCAGCCATCTTCTATATTTCGTTACAGTCTCCCTTCCACCACAATTCTCCACCACAGTTTCAATATATATATATATACATACAAGTAAAAGCTGCTTGCATACTGCAAGCTAGCAGTTAAATGTAGTATCGTACCAAGTAATGCCTCAAAATTATTTTGAAAACTTCGCGCAAAAACCCTCCTGGCATCGATCTAGGGACTTGGTCGTGCAACACAATTGAATATTAATATCTTATTATTCTGCTTAACAAAGGTTCTTATGTCAACTTTAATGCAGATAACCTTCCTGTTTCTGAATTGGGCAATTTCTGTTTCGCACAAGTTTGCAATGTAATGTAATGCACACTTGGGCTAAATTATTTTACTGGATAATACAAGTTACTCAGGTTCAGCTTAAGACAGATTTCATTTTTCAGTACTATAATAATAATCTTCAAGGTATAAAATTTTATGGATAATTATTATAAATTGCATTACTATTGAAATAAAATTGAATTGTTGCAGATGAGAGCTGTGGAGACTCAACCCCTATGGAAATGGCTGAGGATACATCAGATGAACCTCAGTCAACTTCTTCAAAAACTCAACAAAGCACACAGTTAAATGTATCATGCTTAAGGAGATGGAAACATTACCCAAATATCTCTTTGAAGGAAACAACAAATCATGTTGGGGTGAGAAAAAGAATGAAGAACGATTTTGATCTGGAAATTCACAATAAAAGAATGGAAATCTTGGATATTGAACTGCAAATTAAAAGGAAACAGTTAGAACAGGCAGAAAATGAGTTGGAATGTTCTAGGTTGGAGTTGGAAAGAAAAAAGAAGCTACTTGATAACAATTTGCAGAATACAGCAAAGAAACAAAATTAAAGGAATTTATATATTTTCTTAAATTTATTTATGAATATGTGATATTTTGTATCTTCTTAATAAAATAAAAAATTTATTTCTATTACCTCACATTGTAGACTTTTCCTACTACCTTTAATGATTCCAGTTCGTATGGTTTCCATAAACATTTACTTAATGTCTGAGTAGAAAATTAAAGGATAAAATCCATTCATTAGTTATATTTTATCCATCCATATCTCAAACTGATATTATCTTCCTAGACTGAGAAAAACATCAAATTATAACTTACACTTTAAATCATTCTCAAATATTTAATAAAGTAAAGATAAAGCATACTGTTTGTAAGTTGAAAATTCTTCTTATAATTTATAATACACTAAATCCAGTGATACTAGATTCCTATTTATGATTCATATATGGTATGTTAGCACCATAGCTAAGAATCATACCACTAGCAGGGACTGTTTAAGCAATTATGTAGAGTTAAGATGAATGGAAATTAATTTTTGTCTGATTTTGAAGAAATGGATAAAAATTAAATGAGGAACAAATTTAATCCTCTGATTCACTACTTTGAAATTAACTTAGAGTTTGTGGAAACAGACCACAAGTCACTTAATTTTGGCAATTTTTCACTTTACAATGAAACGACTTTTGCCAGACAGACAATTGGGGAAGAATAATTAATTATTTAACAGCAGTGGTGAGAGGGTAATATGGATCTCTGCAAAACCATACTCAACTGCCCACAAAATATTCCCTCTATCGTTTGTACAGCATTTTTTACAACTTGAGATTGTGACAAATGAGACACTACCAAGCAAATTTTTAATCTAAGATTTGTTTTGATTGTGTGACAAAAAGGAGGATAAAGATGTCTTTCTATCCCCGAGTTTGTATCAGCCCTGTCAGTTGAATAGAAATTGTTCTACTTAGTGATATCTTAATTTACTCTCACAAAATAAGTCATTCCAAAGAAGAATTTTACAAGGCACCATCAGATAATGCATAGCGTGAAAGGATGACACAGATTATCTAAAAAAATTTTCGTGAATTTCCTCTTTGAAATAAGTAATTTAAAGGAGGAGTTTCACAAGGAACCATTCTAGAGATATGGTGAGAGGACAAGGATAAAAAATATAGTTTATACAATGAAGTGAACAATTGCCAAAAGTAGGTTGCAGTATATCTCACAATACCAATAAACTGTGTCTCAAGCAGGGGATCTGAAGCAGTATATTTACCATGTGCCTCCTGTGGAAGGAATTGTGAGAAAATTGCCTTGTAATTGGAATAACATCTTAAGCAGGAGTGTATTATACAGGTTTGACTAAATGTTACATACATTCATGAGCACATAGGTACAGAGACATTTGTAAAGTTTTTTACTAAAGCCTATTCTTTGCACCTTCAAGGGCTGACATTTATAGTTGTCTCCTTAAAGTAATCAAGTTTTTGCTAAACATTCATTCACTTAAATAATAAAATAAATGCATAGATATATCTAAATTCTTTATTTAAACTTGCATGCAACTTACATTACTCATAATTGATGATGCATATAATTTAGTCTTTAGTTTAGTGTTTTAACACTCCCATCTTATAGCCCTTCACTTTTCCTATCCTGTTTTGAATTTCTCTATAAAGTTTATGTTGGTCGCTCTGAGGTGTTTTTCTTACATCACAAATTAGTTGATTGTTTGATTGTTATCCATTTGGAGTTTTAATATCGAATTTGTTCATTGTTACTCGGCATCACTCTATAAATTGTTTCATTTTAGACTTATATTTGCCCAGTTTTTAATTAAGCTCTCAGGTCTCTTGTTATAGTCAGTAGTTCAATCCCAGGGTAATTACCGTTATCAGTTTTCACGTTTAAACCAACTTAGTGAGCAAATAGTTTATTTCAAGTTTATTAACTGTTCAGTTAGAAGTTTTGAGCTTAGCATGGCTTCTCCAAGGACTCCCATATCTTCGATCTTGAGTGCCGCTGAATGCGAGGCACTTGTGTCTCGGAACTTGAGAGAGTTGTTGCGGACCTCCATTCTTAGCTCGGTCTGCTTTCGGCTTGCAAAGGACCCTCTGCCATAAGTCTTGTGCCTCGGGCTTGCTCGAGTACGAAAAGCCTATCGGCTCCTCTGCAGAGGACTCCGAGCGGGTCGTTGCCTATCCGTCCCAGGTGGAAGGTGCTCTCCAACCGTGGTGCACGTGGTGTTGTGCTGCGAAAGCAGTGTGCTTCGGCTCGCTGTTAGCAATAAATTACTTAGAGGTGTTGTCGGTGCCGACTCCGCAGATCTTAAGCACTCGCCCGTTGCCACGGCGGAGGCTGGGCCGAAGGCGGGAGGGAGGGGAGTGTTAATGATAGGGAGCTGCAATTTCCGGCGTATAATGTCCCCACTGCAGCAAAGGGCCCGCCGGGAGGCTGATGTGGAGCGGGTGTTCTCCAGGCGTATACCTGGAGGTACGGTGACGAATGAGTTGTGAGGGCGGCGGTCAGGTTGCTCCTCGCTGCGTGTGGTGACATCAACGATGCCTCTTGTCGTGGCTCCGAGGAGATTTTGGACTCCTTTGAGGACCTAGTCTCTGAGGTTGTCCGGGAGTCGTCTGGGGTTAGCATTGGGTTGTCCATACGCAGCATTGTGATGCGGATTGACCGAGGTCGCACGGTTTGGAGTAGGGTGGTGGGTCTGAACCGTCGGCTGAGGGATTTCTGTCGGGGAGTTGACTTTGTCGACCTGGGCTAAGTTCTTGACTCGTGTAGGGCACCCCTGAACGGCTCCGGAGTGCATTATACGTCCGAGTCTGCGGAGAAGGTAGCGGGTAGGGTTTTTAGGCTTGTGGGTGTTTTTTTCGGCTAGAGTATAATATTAAAAGCGAGAATAAAAGATTAAGGAGCGTATTCAACGAGCTGAACACCCACAGTAATAGACATGCAGTTACATGTGAACCAATTCAGGTAAAAAGAGTTAGTTTTAATGGAAATGGCTTCGGATGAATTAAAGATTAGAGCAACGAGAAACCCGAATTGTAAAAGCGTGGAAAAAGAGTTAAAGATAATAGTCGTGAATTGTGGAAGCGTAAAAAAAATTTCAGAATTTAAAAGCTACATAAACGAGTGCAAGGATGATTTTTGTCGCTTTGTGGGTCGTAATTCAGTAAATGATAGTTGGATAGAATTTCTCTGTATAATAAAAGAAGGTTTAATTAAATACGTTCCGACTAAAAACATGCGTGAGCGTCAAGAGCCACGTTGGACGAAACCTGAGTTACGAGCATTGCATAGGAAACACAAAAATGTTTTATCTACGTATTTTGGTTGTATGCTCGTGAGACTCGAGGAGGTCAGTCTTCTGTGCCTAACCTAATAAGCGAAGATGGAAACACCATGAATAAACAAACAGAAAAAGCTAATTTGCTAAACCAGCACTATCGGAAATGCTTCAGTGTAGACAATGGCCAAGTTAATGACTTTTCTGTTCGAAATGATTCAGAGATGAGTCCCATAGATATCAGTTGATGGAATTGCTAAGTTATTACGAGAGATTGAAAGGAAAAAGGCGCCAGGGCCCGAAGGTATTCCCGCTGTTGTCATAAAAACTTTAGCCGATAAGCTTGCCCCCCTTCTTCAGGTATTCTATAAGAAATCACTGCATGAGGGTACTGTAGCAATGTCGTGGAAGAAAGCACACAACACTCCGGTGCCTAAGAAAGGGCGTACTGTAATACCAGACGACTATAGGTCTATATAGCCAGCTCAATTATGTGCTTTCTTGCTGAAAATGGAGCAATCAGTGTGAGCCAGCATGGATTCCGTAAGGGTAGGTCTTGTGATACCCAGTTGACCCTTTTTATGAATGACGTATCTCAGACAGCAGATAAGGGAGTTAGATCAGACGCAATTTCTCTAGATTTTAGGAAAGCCTTCAACACGGTGTCCCATGAAAAGCTTATACAAAAGCTAAGTTCCAATGCGATTGACGGAAAAGTGATCAGGTGAACAAAATCCTTTCTAAAAAAACAGATCTCAGAGAGTTGCGTTAGACGGAATATTATCCGACGAAATTAGTATTACATCAGGTGTTCATCAGGAAAGTGTCCTAGGGCCGATTTTATTCCTCATCTACATTAACGACCTAGCGGATAAGGTAAAGAGCAAAGTTAGATTGTTCGCCAATGATACCCTCATATACAAAGAGATTTCGTCAGAAAATGATATAAGTATATTGCGGAACGACTTGGACGTTATATCAGGATGGTATAAGGATTGGCAGCTTGATCTAAATCTTAAGAAATGCGTTGCTATGAGTCTCACGCGTTCTACAAACGTTAATCCCGCACAGTACAAAATTTCAGGACATCCCTTAGAGTTCGTGCGTTACAATAAACATCTAGGAGTCACGTTAAATAGTTTTTAATCTTTAAAGAACACATTCGAGATGTGATAGGTAAGGCGAATACAATGCAGAGACTAACAGGTAGAACGCTGAAGGGATGCTCATCAAGAGTAAAAGAAATAGCCTATTTTCCCTTATTCGACCTAATCTCGAATATTGCTGCGCGACTTGGGATCCACACGAGGTAGGTTTGGCCTCAGATTTAGAAATGGCCCAACGTAGGGCAGCTCGTTTTGTTACAGGAGATTTCAGGTTCGACAGTAGCGTTATGTCTATGATAGAATCTCTCGGTTGGAATTCGCTTCAGGAGAGAAGAAACGATTACCGAAGGTAATTTTTCGAAAAGTTCCTCGGTTCCGAACTTAGGGACGAGGTAAATGAAATTTTGATTCCGGTAAGTAATGAGCGCGATCTCCGAGAGGCATCAACAAAGCGTTATAAGGAGGAAATTGTAAGGCAGATAGTTATTTCTGGTCGCGGGCTATTAGAAAAGCTAATAGTGCCGATTAGAAAACGATGATGGTGTCATTACACCCCCTGCCATACGCCACTGGCGCTTGCGGGGCACTTATCCAAATCTAAATTTCATAGATTACCATCACATCTCTATTTTCCGTGACACGTTTGATGACTGAATATTTTTCAATTACATCTCTTTATCCCATAAAGAGATAATACTATTAGGTAGTGTCCAATTTCAAGCCATCGTTTCCACCTGTCGAAAACCTTAAGAAAAGCAGTTAGTTATTACTCGAATAGCCAACGAAAAGAATTGAAATGTCTTTTCGAATCAGGAGTTAACTTGTAATATCCCTGCAATATGCAGAACACCATGAATTTATATGCAATATGCAAATGTCTTGAGGTTTTAATTTGCCATACTAACTGTTGTTTCCTAACCATCTTAAATTGGATTCCTTGGAAGAAGTCCTGAAAGGTCGTCTACCTCAAAAATTGAGTTGAAAATCTTCATTCCCTGAGGGAATACCCACGGCGAATATTACTAATTTAATTATTTAAATTAAGAAGATCCATCTTAATTTTGATTGGTCGCCGCCGTACCCTAACCATAGATACCTGTTCAGCAGGTGTGCGGTCTAGAATCCTCATTAGCGCTTTCTAACATTCGCTACCCCATCTAACATCCACAACACGCCGAAAAGGGGACTATTTCTTCCCACAGTTCACTTACACCCATCGCCAGTTCTTTCGTTCCTTTGAGAAAACAGGCATTATCTTAGATGGACGAAACGAAAGAAATGAATGAACAGGGGAAACTCTTAGGGGCAGGGTAAAGGGGAAATTCCTTCCTAATCTCTCTAGAATAATCTGGAAAAACACTGACGCAAATTTGTCAGAGAAACAACCAAATCTCACTCTCATTGTCCGTCAGCTCACGAAATTTGTGATTAATGCACATGTGACCTATTCAAGAACTGACGTAACTTAGGACAGATGCCATATTCCTGGATTGCAGGAAAGCATTCGATACAGTGCCACACGCCAAGTTCTTTCAGAAACGACAGTCTTATGCAATCAAATTATTCAGTGGTTCCTGAAAAATAGAGTTAAACGAATTGTCTTAGATGGCGTTTTTTTCGACGAATTAGAAGTCTCATCGGGAGATCCTCAGGGTAGTGTTATCGGGCCGATCTTAATCCTTATTTATATAAATGGTATCGTAGACGATGTAAAGGGTAAAGTGAGGCTCTTCGCGGACGATACTCTCATATACAGGAAAACTTCTTCAACTGCGAAGAAATGTAGCCAAAGTAATTGTATTTTGCTTGCCAAAGTGATTGTTATTTATATGTTTTACTTTATTGTAATATGTTTTAGATCTAATTGTCAGCATTATTTTCCAGGTTAACTTAGAACGATTCTTTCTCAGCGTATTCGTCCAGATAACATCTCTTTGCATCTTAGCTTTCCTTAACAGGTCTCACAGTTTTTCCATGCTCCCCTTCTTGAGAGCATTTTCTGCACACTAAAGTTGATTGTGTTCCTATTATCTTATACCATTATTTGTCTCCTTCATATGTAGCAGAATTTTCGTTCATATTTCTATTTGAGTCATAGTACTGAGTTTCCGCTAAGTAAATTCCAGTTCGTCCTCTGAACATCAAGACCGTATAAAACGTAATAACATAATTGTTTTCAATTTAACAATGTAATCATTTTTCCACTCTTTTGGGGCCTCAATATATGGGACTTGTTATGCATAATAAGCTACCAGAGAACCTCAAGAATAAAAGGTCCGATGAATGTTTTAAAAGCAGGTGTACATCTTTTCTGACTGAAAATATGTACTGTAACATTGATGAATATGTTTCATCTTAATTACATTTTTTACTGTTTTTTCACGAAGTCTATATGATGTATATGATCCTGGACCAATAAATTTGATCATTATACACCTTTTAAAGTTGATATATTGCTTCCAGACAAAGCATTGGCGTAGTTAGCACTTGTTGATTTTGTTGCTTAAATAATATCACGCTTTTTTATTATTATTACATTTTTACTTACTGCTAAAAAGCGCTTCGAAGGCAAAATTTTCCATGTTTATGAGAACGATAATTCAAGCTTTGGTAAGCATAAGCCGTTATACCAGCGCAATAATTGTTTCCCAATTGTATCAAGGCTTACATTTACCCAAAATCTTACGCACAAAGTAAGAATTCTAAACCAAGTACAAAAAAATAAGGTTACTTTATATGGAAAAACATAATAGAATTTCGATTTCCAAACTTTTCCTACGCTGTGCTTGCCATAAAATGTGGAATGAAAATGAATTAAATGAAAAAAATGAAGGCACTTCTCCCCATGTATGTTGTACCTTCCCTAATATTCGTATGATAATCGAGTTTAACAATAGAAACAGCACAGTGTACACCACAGATTCCACAACAGTTGGATTGGAACGAATTGGCCTTTCCAAAGGCCAATTCGCAAAAGAATTAAATGTAATTAAAACAATAGCTACTTCCAACGGCTATAGCACAACTTTGGTAGAGAAACTTTTAAAAAAGAAACTCAAGAAGGAAGCCTTGAAGAAAATCGCCCCCGGCCTCCTCCCTGCTGTCAAGAAGCCCGTTACCTGGCGAAGATTGCCCTTTCTAGGAAAGCTATCATACCAACTAAGCAATGCTTTCCCAGAAGACATTAGGCCTGCATTTCGCTCCCAGAACAATATACTCAGGATGCTAGGGAACACAAAAGACAAAAGGGCGATAGAATCCACCAGTGGAGTGTACAAATTATCTTGTTTGGACTGCCCTGCCAAATATCAGGGAAAAACTGGAAGATGTCTTCAGGTAAGGGAGGCTGAACACCAAAGAGATTACCACCTGAAGACAGCCCCCCTTCTCGAGCTTTGCCCTCCACTTTCTCGAAAATGACCATAAAAGCAACTTCAAACCAAGACGCCTGCAACAAGAAGAGAACTCCCGTCGACTGGACCTCCTGGAGGAAGTGGAGATCAGAAACTTCCCCAAAGATGGAATGCTGGTTAATGAACAATTGTTTATGAACCCTTCTCCCCTTCTCTCTTTACCAAGCCAGATTTTCCCATGATGTCCTTTCCCCTCCTCTACCTTCCCCTCAACCTCTTATAGTATATACAAGGGAGGACTTGAAGGAGGGGACCCAACCTGTGAAAGAGAAAGGCAGAGAAGCTGGAAGGATAAAACCCGGAATGGTGACAGAGGCGTTTGAAAACAATCTTTCATGAGGTTCACCGTTTCTCCAGTGGTCCTTGGTTCGACGCAAGAGTGTGATTCCGATTCTACCATGCATTTGAAACGGGGATAACGGAATCTTATTTTAGGACCTTCCCAATGAGATACTGAATTGAAAATTTAAAACACGTCAGAGTGGCACTTATCTACCATTCGTATGCCAGTGTCTCTCACAAACGGGTCCTGTGTTCGAAGCCAGGCGGTCTTTCGCACGAATTTTCGAAAATCGTTTTGAGTTCTTACTCGGAGCGATAGAAAAGTGAAAATCAATGAGGTTGGAGATGCCATGGTTATCTATTGTACATACTAACTGAAGAAATGTTACCAAATAACCGTGAGTTCGACGCCAAGTGGGTGCAAAATTTTCCCGTGTAAAATGCATGGCGGTCAATTTTGACAATTATTTTTAATGCTTATCCGATAACCAGGAATGATATAACATGGAACGTATATAGAAGCATGTTGTATGTTTCATATACGCTGTTTGCTATTCCTTGGTTCGATGCCTGAGCGTCATTTCTATTCCACCATGTGTTTCAAAGGCGGATAGCGTAATCTAATTTTAGGACCTTCTCGATAAGATATTGAACTGAAACTTTGGAACAGGTCAGAATGGCACTTATCTAATATTAATATTCAATTGTGTTGCACGACCAAGTCCCTAGATCGATGCCAGGAGGGTTTTTGCGCGAAGTTTTCAAAATAATTTTGAGGCATTACTTGGTACGATACTACATTTAACTGCTAGCTTGCAGTATGCAAGCAGCTTTTACTTGTATGTATATATATATATATTGAAACTGTGGTGGAGAATTGTGGTGGAAGGGAGACTGTAACGAAATATAGAAGATGGCTGGAAATGGGACGGTCAACCTATTATATAGAAAATTGAAACAATTGACAAGGAAAAAATTTATTGAATTGTATTCTAAAGATATAAAGCCTACCTACATAAACATAGAAAGTTTTACTTGACGTGGTGAAGGGGCTAGCGTGTTCCTATGACCTAGAGAGCTATACTGGCTAGAACTTTGTTCCTGGTAGGGTCACTCATGCCAGAAAGGTCAATAGGTAGGGGCAAGACGAAAGGTAGTCCACGCAGTACCTCAGTGAGGCGGCTGAAAAGGGGTCTGTACCCCAGTGGGGCGGCCACCCCGGTCGTCATTCCACGAAATCCTTACCCAACGACACGAGAAGAAGATGATGACCAAGGAAACTAGGGTAGGGAGCTGGAACGTCAGAACGATGCTTAGGTAAGGGAAGTTAGAAAACGTAAAGTTAGAAATACTCAGGGGTAGAAAAGCTAGAGAGTCTCAAGAGAGTTTCAAGAGTCAGTCAACAGGGCTGTAGATGGTAAAGAATAAGGAACTCGCCGTAAACGAGGGATGGGAAAAGATCAAAACCAGCATCAACGATAGTGCCCAAAGAACCATTGGCAGGGTCAACCTAAACAAAACTAGGAAACCATGGGTGACAGTAGAATTAATAAATAAATGGAGGAAAGAAGGCAATGAAAAAAGGTCAACAATGAATACCGGAGTAGAATTAACAGGGCACTGAACAACGAACTCAGGAGGGAAACAAACAGAGCTAGAGAACTGTGGTGGAAGGGAGAGTGTAACGAAATAGAGAAGATGGCTGAAAATGGGTCGACCTATTATATAGAAAATTAAAACAATCGACAGGGAATAAAATTAGTAATAAAATGGCCACTGTTAGGGATAACAGGGGAAATGTCTTAAGGGAGCCAGCAAGTATAAGGGGTCGATGAAAAGAGTATGTTAAAGAATTATATTCTAAAGACATGAAGCCTACCCGCATAAAGATAGAAAGTATACAAGAAGTAGAGGACGACGATGTTGGACCGAGTATACTAGATAGTAAACTTGATAGGGCACTGCAGGATATGAATTGGAAGAAAGCAACAGGTGTGGACGAGATTCCAGTAGAATTTCTTAAGAATCTGGGGGGAAAGAGTAAGAAGAATTTCCATGATTTACGTAGGAAAATTTACGACGACGGGAAGTGGCCAATGGATTTTACCAAGTCTATCCTGATTCCGTAACAGAAAAAGAATAATGCCTTAGAATGTCGTGATTACCGCACAATTAGTTTAATCAATCATGCAGCAAAAGTAATTTTAAGGGTCTTACATAGAAGAATCGAGGGCAAAACTAAGGAACTCATAGGAAATGATCAGTTCGGTTTTCAGAGAGAGAAAGGGACGTGGGATGCAATTGGGATAATGAGGGTTCTCATAGAACGAAGTTTAGAATTTTAAAGGGACGTTTGTGTATGTTTTGTTGACTTTGAAAAGGCCTTTGATAGAGTTCAATGGGCAAAACTGATGGTGATACTAAAGAAAATTGGGTTAGACTAGAAAGATAGGCGTTTTGTGCAAAATTTGTATTTAAATCAGACCGCACGAGTAAGAGTTGCTAATGCCAATGGGGAATCGGAAAGTTGCAGAGTTAGGGAGGGGAGTAAGACAAGGCTGTCCTTTATCACTATCTCTTTATAACATATATTCAGAAGAAACGGTCAAAGTAGCTTGGGATGAAATAGATAAGGGAGTAAAAGTTGGTGGGGAAGTAGTGAAATCGGTAAGATATGCAGATGACAAGGCTATTGTGTGAGATTCTGAAAGGGGTTGGCAAATCCTAGTAAATGCACTAAACGATAAAACAAAGGAGTTTGGGATGAAAATAAATGTAAGAAAGACTAAAATTATGAGGTTTTCGAAGGGAAAGAAATCTAAGTTAACGATAAGGATGGATGGGGAAAAACTAGAACTAGTAGATCAATTTTTATACTTGGGCAGCCTTCTTTCTAAGGATGGAAAATGCTCAACAGAGATTAGAAGAAGGATAACGATAGCAAAAGAAGCATTCGTGAAGCATAGGGATTTGATGATGAAGGGCCTTGATAAAGGAATCAGGAAAGGATTAGTAAAATCCCTAGTGTGGAGAGTAATGTTATACGTGAGTGAAACGTGGACGTTAAGAAAAGAATATATTAAAAGATTCGAGGCTTTTGAGATGTGGGAATGGCATATGGAGAAAGTAAGCTGGGTTGATAGAAAAACAAACGAGGAGGTTCTAGAGGTGGTTGGAGAGAAAAGGGTAATGATTGAAGTAATTATAAATTGAAAAAAGAAATGGGTGGGTCAAGTATTGAGAGGAGAGGGATTATTGAAGAAAGTGATCGAGGGAAGAATGGTAGGGAAAAGACAGAGGGAAAGACAAAGACAGAAATTGTTAGACGAATTCGGTCGATATCAAAAATTTTAAATTAGAACTTTCTTTGTATAACAAAATATAGGAAAAGGGACAAATCCCCTTAAATTCCAGTCTTTCATACGACCTTCCATTATCGTAGCTGAAGAAATGTTATTTATTTTATGTATGGGCACGAAGCAGATTGGCTAAATATTTCCCCCCCTAAACAAGAAGCTTGATTCGCACTCTGATTATATCAATCACAACTTGATCAATTTGTGGTAAGTAAGCATGAGATAGGAAGTGAAAATATATAACTTACGCTATGCAGTTACTGATTCGACGAGAACAGGTGTAAAATCATACACTACAACAACCAAGCGATCTCAGATCGGCCTGAAGTTTGTCCAAATGCGAGCTGGCTCAGCCCGATGAGAATCCTGCACAGATTGAACATAACGATATTCACCAAGCGACTGCAAACACTTGCAAAGCTCGGTGCGCTGGCCGCCATCGTCATAGATATTTTTGTTTACATGCGGTTAAAATTAGCATTGAATAAAAAAAGTCGCCCTGCAATTTGAACGATAGAGTTTACAAAGGTAAGATCTACGTGTTGGCGACATACTCAAAGAATGTTGCTGTATAACTAAAAGCAGTTTTATCTTTGTTTTCGTCCACTGACATAAAGAAGCCAAGTCTCCAAACAAACTCTTCAGACCACTTAGTATATCGACTAGACGGATCTGAAATGTCATACTGGCTTTTCAAGCATGCTGACTCGACTCGCTTCCAGACCGACGTCGGTCAGTTCACATGGTGAACGATCTTATCTGAATAGCGCAGTTCAAACATAATATGCTTCATAGAAGGACTAACGCATTTCTCAAGGATCTTGCAACTAATTAGTATCCAATTGGAAAAATTTTCAATTGAGGTGGGATTTAAAAAATTACAGAAGATAAAGTTTAAGTAATCTGTATCGAAATAGAGTATTACTCTGGCATTAAAAAGATTTCATTTTGAAAAATATCTGTTCATTTTAAGCCCTGATCACAGTCCACGGCAGGTGCCTCTGTGGCATCATTAAGCAACCCCTTGGAGAGGAACTCAAAGAGGTTAGCTATGTTTTTGAGGGACAGATGTTTCAAAGGAAAGAATGTTCTGCCGGAGGTTTTCTTATTTCATTCAAAGTCCTCGGACAAAATGGTATTACGAAGGAACAATAAAAGAAAAATTGAGGTAAAGAAGAAAGAGAAAGAAAATTATTGATAATAAAAGATGAAAAAGGTATATTGTAATGAAGAGAAAAGTGGAGGATGGAGAGGGTTGGAGAAGAACTTGGAGTAGCAGAAGATGTTCATGAAGATGAGCTGTATTATCACCATCTGTTTCATGAGAAAGAGACCAAAAGAAAACCTGGATAGCAAGCATCTTGAGCAATAGAATTTTGAACAAGTTTCAATGGATATGCTAAAACTTAATTGGAAATGATATATTTTAAAATTATCTTGTGTAATAATCACAATTGCGCATATATGTATTTATTCTATGTCAGTAACTCTTCATAAAAAATTGGAAGAAATAAATACAATGAAGCAATTTTGGAAAATAAAATGCTCACACATCCCAGTGAGATAAAAATATGAAATATAGGGATTTTTGTGTCAATTTACAGTGCTGTCCAAAATTATCATGGCAATCTAAAGAGGCCACTAAACAAGCAGTGGTTATAAAAGATATGTCTGCACAATTTTGTTTAGTTAAGAGTCAACCCATGGAAAAATATAAGATAACCACAGAAATGTGAAGGGTATTCTAGAGATAGTAAATATAGAATGAGTGAGAAGCCTTACAGCTCCATACGATGAGAATCTTAGGGACATAAGCTTTCCAGATGGTTGTTATCTCAAAGAAGGTTAATTAAGGCAAGGACCATTAATGTTCAGCTGCTTTGCTGATCAAAGATAAAGGATTTTCATAACAAATCATAATTTATTTATAACAAGTTATTAGTAAAGATTTGGTCAATGAAAATAGGAAGGTTATTTCAAAGAGGAAAACATATTTGCATCCAGGCACAAACATTTAAGACATGGTTGATATACTATCTAAGAAATCAAAAATTTCAAGCAAGTGCTATATAAACCCTAAAATGAAAAAGGAATCATCTTAGTTTGCTCTATTTGCCACAGCTGTTGATAACAAGATAGTCTATGAACTATTTTTTCATGGTTCTGGTTGCCTTCTTGTCATATTTGTAAAGAACAGCTGTTTGTTCAATGAAATTATAACAAACTCAATATATTGGCTTTCTTATACTTTTGGATTCCCAAGAGGGGCAAAACTTCACGATACATACATGAAATACTCAAAGTACACAAGGAAAGAAAACGTGACCCATAAATTCTCTTTGAGGTAAAATTCTATCAATACTCACTAATAATTTATTTTATAAGAAATTCAAGCTCATTATTGCATGATTAAAAACTATCATAATAATAAATATCTTACCAGCAGTTTTAAACAATTTTATTTATTTATTTTATTTTTATTTAATAATGAATCCAGCCACCATTATCGTTTATCACAAGCTGCTTGGCAACCCTCTCATACAACATTTTGCTTATCTCCTTTCAATGATGCCTTATAGTTAAGATCAATGACTAATCATTATTCCGCTGTTGGAGACTATACTGACTATGAAATAGAGTGAGATCTTCTCCAGCAGTTTCGCTGTAGGGCAGAGAGATTAAAAAAGTCACCAGATAGTGGTTTTTGTTTTAAAATTTGTGTAAAATAAAAGAGCCATAAAACATTTTCCTTTACTTTCCCTATATAAAAGAAATATAAAGTTATCACAATCCAGTTATGCTGCTACCCTGGGTATATTATTGGTCTTCACTTGTTCCCCTTCCACTGCACAAGAGTTGTTCCATCAAAGTTAAAAAAATCTGATGAAAAATAAATAGTGTAAAAGATTGTATAGGGTTGTTTAATTAAAAATGTAGATATTTTTGACTTCTAGTATTATATTTATTATTCATACAAATCACAGTCTCTAGCTCCAAACATCCATCCAGATACATCTAAACTTTGCAGCAAAAGGGTTAACGGAAGAAGGAACTGAATATCTCCTGGGATAAGGAGATTGAGGGGAATGAGCAGGTTGTCCTTGGGATGAGAAATAACCTCTAAAGGCGGATGAGCCATGCAGAAAGCAAGGAGAAACTACTGCATCAAAGACCACAAGGTTATCTCAAGTAACAGCAGCTTAAGGAAGGAGTGCTCTTTAGTAAAATTATCTGGAGGTAAAAAGAGCTCACATTTGGATCTCTGGGTGGGAGAGGAAATGGATTAGAAAAGGAAATTTTAAAATAGGATCATGGAATGTGCAGTCTTTATTAAAATATGGAAAGCTAGGAAATGTGAAGCAAGAAAAGGATGGACATAGCTGAGTTGGGATTATCAGAAATTAGATTGCCTCAAAATGGAGACTTTTGGAGTTAAGACTATAGAGTCATACACACAGGCACTGCAGAATATAATCCTGGAGTAGCAGAAGTGGCTATAATACTTATAACAAAATGTTAGGAAATAGAGTAAATGGATATCTGCAATATAGTGAGTGAATTCTGCTAGTAAAATTACATGCAAAGAAGTAGAAAAAATAATCATAAAAGTAAAAGGTAATGAAAACTTAATTATAGTGGGCGATTTTAATTTGGAGGAGTAGATGGAGACATAGATTGGAAGTATGGATTGCGTAAATGAAATGAGAGGGGGGATATACTTGTACAATTCTGTGTTAGGAAAAGCTTTGTATAACAAATGAATTTTTTGAACATCATCTTAGGAGGAGGTTACTACACAACTTGGAAAATGCCAGGAGACAGAAAACATTACCAACTAGATTATATATTAGTTAAATAAGGTTCAGGAACCAAATAAAGTATAGTCATAGCTATACAGGAGCAGATGTTGAGAGTGACCATAATTTAGTATTAGCTAAGTGCTCATTGAAATTCAAGGTATTAAAGAAAAAGAGTAAAAAAATGTGGGATATGCAGAAGTTGAAGAAAAATTACACTGAAAACTTATTAAGAAAAAACTAATCATCAAATGGAGGAACACGGTAGAACTGCTGGAAGTATTCATGAAGAGAGGGAAATAATTAAGAATGGTGTTATAAAAGTGATAGAAAAAGTTGTTGGCACTAAGGTTAGAGGAAACCAAGAGATGTGGAATCCGAAGACATATTGAAAATTATGGAGGAGAGAAGGAGGCTAAACATACAAGCACATGAGAAGGAATATGAAAATCTAAGAAATTTCGCCAACTGGGGAGTTAAAAGAAAAAGAGAAAATACTGTGAAAGAAAAGTGTAAAGAAGTAGAAGTTAACATGGAGAGGGAATCTGCAATAATAAGTTTTTAGTGAAAGAAAGAGCACAGGCAATGCAATGGTTGATAAGGATAAAGAGATGTTGTTTGACCAAAAACTTATAACAAAGAGATTGAAGTGTTAAATAGAGAACCTATATAGTGCAGAAAACATAGATGGCACAGACATTTACCAAAACTTGATCGGTGGCAATGTTTACTGTTATGGACCTTGGTTTGCTAAGATACTGGATACATTATTTGGTTTTGATATATGCTTAGGTGAACTTGGGATGTTATTGCAAGGAATTCCAAACCCAATCAGATGTTTTGGTAAATATTCACCGATTAGCTTGCAGTATGCAAGCAAATTTTACTCATGTATGTGTGTGTGTATATATATACATATATATAATTATATAATTATATATATATATATATAAACAAAGATGATGACCAGAATAGTAATGAAGAGGATTGTGACTAGGATAGAGGAAAACTTGGGGGGAAACCAATTTGGATTTCGAAGAGGAACAAGGAATGTAATAGGGTGCATGAGAATGCTGAGCAAAAGAGTACTGGAGGTAAACAGGAAGATGTTCATCTGCTTTATTAATTATGAGAAGACATTGGATAGGGTGAAATGGGATAAACTGCTGAAGATTCTAAAGGAAATTGAAGTGGATTTGAAAGATAGAAGGGCAATAAAAATACTGTATATAGGACAAAAAGTAGTGGTGAGGATAGGGGGAGATGAGACGAAGGAGACATTGATAGGCAGAGGCATGAGACAAGGGTGTTGCTTGTCACCAAATTTATATAATATATATGGAGACAAACTGATAGAAGAAGACTTGGAAGGGATTGGAGGAATAGTAGTAGGAGGAGAAAGTGTGAAAGCCATTAAGTATGCAGACGATCAGGCTGTGATAGCATAGAATGAAGAAATTTTACAAGAAATGGTAGAGAGAATCAGTATCAAAGGAGAGGAGTATAGAATAAAAGTTCTATCGAAAAGTCAAAGGTGATGAAGGTTTCAAAGAAGACTGGCCCAATACAAATTAGGTTGAATGGGAAGGAATTCGAGCAGGTTGAAACATTTAAATATTTGGGAAGCACTATGGCATCTAATGACAGTTGTATAGAGGAAATAAGAAGTAGAATAGCCCAGGTAAAGGCAACATTCTAAAAGATAGAATAACTTTTGACAGCAAAGAACATCAAGATGGAATTAAGGAAAAGATTTGCAAAGTCTTTACCTGGAGTATTGTGCTATATGGATCTGAAACATGAACGTTGAGAAAGAAAGAAGAAAAATACTTGGAGAGCTTTGAAATGTGGCTAAGGCGAAGGATGAGGAGAATAAGTTGGACAGAAATGATCAAAAATGATGAGGTACTGAGGAGGGTTGGAGAAGAAAGAGTAATTTTGGAAAACATAAAGAAAAGGAAAGCAAGATGGATAGGGCATATATTAAGAGCAGAATGCCTAAAGAAGAAGAAGTTTGAAGGAAAGATCAATGGGAAATGAGGAAAAGGGAGAAGGAAATTTGGAATGATAACTAATTGGAAGAGAGGAAAAGAATATCAAGCTCTGAAAAGGGATGCTCAGGATAGAGATGCCTGGAGAAAGCAGTTCCATTGAAACCTGTCCATGGACCAAAATACAATGATGATGAGGAAAGCAGAAAGTGAGGTCTTCAAGAGCTTCTTCAATAAATTGCAGCCAGGTCTGAGAAGAACTAAGAAGTCCAAATGGCATAGATAAGAATTCAAAGAGGCCAAAAGGTGTAATTATGGCTGTCTTTTCTATGTCCTTGGGAGCCATCGGGATTTGAGTGAAGGCCTTGGTGCATGGGAGAAATCTTGCGCATTGCAGATGGATTAGCGGTCTGGGATTATAGGGTCGTTGAGGGCCCTGTAGTCGCCACAGGGTCCCCAGCTGCTATCCTTCTTGCAAACCATGTAAAGTAGTGAGACGTAAGGTCTGTGTGAGTGATAAACAGTGCCTTTGCATACCAGTAGCTCGAATTGTTTGCACATCATGAAGTTGATCTGGAGCTTGACAGCAGGTAAGGTAGCAGATCGGCGGTCTGAGATGGAGGCGTGTGTGATGCTTCGAGTGATGGAGGACTTCCCAAGGAGTGCCTGGTAGCCGGATTATGTTTGGAAACTTGGCCAGGAGTCATGGTAGATCCCAACAGAGAGCTCACACTGTCATGGGAAGATTGACCACGATGATCCAATACAGAATGGCCAGAGGTTGTGTCGAAAGACATCAAAAAATCTCAGCCGCGATTCTGTTAGTTATTAGACAAATTGTGACATCACTACGCCATCCACTGTGCGCACCAGATCGGTGGTTGCAAGTACAAACAATGTACATGTATTTGTATATATTGTACAAGCAATGAAATTTCAGACAATATTCACATCCATCATCCTCTTCTTTAAAAAAGCAAAGAAACTTTTTGTTACATATCTATCTATCTTAACAAAAAGGCTTGTTTTTATTGCTAATACATTGTTTACATGCTCCAAGAATTTGAAATAGGAGTTAGGGACAGTAGTTTTGATGCATTCAACTAATTCATAAGTATTTATAAATAAGTGTCACATAAATAATCACTCAAAATACCCCGCCACGGAATTGAAGAGCACCTCAGACACGTGTGTCCGTTGATGCTATGGACTTGAAATTTTGCGTATGAGATTATAACTAGCTTGATATGAGATGACATCTTCCGAAATGGTTCTGGGTTCGACACCAGGTTGATTACATGTTAAAGACGACGGTGAACTGAGGGATGTAATTGTAGGCATGTAAAAATTCATCGGGTATTTCTTAAAATATTTGTCAATTTGCCTGTATATATATCTATTATATATAGCTAACTTTCCAGATATACCTCTATATATATATATATATATATATATATATATATATATATATATATATATCCCCTCCTCACACTGCCACAGTTCATTGCCTCAACGGGGCGGAGGGGTGTTAACGGAGGTTGGAGGCGATGCATAGCCCAGGTTCAACCATGCTAAGAAGGCTTCAACAATATCTCAGGCCAAATTGTGAAAGTGGCATTCACCAACCGGCAGTAGGACAGCCTGGTGAATTATTGTCCTTCATCCCCCAAATGCAAATACAATTTTCATGATGAGCTTCTGTAATGGAAATTTATCCGGACGTAAAAGCACCACCCATTCGGATGTCCAGGAGGTGGTGGCATTACAGAGGTCCATCATGAGGAAAAGAGCTACCACCCTCCACTTTGCGACTTACAATTGCCGCAGCTTGAAGAGTGAAGACAGACTACTGGAACTACTGAATGAAGCAGAGAAGATAAATTGGGACGTCATCGGTCTCAGCGAAGTCAGACGAAAATCAGAAGACTTGATTACACTCAAGGAAGGTAATTTATTTTATTACAGGGGTACTAAGGATGGAAGACTAGGAGGTGTCGGGTTCCTGATCAACAAGAGATGGAAAAACAATGTACAGAAGATAGAAAGTGTATCTGAGAGAATTTGCAAGCTCATACTCAAGATAAATGAGCGTTACTCTATTCAGATCATGCAAGTCTACGCACCAACAGCAGCAAGCAGCGAAGAAGAAATTGAAAAATTTTACCAAACTCTGGGCACTGAGCACGATAAGGAAGCCCACTATTACAAAATAATTATGGGCGATTTTAACGCTCGTGTAGGTCAACAGGAAGCCGATGACACCGTCGCAGGACAATACAGACTGGGCCAGAGAAACGAACGTGGTCACCGCCTGGTAGAGTTTGCTGAATGCACCAATATGTACATAACAAATACATATTACAAGAAGAACCCAAAAAGGAAGTGGACTTGGAGAGGACCCAACCGAGTAAAAAATGAAATAGATTACATATTGGCTAATAAACTCTACACAGTAACAGACTGTGAAGTCTTGAATAACTTTAGCACTGGAAGTGACCACAGGATCGTAAGATGCAGATTGAAGATTAATCTCCAAATGGAACGCAAGAAGTTGATTTCATGCAAGAAACATGAAATAAGCATCAAAAAACTAGAAGAAAACAAGAATAAATATCAGCTTGTGCTAAAAAATAGATTCTCAGCACTTCAAGAAGAAGAACTAGAAACCAAAGTCATGCAAGCTGTTAAGGAAGCAGCAGAAGAAGTAGCAAGCACACCAAGAAGAGCTAAAGATAGAAAGCTAAGTGACAGCGCCCGACAAATGATGAAACGACGTAAGGAACTGAAGAATTCAGATACACAAAAGGATAACATCGAATACGTCGAGCTTAGTAAAGCTATCAGAAGGGCAATTAAGGAAGACGTGAGAAAATTCAATGAGAGAATTGAGCAAGAGGCTATAGAAAACAGCAAAAGTATGAAGAAGACCAGACCAACGCCTAGCAATTGGAAGGAAATAGATTCTAGCCATACAGAAGGAAGATGGTACAAGAACTTACAACAGACAAGCAATACTAAGGACGGTAGCAGAATACTTTGGCAACCTATACAAGAAGGAAGAAAATGATGAAGAGGAAAACCAAGAAGAAAGCCAAAACCAACGAGATCCCCTCTCTATTCTCCCAGAAGAAGTAACTGCAGCAATAAAGCAGACGAAGAACGGAAAAGCAGGAGGCATAGATGGAGTGTTAGCAGAATATCTAAAACTTGGTGGAACAGAAGTTGCACACGTTTTAGCGCAGCTATTCACTAATTGCCTGAAACAAGGAAGAATCCCCCAGGACTGGAATCATGTAAGAATAGTCCTTTTGCACAAGAAAGGAAGCAAGGAAGAGCTGAAGAATTACCGCCCCATCAGTCTCCTTCCTGTTGTTTACAAAACATTCATGAGGATAATAGCTGAACGAATAAAGATTATTCTATCATCCGCCCAGCCTAGAGAACAAGCAGGATTCCGGAAGGGCTTCAGTACTATGGACCACATCCACACACTACAAGAAATAATCAGCAGGACGAATGAATATGAGATGCCACTAGTACTATGCTTTGTGGACTATGCTCAGGCGTTCGACTCGGTAAGAACCTCCTCTACACTAGAAGCTCTGGAAAAACAAGGAGTAGATGCAGAGTACATCCGACTCCTACGCAGCATTTATAAAAATGCCACAGCCTCAGTAATGCTACACGAAGTTACTGAAGAATTCAAGATTGAGAAGGGAGTTAGACAAGGAGATTGCCTTTCCCCAATTCTTTTCACAGCTGTTCTGGAGGAAGTTTTTAAAACCTTGGACTGGGAGCAGAAAGGTCTGTGGATTAATGGGGAACACATCAGTCATCTGCGCTTTGCAGATGATATAGTACTCTTCGCAACCAACGGAGAAGATCTAGCTTCAAGACTTCATGAACTGAACACAGCTGGACAGAAGATAGGACTCAGGATAAATTTAACAAAAACAAAGGTAATGTATAACTCTTTTGCAGCACAAGAAACAATCAAATTTGAAAGGACGCCTCTGGATGTCTGCTCAGAATACACATACCTAGGACAACTAGTAACCACAGGAGAGAACAACAGGATTAACGAAGTAAACAGAAGAATTAAACTCGGCTGGAGTGCCTTCGGAAGAAATGCACACATTCTAAAGTCACAAATGCCAATGGTATTGAAGAGAAAGGTCTTCAACCAATGCATTCTACCAGTGTTGACATATGGAAGTGAAACCTGGGTGTTAAACGCAGCAATAACCCAGCGACTTCAGACAACGCAAAGAAGTATGGAAAGGTGTATGCTTGGGATCACAAGAAGAGACAGGAAACGCAACACCTGGGTGAGGATGAAGACCGGAGTGACAGACATCGTAGATAAAGTAAGGTCACTGAAATGGATGTGGGCAGGCCATGTGGCGAGAAGAAACGACAACCGTTGGACAAGAGCGGTTCTGAACTGGACACCCAGAGATGTGAAGAGACCAAGAAGAAGACCAAAGGACCGATGGAACAGAAACATCATTAAGTACTTAGGTATGACATGGCAAAGAGAAGCTCAGAATAGAGAGAATTGGAAAGCGCTTGGGGAGGCCTACATCCGACATCGGATTGAAAATGGCTGATGATGATGATAATGATGATATATATATATATATACACACACACACACACGAGTAAAAGTTGCTTGCATACTGCAAGCTATCAGTTGAATGCAGTATCGTACCAAGTAATGCCTCATATCAATTTTGAAAACTGCGCGCAAAAGACCGCCTTGCGACGAACTAAGGGCCCGATCGTGCGAAACAATTGCATATTAATATTAGATATGTGCCATTCTGATCTGTTCCAAAGTTTCGATTCAATATCTTATGAGGAAGTTCCTAAAATAAGAATACGCTATCCCCCTTTGAAATACACGGTAGAATAGAAATGACGCTCAGGCATCGAACCAAGAACTGTCAGAGGAACGGCGAAGAGCTTATATGAAAGAAATGAATTGCCTCTATATACATACATACATTCCATTTTATATCACAACATAGTTAAAAGCAAAAATTGAATGAATTGCCGAGTTTTTACCCGTGAACATTTTTGAAACTGCCATTATTCTCTTACAATCCAACATAAAATGCTGATTTTTTCTTCCATTGCTCATTGTATCATCTGAATGCATGAAAGTTACATGACATTAATTTTAGAGCAACCAAATCTTAGTAAAGAATTATTTAGTTGGAACGTAACTCAAGAAAAAATTCGTCGTGCAGTCCAATTTATACGTCGCCTAAAACGTTTTGCTTTCTCACGCGAGGAAGAACTTGTATCGAGAGAAATCGAGATAAATGTTGTAATTTTCATTTGCAGTTTGTTTCGATGCGATATCTTGAATAGAACTTGAGTTTTTGACTTTTATATCTAAGAGCGTAAACCACTTCGCGCTTCGAACCGCCGACGCTTCAAAACCTCACAGCTTTACAGAAATTTCAGCGTCACCTCACGTAAAGTAAAAATCACTTATCACAAAACTAGTGGTGTCACATATATGATAGAAGAATATAATCATCCGATGAAAAGGAATCAAACGTACTCAATCTCTCTTCAGGATTTAGAGCAAATATTATGAAAAGAAGTTAGAAGACGGATAAACCAATACGAGTACTCTTCAACAAGAATATACGTATATTAACACTTTTGCGGGACTCAAAAAACAACTGCAAAAATTAACTACTTTTTTCGCTGAAAACTAGCACAAAACACTGATTTGACTCCTCCGAACGAATCGAAAACGAAACGAAAACTAAGCTCAATTTTAGCTAAAAATATCAAGAAAGTACAAATAATGGCAGGAGAGCAATATAAAGGGGAAGCCGATAGAATTCTTCGGACTATAAATTCTTACCACACGTATGTTTCCAGAAAATGAAGGAGTACACAATGCACTTGTCTTAAGAAAGGCATCGAGGAAATCTGAGAATTACCATTCTTAATCCCTCATAGCTGGAAGTGATGGAAACGAGAGCATTCAGCAGAGATTTGACGTTCTTTGTCATCTCTCCCACTCCATTATCTCTTTTTCCGAAGGAAAATGGGTCTGTTACGATAATTTTTCGGAAGACATTTGCACACGTATCAAGGAGATACATATCCTACTTTATTACACTTATATAACCGTCATACGCTACAATACATCGGAACTCTAAGCAATTATCCAGTATGCGTTCGGTCGTTCGAGGACCTAAATTTTCAATTACTTATTAAGTTAAAAACAAATCTTTAAACAGAATGCTGGGATAAAATCTTCCTTGTTAATATATATTTCCTTAAGCTCATAAAATTACTGCAACAACAAGTATAAGTTTACCGATCTAAACTGACCAGGGCTAATCAATGGTACGTGTCAAAGGGGACACTGACGAGACTGAAATAAATTATTCAATATCAACTCAAAATTTATTCACTTAAAACAAATTACTAAGTTATTTACTTAATTTTTTTACCAAAAAAATTGAAGACTAAATTATCACTACTTCTTAACGTGAGGTGACGTTGAAATTTCTGTAAGGCTGTGAGGTTTCGAAGCGTAAAAGCACGTAATAAGTATTAGTACACGCGAACTTGCAGGCAGTGAGAATGAATGTTTTTCCATGGAAGTAACGGCAGACGCCCACCTAATCTTATCGGGAAGAGACGAAACTCACACCTGGCGTCCACAAGCTGACAAGAGACGAGCCATTATGAGCCTGCAGAATCTATAGGAAGGTCGTTTCCGCAGGTGAGATATTTCTTTTAATCCTCTCTTACAATTAGATAACCTTTCATCAGTCCATTTCTAAACGAGGCATAGAAACGAGTTGGAGAAACCGTTATTTTGTCGGATTTTAAAACATAACCCGAATGGAGAAATAGCCATTATCGAAACTTTTATTTTTCATTACGAATTTATTTATTTATTGTGGCTACCATCTATGACGGCATATAGAACGAACCTTTCTTTCCAAATTTATGACTAAAAATGACCTTCTATACCAAACGTTTCAACAGTACCGTTATGAATTTACACTTGAGTTTCTCCTAATGAAATGATGAGGTGATACCAATTATATGCCGGTGTCTTATAACGCTCAAATACGTTAATTATTTTCTAGCCAATTAACAGCAACATTGATTGTCATAGCGATTCCTGCGGTCATAAGACTGTTAAGTATATCGGGAATTTACAGTTATTAGGAATCCTCTTTTTCTAAACATCTATTTTCGGGGGCCGGGGATTTTCTCCCTTCACACTCCATCAAAACATATAAATGACTGATCGTTTGAAAAAGAGAGTTCGGTTCCTGCTACAAAAAGTCCTACCAATTAAAAATGTATGTATGTACATACCATTTGGTCAAAAAATCGAGTTAATATTTAAATTGTCAGTTCCGATACTGGATGGACATTGGATCGATTTAAGCTCGTTAATTCCAGATTTCTTTATTTGAACATATATTTTTACCAATAAAAAATATTTTTTATTCTAAAACGAAAATGCAGATACATACACAACCACATCACCCTTAACTATTTCGTATTACTCTTACGTAAAATAAGATTTCATTTAATTACTTGGTAGTGGCAACACCAACCATTCCTAAAATTTCATATCATATAGCGATGTTCCTCGGCCGGATTCCCCGTTCGAAATATATGATGGAATCGATATTAAGCCCTGGTGTCGAACCAAGGCATATTAGGTAAACTGCGAAAGCTAATTATTTCCACATTCCACGTTTCCAAGTCATAGGAAAGTACTCAAAAAAAATCTTAAATATCGCTGTAATGCAAGAGAAGGAATTCGAATTCATTTGGTGAATTTCTTCCTTTGGTACAGTCGTCCAAGAAAAAATCGAACGGTGTACTACGTGGTGCATAAGATTGAGGGGTTTCAAATGTCACTCCTTACCCCTTCCACCCGCCCTTCTATTAGCTATTGGCAACACCGGAATATTCTCCCGAGGCCATCCCTTCAATTTTACCGTGGGCCTTGCGGCCCACGGTCGAATTTTATGGTATGGTCTACGAAACACACAGAGGTCTTGAGAGGCCGTTTCTGCGGACAGAAGCCGATTTCCAAAATATTTTCGTACGGACTCAAAAACTTATTGGTTTAGAAGTCCATTTCGATCGAAAACGGTCATTATTCATCTTTGACAATGTTACTGACGAAAACTTAGCGTTCAAACTTGGGTGATATTGATGGGCGGAATTTCCTAAAAATTTTCCCCCTATTCGCTCTTAATCTCTTAATGCTTAATTATCTGCCCGGTAGAATTACTTCATTGTCCACGAAAGTTATTCGAAAGCATAACGCGTATTGTGTTCTTGAATTTTATAAGGATTATTTACTCCATTAGCCTTATGTCTGTTAGAAAACAGTATATTCTAGGTTTACTTCCAAATCACAATAAATAATAAAGATTCGACGTTATTTCTAAGAAGCTCAAAATACTTGGAATGGTATTTGAGGACTAATTTTGAAGCTTTCAACGAATTAATTCATAAGTATCTAATATAATAATCACGAATGTGTGTATATTTTGAATAATAATCACGAATGTGTGTATAATTGAATGAAAATTCATCTAGTTTTGAGTTATTCTGTATCGATTTCTTTAATTTTAAATGTTCTAAATTAATCCTATGGTTGTGTTCTTGTATGTGTTGCGCAACGCTGGATTTATAAATTTGGTTGTGTCTGAAGTGAGATAAGTTTTCTTTGAATCTATTCTCTATTTTGCGTTTTGAATATTAGATTCAAAGAATAGATTCAAAAGAATAGCTTTAAAGAACACTTAGCTCACTTCAGGCACAACCAACTTAATACATCCAAAATGTCATTGATGCGTTCAGAGGTCGCTGACACGATCTCAATGACCACCAGGCTATCTAGTTTCCTCCCTTTGTGTCCGCATTCCAAAGGGTTCTCCGCGAATGCAGATTGGGAAGTTCCCAATCGGTAGCACCTTAGATGTTCGGCCACTCTCACCTTTATCTTTTTGCCGCATTGTCCGATATACCCCATCCCACAATCATCAGAACTGAGCTGGTAAACCCCCGGTCGGTCTTTGTCTTCCACCTTATCTTTCACAGGCGGTAATGACCTCTCTAGACTGCATGGAGTGTAGAAACCTGCTTTCGAGTGGGCAGGTAGAAATAATATTGTATACTGTAGATGGTTTAAAACTGCACCTTGTAAATGAAAGTTGAAATAATATATGCTTTCGTTCTCAAAGCATTGATAAAGCATTTTCGTTGAAATGATTCCGAAGATAACAATATCAATAAATAGTAATATTCTTTCAGCTACTAAATAAACAAATCCTCTCCACATCGATATCTTTATGAAGGCTAGAGTTTAACATTACGGGGGATAAAATGGAACTTTCAGAAGGAAAATATTCGGATCCTCTCTTATTTAAAATATATAAAACCATTGTGATAGTTAAGAACGATATTTATCCCGATTACTCTAGCGACAACTTCTTCTATATAATACTATACTATATAGTACTATATACACTATAGTACTATATATACCATATAGTACTATAGAATACTAGGTGTCCGTGCCTTTGAATTCTCTATCTATATGTATGGCAGTAGGTTTAGTAACACTGTCGTCAATACCTAATCTAATCTATTAGCTTCTCTAACAGCCTGGTGGAAGAACGATCAAAAATAACTATTCATCTATCCTTCCTAGTTTTTAATTTGACATGTAAATTACCCTTTCATAAGTACGAAAACACGGTTAAGTTTAGGAGAGGAAGTGGAAACCTCATTATAAGCGGAATAGTTACGGGATGTTAATTTCTTTATTCTTTTACAGGACAAAAGAAAAGGGATAGTATTTTTAGGTTATATAAGTGCCTTAAATCTTAAAAATGAAAAGAAACGTTCTTTAATTTTCTTAATTTACGACTCACGGAAATATCTAAAGATTCCGCGAACAATTTTCGCGAAATACCAATTGCCATAATCTTATATAATTACCACTAATGCATGCATTTAATTATTCGATGTCCCGCAAGAAAGACAAGGGAGAAATAATGGAATTTTAATCTTATTCCCGACGTGATAGGATTATAAATTTTTGGGAGGTTCAATGTAGTATTGATATTTGTCTGTCCAAACTATCTTTTGTTCGTCTCGAAACCATCGGAAATGCAAGTGAAGTTCATTTTGATCTATTGGAGACTTCTTCGCACAATTAAATCAGAAATATTAAATGTTCCTACGAAATCCAGATATTCAAAAAAAAATTGAACTGAATGAAGAATCTTATTTTGGTTGTAAAATCATCGTCCTGAACACGAGAAATAGAACAAAGAAGCGAAAGAAAGTAAATATTCTGTAGTTATGAAAAATACGTGAAGACTAACGCGACTCACCTCTCATACATAGGCCCATACGAAATTCATAGGAAAGACAGACGTCATTTCCTGGTAGACAAAGATTTAGCAAACTTTGGAATTCGAGATTCAGCAATATACTTTTACATATAAAATAGCACTATATACCACAAATCGTTTTATAATTGAACTTTACAAATAAGATTCCTTTGTTCTAAAAAACATGGCAAATTTTTTCCTCGAAATGATTTAACTGGAAATGATTTTTAACGAACGGATTATTGTTCAGGTAATCGAATAAACAAATACTACCCTCACCGATATTTTGTGTGATAAAAACTCAGATCGTCCTTCATTTGCAATATACGAAAACGCACTTTTATTGGAAAACGATTATATTTATTGACGATTATTCATTAGGATGAGGATATAATTTAGCTCTATCATTTTAGATGGGGGAATTTAATAATGAGTATTCAATAGTTTATAAAAATAGGACAAAGGTAATTCCTAGGAGTATGGGAAATCACTAGCTTCTAAAATATACATTATATAAGCCGATTTGGGGATTTGCGTTACAGCGTTACAGAAATGGAAGTAATAGATAAAAAACTCTTTTACCATATCATGAAGTTTGTTTAAAAGTTAAAAAAATTCAGTAAAAATTTTCTGCATCATGTCCTCATATTATCTGACCGATTCTTGAGCTGGTTTGCGAGTGATCGTAGCTTTCTCTCGCAATACTGCTGAAACGAACTTCGCTATAAATTCGAAGCTGCGAAAGCAATCCTGATAAAAATTTTATCTCTTCGATTGGAACATACCGGTAAATTTCAAAGAAGACCAGTTTCATCATTCCATTCCACTTAAATGCTATTAGATATCTGCAACGTTCCTTTTTAGAAGATGACTCAACCAGTTCTGTTCATTTTATCCGAAACTCAAATAGCAGTTTTTGAAAAACAAGATAGGAATTCATATGGAATCGCCTTCTTACAAAATTGGGCAAATCATGAATTCCGATGCATTTCTTCGCATGCTCGACAATTTAAACCTTTAGAATTTCATCTTCTGACCCTTGTCGTTGCAGCCGTATGTCTCCGTGGCTGTTCTTTCTAATCTCATAAATTGAATGATACCTCTATATGGAATTAATAACTGTACATGCGTATTATACGCATTTCGAACCCATGATGCATTTGGCAAAACGACATCAATATGTAAGATTGCCCTTTGATGACTCCCTAATAACAAAAGTTTGATAATAACCAATTCTTAATATATTTTATGATCCATTAAACATTTAGCCATCTAAAGATGGTAAAATCTTTAATTGATCATAAAGTTATGCTAACCACAATCTGATTGAGGCAGGTGTGAGAAAAAACTAAAATATATTAAGAATTGGAAAGGAGTCTTCACAAGAAACATCAAAGAAATTTTAGGAACTTCAATACAGGCAAGTGATATATCAGGGACATGGAATCAGGAAATATTCTTAATAATATCTATATAAATGGTATCTTGAATAGGCTATAGAGAAAATAGAAAATACTGATGGTATAAAGATAAATGGAAGAAAAATACTGTTTTTGAACGGTGGACTAGAATTGAGAAGTTGAGGCCAAAAATGAGTTGATTGAACATGGGATTTAAAGTTATTCAGTAACATTTGATTGAAATTAAAATCTGATATTTACTTTTCCACATATTCTTTTATTTGCAAACTACCGGTTTCGGTGTTTCACCATCGTCAGGTTCGCACAGACTGTAAAGTAAATATCAGCTTTCAATAAAAGTAAATATCAGCTTTCAATTAGTTATTTCCACCACATCACGGCCGATACTATTGAGTATATTCAGTAACAATTGGATTTTGTGTTTTCAATAATTTTATGCTATTTGTATGCATTAAAATCCATGCTGTAGATGGGTCGCAGAGCGTCTTAAACTAAACTTTTGCCATACTGTGGTAGGGACTGGGAATAAACTGCATATTAATCGGTATAATGTTTTAAGCTTGATCTTTTAGAAAGAGATTTAATTGTAATTGAAATTTCCAGTGGATTTCTTCATATCTTGTCTGTCCTATCACTTATTGGTATGATTTCTATTACCATTATATTTAATACTAGGAATAAAATACATTCTATTACAGAAGCAAGTCGTCCAATTTTCATAATACGTAAGTTTGCAAGTTGTGCGACTTTTGATTCTCGGGGTTTAGGCGAACTTACCTACACAGTCGCTGTCAACATTATAATATGAAATAGCTGAACTTCCCTTTGATTCCTATTATGCAGCGAAAGTTGAAGAAAATAATACTATACTCTATCCAACGTCACGAAGATACCACGTAGAGAATGTGGGCCCGTGTATTTCTTCTTAGGGGAGAACGGCGCGCGCTGTTGCTAGGTTTGCATAGAAAAAGAAAGTCGACAAGAACTTACTTGGAAGGCATTCAGCATATACAAAAATCAATTCTTAATGATATAGTGCAATTAAAGCAAGGTTAAATATCGTCATAATCGAAGGAAAAAATAAGAAAGTGATATTTTTCAAGAAAATTGGGTGCAGATAATATATTTTTGAATCGATGAATTTGGGTCTATCATTCAAGAAACAAGGTCTTTTCTGGTATCAACTTCTTCCTCGTGGAATCTACTAGGACGGTGCTTCGACGCGCGGATTTGGCCCTTGCAGCGTTGTCGAAAAGTCGACTTATATTTAATTGGGGCAAGATTTTATTTCAGATTACCATTAAGGAAGGTTTGTAGCTTATCGTGGTGTAAATAACTCCGGGTCACACGGTGTCTCAATTTACTATTTTCCTCGCTTTATGTAAAAATTTGTTCCAAAATAAGGGTCGGCCATTTTATAATGTAAAGTATATAAATATTCAACAGAACTCATTGAAAGTAAGTCTTATGAAGCACAAAGAACATATTTATAATATGGCATCATATTTTACCCGATGATTTTCCTAGTTTGGGTTCACAATCGACTCGAAGTTGAAGAATTCCGCAAAAAATCGGAAACGGGAAATTTTCGCAAAAATTGGTCAACTTTGACCTCCTCTATAAGTTTAATGCTAAGGATCGAGCGTAAATGACCTCCATAGTTGTATGCAGGATTTATTCATAATCAATCATGCGAAGTTTCGAGGTGCACACTCAAGAAAAGCGTTTACGTATTTTTGGCCAGCTTTTTTAGATTCTAGCCCACTGTGCGACGGTGTAAACTCTCCTTGTTAGATTTATTCTCAGAAGGAAAGACTGAAGGAGAGAGACAGACAATTTTCAGCCAATCGAATGAGGCGTCCGATTAGCTGAAGTGGGGGAATCCGCCTATCAGCCGATACTTTGTCGGGCTCCATTTCAGCACAAACTAAACTGTTTGCTCAGCCGTGGGTGCGCACACAGCAGTCGGGCTCCATTACTAGCTACTGAAATACACGAAAAAGTATAACGTTTTTTATAGGCTGAGCATAACCAGCTTCAATGAATTTGTTAACTTAATTTGATCATGAATAACGAAGGATATTACAATTCCGAGACTGGCTTTACCCGTTGAGGAGTGGTTTGGCGTGACGTTACGGCGAGAAAAACAATATTCTATTGAAATATTTTATTAAAAGGAAAATTACATAGTTTTATATTATACACTTCTGTATCATCTTTGAAATTGGAATAGTATGACTGAGGCATATCATTAGAATACTCTGGTGATTGGTTGTCATACGTAGTGAAAAGGTGTACAAATGGTTGTAAAATTGTTTCGAATGCACAGGAAAAGTTGGTTTTAGAGAACGCCTTGCTAATCTTATCTGTCACTCGGAATCTTAGCATCGAGATTTTCTTCTGCTGTGGAGTGAAGGAACGAGAAATAAAGTAAAATTCGTACCCTCATCTTTTAATTTTGCTGTTGGAAAACACTCGTGACAGTTTTTCTTCAGGAAGGACCAGATTCATTCATATACTCATCATCTTCAGCATGACCTTCCTTTGGCCTATTCCCAAACGTTAATGGGGCGGTTAATGGAAAACAAATACGGATAGTATGGGTCGTCATATATTAACAATAATAAGTTCTTATTTAGTGTTTTAATGGCTTATACGGACGCAGATTTTAATTTGTATACATATATGTTGATTCTTATGGAGCACCTAGTGATTCCGAAATATTTATAACATCAAGCATGAGAAAACGGCTTTTTGAATATAAGCATCCCTTTGGGAAGGAAACCACCAATGATTTATTTACTTTTAGTGCAATATGCAGGCAGATGCCCTTTTACATTAAGAAAATTAGAAGACGGTTACATTTTGAGAAATAAAAACGAATTTCCATGATATATGTAATAGAAAATATTAGTCATTAATATTAACCTAAAAGTTTAAATATCAAAACCTAAACATCAAACCAACATTAACTAGTATCATCTAACATCAATTAAAAATATTGAGGAAAAAAAATATTCATAAAATAATAAAAATTATGTATAAATTTATTTATATAATTGGGCTGAATTTTAAATAATTAGTTCTAACATGAGGGCTTTCGAATAAAGTAGAATAGCAGACAGATTCAGGAGATGAGTGAATTTGTGAATGTATTAAATGGACAGTCTATTAAATAATATATTACTTTAAAAACAAGAACAAGATAAAAATAATTCCTTTGGGATTCTAAGGTCTGCAAAGTGAGAAGGTGGAAAATAAAACTGTATGAGTCAATTTCCAGTAAATTAAAAAATCTGAAGTGGATTGCTTGAAAAAATTTATGCTGCAGTCTCTCGATTGTTTGGATCTATTTAATGTGGTGATCAAATAGGGGACAAGAATTCAACTATCGGACATACTAATGATAAATATAAACGTTTTATTTTGTCGATTTATTGGACATATTTGCTGTTTCTTGGAATAAAACTTCGAGTCTTCATTGCTTTCTTCAAGACATATTCTAATAAAGAGATAAAATTTAATTGTCGATCAAAGATAATACTTAGGTCTTTAATGGAGGATACAGGTAACTGTTTAAAAGCATTAAGAGAATAATTAAACTTAAATAGTTCTGTAAATTGGCCATTTTTCTGTCACTAAGGTAGGTAGCAAATCAGGAAAGCATGCTTCCTCTAATTTCTATGGCTTCAAGTGTGGACAAAAAAGGGTGTGACAAACTTCATCAAATGTTTTGCTAAACTCTTTGTAAATTGCATCAACCTATTTTCTGATTCAAATGAATTCAATATACAACTATAAAAGGTTAAGAGATTTAGTTAAAGTGGATTTTTCTTTTTGAAAACCATTCTGTTTGAGTGAAATGATTGATTGAATGAGGAGAGAGATCTTTCCATGATTTTAGCAATGATAAGATCCATAATGGTCTGTACATTTTAATGTCAGCTAGATCAACATTTCGGAATGGGAACTACATGGCCTAGCTTAAGACATTCTAGAAAGATGCCTGGTGAAAAAGAGAAATTAAATAAAATATATTAAGGAAAGACTAAAAATAAACGACAATTCTTTAATATTAGTGGGGTTATCCCATCAGGGCCTGGTTCCCCAGTTCCCTCGTGTCTCAGCTTTTTTCAATATTTTACTATATTTTCACCTCTTTCATTCGATTAATTTTTCTTTTTAAATCAATTCTGATTCAAAGTGTGTAAATTTCCTGGATAAAAGGGACCCAGGAACTTACATTTCATGTGATTTGTGCTAGTTGCTCCAGTTTATCAAAGCAAGAACAACAAATTATGAATTGTTTCGACAGAAGGAGAAGATTTTATTGTCATCACTGTGATGCATACTCCAAAGATCTCTTTGATTTGAGAATATTAGTCATTGAATTGACAGAGGGCGTTTCGAAATTAGAAGCATGCATCTTTTCCGAATACGTCTGTGGATCCTCAGAAATTTCAAGAAGTTGTATCACAGGTACACAAACATTAGAACCATGCTTCAGACACACTAATCTTCAGTCTCAATGAACCATTTTCAGACAACAACTCTATTTCAATAGAGCAACAGGATCATGTTACCAAAATACTTGCAGATAGTTTCTCGGCTAATGGTAAAGCACTTTAAAACCAATGGCAATAGTTCCCCTACTGTTCCCAAGTTTAGCTTCTTTTGACTTGGTAAACAAAATGCTGGAAAAATGATTGCAATGTAAATATCATACTGTTTTTTGTTGTAGGTGATGAGGCCTTTTGGCTTAGGAATAATATTTTACGTCCACATGCTAAAAAAATAATACTAAGGCATGGTCAAATGTACTTTCTAGGTGGCGCATCTTTCACCATCCAAATGATGTAAATATTTTGTGTCAGTTATGAACCTCCATAATTATGTAGGAATAAAAGACAGGACAAGAAGGCAGTCAGACAGGCGGCGGTCAGGCTGGAGACACTTCCATTAACGAACCATAGGAATATGGTTGCGTGCATTGGTTTAGCTTATCTCCCCATCGACAATGATACCAACACACGTCATTGACTTGATGTGGGTGAGGAAAACACAAGCGACTTTTCTTACACCACCCTTGACTGCTGGATCGGTGGTGCAGATGCATTTCTTGCTGAGTAGACAGAGCAGTGACCTCAAATTTTCGATCCGATTCAACAAGACCTCAAGCATTGGGTTGGAAGCAATTGCTGCAACCTGCAGCATATGAGTAACTTCCACCATCTTATCTGCCAAACTAACTGATTCCTTGGTGACAAGTATGGCATGTGTGGAGGTTGGAAGGCAATTCAACCAAAGCGTCCACAGGAGATCACTGGAACGGAGATGGCACAGGAATTGAGTAGGTCCCCTTTTTTCTCATTGTCAAGTAGCTGTTTTATCCTCTGGTGCTCCGAGACCAACATATATATGATATCCTCTACCCCTTGCTCATACTTTGAGTCTATGTTTACCACCAGTACTTGTGTGTCATCATGAATTCCTGCAAGTGGCCCTCCAATCGCACAAACCAAAATTGTGGGCGGCAAAAGAATTCACAGCCATGGAAATAACAAGATTCAACTTCGACGCTTATGTGATTCACTCAGCATCAGTGGCAACTCGCAAAAGAGAGATGATTTAACCTTTTTGCCATCAACCAACCTCAACAGTTGCTGTTTATTTTTCTGTATATAATTCAACAATCTTACTGTGTCAAGCAATATGAGCGGCTGCTACAGATGACCTTTTTACAGTTGAATGTTGCGTTTTGTTTTTGGGTATTTGAGTATCTTGTTAGACTGTATTTTCTGTATGTGTAGGCTATGTATATTCTGTCAGAGGTATTTAGAGGGGTCTACTTCCATCCATGGGCAAATGCCCGATAGTCATTGTGTTTCCCCCTCAATTTACTAATTAATTCATAATGTTTTGACTGTAAATTAAATTAATATTTGTTCTAACTTTGTTATCTCTGTGCTAACTCAATCTTAAAAGGGCTGTTTGACTTTGTGCTAATGTATGTAAAGATTTCCCACTGCCACCTACTTGCAGTGTTTATACTATAATAATAATAGTCGGCAAGCGTGCGTGTGGCATATGTAATAAAATTATATCTGATCAACCAGTTGGCCAACTTTTTAATTGAAAGGCTAGCCCATTGAACTTTTTAATCGAATGCGCAGTCTTCCGATTAAGCTACCGGCCGATGAGAAGAAATGAATGAATTTGAGAGCATTAAAGAGGCTTGCCGTATTTCCTCTATCCTGATTTTAAATTTAAAAGAATATTTTCTCTATTTATTAACGGTTGTTTTTTTTCATGTATTCACTTTTTTAGTAGAGTGCTGAAATGTATATTATCTGATTTGAATCACACTTAATAATACATAATACTGATTATGTGAATATTTTTTTTTAACGTTGTGAGGAGAGTTGTGTGCTTTAAAAACATTTTTCCCTAGTTCAAGGATCAGATTGGGAGGGTATATCCCTTCATGGGTAAATCTACACAAATGCACAGTCAATCCTATTCTACAATGACATTTTTTTGTATAACCCAATAGTGCCTGTTGTTGTGTATGTATGACACTAAAGCTAAAGACTGATTATAGACAAACTTTGTAATGAATTATCATGGTTTCTTTCTATGCCTCTGATGTATTATATTCTTCGAAGGAGTGTAATCAAAGAAACATTTCCATTAAGCATCTCTATTACTCATTCTTTCATTAAGTTTCTGTATTTGAGACTTGTCAGGTGACATCACATTCTTTGTTCAGTGTGCTTTCTTTTGATATTGCTACATCTTATTGTATTATTAATTACCTCATTATAAATTTTCATGACCTGGGAAATAAAACTAGCCATCCCTCTTCAGACTATCACTCGTTTTCCTGTCTTTTATTCAGGAACTTCATAATACGACGATGGTTCTAGGGATATTTTTAATTGAATTATCTTTGTTGATTATTGTTAACTAATGAAAAAAATTAATAACTTAAATCCAACGTAACGATTCAGACCAAGTGTGGACAGATTTCACTTATGGCTAGACAAGAAATTTCAGTCCGTCGATTTTGAGTATGGTGAATT